>JALPQD010000150.1:2783534-3383534 GCA_023101885.1 Typhlomys cinereus
GTACCAGAGACAGTGAGGTCTACTATCCTGAGTCTCATTGTTTGGCAGCAGTTTATATATTTCAGCCCAGCTTTTTTGATGTGCCCTTTTAAAATGATGAGACAGTGATTCAAAGGCTGGACTCCCTGAACAAAGGCTGAAAGTGTGTGTTGGGAGCAGGGGGGGACTGTCACTTGAGGGGGTTTGAGGGTTCTTGAGTTGAAGTTTGCTGTGGGATGAGAGTAAACATGGGTCTGGGTGCAGCTGTAGAGAGTGTGTCAGGGAGGGGGTAGCAAAGGGGTCTAGGCAATAGTGTGGTGGGGTTTATCAGGGAGATGGAAGGACTGTTTGTGTGTGTGTGTGTGTGTGTGTGTGTGTGTGTACACAACAGTCTCTGTTGTTTACCCTCATAGCTCCAGTTATCACCTCTATACCTCCCAGGCGTCTGTCAGCCACCTGGATGAATTCCACGCACATACATGAGGGCACTTAAGTGTATGTGCCTGTGCAGGTCTAAGAGTGACATCAGGGATCATCCTGGATTGCTCTTCTTCCTTATTTTTTTGTTCTGGGTTTTCCTAGGCTCTCTGCCTTCCACTCCACTACTATTTCTACTTCACATTTTTCTGTGGGCTTAACCCTTGAGTATCTCCCCGGTTTGTTTTTTAAGGGTATAGCTGAGGATGCTTCTACACACATTACACACATTATACACAGTGTTTCTAATACTGTCAGGGTTAAGAACAAAAGTCAGTGTTGGGATGAAGAACCGCTGGTTTAGAAATGAGAATGGGAAGTGTTGGAGAGTAGGTAGGAAGGTAGTCTAGACAGAAGCTTCTTAATGGGGTTTGGAGAGGAGGCGTCTGTAAGTGATAAAGGCTAGGAAACAACACAGTATTCTTTGAATTTTGTAATTACCTACTTCTATAACTAGTGAGCCTTAGATTTACTGATGCATTGTTGGTATAGCTGTAACCTGAACAGTTTAGCCTTTGTGTGCGTCTCTGAGTTGTTAATAGCAACTTCTCATGCTTTATCTGGGCTGTTCTTTGGTTAGGTGGTCAGTCTTTGTGGATAAGCTACTTGGTACTGGATCTTCTTATATTATCACTTAGAACTGAATTATGTGACATTTTTTTCCTGAGGAGATGCCACCCAAATGTCGATTCACCCCAGATAGGATACAACAACAGAGCAAAACAACAATACCAAAGTCCAACTTGGTGAACCAATGAATTATTGGGGTTGCTTATAGGAGAATAGATGAATGTTACTTATAGGAACAGGGATGACTTAAAGGCAGTTAAATAACTGAAAACTCCACCCTAACATGAATGAAGCATCACTCAGTGATGACATGTACGGAGCTTTCTGCAGGACTTGCCAGCAGCTCAGCTAGCCAGAGAAGCTCTTTCCCTGGAAGTTGTTTACTGTTTTCATAACCTTGGGAAAAGTTTCCCACAATCCCATCTTGCTAGTTTTAGAACATCTGGAGGCTTAAGGCACCTCGCTCCAAGATAAGTTTCAAGTTGTTACAAAACAGACAGAGCCCAACCCCCGGTAAGCGAGCATTTCAAGGCCTAGTTTTCTACCATATTGTTCTGCTCTAGTTACCATGGTTACTGGCAGTAAAATCCAGGATGGCGTCATGTCATGGCTGGAAGAAGAAGAAAAGAAAAAAAGGCCATATAACAAGCCACTACTGTCCTTTGTGTGTGAAAACACTGATGCTGGCGGCAGATTCTCTGGAAGCTTCTGCGGATGGGATGAGTCACCAAGTGGATTCACTCTGTGAGTCGCACACACACGGCTTTGTCCAGACACCAGCAGTTGCAGCTGTTGTTGGTGGAGCCTGTCACTTGCCCGACGGCATCGTTCAGGCAGGATTGTTCAGTGCCTAGCGCTTACTGTGCAGATGCATCTCTGGTCTCTGAGATCATGCTTTATTGCATCTTCAAAGCCCTTTTTTTTTCTTTCCTTTGTGGAGCTGTCTCATTTGCTTGGTCCTAGAGAGAGCAGGTGCTTTTAAATGTTGTGCTTTTTCCATCCCTTACACATCTCCTGCGATAATCTGATGGAGTCATCCCTTTATGGCCAAGGACTTGTGCCATGGAATCAGGCTTGGTCTGTGCTTAAGTTGTGTAGTAGCCTCAATGATCATACGTGAAAAAGCAGGGGCAGTAATAGCAACAGGATAAGGTTGCTGTGAAAGAAAACTAAACACCTTTTTTTGGCATTGTGATAGTTTTGCTGATACTTTTGGTATCTAGTTTCACTGCTGGAAGCTGTCTGTGCTTAAAGTTCTCACCATCGATAAGCTGACCCATCTTGCTATTTGATATTATGGTTCATAAGTGGTATTACTGGATGTCACCCACTTAACTTATTTATTTATTTATTTTTGTGTGAACATTAGAGAGTATTGTATGTACCTGTGGAGACCCAAGGGTGACTTTGGGAATCATACTGGATTGCTCTACCTCCTTTTTGCTTTACTCTGGAGTCTCCCAGGCCCCACCTTTCAGGGCCGGAAGTTCAGGTCATGGCCATTTCCAATACCTGACATTTTTACCTGGGATCTGGAATCCAAACTCAGGTCCTACTGCTTTTGAGGCAGAACCCCTGAGTCAACTCTCCAACTCCACCACTTAATTCTTATTAACCGGCTGCTTACTGTGTGTCAAGATTGACCCACCAAATCCTCAAAGCCATGCTATGCTGTCTTCAGTTTGTGAACCAAGGGAGAATTTTGCTCATGGATCATGGCAGAACAAGGTGGCACATTCTAAGCCTGGCACTTGCTCTGTCTGTTCTGTCCCCTGCTTCTTTCAGAATCTTCAAGAATGCTTAACTTCCACACGCCGGTTTCCTTGAGGAATTGTTACATTTGTTCTCTAGCTTGATTTTTCTCCTTGTACTAGTTTCAAGCACTCAGAGATTGCTAGTGGTCTTTGCATCTATTCTTTATTCATTCTGCATTTCCTCAAACACTGGAAATTATTGCAGCGCGTGGAACATAGTAGGCCCTTATGAGACACTTTTTGGGTGGTTGGACATTTAAGTTTGAATTCAGCTTCCTACTTGCTCTCTACTAGACTCCCTATCAGCACATTTAGAAACATTTTTATAATTTTATGTTAACAAAATCTTTAGTAAGAGAATGGGTTTTGTTTTTTTTTTTTTTTTTTTTTGTATTTTAAGTATATTGGGTTAGTACTGGATATCACTCTTAAAGATGGTTGCAAACCAGACTTGTTTAAACAAGAATGGAAGTTTGACCTTAAGAAATCAAGTCTTGGTGGGCAGTGGAAAGAGGTGGGCAGACACTAGGAAGTTTGTACAAAGTTAGGTTTATTGCAGGTTGAGTCAGTGCAACAGAATGGGAAGTCACTGTTATGATTAGTTTCTCTGTGGAATGTTCAAGTAGAAACAGGCTTCCGTGTTAAAGTGAAGAGATTCCTTCATTAGACCAGAATGCCCTTCATGGACCTTTCGGATCTGAGATTCTGAGCTCGTTCATTCTGAGTACCTTTCAGCTCCTATGTGTGTAGGGTCCTGAGGGTTGAACCCTGAGTCTCACACTTGTCAGGCAACTGTTCTGTGTTACATTCCCAGCTCTCAGGATAGGTTCTTGCTGTGTATCCCAGGCTGGCCTTGAACTCTCCACTGTTCAGTCTTCACTGCTGGAGAGCTGGGTTTACAGTCCTGTCTGCCTCACATTCTGCTTTCATGACCCTTCTTACTGGCTGTCTTCTGTTACCTTTGCCTCTTAATTTGTATGTTGTTAACCAGCATTTTTTTTTTTTTATTTAACAGTTTCACTGAGATATAACTCACATACCACATCCAGTTAGCCTATTTAAAAGTGTATAATTTAGGGCTGGAGAGATGGCCCAGGGGTTAAGACTCGGCGTCAAAAACAGAAGGTCTTGCGTTTGGATCCCAGGTCCCACATAAAAATGCCAGGTGGAAATGGTGGCAGCTCTTCTGACCCTGGCTGTTGGAGCCTGGGAAATTCCCAGAGCAAAGCAAAAAAAGGAGGTAGACACCATCCAGGATGATTCTTGAAGTCACCCTGGTTCTTCACAAGGACACACAGTGCTCTCTCACACTCTCTCACACACACACATACAAGGACACACAGTGCTCTCTGACACACACGCACGCGCTCGCAAAATATAGTAAATAAAAACATTTATTTTTTAAAAGTGTTAATGATTTTAATGATTGGCAGTTATCTAATCATTATCATGATCCAATTATAGAACATTTTCACACCCCCTAAACATAACTTCACACACATTTAGCAGCTAGTCAGTTGACCTTGCCCCTCCTCACACCCCTTGGCAGCCACTGTTGATTGGATTCAGGTGCTAATCCTGCTCCTTTTGAGCTTCACTTAAGAGGCCTTTAGTTTCTTCCTTGTCTCTGTGATTAAGAAAACGCGCCTCACTTGGGATTCAGTTTTTTCCATAGTCTGGTTTCAGCCCTCTCTTCAATTTAGACTCTTCCTTGTCTCAGAGTTCTGCTGTTGCCAGGCTGATCTACCCCTCGTTCTCGGGAGTGCGGGAGTCGGGAGTGCCACGTGCGGTTGGCACCCACCACTCCGTCATCTAAAGCCTTTAAAGCCTAGCTTGAGTGCTGCCCTATCTATAAGACACCGTCTGAGGATTTTTATTTGTTTGTTTGTTTATTTACTGCAGGTGTATACACACATATGTATGTGGGTGTGTGTACAAGAAGGCACTTGAAAAAGGATCATCATGGATTCTTTTTCTACCTTATTGCTTTGCTCTGCGGTTTCCCAGACTCTGCCTTCCAGGGTCACAATTACAAGCTTGCAGGCATTTCCATCCAGCATTTTTATGTGGGATCTGAGGAATCTGCTTGTGAGGCAAAGACTTAAACCACTGAGCCATCTCTCCCTTCTCTAAAGAATTTAGCTTAAAGAAACTTACTATGTTGAATGTGAATTTCTGCACTATCTACTAGCATGTAATTGTCAGCTGCCAGGTGGGCACCTCCTGTGCTATCTGATTATAAACTTCTTGAGGGTCAAGTCCAATTATGCTACTTCCTTATTACCACTGTAACCTAGCTGGGTGTATTGATACACACACAATAAATATTACGTATTTACTAATTTTAGCATTGGATGGAATACTGAATTTGGACCATGCCAGGCAGACTGTAAAACCTAATTAGATTTGTCCGTGTTTTTTGCAACTTCTCTTTGTAAGATACCACTTCCTCTCATGAATTTTTAGTAAATGTCTCTTGGTGCCACAGTTTGTTCATTAGTTCCCCCAAACCCTGGTCTTCATTAGTCTTTTCTTCTCGTTGCTTTCCTGTAGATGAATTCTCTGAGAGCTTTGAACTCTGCATTATTTGCAAAATTTCCTGCTGTTTTGAGGAATTCATAGTCCACTAGTACATTACCACACCGTCACAGAGCTCTATGGTCCTACTGTGCACATTCTAGATTTTTATCATAGGTCAGTGTGCAGCTCACGATCTGGTCCCCCTCTTTTCACAACCTGGTCCCACCTTAACACTCTTTTCATGATGTCCCAGTGTGAAGCCCCAGTGGCTCTTGCAGTGCGCTCTTCTCACATGGCTTTGCTGGGAGCACAGAATGGCATTTTTGGCTTGAAACTGCGTTTGTTTTGGTTACTTGGTGCTTCCCCTCAATTTGAATTGCTTGGATGCCCGCCTTGTGCTTTGATCACAAGTATTTTTAAGTACGAGATCTGTTAATTAAGTCCTAGCCCTTGTGTGAGACACAAGGTTAAAAAGCAGTCTAAGGGGAGGCTCAAAGTGGAAATCTGTTTTTCCCCCTCTGATGACAATCTTTTTAATGAAAATCAAAGATGATTCAATTCATTAGTTTATTTTTCTTTTGGGATGTTAGGATTGAACTCAAGTCTTCAAACATGCTAAGCAGTGGCTCTGCCTACTGAACAAAGTGCATTCCCTTCCCATAAACATAAATCAAAGGCTTTAAAAAATTTTTTGAGACAGTGCCTTATGTTACTTCGAATAGACTTTGAATAGACTATATAGTCAGGATAACCTTGAACATCTGATTCTCATGTCTCTTCCTTCTGAGCGCTTGGATTGTAAATATATACCACAATGCCTAGATTTATACAATATGAGAATCTAGCCCAGAACTTTATGCATGATAGTCAGGCACTCTGAGCCATGCTCTAGCCCCCAAATGAAAGGTTTTTGCTTATTTTATAGTGTAATTCTCAGGAAGTAAAAATTAGGATTCATTTTTTATTGAACATAGAATAATGGCAAAATTTATTAAGTTTTTGCTGTTTGCCAGGGACTGTTTTAGGTCTATAAAAATGTAACACACTAAATGTATTATCTCATTTAGTGCTCAAAGCCACTCTAGGCAATAGTATCATCATCATCTCTCTGATGAGACCATGGAGGACTATGGATGATTGATTGAGTCTTTAGGTCACACAGTGGAGGAGTGTTGGAACTCACTCTGGAGTTGGCCTTGTATGTTGTACACACTGCGTTCTAAGAATTTAGGAGCTGTATCGAAACAAACAGCAGCAGTAGATTCCCACAGATCTGTCTCATGGTGGTGACTAATTTTAAAGTTCCAATATCCATGCCTCACTGGCCTGAGCTTGTGGCAGAGGAGTTGGATGCTCAGGGATGTGGCTTGGTTTCTTCTGCCATAGCAGAATTACAGTCAGGAGCTGGAGGAGGCGCCGTAGCTCCCCTGAGGTCTGGATGCCTTAGATTTGTTTCCTCAGTGGCTAACACAGTGCGTGGCATATGAAAGGCAATCAATAGAAAACAACAAATTTAGTCAAAGATTCTGTGATGTTCTGTGTGGAAACCACTAGTCACATGTGGCTACAAGTGCTTATTTTAAAAAATATATAAAATATCTCATTTGATGCTCATAATATGTCGAAATATTTATTCAAGTATATAATTAAGATTCATTTTCTTGTTTCTTTTTACCTTAAAATACAGGTGCTAGGAGGTATAAAATGACATCAGTGTCTCATATTGTGTGTCTGTTAGACAATAAGTGATTTAACTAAGTTCATAAGTAGTAAAGGTGATTTTTAAAATGGAGAATTTCTATCTTGACTTCCCTGGCTTCTGGTTTTCTCTCTCTAGCATAGATTAGATCAGTACAATGGAACCATGCATTCATCGTGTGGTACATTGGCATCCAACTTGTGTAGTTAGTGGTGATGTCGTCTTTCTAAGTTACTCTGTCATAGAGTTGAATAGTCACTGTAGATATATTTCATTCATTCGTAGATTTAGATTTCTAGATCATTGGTGTTTTGAGTTTCCACTTTTCACACTTGGCGTTTTATTCCTCCTCCTCCCTTCATCTCTCTCTCCTGTAGCCACGCACATACAACCTCCTTTTTATTCCTCTTTAATGTGTTCCACTAACAGTGTTCTTATTTTATTGCACTTTTGTTTTAAGGAGATGAGCCCCTTTCTGTCGCATGATTTTTCATGTAAATCACTGGTTATATTGTTTGTTAGGGGCAGATATATGTTAGTTTTCTTAAATAATCCTTTCAAAAAATCACATGCAGCATAGGTTCCATTATCTTGATTTTACATGACATCTAAAGTGTAGGAGAGGAGAGTGGTCAGGGTCATATGCATGGAACCTGCTTGTTGGACCCCTGGGACTGTGCTTTAGCCCCCACATGAGCACACTGTTGGGGGACTTTGGGCCTAGGGAGCTGTGGATTAATGGCTTGGTATTCATACTAAATAAAAGAAATGATTCCAAATTTGCGTGCATATGCCTGAGCATACATGAGCATAAGGGAAGAGGTATGAGGGGAGGGAGGAAGTGGGCGGGAGGAATAGCGGCAGAGAGAAGAGATGCAGCACACTGAGAACGTGCTTGATGTTGAAAGCCGGGCTCCTCTGTCTCCACTTTGTCTGCCCCATTCCTATGGTCTCCTTTCTGACTCTGTCCCCTTTCTGATGGCATGATCACTCCCCACGCTTCCATTTCAACACAGTTCATTATGTCCAGATCTGAGCGGATGCTCATCAGCATGCTTATAATGGTTCTCTTTGGAGCGTGACCTCAGGTGATTTAAAATTTTTTTTAATTTGTCTTTATTTGAAATGTTTTTATGAGTATTAACCAAGAAAAACTACATGGAAAAAAATTAGTGAAACTATTCCCTTCTTTCTTGTTTCCTTCCTCTCTTTCCTTCCTCTTTGCCTTCTCTCCTCCCTCCCTCGTTTCTGAGACCATGTAGCTCAGGCTGACTTCAGACTTGCTTCCACCCTGTCCCAGCCCGAGTGCTGTGGTTACAGGAGTGTGTCCTCATGTCCTGCTCACGCTGTTAACATTCACAAAGGCATAAAGGTGCTTGATAATTTTTAATTCCAAAAAATAAATCTTTGGCCTTCAAAACTTTTGGAATTTCATAACTTTCTGTAATGTGACCTAACACGGTGATCTTTGGGACCATTGTCATAAGCCCCAGATGAGTGAGTGGTTGCACCCCGTAAAGTCAGCACTGTGCCCTACCTGTGTCCCAGGTGAGCTTTACTCTAGATCTGGCACTTTTTTTAATCCAAAATACTTAATTTCTTTGGTGGATTTATTATATATATATGTATATTATATGTAATATATATATTTATGTAGCAGAAGCTCATAGTGGTCACATCCTGCAACTATTTTTAAATGTTTTGTTTAAATTGCCTGCCTGTCTGCTGTGTTTGTAGCTTAATAGATGTTGCAAGGGACCTTGGAGCTCACCCAACCTCCTAGCACATAAATCTCCTTTCCTAGCTTCCCAGCAGATGGTTGACAGCAGTGGTTACTGTTGTTGTTTCAGAGCTTTTGAAAGTCCATAGTTTTTGGGTTTGTTTTCAATATTCAGTGACCCAGGTTTATGTTCTTTTAAGATGCTAGTGATCAAAGAGAAGATGTTTATATTGGAAGCCACATGCCTTGCCCTGAGAACCTCAACGGGTACTGCATCCATGGCAAATGCGAATTCATCTATTCCACCCAGAAGGCTTCTTGTAGGTAAGTCAGCGCCTCCTGATTGGCAGTGACAGGTTCGTTTTCATCAGCAGTTGTTGCTTTATAGAAAGCAGAGAGGTATTGACTAAATATTACCAAAGGGGTACTGGTTATTTGCCAATAGATGAGTAAAAGATAAATCACCCATATTCCAAAACACTCTGGCAAGCCACAGGCAGACAAAAGCCGTATCTTATTAGGATTTTCAGACTGTGGGCTTGCCATCCTTATGATGATAATACATATTTTAATATAAAAATAAATATGCCATATCCCAGCACTATTTTGGTCCTTAGGCAATCTGTCATAAGGTGGCTGGGGGCTGAAGAATATATTAAAAATAGAGAAGTAACTCAAATAAAATATATGCCAAAATAGATTGCTAAAAATAAGGGAGCGGGGAATGAAGAACCAGGTGTGAACTGAGAGGGAAGCAGAAAGAGCGTAAATCTTTAGCTCCCGATTCCAGAGAAGTTATATAACCTGTCCAAGGTCAACAACAAGTTGGAAATAGAACTGGGGGAAAAACCCACTAATCTTAGATTTCTCGTTACTCACCCTGAGCTTCTTAGTGCTCTTTGCTGTCCCACATGTGTCTTCTTGGTCTGGTAGCCAGGCCAGGTCCTACTGCCAAGGGATGACGCTGCCATTCCGCTCGCTCCTGCCTCCAGGAGTTGGGTTAGAACCTGCTTTCTCCTCTTAGTCAAAGAAGTGTTACATTTTTGTTTTAAACAACACAGAAGGCAATAACTCTTGCTTCCAAGAAGAAGGAGGGGGCTGAAGAGACGGCTCAGGGGTTAAGACTCTGCCTCTCAAAGTCCTAAGTTCAAATCTCAGGTCCCATTAAAAAATGCCACGTGGAAATGGGGGGAGAGGGAGCAGTGGGGGAGAAATGCAGCCTGCATTTCTAGCCCTGGTGGTGAAGCTTGGGAAATCCTAGAGCAAAGCAAAAAGGAGGTAGAAACAATCCAGGATGATTCTAGGCATCACCCTTGCGCCTCTACAGGCACACACAGTTCTCTCTGATGCACACAGACATACACAGAGAGAGACACACACACAGACACACACTCAGAAAAAAAGTAGATTGCTAAAAATAAGAGCGTGGGGAATCCCTAGTTCGATTGAAAGGGACTTAGTAATTAAAGTGAAGAGTGGTCCAAAAATACATGCACGCACACATGTGCACACGTGCCCACATACACACATGCCCGCACATGCAGATTCATATACTACCCTCAACACACATACACGTACGCCCCAAAGAAGAAGGAAAAGGAAACTAATAGGCATGATTATCTCTATGCTGCTGATCATTCCTCCCTCCTGTGTAGCAACAAAACAAACAAACAAATAAAAAAAATGGCTTAGCAAAGGGGGAAACTGTCAATGGTTCAGCAGCTCTTTGCTAAATCATTGTTTTTGTTTGTTTGTTTGTTTTGTTTTTTCCTGATTGAACATTTCCCTTGCCTTTGAAGGAGCAGCCTGTCTGTACCATCTCTTACAAAACAAATCCAGAACCAAAACAGCCTCGGAGCTGGGTTGGTAAACAGGTGCTTTCAGACAGGCATGAATACCTGAGTCCGAATTCCCAGATTTCACATAAAAAATAAAAGTCGGGCATGGCCCTCTATGCATGCCACCCCAGTGTTGGGGGGAGGGGACCTACTGCCTAGTCAAAGTGGTGGGAAAATGATGCAGAAAAAGACACCCCAACACCACCAGCCTTTGATTCCACACAGGGCCTCAGAGGTGAGTATACACACACTAACGACCCCCCCAGCACGTCCGCACATCCACACATATGTGCATACAACACAAAGAACTCACTTCCGCTTTCATCTCTAGTGTCTCCCTCTGGCTCCAGCGTAGCAGTCCCACCCAGTGGGGCCCCCTGGCTTATGGATCTTGTCACCTGTTCAGGGCTATTACAGCTTGGACGTCTTCATTCATTTGCGGTAGTTGAGCCCCTGCATCTGCCCCTCTTTCTCGCTCCCTTCATCTTACTCACCTGATGAAACCAGAGCCGGGTCGTTCGTCTTTCTGCCCAGCACATGGCTGAGCGTGGCTGTAGTCAAAAAAACACTTCTGAGGGTGACTTGTCTCACTGACAAGTGGACCCTTCCTGCTCCCCCGCAGCCTCTCGGTAACTGCCATCGCCCTCCTGTTCCCTGCACGGCTGCCGTGTATTTCATTTCCATCCTTAGACTCGGTCGCCTCTTCTGTCACCTCATTCTTGGCTCACGATCTCATTTCCAAGTTCACTGCATAGAGAACCTCATGGGCTGTCAATGTCTCCTCACAGTAATGCTCTTTACCCCACCCTTTTCCTCCATTTCACATATCTCGATATAATATATTTGGCATGCTTGAACTTGTACATGTACTTTTATTTCTTCTCTTTTTAAAAAGTCTCATTTTCACTAGCACATTCCTTTCTTTAGAAGAATCAGAAAGCGTGGTCTGTAGTTGGTCTTCAGTTCTCTCTCGAGCCTACTCCAGTAAGCTTTTGTCTACAGCACTCTCCAGCGGTTGAGTCTTAGTGTTAATTAAAAAAAATATTTTGTTTATTCAGAGAGAGAGAGAATCCACATGGACACCGTGGTGCGTGGCTGGAGGTCAGAGGACAACTTTAGGAAGTCAGTCCTCCCTTCCCACAATGTGGAATTCTGGGGGATTGAACTCAGGTTGCCAGATTCAATCCCCAGATCTTACTCACTGAGCTATCTCACCAGCCCCTAAGTTAACTTTTGACTAGTGGGCAGTGTTGAAGCTAGTTGGTGCCTGCCTCCTATGCTGCCTACATTTTCCTTGCCTGGCTTCTATGGTTAAACTGTTCTGGCTTTCTCCTGCCTTGCTGCACCTTTTGGTCTTGACCAGTTCCTCTTTTACTCCCTTATTTCTCTGTGTTGTACACCAGGAGTCAGTACTGATTCTGCCTTGGTGGTCCTGTCCAGTTTCTGGCCTTTACATGACATATAGATGACTCTTAATTTACGTAAATGCCAGTCTTTGCTTTCGAGCTTGAGGCTCCTGTCTGTCTGCCCCCTCTGCATTTTCAGTGCATGCCCGACTCCCAGTCTCTGCTGGAGGAAAGCTGATCTGATCTGCTGCCGCGGCCCTTCCAATGGATGCCAGAACCGTCCATTTAGTCTCCCACACAAAGCCCCTCTGCTGTGTCTTTGACTCCTCTGTCTCATGTTCTCCATGTTACTTGGGAATAGTTACTTGGGAAGTTGTCTTGGTCTTTGATTTCAGAATGCATCCTCTTGAGAATTTGATTACTGTCACCATTGTCATTGCTGTTCCCAGTCCAGACCAGTTGTTTTCTCGAAAATTATTTCAGAGATTGCCTTGACTATGTTGAACATGGCAGCTACACTGAGTTTTCCAAAGTCAAGTCAGAGGAGGGGGATGTAGGAGTGTAGCTCAGCAATAAGAGTGCACAAGAGTCTGGGTTTGATCTCTAGTCCTATAAAAAAGAAAAGAAAGGAAGGGAAGGGGAAAGGGAAGGATAAAGGAAAAAAGAAAATCAGCTCATGTCATTCCTCTGCTAAAACCTTCCAGCAGATGGGAGAAATGGCTCAGAGAGTAAAACCTTTGCCTTGTAAGCAAAAGAACCTGAGTTCATATCCCCAGATACCATGTAAAAAACACTGGGTATATATGGTGGCTTGCCTGCAATTCTAACACTGGAGTGGAGTCTGGAGAAACCTACCTAGAGCAAAGGATTAAGGAGGTAGAGTAATTCAGGATGATTCCCAAGTGTTTCCCTGGGACCTCCACAGGCACGTACATTCATGTTCCCTTGTTACACACACACATACTCACACTTTAAACATGACCGTCTAGTTTGCTTATGCTTGCACTAGAGGATAGGTAGGATGTTTTTAAGCACTCATTTTATTTTCTAAAAATCTTTGCGTATGCGTTCCCATGCCAAGCGCACATGTGGAGGTCAGAGAAGAACCTTGGGTATCAGTTCTTGCCTTCTGCCTTTTGCTCGAGACAGGCTACTGGCCCGCAAACATCTGGGGATCCATTTCACTGTAACAGCTCTGAAATTACAGACGTGTGTTTCCTCCAAGTTGTACATGGGTTCTGGGGTATGAACTCAGGTTGTCATGTTTGCACCAAGCCAGCCCTCCCCCAGCCCAGAAATCCTGCTCTTTTGTTCCCTACTTTCTCAAATGCTTACCTGAAACATGGCAGGTGCTCAGTAAACATGCTAAGTGGATGAAGCATGAGCATCAGTGAGCTCACCCATGGGAGAGCTGTGCGATTAAAAAAAAAGCTGGGGGCTGGACGAAGCCGTGGATCGGCCTTTGATAACAGAAGACATTGTAGCTTAGAATTTAATACTCTAGATATTTGGAGAGTATGAAACTCAGTTGCAGGAAGAGATATCCAGGGGGAATTACTTGAATGATATGTGGCTTTAAGGTCCTTTTTGATATTCTGATTTTAATCTTTCAATTAAACTAAACTGTCTGAGAGCTGTACATCTGCAGTATGGTTACAGCTCTCTGTGGAACTGTTCTGATTTTACTGAGCTTTGACTTTGGGCCATTAGCCTACCATGAAGGACATTATTTTAAAAGTCCCATGAGACTTCATTATAGTTCAGAATTTACTATAGCTGTGTTGTTGAGCGTGGTGGTCTCTGTATTAGAAGGTGCCCTCTTTAAATGAAGACCAATGAAAGGAAGTTCCCTTGAGTTTAATAACAGTAGTAGTAACAACTCCTTTGAAATGACTTGTTTGATTTTATTTTATGGAGATTGCTTTTTGAGTCAGCGTTCCTTCCCTACCTCCATCTCTCCCTTCTTGCCTCTCTTTTTACCTTTCTGCTTTCTCTGCCTCATGGTCTTCTCTTCTCCCTCCTTTTCTCCCTCTCTCCCTCCCTCTTTCTTCACCTTTCCAATCTATTTTAATATCTCACCACCACAATCAATTTCAGCATCTTTTCATCAACTCAAAAAGAAATTCAGATGTTAAGCCCAAATTTTCCTACTCACCCTAGCCCTAGGCAGCCGGGAGTCTCTTTTCTGTCTGCACATCATCATTTATTCTGGGCATTTCATCTCAGCTGAAGGACAATGTGTGGTCTTCTGTGTCTAGCCAATTAGAATTCTGTCTTTATGCCTCCTCATTTAACATCTGCACCTTGTTTTCATGGTTGCACACTGAATACTCCGTCCTGTGGTTATCACTTTGTTTAGTCCAACCATCAATACTGGATATGTTTACATCCCTGGCTGTCACAGATAATAACTGCTGTAAGTGCTTGCTTGCAAGTTTTTGTATGGATGTATGTCTTGATTTCCTTTGGATAAATTCCAGAAAATAGAATTACTAGGTCAAATGGTAACTCTGTGTCTAACTTTTCAAGGACTGTCAGGCTTTTTTCAAAGTAGCTCTCCAACTTTACATTCTCTCCAGGACCCTCACTGACATCTGTAATCATCTTTCTTTTTTTGATTCAGGCAGTACTATGGACGCAGCATGGTGTCTTACTGTATGAGGTTTGGTTTTTCACACAGGGTCTCGCTGTGTTTCCCAGGCTGGTCTAAAACTCACAATCCTCCTGTTTTAGCCTCTGGAGCACTAGGATTAGAGGATTAGATTACCATGCTTGATTCTCTTATTGGACAGTTATATGAATTCTCTGGAAAAAAATGTCTGGTCAGGTCCTTTGTTTCTTAATCAATGGATATTTTTGTGGGGGGGGAATTGCAAGTTCCTTATCAGATATATAATTTGCAATTGTTTCCCTTTGTTCTGGACTAACTTTTGACTTTCTTGATAGAGTCCCTAGCATGGAAGATTCTGTTCCTAGTATAATCCAGTTTATCTTTACTGTTATAGTTACTATTGCATTTGATATTCTAGCTAAATTGTTGCCCAGTCTGAGGCAATAAAGATTAGCTTTTACAGTTTTTTTCCCTGAGTCTTTTTCGCCCCCATTTTTCTGAGTTCCTGTGGGATATGCATGTGTTCATGTGTGTGTGTGTGTTCCCATGACTGTAGGAGAACATGTGTGTGCTTGTAGAGGCTGAGGTTGATATCAGGGGTTGTATTCAATGGCCACCTTACTCTTTTTTTGAGTCAGAGTTTCTAATCAAATTGGAATCTTGCTAGTCATCTTGCTCTGTGCATACCCATTCTCCATTTTCTAAGGTCAAAATTATAGACAGACTGCCATACCCAGTGGGCCTTTTATGTGGGATGTGGGGATCCGAACTCGGTCCTTTTGTTTGCATGGCCAGTTCTTTAACCACTGAGCCATCTCACCAGTCTCTTCTAAGAAATAATATGGCTTTGGCTCCCACATTTAAATCCATGACCCACTGTGAGCCAATTTGGGGACATTATAAGAGGTGCTTGAGTTTCATTTTTCTGCCTGTGTGCACACCACTTTCTCAGCATCCTTCATCAAAGAGACCATTCTTTCCACCACAGAATAGTCCTAATACCCTTGTCAAAGACTAGTGGGTCATAGATTTATTCATGACCTGTGTACTCTATTCCTTGACCGTGTCTGCCGCACTTTTTTGCCTGCATGGTGGCTCCAGTGTACTGCAATCCCACGTGACACTGGCTTCCTCTGCTGCCCTTCACCCAGGTCTCTCTCCTGTCGCTGTGCACTGTATGATAAGCTGTTTTAGCAAGGGATGGGATACCCTTGAATACACACACTGCCCGTATGTTTTATCCTCCTTTCCAGCGGAGGTCTGGTTAGTGTGTCATTCTACTTGTCAGCTTACAATATGAGTCTTCTCTTAAACATGTCAGGTATTTCCCCAGCAAATTATTATCATCAGCTGAAAGTGTCTTTATGTTTGCTTTTAATTGGAATTAGATAATTTCCAAGCTTAGCTATGTTTAATAACTTCTTTTCGTTCTCCTTGCATATTAAATGTGTGTGCTGCATACACACCAAGAGTGTCTTGAATGTGCTATGGATATAGAATTCATAAATCATAAATGCTACCCTATTCAGCTCTTCCATTCCCAAGTATCTGGCCTAATGAATAACTCAATACAAAAGTGCACTTTTTTTTAAAAAAAAAAGTATTTATTTGAGAGAGAGCAGAGTATACCCATGTATGCCATGTCACACAGGTAGAAGTCAGAGGACAACTTTCAAAAGTCAGTTCTCTCCTTCTGGCATGTGATTGAACACAGGTCCAGCAGGAACCTTTCTTGCTGAGCTATTTCACCAGCCCAGAAAAGAGCACAATTCTGTACCATATCCAGTGTATAAGTGAAAAAGTCGAGACAGCTGATAATATATCAGAACGGGAAATAACCATGTTAGGTCTGTGATAATTGCTGCAGAGAATATCATGATTCTAACTGAAAATAATGGTGGTAAAGATGATTTAGTAACTTGACATAGATAAAGGAAGCACCATGTCAAACATTCATGTCCCCCAAATGACATTTTTTTTGAGATGGTAAGAAAGTGATTTTTCTATTCCTGTTTTAAGTGCTGTTGTCCTTTTTAATTTCAACTTAGAAATATAACAATATAAAACTTTGGAATTCCACCAGATGTGCTGGCACACGCCTGTAATACCAGTATGAGAGCGTAGAGGCCAGAACATAGTGAGACCCTGTCTGAAATAAAAAGCATGCAATTCTCATAGAAATTGCTCTTTTTTTTTCTTTCTTCTTTCAGGTGTGAATCTGGTTATACTGGACAGCACTGTGAAAAGACAGACTTCAGTATTCTCTACGTAGTGCCCAGCAGGCAGAAGCTCACGCATGTTCTTATTGCAGCCATTATTGGAGCAGTGCAGATTGCTATTATAGTAGCAATCGTCATGTGCATAACAAGGTAGGTGATGACCACAGGATGTTAGCTCTAAACTCCGAGTCAGCAGATGCAAATTGAAGAAAAACCCTAAGCCGACTCACGGTGATAAGGGCCTCTACTAATCCACTGAAAAAAAAAAATCCTAGGGTCCTTTCTGCATGGGGCTTAACCTCTCTTACTTCTTTAGAATATGAGTAAAAAGTGATTCCCAGAGCTAGAGATGTATCTGGGTTACAAGCAGAGAGAGTGTGAGAACAGTCAATGACATAAAGGAAGTTTGGGGTCTTATAGCTGTGTACTCCAAGCACTGTGTTCAATGGTTGGGGCAGAATTTCTAAAGTTCTCCATTCATCTGCAGAAGAGCCAGGCAGCAATGTTTAATCCTTGCAGATCTGTAATGTGTCTTGTGCCCTGAAAATATGCATTACCCATAGTATATGTATATAATAAGAAAGGCAGAATTCATAAATTCAGCATAATTACCTTTCTTGTTACCTTATTGTCTTAATTTCATATTCTGGATTACAGTGAAAAGAAGTAGGCTTTATTTTCTTTGCTTGTATGAGCATGTGTGTGTGTAGGTGTGTGTGGGTATGTGTAGAAGAGGTACTGCATGTGCCTGTGGAGACCCAAGGGTGACTTCGAAAATCATCCTGGAGTACTCTACCTCCATATTCCTTTGCTCTGTGGTTTCCCAGGCTCAGAAGTGCAGGCCACAGCCATTTCTGCTTACCATTTTTACTTGGGGGTCTGGGATCCTAACTCAGGTCTTTTTGCTTGGGAGGTAAAGGCTTAACCCTTGACACATCTTTCTAGCTCCAAGTAGTAGGCTTTAAATGCTGTCAAAAATTAAACCTTCTGCCATAAATGAAAGACTTATTCCTAGAACAATTAGCAATAAATGGTTTTCAAACCAAGTAGACATATGTGTCAGATTGAGCTGGATCTCAAAAAGTCAAAGCCAAGTACCCTGTGCTTCCATCTCTCATCTTTGCCTTTTGCTGGCCTCTTTTCTACCTCTTGCAGTTTGGTTGTGATGATCCATGAACAATAACTTTGTATTTACCTGCATTTTTTTTAGCAGAAAGTCATAGCATATCAAGAACAGATATTGGCAAATCTATATTGAATGTATGGCCTTTCTGTCTGAGGTCTGGATAGAAACCAAGGCCTTTAGTAGTCTTATTATCCACCCCCGCTCCCCAAAGCTAAAACGATAAATCTAGAAACGATGGAAAAATGTGCTCTGAGTAACTGATATTTTTCATGAAATTTAGGCACTAAAGTCAGTGTGCTTTATCCCACGGAACAGATGATCTGCCTTTAGGCAGGACTACTGAGCATAAAATTGGGCAGTAGATCAAAGTATGGACATGAGGGCTTAACAAATAACGATACCAGGAAGAGAAGTCGGGGGTGGGGTGGGGGGGAGTCAGCAGCAGGGTCTGTGCCGCCATTTGCCACAGGCTCAAAGGCTGACCACTTCAGCTGTAGCCGTACAGTCAGTGTGCGGAAGAGCCTGTGTTTGGATCCTGCTGAACCACCAAGAGGCGAGGCCACGTTGAGCCACGTGGGAAACATGCCAGCTAGCTCTGACCCTCGCATGGGGCAGGATCCAAACTTGATTTTGTAGAGATCTAGGGTTTTTGAGCCGTGTGTGAAGTAGGGAAGAGACACTTAGTAGCTAGTTTTTTTTTTCATATCACTAATAGGAAGATTATATAAACCTTGCCGGCTAGAGATGTTTGACAAGGGAAGACCAGTTAGGACATGAGTAGGGGACAGAGTGGGAGAATAGGACATAGGGCAGGAGAAAGGAAGAGCTAAAGGAAGAGGAGCTTTGCGGTCTGGCAGGAGTGTCTTTTTGGAGGATGTAAGGATGTTACCAGCTCTAAAAGCGAGAAGCAGCCTGGCATCCAACACCTTCTCAAGAGAAGTGAAGAAAGCAAACTCTTGAGTTGAGAAGTACCTTGGCCAAAGTCCTGAGATCCTCAAGTCCCCAATACAATCTCTAAGTCAACCTTTTACCTCACCGAGTGTTCTCGGTGCTATAGCCACAGCTGCTGAGTTCAAATTACCTGGCAAGTGTTTGTTGTTGTCTCTCGGGGCGTTGGGTGTTGCTTGGTCTTGAATAACTAAAGACTTGGTCTTGAATAACTAAAGACATCATCAAGCAAAAGTTTGTTCAACAATGCTGCTGAAGCTTAGAAAAGCTAAGTAGGGCACCCCAAAGAGGGATGACCCCAAGGTAGGGGAGGAGGGGGGCAGCCTGTTGGGTTCTGCATATCGATTATATAAAGATTTTTTATGAATATTTATGAGTGGGTGGTTGGGCATCCCAGCCCTTTAGGCTCTAAGCATAGACTGTAGTAGGGAAGCCCTGGCCCTATCTCTGCCCAGGAGCAAGCCAAGCCCCCCCTACTGTCTGGGGTCCCAGTCAGCTTGATTTACAATGTCACACATTGTTCAGATTGGCCATTTCACACCCAGCCGCAAGCCCTTTTGTAGACCCCATGCTTCTAACCTGTTGTTCAACTCACACTTTTGCTTGAAGGCATCCTTGTGTTTGTGCCCTGGTCCATTTGGAGACTTAACAGCTTTTTGGACAACTCGTGACAGAGTTCCCCCACTGCCCCACTGTCTCTGTGACACCTCAGTGCACCCCTCACAAATTGGCTTCTTTCAGCTCATCTTTCCCCACCCCTGGATGTCCTGCTGCCTTGTCTATGTACTGGGTTTACCAGTGCTGAGTTGTTAAGGAGTGGCTCTCCCACACACTGCGTGGGGGGGACAGCTGCTCACCCATGTTGGCTGTCGCTGGGGAGGAATCTTCCGTAAAGGGATGTTCCGATGACCCCCCGTCTCAGCCTGCAGATCACAGTGTCTTCTCAGATGCCTGGAATCTTTTTGGATGCTTTTAGACTCACAGTGAGGGATGGGAAGGGACCTTGAGCATCACATTGGCCAAACTCTCTGTATTCAATAGAAAAAGACAGCCAGGGCCTCAGGGAGTTGGAGCTTTTCTGAGGTCATGGTGGGGTAGTGATGTTCTGCAGGGTTGCCTGACTTTCCCAATTAGTTTCCTCAATTTATGGCTTGGTGTGATCCCAGCTCTGTCTGCATCAAACTATCTTTGTGTAGATCAGTGAATGAAATCTTTTGAACACCATATTATATAAAGTAGAAGTGTTGTCATTAAGGCTTTTAAGTGAAGGCCAAGCAGGCCTCTTTGAAATGGAATGAGAACGCAAAACATGAAAGGGAAAGCACTCGTTATCACAGGTCTGTGTTTCCATTAAGGAGAATCGAGTCTGCACGAGTAGTTATTCAAAACGACCAGAACTAACCCTGGTCCTTCGCTCCACTCTACATGACGGCACTTCCTAAGAGCAGAGCTTGTGTCTAGTAGGCGGAAGAAGAGTAGATACTCTATCGTAAGATTCCTTCCACGGCTGAACACATTTCCTGTGATATGAGAGCAGAGTCCTCCACAGGGTTCCTGTCGTCTATGGGTTCTCTTGTGTGGCCCAGTGGGGTGCGAAGTGACTTCTTCTAAGTCATTGTCTAACGCCAGTGGACGTGAGAGCTACACAGTAATGGGCCTGTCCGTATTTCACCATGGATGAGGGAGGACCTCAGGAAAATAAATAGTCTCCCTGAGAGACTCTTTAAGAGTAATGACAGACGGAAGAAGGGAAGCTTCTTTTTTTCAACATTTACCCGCTGACATGTCATCCAAGTGCTCAGGTGCTGGCCAGTACTGGTACCCCAGGTTAAACCCAATGGGCCACACACGCAAAAAGACACGAAAGTAGGAGGGAGACTGGCTGGAAAGGAGAAAGCATAAAGTGGGATAGGAGTGGGAGGATGAAGGATGGGATTGAGTGGCAAGGAGTAAAAGCACATAAATTCATTGTATTTATGTGTGAAAGAATTAAAGAATTAAAAAAAAAAAACCAGGACATGAAAGTGGGAGGAGGAATGGGTAGGGGGGACCCCTTAGGGAGTGGGGGAAGTAGAAATGATCAAGATACAGGGACGGAGAGCTGGTTCAAGGGTTAAAGGTCTATGCCTCACAAGCAAAAGAACCAGTTCAGATCCCATGGAAAAATGCCAGGCGCCAATGGCAGTGACTCGCACTTCTTTGTCTGGAAGGCAGAGTCTGGAAAACCCTAGAGCAAATCAATAAGGAGGCAACGCAATCCAGAGTGATTCCTGACGTCACCTTCCACAGGCACACACACTCAAGTGCCCTCTGGTAGACCCCTCCCACACACATGTACACAGCAGCACCTACACACACACACACACACACACACACACACACACACACACACACACACACACAGTACACATGATTGAAATTGTAAAAGAATAAAGAAAAGTATTACAAAAGTATCAGCAGCGAACATCCTGGCATAGCCTTATCTGAGACTGAGCAGTCCAAGGCTGCTGGGTTTCTTTCTTCATGGAAGCTCTTCTTGTCATTTTGATGTCATCACGTTCAGGAAAAGTCCACGGGCCAGGGTCATTTCTCCTGTTGAATTTCTTCAGTCACTGGAGCTGGGGAGTTGTCAGGCCAGAAGGCCAGGCATTCCCTGCAGGGATAGCTGCTCAGTACTGGAAGCCTAGGAGTGTGAGGGATGCTAATTGTATGTGTGGTCCCTCCCCAGAAAGGCAGCAGCCCGACCTTAGGGTCCTCACCTTCTCTGGAGAGAAACAAGTAGTAATGTCCTCACCTTCTCTAGAGAGAAACAAGTAGTTTCCTTCCTCCTTGGAATGTGACTGAGCCCAGAATGGGCTATGTGTGTGGACTGTTTGTTATTTTGACACCTTTCAAGGATCCTTAAAGAATGATCTTTTCTCTTTCTTTTTGTATTTTCACGCAACAGAAAATGCCCCAAAAACAACAGAGGGCGCCGGCAGAAGCAGAACCTCGGTCATTTTACTTCAGATACTTCATCCAGGATGGTTTAGGCTGATGACTTTTATATGCACACTGACCATGTGATGTACATTGATCATGTCTTTTTTTAAAGAATGGAAATATTTATTTCAGAGGCCTTATTTTTGGACATTTTTAGTGTAGTACTGTTGGCTCGTATTTAGACTATTTAGCTACAACAGTTTGGGACTGTTTGGTAGTCTTTGTTTTATGTTTTTAAATACAGAAATTGATTTCACAAATTTGTACCACATGGTAATACTAAGACTTGTTCTTTACCCATGGAATGTAATATTTTTGCAAAGATGGACCCACCTCACAAATGGTTCTAAAGTCATATCACTTCTCCCCAGTGACCACAGCAAACGACAAAGCATGAATTGAAGGTAAAGATGTTTACAGATTACTTTTCTTACGAAAAAATTCTAGAAGACACTGTGTTTAAATAGATATTTAAATGTTTTTGAGATTTAGTACCTGATTTTTTTAGACACTGCCTTCCGCATGAACTGTAAAGCTGTGTGTGTTAGATGTACAATATTTATAAACTCTATGGACTGGAATTTGATGATTTCTCTCTTTGGAAAAGCAATTTGAAAAAGTACCTGATAATAATAATAGAATACAGGTCACTGAGAAGTAGATTTAGGCATAGTCAAAGGAGGTATTTAACAAATTGGAATAAAGCCTATGCTATCAGTTAAATTACTTTAATACGCATTTCTTTTTAAACACAACATTTGTTTTAATATAAATATACAAATTGTATCAGTGTTTGTGAATACAATGCAAAAATAATTGTTAATGATTGGTGCTCTAAAAGTGAGCTTGAAAATGACCTGCGACCTCTATTTGAATTTGTCCTGTAGCAATAGTTATATTAATAGATTGTTGGTGTTTAAAGGTCTGAGGTGTCACTAGGATGTACTGAGGTGTTTAATGTGTAGTTTAGATACTCAAAATTATGCATGTAGAATTTAAAGAATATGTTCAATATTAAATATTAATTTTAATAATTTGGTTTGGAAAAGCATGTTATAATATAATGTTTTCACTATACGGTCTCTGCTTTGGTGTGTTCATTTATCACATTCTTTGATAATGATGTATCAGCACATACGATAGGAGACACTGACAGGAAAAGCAAGATTTCTGCTCCCATTTTGTCTTTATTTTTACGAAATGTTGCCGGAAGTGGTCTAAAGGCAAGCACTTGATCTGATATTTTGGGGTTTACATTTTTGTCAATCAGCTCGTAGGTTTCATACGAGTGACCTCCTGGCTTTAGTGAACTTTTGCAAGCAGCTTCCCCCTTCCACCCACACAGTCCTATTTGAGTCCCTTAGTCAGTGGGCAAGTATGTTTGGAACCGTCCCCGGTGCTTTGCCAGGGCTCAAGTTGCAAAGCAGGCACGGATGGGTATTCGTCGTTATAAATACTTGACCGCTGTCCACATTGGGGTTTGCAAGCCTTTAAGCAGCTTCCTTGCCTGTTACCAAGCCTGGCTGTGGCTTCAGGTGCCAGAATTGATTGCCTGAGATCTTGTTTGCCGAGAAAGGGAGAAAATGGATCACAACGGGTCTGCTTCAAATGCTGATAGAATCCACCAGAATCGCCTGTCGGGTGTTCCTGAAGATGAAGACCAAGATGCGGCCCTCACCATTGTGACCGTGTTGGACAAAGTGGCCACCATCGTGGACAGCGTGCAGGCGAGTCAGAAGAGAATAGAAGAGAGGCACCGGCAGATGGAAAACGCCATCAAATCTGTGCAGATTGATCTCTTGAAGCTGTCGCAGTCACACAGCAATACAGGCTATGTCGTCAACAAACTGTTCGAGAAAACCCGAAAGGTCAGCGCTCACATCAAAGACATCAAGGCCCGGGTGGAGAGGCAGCAAGTTCATGTCACCAAGGTTGAAAGCAAGCAAGAGGAAATAATGAAGAAAAACAAATTCCGAGTGGTGATATTCCAGGTAAGTTTGCGATCGCGTCGCTTTAACTGTCAGGAAGTCACATCGGTGTGTCGGGGGTTCATTGTAGCCCTCGTACATAGCACTGACAAAGCTTTTTCTTTGCTGACTGCCATTGTTCTCTTAACACTTTGAGCTTCTCAATCATTTTGTATGATATGAATCATGGCTCATTGCGGAGGCTGTTTCTTGCTTTTGAAACTTAATGTTGGCAAAGCTCCTTCAGTATGTTAGCCTTATTATTAAATAGCACAATGCCCTCTCATAGAGTTTGAGAATGTTAGACCCAGGAGAGGCCTAAGAAACCTCTAGTTTAAAACTTGGTGCATAAAGGAGGACACTGGGAAGAAGATGGAATTTAGTGGTAGAACTTGCCTGACATTAGGTCAGGGTTTGGTCCATACAACCTCCCTCTCCAAGAGAAGAAACCGGAACCCAATACCCCATAATCAGGATCTTATCATTGGAGAATATAGAAAGCCCTACAAGTACAATATAAACTTTTCATAATGTAATTTTCCAAGTATAGTTTTTATAGATCAGTCCTTATAATAAAAAAGTTACATATTTCTAAATGAGCAATTAGGTGCTTTATCTTTTGAGTTAAATTTTTTTTTTCCTGATTTTGTATCACAGGGTCTCATCTTGTATCCCAGCCTATCTGAAACTCATGTAGCCAAGCTAACCTCAAATAATGGCCATCCTTCAGCCTCATTCTCATCTTCCAAGTGCTAGGATTTTGGGAATAAGGACAATGCTGGCTTAAGTTTTTTTTTAAATACTGTCATTATAGTGATAAAAATGCAGAAGTCCCATAAATAATTTCTTTGTAGGTTGTAGATTAGCTCTGTGCGTGTATGTGTGTGTGTGTGTGTGTGTGTGTGTGTGTGTGGAACCAAAGTCCCATAACCCTGCTCAACTCTCCTTTTTTGAATTTGGAATATATTTGTGGCTAGGTATAATATCTATACTATATTTTACAAATTAAAGGAAAAGTCACTCCCACAACTGAAAATAATGATGAGGAGAAAATGTGCTTCCCGGAACACAATATGTAAGTATAGTTTGAGATACACCCACACAGTGACTAATGCCCTTGGAAGGTGAGTGGAAGAATGGATTCTACATTTTTCAATACCAAATACGACTGACTCTCCACTGTGGACATTAACAATGGTGGCATGTGAAAGTTTACAAAAGACAAAATAAAGTTGAGAGAAGAATTCTTTTTTCACCTCTTTAAACCCAGGCCATTATAAAAATTTGAGAGTTTAAGCGTGAGAGGAAACACTGAGCATTTTTCAGTGTGCATTATGAACTTGAAAAATTTCCAAACCCTCTGGCCCTAAAATTTCTCACTGAAGTATTGCATTAAAGCATAAAACCAAGAATATGTGCGGGATGTTTGCTAGTGTGAATGTACAACTCCATCTTTGAAAACTGGAAATCTATGTGCAAAGGAAAAAACTCTAGAAGAATAAAAACAAAGTGAATAGGAGCACAGTTGATTACATTGACACATATTCGTTGTAAACTATTGAGGATGTGGCCTGTAATGTAACTATCTTTATGCACTGGTCAGTACTCCACAGTTCTTTGTTAATGGATTAAGTTACAGTGGAATGAGAGAGTGTTATTTTTGGATCTGTTTTGAAGAGTTCATGGGTTATTTGGAAAAAAATAAGAGAGGTTGAAGAGCTTCTTTCAAAGGTGGAAGAGTGGACTCTGTTGTTAGAAGCCTTTTACTTTCTCTTGTTCCTTCTGGGTTCCCAAAGGCCCTTTCCTTAGGGCCTGTAGTGGGGAGCCGGATTTGGTATTGAGAGCACAGTATCCATTCCTCTAATCACTTTCCAAGGGCATTAGCCACTGCATGGATGTATCTCACACTCCACTCACATGTGGTGTTCCAGGAAACACATTTGGCATTCATAATTCTCTTGAGGACCTTTGTGCAAAGCCGCAGACGCCGTTAAGTCAAAATTCACAAAAGCTACTGCAAAGAAACATCTGAATTATAACTGACTCTGTTTATTGATGTAATTCTCTACCTTTTTTTAAAAAAAATTTTTCTATTTGCACCTTTATTTCCTGTACCTAAATTTGTATTTTTTTTTTCCTTTCTTTGGGCCCCTATATAGGAACTGAGAGACAGTATTCAAAGAGAAAGACCTCTTTTCTTTTAAGGCTGACCATCTTGAGAATTCTGTGAAATTAAATCATTCAGATGCATCAACAGTTTGTCAGAAAGCAATTGTTATCCTTGTTAATCTATAGGAGAACCATCAGGGCTTATAAAATGGGCATGGATCCCAGATTTATATAGTCATTAAATGTTAGAGCACTATATGTTCTATTCATATGGCTATCCTCAGCAGTTAGTTATGCTTAATCCTCATAGTTGATATGCATAGTGGTTATTTGAAGATTGCCCCCTCTACTAAAATTACCTTGAAATTGAGCTGATCAGGTAAGGTACACTTCATTCCTTTTCAGGTTTTCTTAAAATTTTTTCCCCAGATTTATCTTTTGCCTATAATCTCTCCTGCAGTTGTGTGTGATTAAGCTTTGGCCAAGTCCTGGATATTGGCATTTAAAAATTGTCTAATATTTCCTACATGACCATGGTTTCTCTTGGAACACATTCACCTTGATGACCCCCTCATCACGCAAACAAGGACTATCATTGTTTTCTCATAATTTTGACTACTTTTAAACATGAGTTGGCAGTTCCCAAATGAATTTGACCATTCTTTTTTTTAAAAAAATATATATTTTTTCCACTCATACAAGCTTGATAGGTACCCCATTCCCCTCCCTCCCTCCTTCCACCCCTCCCTGGATCCCCTTGCACCCTCTCCCCTTTTCCCTTTCCTTCTCCCCCTTACTCCCATTGCCCCCCAATCCCTAGAGTATCTTTTATTGTGCATGAAGTTTAACCATTCTTAAATGATAATTTCCAGACTTCAGCATATCCAAAATTTTTCTAGCTATATTATTTCCATATTCATCCGGTTTTGCTTTTCATTGTCTTGTATTCATTGTGCTACAAAAATGGTATTTGTTCAACCAGGTGCATGATGTACATGTGTAATCCTAGCACTCTGGAGGGAAAGGAGAAGGTTGGAGGATTAGGAATCCAAGGTCACCCTGAGCTATACAGTGAGTTTGACGTTAGCCAGGAATACATGATATACTGTCTCAAAAACAGTAACAGCAACCAAAGTTGCTTTATCTGACTTGGATGACCAAGACTTGGATGCCAACTATAATTTGACCCTATAGTCTTTGTTTATTATTTGATTATTATTACAGTGTTTCATCTTCAGTTGATGATATTGATGACTTACTGGAATTCCTATAGAGCTTTATAACTTATATCCCTGCCTCTGTTTTACTTGTTTAAACCCAGTTTTGAACTGTCTTATGCAGGTGACGAGAAAGGTATGTAATGCCCAAGTTGCACTCTAGCCGGTGTCTTCACAAACAAATTCACAGCACGATCATGGGAGTTTGTCTTCTTACCAAACAGTAATTACCCTTGGGTGTGGCCCCTTTCCAAGTGTACTCCTCAGGCCTGTCCCACCCACATTGTTACTGAAGCTGCAGCCTGAAGCAGCTGTCAGGAAGCGAGAGGGATAACTTCCCTGCCTCTAACTGATTCACCAAAGAGTTATGAGATGCCCACTTCTGTCTTTTTTTTTTTTAAGCCATCAGGCATTCCAATCCTGTATCCAAAGAATTTAATTTTAAATAAATATCCCAAGAAATAAGATTCTAAAGCTACTTGTTCTTAACTGTCAGGTTGATTAGATAGCTGAGTATATGTAAAATATATTCCTCTTGTATTTATTATGTCTATTTTTGACTGGGCAAAATTAGTCAGTATCTAAAGTAGCCACATAGGTTTCTTTTAGAAATTTTTAACTCCTGGTTCATTTTTCTTTAAAAAAAATCTCATGATCTTTAATGTTTTTACCTGTTGAGCTGTAGAAATAATCTCTAAATAGTGATCTGGATTCCTTCGCACCTATTTTCTGGGCCTCTCTCAAAGATATCAGAGTCTGCCATCTTCTCCAACTAATAATGTTCATTCTTAGTCTTTGACACATTTGGAAAAAATGGGTGTTCTCTTAAACTGCTTTGTCCTTGGCTTCTTGGGGGTATTGCTGTCCCTGGATTTCTGCATCTACCACTGACTGATACCCTTGTCTTTCTCTCTCTGTCTCTCTTTCTGTCTCTCTGTCTCTCTCTCCCTTCTTCCTTCTCTTTCTCCCTCCTTCCCTCTTTACACAGGTCCAAAATCGATGGTCTGTGATGTCACAACCCAAAGTATTTCCTAACACTGAACTTAAAAAACTTTTTTTTTTTAAGAAACAAGGTTCACTATGGTTCCCAGGCCAACATCAAACTGTGATCCTCCTGTCTCAGCCTTCTGAGCGCTGGAGATTATGAGCGCTGAGTCGTGGGCTGTGAGGACGGGAGAGGCTCAGTGGTTAAACAGATCTGTGTGTAAACCTGGTGGTCCGAGTTTAATCTCTGGGACCCCCATGGTGGAAGGAGAGAATTGACTTTCGAAAGTTGTCTTCTGACCTCTACCTATGTGTCCTGGTACTCATACACCCTCTCTCTCTCTCTTTCTCTCTCTTTCTCTCTCTCTCTCTCTAAGGAAAGCCTAGCTTGGCCTGAAGTCATTCGGGGAATAGTACGTAATATCTTATTTGTTTCCCAAATCTCTCTCATTTTGAGATAATGCTGTGCTTCCAAGGACCCATAGACTTAATCTTCTGGTCTCAATGACTTTTAATTTTATCTTCACATGAATGGCTCTTACGTGTGTATTTCTAGCCCTGACCGCCCACCTGAATTCCAGACTCTTAGTGTTCGGCCACATGATGTCAGATCTCACGTCTTTCCCTTCCTGGCTCTGACTCTTCCTTCTTCTGCACCTCCCTCAGGCCGCAGACCTGAGGACCCTGCTTGATGTGAGCTAATCCTTTGTCCAGTCTAGCAGCAGAGCCCGTAGGCTCTGACCTTTAAGCAGCCAGACCTCTTCTCAACCCACCCATAACTACTCTGTGGCACCCATCTGTTTAAACTCAGAGCTCCCTGATTATGTTACTCCTGTGATATCTTACTCCAATCATGTCACTGCTGTCCTAGAACTTAAAAAGTGTTTCTGCCATAGTTGAAATAGGAACCTATCTTTAAAAAAAAACTTTTAATATTTATTTATGTCTGTGTGTGTATCAGGGGGCACTGTGTCCCTGTGGAGGTCCAAGGGTGACTTCCAGAATCATCCTGGATTATTGCTACCTCCTTTTACTTTGCTCTGGGATTTCTCAGGCTCCACCCTCTATGACCAGAAACGTAGGCCATGCTGGGACCTGGGACCCGAACTCAGGACCTTCTGCTTGTGGAGCAGGGTCTTAACCACTGAGCCATCTCTCCAACCCCCTCTGTCTCTTCTCCTTTTCTTTACCCTGGGTGAAGCTATTCCAGCCACACTATTCCTTGCTGCTTTCCATCCTACCTGCGCAATCTTGGCTCAGGTGACACCTTATCAGCAAGGCCTTTTTGCCCACTGTGTTTCACATATGCCCTCCCCCATCATTGAATACCCCTTCCCTGCTTCATTTTTCAACTGAGCACTTACTGCCACCCAACATATACATTCACTGTTGATTCCCTCCTTCTAAGAATGGATGCTCTTCACTGCTTCATAGCAGTTTAGTTCATGGAAATGATACATCATGGCAGGTGCTTAGTAACTCTTTGTTGAAGTTGTAGCCTTTTATTTGATTCAGTAATTATTGAGTATACCTGTAAGAAGAACTTGTACCCCAATTCTCTGCCATGGCCTTTTAGCCTCTAAGAAAGCAAATAGCTATTTCCTTTCAGCTTAAAAGTCCAGTTAAAATTTAAACACACCCTAACCCCCCTTACCTCATTTTGCATCCATTGTGAGTCCAGCTCCTCTTACCTGCTTTTGTAATTACTCACTGCACTTCCGCCTTCCTTCCCAGTACCTCTTGGTTGATTATTCTCTGGAACCCTGTGATCAGTCAGACATTACCAGAATGGTTCTGTGGAATACTCCTTGTAACTGAGGAATATATAACCCAATACATAACCAAGCAGGGCACCTGGACTTAGGATAGGAGTCCCTCTGACTCCTGGACAGTCAGGTAAATTTCACTTCTCAGGTCCTGGTGACCTTCTTTGTAAATAAGCCACATTATCTCTGCCCTCATGGGTCCAGGAGCACATTGTGTAAATAAGTGAGTAGAATTTCACTTCTGCTCAAATTCATACTGGCATGTATATGTTCTTCCTGTGTAAATCAAGACAAAGTTAAAGAAGGGCCACTTAAGATGTCAGCAACCATGTAGCCAAAAGTGTGAAGGTGCGCTTGAGAAACAGAGATTGGTATAGGTTGATGGGCTGGAGAAGTGGGAATGTCAGGTCAGGTCAAGTGAAGAACCTTCTAAGCTGTCTACACAGCTCACCTCCCCTTGAGCTTTGACAAGCTCCCAATCGTCGTCAAGTACAGTCAGGGTTATACCTAGGAATTACTTCTCAGGGAATTCCTAGGGGATGACATGAAGGGACAGGGAACAGGGAAGGCTGAGGAAGAAACATGTGTTTTGCAGTATTATTCACAGGGCTTGGCTACCAGTTGACTATAGGAAAAAGGGGATATGACATGCCTGGGTGATGATTCTAGAGTCATTGTGTGGCTCCCAGATGGCGATGGATCCTGAGAAGCACAGATGTGCAAGTGGAAAAGATGATTGGATGTACTGAGTGGGCCTTGAGTTTGGGGCTGGCTGGCTGCAGGGTGCCTGTGTTATATCTAGATGGAGATGTTCACGCATCAGTCATCTTAGCAGGAATGGCAAGGTGAAGATAAAAATGTTAGTAAGTAAAGGGCCAAGGACAGAGAAAAACCTTGAGAAATGTCAACTTTAAGCGTGTATGTGTGTGTGTGTGTGTATGTGTGTGTTAAGAGCACATAAACAGCACACAGGTGGCTCATAAAATGTGACCAGCAGGTAAAAGAGGGGTCTGTATACACAAGAGAGACTCACACACTTTGCCTTCTCTTCTCAGGAGGAGGTCCGGTGCCCCACGTCTCTGTCTATCGTTCAAGACAGAAGCCTGCCTGAGACCCAGGAAGAGGATGAGGAAGTCTTTGATCCCCCGATAGAGCTCTCCTCGGATGAAGAATATTATGTTGAAGAAAGCAGATCTGCCAGGTTCAGAAAGTCAGGCAAGGAGCGCATCGATCACATCAAAAAGGCATTTTCCAAAGAAAACATGCAGAAGACCCGGCAGAATTTGGACAAGAAAGTGAATAGGATTAGAACGAGAATAGTGACACCCGAGAGGAGAGAGAGGCTGCGGCAGTCAGGGGAGAGGCTCAAACAGTCAGGAGAGAGGCTCAGACAGTCAGGGGAGAGATTCAAGAAGTCTATTTCTAACGCTGCTCCCTCAAAGGAAGCTTTTAAGATGCGCAGCCTTAGGAAAGCTAAGGACCCCAAAGCCCACCAGGGTCAGGAGGGGGACAGGGAGATGGGCGTGGACATCATTGCAAGTAGCCAGTCTTTGGGCCCCATCCATGAGCTGCACTCTGAAGAACTTAGTGAAGTAGAAGAGGTGGTCAGGGTGGGGTACACTCCCAAAGAAGGAGGGGATCCCCCAACTCCCGAGCCTTTAAAGGTGACTTTTAAACCCCAAGTGAGAGTAGAGGATGATGAGTCGCTCTTGTTGGATTTGAAGCAGTCCTCGTAAAAGGGAATTAATTCAGTGTAAGCGCCAAATCTCCTTAGGCATGCAGCACAACTTTTGAATAGTTTGAATCATTTCCTCATTCACATTTCTGTTTATATTTGTGGGAAAACAAATGGTTTGAGCATTTCACCTCTTACCTTTAGAATCTTAAAGATCATATAAATATTGTATATTTTTCTTACATGTGCCTTGGGGGATTCTTTTTATTTCCCCTGGGGCATATATGATGGTGAAAGGCTTTTCCTCTTCTTGTGGCGGCTGTGGCTCTTCAAGTTTCTTTCTCTGGGCCACTGAGGAAATAGTTGCCTTGCTCAGGTCACTTAAATGCTCGTCATCCCCAGCAGATGAAGAGCAAATTTGTGCCCCATATTCAAGCTGTAGGTTTTGGTTCGGATCAATGTTGTAGCCTGTCTCAAAGGGGAAGAGCTGATTGTATCAGCCCCACAGTCACCTCAGCAGACTCATTAGCAAATCAGTAGTCACATCCCTTTCGAAGCTCTTGTGTGGAAACAAACAGTGGTGAGCGTTTAGGTTGTAGCATCGTGGCTTTATATTTAGTGAGAACTTGGCAAGTTGCCCACTTAGTCTTATTGATAAAAATGAGGGCAGTGCGCTGCTCTACCCTTGTCGGAGGACTCGTGAAGATCTGAGGGACGAGGTCACTTCGCTGGACACGAGAAGCATATTCAGAGAGTCACGTTACACTGGTCTGTCAAAACTATAACTGCACTAATAGTTATTAAAGAAGCCCTCAGCACCAGGCAGCAAGTGCCTTAATGGAAGGGAAAATAAAGCTGGTCTCTAGAAGTCCTTCCACAAAGTCAGTTGTGCAATGGGAATATTTGGATGACTCCTTTTCCTTCGAAGACCTGGTCTTACTTAGCATGTTGCCTAGAAAATGCTTTTCTGACTTAATTTGGATTTGGGTGTGGACTGGTCTGTAGTCTTTCTTCTTGAGCAGTATGAGGTGGAAGGCTGAAGCTCTGAACATAGAAATGACCCTTAATATTTCTGTTTTCCAGGGTGAACCCTTGAGGGCTCACCTGCCCTAATCAGCATTCATAAGCATCCATCACAGCTGCTTCGCACGAAGTCAGAGTTCACTCTTAGACTTAGGTCTGTTCCATCAAGAAATACAGCTCACTGCCGTGCGGATCGGCACATCCAACCTGTTTAAATCTGATTCTTTTTTAATGGAAGAAATGGAATTGCTGAGTTTGAAGGTTGATGGTTACTTTTTTCCCCTCACATTCAAATCAATTTCAGGTAATCATGTAATTGTGAAAAATATGCCAGGCGTGGAAGTTTAAAAGATGCTACACAAAGGAAAATGTAGTTTTGGTAAAGGGGAGAAAAGAGTATCTGCGGCAAGAAGGCTCAGGATCCCCCAAAGTTGTTGACAGTGTGGAAAGGTCAGATGTGTGCTATCAGGAAGACGCGGTGAAGTCACAGAAGCCTGGAAGAGCCAGAGTGTAGAGTGGGATTTAGCAAAGTGGCCGCATAACATGGTGAAGCTAAAAGCCAGGCCAAGAGCTTGGCTTGTTGGATAACTGGAGGGTCCACAATGGGACCATTTCAAGAGGCTGCATGTGCTTAGGCTGTAAGTGGATGGAGGAGCCTGTTTGTTTACAGACCCTCCAATTGAGATACAATTTGGATGTCAACTTTATTGTGAGTGAAAGGAGAAGATAAAATAGGACTGAAAGGGGGAAAAAGTCAAGCCTGCCTGTCATGCCTCCCTGAGACGGGGCCGGTGAGTTTGCGACCAGCCTGGATCGTTCTAGAAGGGGAAGGGAGAGTGCGCACTGATCCAGGTGTGCACAGGTCCGGGCTTCCTCCTGCTTGCTCAGAAGCTGGCTTCGGGAGCTTCGTCAGCATCCTCTGCCCAAGTGCACAGTGAGCATCGGTTGTTCATCCCTTTATCCTTTTATCTTTTTATCTTGAATGCTAAAACATGAACAACACTAAATTAAACTTCAAAAGAATAATTCGAAAAGTTTTTCTAGGAGACGCTTACATCCTAATCACCCATTTCCTTAAGAGCCATGGTAAATTTGAATTAAAAAATATCATTGCGAAATGTGATGTCTGTGTGTCCTGATTGTAAATGTTTTTTTAAAAAAATAATGTGTGTGAACCATAATTCAGAACACCAAAGACCCTACATTAATCACCTGGAACCAAAATAGCCAAATCTCTCCCCATCCTAAAGCTCAGGGAACTTGGTGGAAGAGGGGGGCGGCAAGATTGTAAGAGCCTAAAGATGGGGAAGACCAACGATATGCAAGATACTCCACACAAGTTAGGGCTGCAGTAGCCATAATCGGATTTTGTATGACTTGCACAATGGCTGACATGTCAACGACCCCCCCCCCCAAGTCTAGCATGGATCACAGGGGAGAAGGCTCCAGGCAGTAGGATCCTTAGAGGCAAGGGATTAACAGTCATAATAGAGTTCCCATACTAATAGGGAGCCCAAGAAAGGGCTCTGGGCTATGCCACTGAGTTCTTACACCTCACTAGGGTGGAGGACTCAGAGGGAGGTTTGGCCTTCACATAAAAGGATGCTCCAGGGGATGGGAGGGAGGAAGGGGGAGGTACTGGGAGAGGGGGGAGGAAGGGAGAGGAGGAAAAGGGGAGAGTGCCAGGGGGGACTGGGGAGGGGAGGAGGGAGGGAAAGGACGAGGGTACCTATTGAGCTTGTATGGTTAGGAAAAAAAATGAGGGAGAAAAAAAGTGTCTGTGTGTGTGTGTGTGTGTGTGTGTATGTGCATGTGTGTGTGTATGTGTGTATGTATCAGAGGGTACTGTGTGTCCCTGTTGAGGACCAAGGATGACTTTGGGAATTATCCTGGATTGCTTTTACCTCCTCTTTGCTTCACTCTGGAATTTTCTAGGCTCTGCCCACCAAGGCCAGAAGTGCAGGTGGTGCCATTTCCGCCTGGCATTTTATATGAGACATGAGTTCTGAAATCAGGACCTTCTGCTTACGAGGCAGAGTCTTAACCCCTAAGCCATCTCTCTAGCCCGGTTGTAAATATTCTAACCAGTAATGAATGGAAGCAATATGTAGAGGCAGATCGATATGTGAACACTTCTTAGACATTTTCAGATTAAGGAGAATGTGAAGTTAACAAATTTGTTGTTTCTTGGACTATGTAGACTAAATAGCAGTTGGAATACATACATGGTCTTTCTGTCCATGTCAGGGAATTTTGTGTACCGACCCACCATATGACCATATGATTTTGCTCATGTAGGTACATTTCAATTTTGATGGGCAGGCGTTACAACCTGGCAGCTCTTCATCCTGGCAGATTTTATGGCAAGTTCACAAACACTGAAGCAGTTTCATGTCCCTGGAGGTTTGTTGTAATCTTGTGCTGCATTCTGGCTGCTAGGATTTTTCCTTTCATGTCACAAAATGTCGACATTTCTTCCCATATTTAGCACATTTCTAAATCCCACATTCACAATCTCTTTATTTTCACCATGCTTTCTTGGTGCAAAGATAACAGGCTGCAAAATTCACACCTCATTTAATGTAAGGACTATTCTAGCCAGTGTTCATTTCATGTATGTGTGTATGGGGCACATGCGTGTGTCTGTGTTTGTAGATGGATGAATTTGTGTGGGTGTATGTACGTGAGTACACTTGGATGTGTGTGCTTGTGGAGGCCCAAGGGTGCTATCGGAAATCACCATCGATTGATCTTCCAACTTATTGTGGTAGCCTGGCTCGCTAATCAAACCCACAACATACCATTAGGGCTCATCTGGCTAGCCACCTTGCTCTGGGGATTCCAGGGCTAGAATTACAGATGAGCCAGCATGTTTCTGTCATTTTTATGTGGGACCAGGGGAGCCAAACTCAGTTCTTTTGCTTGTGAGACAAGGACTTCAAGCATTGAAACATCATCTTACCCCTGAACAGGTTATTTACACATATGTGTTACAGAGATTATATATACACTAGACTTTTTAATCTATTTAAATGAGACCCTCAGCAGAGATTCTAGAGATTCTATATAGCGATTTTAAACTTTATTTATTCATTCAGCGTGTGTGTGTGTGTGTGTGTGTGTGTGTGTGTGTGTGAGAGAGAGAGAGAGAGAGAGAGAGAGAGAGAGAGAGAGAGAGAGAGAGAGGAGAGGAAGCCCAAGGGTGACTTCGGGAATCATCCTGGATTACTTCTACCTCCTTTCTTCACACTGGAATTTCCCAGGCTTTTCTCACCAAGTCCGGAAGTGCAGGCCGCTGCCATTTCTGCCTGGTGTTTTTTACTTGGGACCTAGGATCTGAACTCAGGACCTTCTGCTTGCAAGACAGAGTCTTAATCTCTGAGCCATCTCTCCAGCCCACACAGTAGATTTTAAAGAATCTTTTTAAGTGAAATCCTCACCAGAGTGGATCCCTTTCTTGCTGTGAGACAGAGCTGTGCATCATGGGTGGAGCATCCACGTGGGGGCCTTCACGAGCAGGCAGAGAAGAGCATGTGGTCATGTAGGTGCTGTCCTGAGCAGACAGTAGCATGACTCTGGCTTCCAGGTTAGAGAAACAGCTGATGTGAAACCACACTTAAGTAAATGGACGTTCAGCTTTAGAGTGCACTCGTGTATGTTTCCATAAATGAAAGATTCCAACCATTTTGATGTACCACTTTATAAAGTGTCTTTCGTGCACTTTAAAGTTTGGTTTAGAACAAGGCCAGATGTTGGGGGCTGGAGAGGTGGCTCAGGGGTTAAGCCTCTGCCTTGCAGGCAGAGGGTCCTGAGTTCGGATCCCAGATCCCACGTATAGACACCAGACTGAAGCAGGTGCGGCCTGTGTTTCTGGTCCTGGTAGGGCGGAGCCTGTGAATCCCGGGGCAGAGTTAACAAGGAGGAGGTGGAGGCGTCCATGGTGGTTCCCGAATTGGCCCGTGGTTCTACACACACACACACACATGCATAATTGAATAAAAAAAAAAAAAAAGAACAAGGCCAGATGTTCACGGCGACTCTTACCAGCTAGAGAGCATGGGCCATATATAAAATAGTCCTGAGAGCAGTTGCTAACTGTATACTCCCTTTACATGAAATCACTGGGTTTTTAAAGTGTTTTTATTCCTTCAGAGACAGTCTTTCTGTAGCTCATTTTGTTGTACTCTGAAGCAAATTTACAGTTTATGCTTTCTAAATATGAGGAAAAACCATTATGTTTCCCTCAATTCTGGTCAGTTTGAGGCCTGCCAGGAGAGCATTTAATCATGAGCAAGTTTCTTGCCAGGTTTTGTGCCAGTCTTATGAGTTAGGCCATGTCTGAGGACTTACACCTGTCCCTCTCTCAGGTCAGAATCAAGAATAACTAACTGCTTTGCTGTGAGTCGGTCAGGACTCACCTAGTAGAGAGAAGCTGGCTACAAAGAGTGCTTCTTCCCACTAGCAACTATCCCACCGCTCTACCTCACCCCTCTTGGCCGTCAGCACTTCCTAAGCAGGACTGCCTTGTGCAATTGAGGGTCATGGTGAGCTTCTCTCCAATCCATTCTTTGCTCAAGGCCAGAGCTCTGCTGGCCCACCGTATATTCCAAAGGAAAAACTCCCCCTGCTTCAAATGAGTCGTTTTCTTCTCATCTCATGTATTGTTTGGTCCTGGAAGATTCTAGACACAGCTGCCACTGCAAGGAAAGCTGCTGCAATCTGCCACACTGGCCAAGGCCAGTTGCCGAGGTGCATGGTGACTGCCCGCACCAGCTGCCGTGGCTGCAGCGAGAGTGTCCAGACCATATGCGTCCTTCAGTTTCTTCTGAGCTGTCACATGTCTGCCCGGTTGGATCACAGTAAATATGTACCAGGTGTGCCGGATGAGTTTGATGCGCCCATCCTTCCCTTTTGGCTGATGAAGATTGATACATGCAAGGATTTGCCGGCAAAATGAGACCTGGCGTCTTTTTTATTATGGGTGGTGTCATAGTTGGGCACAGGTGCCAACTTGACAGTTGAGGGTTTGCACCCTGGGCACATTTGTAGAGAAGGCCCAGGTGGGTGGGACTAGGCCCTGGAATAAAACACAGAGAGCTGGTTGAGAGTCGACATCCTTGTGTACACTTGGCCAGACATGCTGGTCTGGCAAGTAAGGATTGTCCCTCTCTCAGCTGTTACATGGTGATGGTGTGGCCAGTTCCCTCCACCCTGGTGTTGGTATGTGCTCTCCTGTCAAGCTGGACTATGAACTATAACCAGACTATTGTAAGAAAATAAACCCCTTGTTCCCTTAAGCCATTTGATGATCATTTATCAGCAACCATGCAGGCAAACTGTAACAGGTGATTCCAGTGCACAGTAAATCCCCTGAATATAGGACATGTGCTAAATTCTGCTGATGGAGCTTGCCTCTCCACCCAAGACACAAGAGTGGCAGATTCTCCTTGGAGCTCTGCATATCTTGGATGTGACAGATTCTCCTTTGACCTCTGCATATCCTTGGGTGACAACAGACAAAGCAATTTGTAGGAGGAGTCTCCACATCAGTGAACTCCACAGGTCTGTAGTTGCCATTGGGAGTAGCTGGAATGGAGGGCTGCGGTGAGCTCAACTTGAGGGGGAGGCAGCAGAGAGAGGGGAAGTGCCGGGGCACAAAAAGCCGACATACCTGGACAGGAAGTCCATTTAGAAGAGACAGCCTTGTTTGCATTTTTTAAAATCTAAATGTAAAGAGTTAATTAAAAAACAATAGTTCAAGGCTGGAGAGACGGTTCAGTAGGTGAGGGAACTTGATTTATGAACTCAAGAACCTGAGTTCAATTTCTGGGTCCCACAAGGTGGCAAGAGGGAATTGACTCACGGGAGTCACCCTCTGACCTGTGCACGCAGCACATTAGTAGAGAAGGCCCAGGTGGGTGGGATTAGGAAAATGTAGCCAAATAAACTTGACTGGTTATCCTTACAGAGAGGTCTGTTTTGGATATACCAACTTGCAGTGTTAACCTTAGGACCAGTTGGAGGGGGAGCAAATCAGATCACAGTCTAGAAGAAGGGGTAGGGCATACATACTTTTTAAATTAAAAAAATTTTTTTTTGCATATGTATCTGTGTGTATCAAAGGATATTATGTGTGCCTATGGAGGTCCAAGGGTGACATCCTGAATTGTGACACATCTTCTTTGCTTTGCTCTGGAGTTTTCCAGGCTCTGCCTTCCAGCACCATAAGTATAGGCTGCTGCCATTTCTACCTGGCATTTTTATGTGCGATCTGGAATCCGAACTCAGGACCTCTGCTTGCTTGGCAGAGGCTTAACCCCTGAGTCATCTCTCCAGCTCCCACACTGTTTTAAGGAAAGATTTATTTTGGCTCATAGCTTCAAGGTGTAATCTATGGAAGAGAAGGCATGGCGTCGGAGGGCAAGGCAGTTGGTTACATTTCCTTTACAGTCAGGAAGTGGGGGGAGAGGTGAATGTTGGCGCTCACCTTGCTTTCTTCCGTGTACTGTCAGGACCCTAACTATAGGATGATGCCAACCAACCAAGGGCTGGTGCCATCCATACATAGGGTGGGTCCTCCCAGCTCAGTTAATCCAATCTAGAAACTCTTTCACAGACACGCCCAGAGGAGTCTCCTAGGTGATTCTAGATCCTGTCACTTTAACATTCAGATTAATGACCTCCCTGCTTGGAAAAAAAAAAAAAACCTTTGGAATATCTCAGCAAGTAATTTCCCAGTTCTTACCATGGGGAGAAGGTTGATTGATAGCCTTTCTACAAACAGTTCTGTTTACTGTCTCCAGCTTTTCATTTGCACCATGAATGGTGACTGACACTAATTCAGGAATTCCAAGTTACAAGGTCTTCCTTCCACTTCCAGTGTGGCCTGCTTAGGTCTCTTTTTAGTACCAGTGTGTTAGAACATAGCGGATCCAGAAGCTGAGCGAGCGCTGTCTTGGGAAGGGAGGAACATGCCTTGATTCAAGTGTGTGGGGAAAGGAGATGAGGTGGGATTCTTTTTCCTTTACCCTTTCTTATACGGCAGGAATCTCAGTTCCCGAAATGCCATCAAGGTGTTTTCGGCTTTGGCCTTCCCCAGAATCCCAGAAGTGTCTTTGGAGAGGAGGTCTTCATCTTGCTCTTGCCCTAAAACATCCTTTCTGTTAGAAATCTCCATGGTGGGAGGCTGGAGCTGGGAGGCTGATCACAAGCTTTAGTTATTCCTTTTAGTTGAGGCTCATATGTCCCAGAAGATAACTTTGATTTTTCTGCCTTTATCCAGGGTCTCTTGCCCACTAGGCAAATGCTTTATCAGGTGAGCTATGTTCCCAGCATGGGTAACTGGCGTGATGGATTTTCATAAGAAAATTAAGGCAATGTGAAGGAAAGAGTGTATAAAAAGTCTTACAATGGACTAAATTCCAAAGTAAGCTTTTTTTGGGGGGGAAGGGGATTTCTCCTGGTTTAGTCTGTGATATTATTACTAAAGAAGGGCAGGGAATCCCTATCAGACACTGGTTTCTAACTTCCTAACCCCCAAAGGAACTGAGTGTTCTAAGTGAAAATCTAAAATGACTCTAAATATTGTGTAGGCTTTGGTTCAGTCCCTGGCAATATTAAGGTGTATTAGCGCCCAAGTTCCTAATAATCTCATGGGCCAATATTCATAATTTATTTGGACCTCATTAGACTTTTATCTGAACAAACTTTAAATTCTCAAGACATAGTCACATAGATATATTATTTTAAAGTAGAATCCACTGAAATGAGTGCCAGTGTATGTCAGGTGGTCACATATATTTGAAATGTTTCCATAAGGAGATAAAATAAATTAACAGAATTATGCATGGAATGTTCTTGGTTCTATCTAGTTCAAAAGGAAAAAAGGTTTCAGAGGGAAATACCAAAGTTCTTGTTAACTGACAAAATATAGGACAAAATTTTCTTTAACAAAAAAGAACATGCCCAAATAGGTCACAGATTGTAAATTCCTGAGGAAAATGCATGAAAATATTCTCTATTTGAAATTCACGTGTCTTCCTCACATTAGAAAACAACAGCATTTCAGGAAAATCTGTTCTTAAGAGTGAATCACCTAAGGTCTGGCAATTTTCTCAAATTAAAATAATCTGGTGGGATTCTGCTTAAGCATTTCTCTAGGATAGGAGAATGGTGAGGGGTTCCAAATTGGTTAGGGTCCAAAAGAGTCTTCAGTTCATTTCTGTGATTTAATGGAATTGGGTCATATAATAGATTATTTTTCTTGACTTTCTCTCAAAGATTTTGTTCAGCAAATATGATTTTTACATTTAAAAATAACAGTGATTCCTCTTGAAATATAGGAGGGGGAAAATGGACAAAGAAATTATGAAAGTTAATTACGGCCTACACACACACACACACACACACACACCACACACCCCTAATCAAAAAACTCTAAACTGTGCATTAAAGATCAAAGCCAGGAATGGAGTTTAAGTAGCACACAAGGAGGTGCTTGAGTGGTCTCCCATACCCAGCGCAGAACAAAGGAAGCAGGTTTCAGGGGCAAGAGAGAAAGCAAAGGCTCCTATGCTATAGCAGCATCTCTGTGCAGGGAATTTTAAGAATTGAGCAAACCTATGTTTGGAGGCGGGTCAGAATGGAAGTGCTCAGAGTCTAGTAAACATATGGTATTTCAGTTTGTTCTGGTGTTTAGCACTGGGCAGCTCTGACTGTCACAGTTACCTAACACTTTTTTGTAAAATCTTTACAACATTATGCATGAACTTTGAGATTCCAGAAACAGTACAGGGGGCCTCAATTCTTATCACAAGATAGTGTTTTGGACCTCTCAGTTTTTAATGTATAAATATTTAACATATTCATGTACCTTATAATTGTATTTTATTAACTATATATTTTGATATTTAACTGTATATTAATATATAGTTATTTATTTTCATAGTTATTTATATATTTATAAATATACATAATGTATGTTGACCATTATATAAAAATTATTCTATTATATAATATATAAATATAAATTATTAGCTTAACATGCCCTCTGAATCCTAACTGAATTCTGAATGCTTTTTCCATTACAGTCTTTTATATTTTTGGTGGCTAATGAACATCTGCACGCCTAGGCTCTAGGATTAGAACAGACAGTCAAACTAATCCAGAGACTTCCAAGAAACGAATATAAACTTAAAGTGACCCTAAGTGTTACGGAGAAAACGGTGAGAGACAGTAAAGGGGGGAGTGTTAAGGGCAGGGGGAACAGGCGCTGCTGTTTAAGTGTCTTGTTTTAATGTCTGCCACTGCCTGCATCCACCTACTTCTCTGGACTCTGGATCAGCCATGGAGGCATTTTGGGGAAGAGTTTCGGGTGCCTTCCCAGGACAGTGGCTGAGGTCTGTGAGAAAGGAGGAGCATTTGGGGTGAAGCGCTGTCTGCTCTCTCAAGGACTTTCTAAATGAGGAGGCTGCTGAGTGTTGAACTGAGAGGTGACATACTCATTCATTCATTGCATTTTCATTGTTGAAAGGTCACATCACTGAGCTTCCTAGAAAGTGAAATCCCATTTCCTCTCAGTTCACACGCAAAGGAAACCATCCAGACTCCAAATGTTTTCCATTAAGGATCCCGGGCTCAATCCTTAATAGCTTCCTCCTTAGTTGTAGCCTAGGAAACACCATTGCAACTCAAGGCTGGCATCTAGTGGACATTTTTATAATTTTTCTACACGTTGCGTCTCTGTTCTTGATTAGGAATTGAGAGAACGCTTGCACCTAGACCGGTCACACACAGGATAATAGAATGACCCTAATTTAATTAGATGATTACAGTGACCTCAGCTGATCCTTTGGCTCATATCAGATGCTTTCAGTTATTCAGTGTTTTACTACAGCTGATAGATTCAGCTGCCACAGAAGGAGGATATCAAGATCATGGGTCGATGAGGGGACAGTCAAGTCTGCATTTAGTTGGATGGACCAGGAGAAAGTGACCTGGTTCTAGAGTAATCCTTCAGGAAGGGGTTTGTGGTTTGTTGATGGTGTCTGAAGCCGTATGTGCTCTGAATCTGTTCTTGAGTTAGGATGCTATTTAGTGTCACCTGAGTAAGATGTGTGTGTGTGCGTGTGTGTTCAAGGGAGTAGGGGATAAAACCACTACACACAGCCGGGTGTTTTCCTAAATCCTAGATGGAGTAGTTCAGGGTGAACATTAAGAGCTTTTGTTTAATAGTTGGACATCTGACTTCATATCAGACTCGGAGAACTTGGAGCAGGTTATATTCTTTGCGTTTTAGTCCTAGAATCCACTTTGTAACGATGTCTTATGAAGTACAGCAATTTATAAAAAGCACTTGACACTCTAGCATTTAGTGCAGGAATAGTGAGGCACTACTACCTTGACGATCTGCAGTTGGCCTTCAGAGACCAACCTGTTGTAGTAAAAATATCTGTGTTAAAATTGCTTGTCTCCTGACATTTGGCATCGGCACAATTTAATTTAAGCCACTTTGTGTATCTATCAGATCTGCTGTGATTGGGGGTTGGGAGGTCTTCTTAGCTAGCACAAAGATTAAAACCTACAGTGGCTTTAGTTACTTTTGCAAGAAAAAGCTTGGATCTTAGCTCTTGAAGCATCTGAATCTTCCCTGGGTCGCCATTCTCATCTCATTACTTTTTTTCCCCTCTCAGTTCCTGCATTCCAGATGTGCTGGTTGACCTTGCAGATCTCCACTGCCTTGTCCCACCTGTCTGTGGACCATTGTGCCCCACCCACACACTAACTTCTTGCTCATCTTCCAGATTCTGGCTCAAAGGTTCATTCTTCCTGGAAGCTTTCCCAGCCTCCTCCCCAGCTCTCTGGAAAGGGGAAAGTGGTGTTACATGATCTCAGAACACTGAGTCAGTTTAAAGTATATATGCGGGTGATTCCCACTTGACTATTTTAAGCATCTTGAGAGCTAGGCTGTGCCTGGCCCACTGCTTTGTCTCTGACATAGCACCTCAGGTATTTTCGAACAGTGCTGAGCAGCCTGAAAAGGGAGAGATTTATTTGAAATTAGTGTATAGAAATAAGGCAACGCTTTCATCAGCGACTATGTGGGACTTGGTGGTGTGCTGCCTGGGATCCTTTGCAGCTAGGGACTCACTCCTGCAGGCCTTGGAGGTTTGGTGACTGATGACCCTCAGCCAGCTTCATCCAGCATAGGTCCTGCCCTCCTGAGAGCAACTCATCCAGTGACAGGTTGGTTGGGGAACAAGTGTCTGACTGCTGGCCTTATAGAACAACTCTGAAGGACCACCACAGGCTCAACTGTCTTCTCCGTTCTCACCCTCCTCCTCCTCCAAGGGTGTACGAGAACAGCCCTGAGAAAACTGCTCATTAGCCTTAGTCTTTTTCTAGGGAACCTGGCTTCCAACTGCACATGATTCTAAGGTGGTTTCTACACGTCTGGGGTAAGACATACATGATGTCATCACTAGGACGGAGATCTCGGTAGGAAGGCACCTGCTACTGGGAGAGTGTCCAGAAGGAGCTATACATTGCTGTGGGAGAGTTGGGGGTCTTGAAGCTTGGAAGAAGGATGGGATAGAGGTTCAAAACGGGGAATCACTGACCCAGCAATCAATGACTGAAAAGGGGTTCCCCATCAAAATGTGGAGCATGGAAGAAAGTGGGAACTGGGAATCAACAGCAAGGCCAGGGGGAACCCAGGCAATGTGGCAAGTGGTGTGCAGAGGGGGCTGTACAAGGATTTAATCACTGGATACTTCGCTGGGTGTAAGTGCCAGCATTTACAGTAACATGGGGTCTCTGAAAGGGAGCGAAAGGAATTGGTTCTAGGCCAGGACTAGAGGGATCTCAGCCAGCCTGAGATTGTACTGAGACAAGTTTACTCTCAGTTAGATGTGCTTATAAGTGTTACACACAGGGAATCATCCAGAATCAGTGACTATAAAGATAATAACAAGGAACAGCAAAATCACATGAGAACAAGAGACACAAAAGTGAATAGCAGGAAGGTATGTAAGGAAATACATAAAGACATCAGCAATCCTAAACAGTCAACAGCTGTAACAGGGGAGGTGCGAGGAAGTTCATAGAGACACGTGATTTATTACATCCTCAGACGGTCAGTGATTGTCAACAGTTAACAGTATCTAAAAAGACATTTTCTGCTACAATGCTGGGAACAATGTGGACCTTAAATACAGTTTTACGACAAAAGCATGTTGACCTGTGTGGTGTCAATCTTCCCATTCCAAGGTTAGATCATAGGACAATAAGAGACACCGGAAAGGCCAAAGAGCAGGAGCTAAGTCTCCACTGCTGTCTGTCTGCACCAGTGTGATTTGTACTCAAGGAGTCCAGGGAAGGCCGGCTACAGCCTCTGCTGGGGGCAGTTTTGGCGGAGTGGGCAGCAGCAGACAATTTCAGGTGAGGTCATGTGGTAGGAGGGGTGAAGACACACGAGATACAAGAAGGCACAGGGAAAAGTAGACAGAGAACAAGGAAGCACAGACAGGTGTGTCTAGAAGTGATGAAGGAGAGGGGCTGCGGGCCAAGGTCCAGTGAGCCGGGGCATGGAAAGTTCCTAAGAAGGTGGAGGAAGACGGGGTGCACAGGGTGGATGTGGAGGGGAAGGGCCAGGCAGCTTCTGAACCCGCGGAGGGGTGGGAAGAGGTGGAAGGGTGTGTTCGTGTGTGAGTTGGGGGGGAGCACTACAAAAGCATCTACTCTTTTAGGTATCTGGAACATTCGGTACTTTATTTAGCCCTCACACGGAATCTACCTGCGGAACCCAAGCCAGCTAGATAGATGCAGGACAGGCTCCTGGTCTGATGGACTCCCTCGCTCCTGAAGCACAACACAGGCAGCTCGCGGGGAGGGAAGAGTGAAGATCGCGTTTCCCGCTCTAGGGAAACCAGAGCAGGACGTCTGGACACACAAAGCAGGGAAGGCGCCGCAATGAGACAGGCCACAGACTGCATTGCGCAGGCGCAGAGGCCTCCGCGTGGGGCTTCCCTGTGCGTTGCTCAATCCCAGCTCATACTTGGATCTGGAGCTCTGATTGCGCAGCTCTCTAGGAATTCGTGTTAGAAGAAAAGTTGGTCGTAGTCCAGCCGTTAAAATACAGTTACGTACGTATAAAGGGCAGTTTTTGCAACCCCACTCACGCAAAAGCAGCGTTTTCCCTACGGTCTTGCCTGGTGCTGTATGCTTTTAGAGTCACGACGAAGCTAGTCAGTAAAAGCTTTGCTGTTTCTTTACCATCTGGTTAAAATTTAAGTACAAGTCCTTATAATAGGAGAGCAATGATGGGTGAGCCCCCAAATTCCTTAGATCCCCACGGATCCGGACAAGTGGGGTGTTAGCCATTTGGAAAAGACTTCTTTAAGAGTGTCTGGAGAAAAGAGAAGACCTCACTGTTGGAAGTGGATTGGGTGTTGCCCCCCCAAAACCTATGAAAGTGCTCCTTAATAAAAAGAACCCAAGAAATGCAGCATCTTAAGGTACCACCATTTCTCCAGGACTCTGAGGCAGGGCTCGGCCAGCTACCCTCCTCTTGTCCCTGGGCTAAGGGCCACCTGAGTGTCCTGTGAAGGCCCCTCATGGTTGAACTTGAAGTTAGAGGTGGACCACCACCCTCTTTGGCTGGAAGTTCACCAGCTCTCTTCAGATCACTCTTCCCCCACCCTACTTTTAAAAAATTTTTTTTTATTTATTATTTATTCAATTGTGCGTGTGTGCGCGTGTGTGCACATGTGCGCGCGTGTGTGTATGCATGTGTGTGTGTAGAACCACGGACGAATTCGGGAACCACCATGGACCACCTCCACCTCCTCCTTGTTTACTCTGCCCTGGGATTCACAGCCTCCACCCTACCAGGACTAGAAACGCAGGCCGCCCCGCTTCCACCCTGCGTCTATTCGTGAGGTCTAGGATCCGAACTCAGGACCTTCCGCCTGCAAGGCAGAGGCTTAACCCCTGAGCCACCTCTCCAGCCCCTCCCCCTACTTTCTGACTCTTCTACTTTTTGCATCTTCTTGAAGGATGATGGATTGCAGAAGTTATGAGCCAGGTTTTATTTGCAAATTCACCAGAATGGTTTGAATGACTACTCATTTTTTTTATTTTCACACCTTCACAGGAGAAGGGACTTTAATTTGTTGTTGATAAGCACCATGGAATAGGAATGTTTAGCTCCATAATGGCCCCAGGACCTCCAACTCCAGTGCTGGGGGGAAGAGGAAGACAATCAATCTGAAGAGCTCATTGGCTAGCCAGCCTAGTCAATCACTGAACTCCCAGTCAGGAAGAGACACTGTCTCAAAAGAAAGAGAGAGAGAGAGAGAGAGAGGGAGAGAGAGAGAGAGAGAGATACACAGAGGTAGAGGAAGATACTTGACATTGACCTGTGGTCACCACATGTGTGCACACACAGACACACACACATATGAACAAGTATATACAACACCCTCCAAAACATATAAAAAACCCAAGGCTGTCCCTATATTCAGACTTATTCAAATTTTGGTTGCACCAATTGCACAGAGTTTGATTCTCAGTCTTTATTTATTTGTTTATTTATTTTTTTCTCGGTCTTTCTTTTAAATTAAAAATTGTTTTAGCATAGTCCCTCCACTTAACAAATTAAAAGCTGTGAGTCTAATGAGATTCCAGCAGAGGGATGCTTTCCCCCCACCTCCCATTTCAGGCTCAAGTATATACCTTCTTTTTTTTCCTTTTCTTTTATGTATGTGTGCATGTTTGCATGTGGTGGGTGTAAATATATGTGTGGGTTTATGCACATAAGGGTGGTTGAATGGTCCAAGGGTGTTACTGGAAATCATCCTCGATCGCTCTTCCACAACGTTGTGAGCCTGGGTCACTAATTAAACCCGCGTCACACCACTAGGGCTGGTCTGCTAGCTCTGCAGATTTCCAGGCTCCACTTTTCAGGTCTAGAAGTACACGTGGCTTTTTTTTACGTGGGATCTGGAGATTCACTCACAAAGTAGGTAGGAGAACCAGTGCGGCTTTCCCCTCAGATCTCTGTCTAGCTGGACCACCTGTCAGAAGGGTTTTCTCCTTAGTAAATGATTCTCGGAAATTCCCTTTTCCTCATAGACCCATCCAGGGGTGGGTGTATCTCTTAGTTAATTCCAAATCTAAGTAAGTTAACAAGACTGACCATCAACAGTTAGTTACCTACCTCCTTTGGAGTGACTCTCTTTGGTTGCATAGAAGCTTTACTGCTGAGACTTCTCTCTTCCAGCTAGCTATGCCCTCTCCAACTGCCTGGGAGCAGGAGGAGGCTCCCCCTTGGATTATGGCTGTTTCTTGTTTCTACTGTGTATTCTATATATTTCTTTTCGTCCCAGTTTTAATGTCTTATGGGCCAATTCCAATCTTGTGTGAAGTAGCTAATTATTAAAAATACTCAACATTCCTGGTTAAAATTGCTACACACTTTTGACTCCTGATTAGACCCCCAACTGATGCACAGGTGACGGTTCTTGAAGTGAGAAGCTAATTTTGTCTCACAGTTTTACTCTGCATATAAGGTAAGAAAAGCCCTCATTTTCATGTTTGTGGGGCTCTTCTTTCTTCATCTTTCACTTTCTTCCATCCATGAGAATTTTAGATATGGTTCCTCTTTTGTATCTTCTCTCATTTTCTCTCATTCCTTTTTTCTTTTAAGATACAATCTCAATCTGTGGTCAGACTGACATGGAACTCACTGTATAGTCCAGACTGGCCTGAAATTCATGGCAAATCTCCTGCCTCAGACTCCCAAGTGCTAAGATGATAGGTGCATGCCACCACCGATGGCTCCGCCTCACCGGAAGTCCCTGATTACCTCAGTTTTAATCATCTTACTCTTAGAGAAACCTCCTTCACCTTCCGGGTCTATCAAAGCCCCAGTCTATCAGAGCATGTACAACTCCTTTGTCCTGTTTCCGGAACTGTCATTTTACATATGTTCTGGTAATATTTTAGCTTGATGGCTGTCTCTTCTGTAGACCGTAAACCTCTTGGCCCTTTGCAGCCCAGGGTCACGAAGCCCCATGCAATTCTGTCCATTTGTTTTGGTCTCACAGTGGTTCTGCCCATGTTCCAGGTTGCCACTAGATGGCAGGCTAGGACATGCTAGTGTTTGCTTTCTTTAGAGAAAAGAGTTATGTTCAAATGCCTTTGAGTCAGAAGAGAGTCCCTTTGAAGACAGTGAATTTCCATGCTACAAATTTCTCTGAAAATCATCCCTACATCCCCTCACTTCTCTGACTCTGAGGAAGTCAGGAATACTAACAAGCAAGACAAAGGGAAAGTCTTTGTGGGGGCGCCCAAAGGGTAACTGCATTATTTAGACATCAGTGTTGCTGCTCGCCTGCATGGGTGCCAATAAATCACCATCAAATGGCTTAAGGGAATAAGGGATTTATTTTCTCTTATGACTACTGGTTATAGTTTTTAGTCCAGCCTGACGGGAGAGCTCATGTCAACACTAGGGCTGAGGGAACTGGCCACAGCATCACCACATAACAGCTGAGAGAGGGACAATCCTTACTTACCATACCAGCATGTCAGGCCAAGTATACAGAAGGATGCCAACTCCTTCAACCAGCCCTCCATCTTTTATTCCATGGCCTAATCCCACCATAGGCTGGGCCTTCCCTATCAGCTAGACAATCTCCTGCAGGCTTGTTCTGGGCCCAACTCAACCACAAAATGTGCCCAGATCTCAAACCCTTGACAGGTGTCAAGTTGACATCTGTGCCTAACCATGACAATCAGTTTTTGGGAGTGTCCAAGAACCCAGAGCCCTGATTTGCAGTGGGATCAGAACACATGTGCCATGCATATAGCTCACTCTTCCTGTTTTTGCTTTGTATTAACTGCAAGTTCTAGAGGAAAGGTCTGAGACCAAACGATAGTCCCATACCTGGTTCCCTGCCTGTTTTTGTATGTAATGTTTAATCAGAAGTGTTATGAATACTATAGACATGACACGGATTGTAGAGGTTGAGAAGCCAAAATTATTTACCATCCGACTCTTAAATAAGGTTAGGGAATATCAGACCTAGATGCATATCAACTTGTTAGAACCCTTATTATCTGATTGGTCTGTAGGAGATTTTTCATAAAAGTAATTTGATCTTAAAGGATAGACGCGTGTTGCAGTTAGCTACAGATGCCAGCTTGACAATTGGAGGCCGAGTCTTTGGACACATCTGTAAAGTATTTTGTTAAGGCAAGTCCTGAGCAAGCTTGTGGGGGATCATCTATTTGATGTGGACAGACCCGCCCACAGTGGGTGGAGCCATTCCCTAGGCAAAGATGTAGATGAAGAGAGCAGATTAGGACATGGGTAAGTGGTATCGTCCTCTTTTAGCAATCCCTGTGGATATGGTGTGGCTTTAATGTTGATATGAACTCTCCTGCTATGCTGATGAATGTAACTGAGAATCGGGAATAAGCCCCTTGTTCCTGAAGTTGTTGGGTTCTGAATTCATCCAGCAGTGGAAAGATGAAACTACTCAATGGGATGTCTTTGTGAGAAGCAAACTTTCTGAGAGGCAGACACAGATTGCCGAGGGCTTGTGGGAATGTTAATGTCAGTTCATTTGGGAAACCACGTATCAAGTGTGCTGTGTCTTCTTATTTTTTTAATGAACACAGAGGGAGAGAGGACGTGAATTCCTTCTAGTATCTTATAAAGCATGCTTCTCACATCAGGATTGCTTTGTTATGTATTTCAAGGTGTCCCAATCCAGCCAAAGGCCTTTCACTCAAAAATATTCTCAGCCTTAGTACTCAGATGCTGAGTGAGAATGAGGTTACTTCACGCTTTAAACTTTGCACAATGAAGTATAGTTTGTGAAGATGATCTTTCCGCTAAGCCTTTCCGCTAATGATGATGAGGTTTTCTTAGAGTCCTTATACTTACAAAGCTAGGAAAATTAGAACCTATTCATCACTTGTACATATGTGTGTGGTATGTGTGCGTGTGTGCATACATCTGGAGGCTGGAAGTTGATGTCAGGAATAATTTCCAATTGCTTTTCCACTTTATTCATTAAGACAGGGCCCCTCAATCAATTTCAGAGTTCACTGACAGGGTTAGTCGCTAGCCCGCCTCCCTCTGGGGATCCCCCATCTCTGTCCTGAGGCTGGAAGCCACACTCACCCAGCATTCACAGATCTGGGGGTCCTAACTCCGAAGTCTAGCTCTCTTGCTTACACAGCCATCTCCTCAGTCCCGAGTTGATTCGTTTTGGGTAGGCATAGGTAGAAATTTAGCTGGCCTTGTTAGATCCCTTTAGTTTAGACTCATGATTGCTATGCCTTCATGCTTCTAGAAAGGTCTACAAAAAGGACGTACCAAAGGGAAAATCCTCACTTCATGAGTCTGTGGGGAAAAAAAAAGCGATAAGGTTATGTTTTCTTTTTTCCTCTCCACTTATCTCAATCTTATTTTGATGTGGAATAGAATCTTTCTCCTTAAGTGGGGAACCAACTGGACATTGGTGAGTGTAAGAGACATACCTTCGGCCACTGTCCTAGTTAGATATGGATGCCAACCTGGCAGTTGAGGGTTTGGGCACATTTATGAAGAATCAGTGATTGAATCAGAACCTGAGCAAGCCTTCGGGAGATTTTCTAGTAATGTAGAAGCCCGTAGTGTGTGGGGCCAGTCCTTAGGCAGGTGAATAAGATGGAGGGAGCTGGGTGAGGAAGTTGACATCCTTTGGTGTACTTGGCGAGACATCGTGGCCTGGCAAATAAGAATTGTCCTTCTCAGTGGTCCCATGGATAAGGTGTGTCCAGTTCCCTCAGCCTTCGTGTTGGTATGCTCTGCCCTTTCAAGCTGGACAAAGAACTGTAACCAGACGATCATAAGCCAGAATAAAAACCCTTATTTCCTTAAGCCATTTGGTTGTAAATTCATCAGCCACAATGCAGAGTAACTGTAACAGTCACATATCTCCAGAATTCCTTACAAACTTGTGTGGTTAAAAATAATTATAAAAACATGTTTTGTAGTCAGGTGTGGTAGCATGTACTTGTAATCTGAGGCAGGAGGATCATGAGTTTGAATCCAATCTTGGGTACCTAGCAAGACCCTCCCTCTTCTCTCTTTCTTTCACATACAAGAGATATTTTCAAAAAAAGTCTATTATGTGCATTTGCAACCTGTAACTTCAGTTATTTTCTCAGAGTTAAAAGATTTCAGTATTTAACTTCAGTTCTTTAATGTTGTAGTTCTTTTTTTAAAGAATCTATTGTAATAGAACTTTGCAATGACTGACGTATCAATGACCCCACAAAATCTACCATGGATCACAGTCACTAGGATCCTTAGAGGCAAGGGATTAACAGTCACAATAGTGTTCTCATACTAAAGGGGAGCCCAAGAAAGGGCTCTAGGCAATGCTACTGAGTCCTTACACCTCATTAGAGTGGAGGGCTCAGAGGGAAGTTTGACATTCACACTAAAGGATGCTCCAGGGATTGGGGGGGAAGAGGAGGGTATGGGGAGATAGAGAGGAAGGGAAAGGGGTGAAAGGAAGGGGAAGAGGGGGGAGGGAGCAAGGGGGACTGGGGAGGGGTGGAGGGAGGAGGGGATGGGGTACCTACTAAGTTTGTTTGGGAAAAAGATAATTTTTAAAAAAGAATGTTGTCTAATTTATTTTTAATTTACAAAAATATTTGTAAAATACTTTAGAATTGTTAAAGTGTGAATACCAAGCACAGCAGGGTGCGGTGGAAAGGCCAAGACTATTACCAGTCTGTCCAGCTTCCTGCCACTCAGCCCTTCTGAGCCTCCCAGCTCCTGCCATGGGTTTACATGTAAAATGTGCCCAGCCATTCACATGCACCTAAGTCCCAGTGGGTGGCACTGTTGTGGAATATTTAAGGAATTGGGGACTAATTGGATGAAGAAGGTCACTGGGGGGCAACTTTGTGGCTGATAGCCCAGATTGCCTTCCTGTTCCACTTTTGCTTCCTGTTCTGCCCATGTGGGAGCAGACCCCCCCCCCCAGCACAGACAAAAACTGGGCTCCGGCTACCAGGCTTTCCATCCCAAGATGGGCTGTTTCCCCTTAAACTGTGAGCCAAAACAAATCAGGCATTTTATCATAGTGACAAGAAACAATTAGTACATCCCCACATTACCCCTCTGTGCGAGGTGGTGCGGATTCAAAGATGAATACACAGTGCTGCCTCCAAGCAGCTCACAGGCAGACTCAAGAATTGGGGATATGGACATTCCAGCACTGAGGGCTGTGTGTGGCTAGTAGGAGCGAGCTGGTGAGTTTCCAAGGATGCCCAGCATTTAGCAGGAGAGAGAGAGAGCGAGAGCAAGAGCGAGCTTTGCCATGCAGATACAGCAAACTGTATCCATCCACTAATGTGTACAGGAACCTTTAATATGCAGACTTCTTCAAGCAAGTCCTTATGCTATGTCATGTAAATCAAAGCACTATTGAAACAGTGTTGAAGAAATATATATAATTTTTTGAGGAAGGATTTCATTTATCCCAGGCTAGTCTCAAACCTTAGGATGACCTTGTACCTTGGATTGTCCTGCTTCTACCTCTGGAGAGTGGAGGTTGCAGCCATGTGCCTCCATCCCTGATTTTATAATGCTGGAGGTTGAAACCAAAGCTTCATGCATATTAAGCAAATGCTCTACTAATTAAGCCATGTCTTTAGCTCAAAGAGTGCTTTTCTAAAACTATGAAGTCATGAACTACAAAAATATAAACAGAACAGCATAACAATTTAATTTAACTCATGTTATGATTGGTTCAAAGGAAAATTCAAAGAACCACACATTCCATAGCTAAGAAAGGATTTACAAACAGATACAAAACAGGTCTATCTACAAGAAAATAGTCAATTATATTCCATTAGACACAATTATTATGTACTTTATAGAGATCAATTTATATCATTTCGGTTTTCTATGATTCAGAATTGTCAAATAGCTCAACAATGATGAGCAATCAATAAATCTAAAAAATTATGTTAAACAAACATTTTAATTCCATGGTCTATTCCAAAGTTCCTAACTGTTTCTGTACAGTAATATTGGTGTTTAATATGTTTGTATAATTATGAATTCAATAGACTTTCAACAAATTATCTTCATTTTAGAGGTGAGAATATGAAGGCATTGAATTTTTAATTTGTTTATGGTAAAATGATGGAAAATAATATGCATTATTCTGTATATGTAAAAGTATATAAATATGTACAAATTATTAAGACAAAAATATGGTTATCCCTGGCTTATAGGATATCCAAGATATATATTAAGACAGAAAGAATGATTCAGAGTAATGAGAATAAAAGTATTTCATGTGTATAAAAGCAAACTAACCTAGAGCAACGAGAACTCTAAGTCACCACTGACAGAAATGCACAATGTCACAGCCTCGTGGATGATGGTAAGAAGTTCATGTGAGACATGTTCTTATCGCACAATGGAAATCGTAGTATTTACCCAAATGCACTGGAAACTGAAGTCCATTCAACAGCCTGCACATGATTGTTTATCAAAACTTTATCCATAGTTGAAAAACTGGAAGCATTTAAGATGAGCTTTGTTAAGTGAATAAACAAACTGTAGCACATCTAGAGTATGGAGCATTTAGTGCTACAAAGAACTGAGCCATTAACCCTCAGAAAGATGTGGGAGAAACTTAAAGCCATGCCATTCAGTTAAACCAGTCTGAAGTGTTTGGAAATGTGAAAGATAACCGGCTACTAGAATTTAGCAGGGAAAGAGGCATGACTGTAAGTAAAGGCCTGTGACTTCACAGGGCAGCAAAACTTTTCCATATGGATGTCTCTATATGTTTGCCTAAATCCACAGAATGCATAGTCCCTAGAGTGAACCCTAATGTAAACCAAGATCTTGGATAAAGGTGAGGTGAGTGCAGGTTCATTAGTTATAGTAAATGTTCCAGTTTGGTAAAGGTAAAAGATGTGTGTGTAAGAGAGAGAGAGAGGAAATATAAGAATTCTCTACACTTTTTATTCAACCTCTCTGTGAATCTAAGAAACTGCTCTTAAAAAAAAAAAAAAAAAACAAGGGCTGGAGAAATGACTCGGGTTAAGATTCGTCTTGCAAGCAAAAGATCCTGAGTTCAAATCTCAGGTCCCACATAAAAATGCCAGACAGAAATGGGGTAGAGGGGAAGGCAGGAGGGGGAAGACGGAGGCTGCACTTCTAACCCTGGTGGGTGGAGCCTGGGAAATCTTAGTGGAAAGCAAGAAAGAGGTAGAAGAAATCCAGGATGATTCCCAATGTCACCCTTGGTCCTCCATAGACACACACAAAACTCTTTGATACACACACACACACACACACACACACACACACACACTACATAAAATAAATAAATAAACAAGTGTGAATATATTTAAGAAAAAAGAACAAGTTAATTAGCAAACCCATATATTTGTGTTCAATGTGCTGACCTCTGTTTATGTGACTGTCAGTGGTGGTCTCGCTGCTCATATACAGGCAAAATCAAGAAATTAGATCATGGAGTTGTATTTAATTCAGTGGCCAACCTAGAGTATTAGCAGCCTGAAGGTCTGTTTTCTATTTCATCCTGAGTCAGAAGATTCTGCAGGGATGAGTCCCAAGATTCAGCTTTTCTTCATCATTGTTCCTCTATACAGCAGGAGGAAGATTCCTAAACGCCAAGACCACTGAGCCTGGAATTCCTTCTCAGCCACAGGTGTGGATGCCATTTAGATGCAGGTCAGCTCAGAACAAGATCTGTGCTCTACAGGGCACTGCACATTCCTTCCTGGAGAATGAAGCACGCATGAGCTGTTGTGATGTGCACTATGCTGTGCCTCGTAATGCCAGGAGGAAGATGTCTGTAGGTGCTTCGCTAGGGACCACAAGTTCCATATGGATGCTTGTTTTCTCTGTATACCTCTGTTTGATTTTGTTTATCATTAAATTTTCCATGTGGACATCATTAAAGAAAAAGATTAAGATAAGTTTCTTCTGTTGGCTTTCCTTTTTTTGTATTTTCTTTTATTTATTCTTCAACAGTATCAATGAATTTATGTTGTTTTTTCCCTTTACTATCCATTTATACCCCCTTCCTTTCGTACTACATACTTTCTCTTTTTCGGACTGTCTCTTTTCTACTTTTATGTGTTTTTGTGTGTGTAGCCCACTGGGTTTCAGAAAGTGCTTGAGCGCTTGCTGGGACGTGAATAAGTTATCAGTGGGTAAATTATTGAGAAAGTAGCTAACTCCCTTTCCTCCTGTATGGTGCTAACGTTTAGTATTTTCTTGAAAGAGACATATGGTGTTTCTCGTCTTGAGATTTTTTTTTCCTCTTCCATTCCATGGCTTTCTTTATCAACCTGTATTATGAAATTTTTAACATCTTTTTTAACATTTTTCTAATTTTTTTGTTATTTTCTGTTAATGACTGTAAGCTATCATGGCTAGATTTTTTTTGTGATAATGTGACAGTTTATATTATGTGTATATTTTACAGTTTTGCCTAAGGGAAAACATGCAATTGTGGGACAGGATGACCAGCTTAAGCTGTCTGAAGATGTTCCTAGGATCCCATTTTTTTTTAATTTATTCAATTGTGCATGCGTGTGTGTGTGTGTGTGTGTGTGTGTGTGTGTGTGTGTGTGTGTATGTGTGTAGAACCATGGGCGAATTTGGGAACCACCATGGACCGCCTCCACCTCTTCCTTGTTTACTCTGCCCTGGGATTCACAGGCTCCACCCTACCAGGGCCAGAAATGAAGGCCGCTCCTGCTTTTGCCTGGCATCTAATACGTGGGATCTAGGATCTGTACTCAGGATCTTCCACCTCAAGGCAGAGGCTTAACCCCTGAGCCACCTCTCCAGCCCTCTAGGATCCCATTTTTGACTGGATTTTGTAACATGGCAATGACTGTTGACATTAGATACAACTATTTCAGAGGACGGATAAACAGCAGAGTCCATATAGGAATGTATGGTAGTGATAAACATGCTTAAATGTTTATGAATCTCCAAAGAAATCAACTGAAAAACTTAGAGAAGATAAAAGCAAAGAGAAGAGAGGGTGGAGAGGTGGTTCAGGGGTTAAGCCTCCAGGTATTTAACTCAAGTCAACAGTAAGCTCCTTATCTGCTGAGCTATCTCACTGACTTTGATTTTTGTTTTATCTTTTAATTAATTACTTTTGTAAAATGTCAGAGGCAGAAGTCAGGGTTTTCAAGAGACAGAACCAACAGAATATATATAGTTACAGGTAAGATGTAATATGGAGGATTGGCTTGTGCAGCTATGGAGAACATGATGGTCCACAGCTACTCATGTTGAGTCAGAGTTTGGGAAATCTGGTAGTTTATACTGGGAACCAGGGGTCCAATGGTATAACTTCTAGTCTGAAGATCCAAGGGTCACTTGGGGTCAGTGTTGTCAGGGGCCAATGGCACCATTTTGGGACTCTTAATCTGAGCCCCCAAGCCTGAGAACCAGGCACTCTGGTATGTGAGCTGCTGGAGAAGATGGATGTCCCACTCAAGTAGAGAAGGAGAGAGCAAATTTATCCCTCTGTGCTTTTTTCACTTTGGGCCCTCAGTGGATCACTATTCCCATTGGCCGGTGCTCATCTTTTTAACTCAGTTTCCTATTCATATGCTAATGTATCCCAAGCACAGTCACAGATGCACCCAGAAGGTTTACCAGTCACATGAGCATCCTTAGCTCACTCACAAGGACACATGAAACTAGCCACCTCTCATGGTTTGTTGGGCCTGCCCAGGATTTGCCTCAGGGCATGATCGAGCACATGGGACTAAAGATGGCACTGAGGCCTAGTGTCCTGGGTGTAACCTGATCATATTACAGAAAGCCCTAATTGGCTTCCAGATATTGGCCTGCCTTCTGTGCTGAGTGACATTGGACTTCACCTGTGGTACCTGAAGGTTGTGTTGACCTTTGACACAATTGGCCGCCCGTTTGGCGCCTTTTGGTCTTTTGTTTATATAAGCTCCTTCCCCCCCCCCCAATAAACTTGAGTTCTGCTCTGACAGACTTCCCGTCCCATGCCGAGTCTCTGGGGAATGGAGGCGGATGTGGGGATGGCAGGACTTAGCCTTTCTTCATCACCGCAGCAGGCTGTGCAGTCGTGTGAATGAGTGTGTGAGTGGGTGCAGACATGCCACGCCGGGGTTGAGTGGACACTACAGTGGTTTGAATATGTGTTGTTCCCCACAGGTTCATGTGTTTGCATCTTTAGCTGATATTAATGTTTGGGAAGGTCCTGGCACCTTTAGAAGGTGGAGCTTGCCAAAACATTCATGTCCCCAATTTGTGTTTGGGGGTATTATAACGGTTACTCTTTACTGCTGTGAGAGAGCACCCAAAAGTCAAACAACTTACGGTAGAAAGGGAGATTTATTCACCTTAGGGTTCCAGAGGGTAGATATAGTCTTTCATGGTGGATGTAGCATGGCTTGGCTGGCTGAAGCTGGCAGGCAGGCTAAGTCACAGCAGACATCCACATGGCTGGAGCCTCTCTGGAGCTTCTTTCTTCTCCTCTGTTCTGTAGTTCCTTTAAATGGTCCATTACTGGGAGGTTCCTATGAGATCTATGGAGGTTCCCATGGGATTTAAGGCTGCTCTTGTATTATCCAGATAATCTCTTTAGGTGGTCTCAGCTGATCTTAGTTAATGCTAGATGTGTCCAGTTGACACCCAGGATTAACTGCACAGGTATCAAAAGAATTGTTATCAATTCCACCAGTTCACTTTTAATTTTTTTCCATTTTCATGTGTATGTGTCATGGAATTTTCATACTTAATAAGATGTCACAATACCATACAGTATTCGGATTTCCTCATTTGTCTTAGGAATGCTTGTTTACCATTGCTGGTTAAATCAGAATTCATGCATAGGAATTTCTTTCTTTCCCTTCTACTGTTCTTCTAATTCCTTCTCTCCTCTTCACCTCATTTATTCTTTTTCCTTTTTGCATTTCATGTTTCTATTTTAATTATATTAACAATGACTCCATGTTTTCATCACCCACTACCTACTCCCACCTCCCATCCCACCACACCCCACCTTGCAGTCAGTTTTTCTTCTTTTCCCACAATCACCTGCATATGTGATCCATTGGGGTCCATGTAGGATGCTTGCATTAGGTAGTGCCTGGACCCCCACCAGGGTGCAAATGGCCCCCTTGTGGACAATCCATAGAGTATAGAGGCTTCCCTCTCTGCTGTCCTGCACCAGTTCATACAGTCTCTCTCAGGATAACATCGTGTATCTCATGGGATCTTCTCTCCTCTATGGCAAAATGATGATAGGCTGTTGAGGAGGTCTAGTGGAAGTAGACAGTGTTGCATTGAATTATTATAGAGATCTAATGGAAGTAGACATCGTTGTTTCAAGTACTTGGGTAAGACAGTTCTAATATGAACAGAGGTTACTTTTTGACATCACTTCTCCTGGTTCTCTGACTCTTACATTCTTCCTTCCCCCTCCTCTTTAGGGTTCTCTGAACCTCCAGATGCAGGTGGTTTAGATGTCTTCATTAGGGCAGAGCTGTCCACAGTTGCTTTTACCTTGTATTTTGACCAGTTGAGGTTCTCTGCATTATGCATCTACCATTACATATGGGTACTTATTGGTTGATTGCTGATTGCTTCTTTGATATAAAGGTATAATGATAAGTGTTTAGATGGTAGCTTACTATCAAGTATTTATAGTTAACACTAAGAACTTTGTTTCCTCCTAGGGCCTATGGCTTCTCTATGCATGAAAATTTGGGTATATTTTTGTATTTTGAGGTACTTTTTGCCTCCTCTTTTGAAACACAACTTTTGTCATGGATTCATGAGCCTGTGTGCAGATGTGAAAGGAACATCCACAGCCCCATGAGTTGGGTAGATTACTTTTAATTCATGAGTTTAACTCAAAGCTCCATGCTAACTCAGACATGTCCAGAAATTATTTTGGAATCCTCAGAGGAGAGGAACGCTTGTATTCAGAATAATACTTATGGCATGTATTCAAAAAGTCACTTAAGGGCTGGTGAGAAAGCTCAGTGGGTAAGGTATCTGCTTGTAAACCTAGTGACCTAAGTTTGATCCCGGAAGCCCACATGGTAGAAAGAGAGAAAACTGGCTTTTGAAAGTTGTCTTCTGCCTGTGAAACCATAGCAGGCATGTGTTCCCTCTCTTTCTCTCTCTACTGTTCCTCAAATAAGTAAATAAAATATTTTTAAAAAGTGACTTAAGGTGACTTTCTGGAAACCAGGGATGATGATGAGATGAAGTCTGTATTTCCAAGGACATTCAATAATAGCTTTTGAAAACCATGGAAATCACAGTAGAACAGACTAAAGATGCAGACAAAAGGAAACTCAGGTTATATAACGGAAAGTATGTTGCTGTGTTCTTGTGAGCATAACTTTCAGAACAGGGACATGCAAGTGTAGGTTATGGCCAGACCTAATTTTCTCACCCATTCTCTTCTTGTGTGAGGTCAAGCCTTCAAACTCATGTCTAGGAAGTTCTTAGGCCTTCATTGTTCGTAAGAGAGCTTCAGGGAGGTGATGATTGCTTAGCTTTTCTCTTCACACAGATGCTGCCACTCCCGGCTGACTTTTGGCTAAATGCTATAGCCAGGGTGGTCTTTTTAAGGTAAATCATCTAATTATCCCTTATTAGTGGTTTCTCAGTACCACCCAACATTTTCTTGCTTGGCTTATATGCCTTGACTGACTTGCCGTCTGTGTCTCTTCGGTTTTGTTTTGGGATATTTGTCTTTTCTTTCTGTTGCTTCAGGCATAGTGGCCCTACCTCAGTTTTTAGGTCCCCTGTCTTCTAGTTGGGAGACCCTCCCCATCTCCCACCCTCCATCTAAGTTGGGTGGCTTTTTTCTTAGAAAACCATGTCCTTTCCTTTCTGACCACTTACCTAAGTTTGTGATCTTTAATTCATTCATATGGTTATTTGGGTCATTCCGTATTGTTCACTGGAGTTCACTGTGTATAGGACATACACAAAGGTACGGAGACCACTGTCCAGAAAGTCAGGACAGTGGCTGTATTTGCATACTTAAGATAGTCATGACAAAGAGTCAAAAAGAAGTTAATAAGAGGAAAAAAACCACAATAGTTTCATTTAATAAAAGTTTAATGTCAGCTAGTTCTGGTGGCTCACACCTGTAAGGCCAACCTAGGTTACATGTAACTCTGGCTCAAAAAAAAAAAAAAAATTAAAAGTTTTCTGTGACACTGGAATCTTTAGATCAGAGTCTGCAGTAAAACCAAGTAATCTCCAAGAAAGCACTTTTTAGGTTTAAATTTGATGAAGAATGGACAACCATACTGAAATACATCCCAGCAAGGCTGTGTGCTGAGATTTGGGGCATTCCTTCTTCCAGAAGTGGGGCAGTACGCCTCAGGGTGATGGTTTTCTGATCCAGTCAGACGAGGTGGGTAAGGGAATTTCTTTATGGTCAGTTCTGAGACAGGGAGGTATAAACAGAGTGATACCGTTAGATTTTTATGGATTACTTTGGGGATGTTGTAGTCTCAAAGAACACAGGGTAGAGGAATTCTGTTTCTATAACTGATTTGAGGGGTAGGAGGCAGTAGGGCAGGAAAAGGTGAGAGAGGAGCTTTTGCTTCTGATGCCTTCCCTGTGTCCTTCAGTTTCAGTACTTGGCACTTCAGTGCCTACCTACGCCATCATTTTTTGAGCTTCAAAACTTCTTTATCTGCAGGACAGTAAGAACTCAGCATAAAGTGGAGGCTTTATTATTGATTTGTTGCGATGCTGGGAATTGAACTCAGGGCCTTGAACATACTAGCTAAGTATTGTATCAGCAAGCTACATTCCCAGCTTCAATGGATAGTTAACGGAATAAATGAAAGGTAAATAAATTCCTGGTAAGGGATGGTTCTTATTTCAGCTCATTTCTTCATCTTAAAAGAAATCAAAGTTCATACAGTTGACTCATTGATATGTGTAATTCATCCCCACACTTTGCCCTGGTTACAATCTACAAAAATTCTTGAACACTGAATTAACAAGTATGGATCCATTGCTCCTCGAGGAAATGTAGAGTTAGGTTCTTGTCAGCCTCTGCTCACAAGATTTTTTTGTCAATATATAATCTTATTTACTTGCTTCTGTTCCCATGAATTTATGGTTGTTGATTTGTTAATATTGGACTCTTCCAACAACACCAGAATTTAGGTGTGAAGGAACTCATCTCATATGCATACATCTTATTTAAGGCACGTCATCGCTACCTTCTTTAGACCATGCTGCAGAATCTTAGCAGTAAGCACAGGAATCTTATTGATACAGGAACAGTCTCCCTAAGTGTTACAAGGTGGTCATCAAATGATACAGGAACGACCTTCCCAATGATGCAGGGCTCGTGTGTTCCTGAGTAGACAATTGAAACCAGAACACGTGAGGAGGATTAAGGTAGAATTTATTAGAGGAGAGAAAGGCTGGAGCTCATGAACTCCAGGAGTGGAGTGCCATGAGGGGATAGGGTGCCCTGTTGAACTGATGGAGCTAGAAATGCACTCATGGCACTTTGAGTACCATGAGGAGCTAGGGTACTAGAGAACTCATGGAAGCAGGCAACTGGAAAAGAATTTATGGTACTCCAATGCCATGAGGGGCTAGTTTGCCAAAGATGGCTGCCAGGGTCAGGCATATTTATACACCTAAACAAGCCCAGAAAACTGGCTTTTTCTTATTGGTTATCTCCCATTAGGACCCAACCCAGTTGCTCTTGGGCCCAGGTGGGCTAGAGGTCAAGTTGTTTGTTGGATATGGATGGCCATCTTATCTTTGGGAGGATCAGGGTCAGTCCTCAGCAGGGGTGTTCCTTAAGGGTGATTCCAGCAGTGGGGAATAACCTTCAGGAATTCCCAAGATCTTCAAAGGCCTTGAAAGACCCATCCCAGCATAGCTGCTTTAATCCTGCTTCATTACAAACAGTGAAATCACAAATAAAACAAAACTAAAGATAAACAGCCCACCACAGAACAAAAATTTTAAAGAGCAATACTTTGTGTGTGTGTGTGTGTGTGTGTGTGTGTGTGTATACAAGAGGGCACTCAATCGTGTGTGCCTGTTGGAGACCCACAGGTTGTGGGACCCTGAGACCCTTGTCCTAAAAGAAACTTCACAATAGAAGAAAATTTACAAAGCAGGCTGGTTCAGGCCCACAGTATAGCTATTGTTTATAGCCATCCAAGCATATCCATTGCTAGCTATTGCTTAAAACTATGTACAGTCTTGAGCTATCTGCAGATATTTCCCCACCCCTTGTGACCTCAAACTCTTCAGTTGTAGAAAAACAAGTTTGCACAAAGGGAAATTCTGTCAATAATTGTCACTCAAACTGAACAGCCTATGGTTAAGCAAATGTACTGGAACAATCACTAAGAGCCAACCCCACCTGAGCTCTTGCCGACCAATGACCGTAAAGGTCATGGAAAATTCCCCAGCTAAGTGACCCCCACCCCAAGATCCCTTAAAAACCCTTTTGCTCCGCCGCTTCAGTCTCTTCTGCGTGAGAGGTTGCTGGAGCAAGAAGGGCTTGGTGTCTCTCTTGGCGACCTCGTTCCTGAGTGAAAGACTGGGGGTCTTTCAAGGTGACATTGAGAATCATCCTAGATTGCTCCAGGGCTGAAATTATAAGCCTCTGCCATATCTACCTGGCATTTTTTTATGTGGGATCTAGGGATCTGAACTCCTTTTACTTGTTCTTTTATCTGTAAGGCAAAGATGTTAACCCCTGAGCCATCTCCCAAGCTTAAGAGCAGTACTTCTTAACAGAAAAGATATTTGTTTACAGTATGAGCTGAAACAACTAGGCAGAGTCATTATGTTTAATTAACTGCAGCTGGGATCAAAAGTTTTTGCCACTCAAAGCCGAGTGTACTTGGCTTGGTTCTGTAATTCCAGAACTCAAGAAGTTGAGGCAAGGGGATTATTATGAGTTTGAGGTTATCCTGGGCTATCAGTGAGTCCCAGGCTAGTCTGAGCCACACATGAGTCCCTTCTCAATTTTTTTTTCTGTTCTGAACATGTCTAATTTTTTCTGTTCTGAACATGTCAATTTTGACAGCAGAAGTTCTGTGTAGATCGACTTTCAGAAATAGGTGCATTTGCAAACATGGACCAAGGAATCATGACTTAACTGCATATGTGATAAAATATGTGCTATATAAAATAATTTACATTAATATAAATATGTAGCATATACATAATTATTATTATTTTGCACATAGCATTGCATTGATTGGCAATATATTGTCTGAGTACCAATGCATATGCTTTTACAAAATGCATTTCAAATGATGTTTCCCAGGCCAATGTGCATGCTCTGGAATATTAGAATTGCAGTTTGGGAAATGTTATTGCATCTAAAAAAGCTAGTGCTTCAGAGTCTATAGTGAAGAACATAGGGTTGCTACATCAAAATATAGATTAACATCTAGTTTCCTTTTGCAGTTGTGTATTTTGCCTGTCTTTTGTGACTTTGCTTTTCCAATTCTATTTCATTGCCTCTCGTTTGCCCAATTTGATCTTTGTTTGGCATGATTGTGTATCTGCTTGTGAGAGAGGGGATTAACTATTCTTTTTATAACTATAATTAAGCAAAGCTGGGGTCTGTCAAAAATAACTTCCGGGGCTGGAGAGGTGTCTCAGGGGTTAAGCCTCTGCCTTGCAGGCAGAAGGTCCTGAGTTCGGATCCTAGACCCCACGTATAGATGCCCGGCGGAAGCGGGGCGGCCTGTGCTTCTGGTCCTGGTAGGGCGGAGTGAATGCCGGGGCAGAGTAAACAAGGAGGAGGCGGTCCATGGTGGTTCCCGAGTTCGTCCGTGGTTCTGCACACGCACACACACACATACACGCACACACACACATACACGCGCACAATTGAATAAAAAAATAAAAAAAAAACAACTTCCATCTGCAAAGGTACAATGTAAAAGGTTAGTAAGCCCTTGGTTCAGGCAAGTCTCCATATCAGCTTCTGTAGGTTGGGCTTGGCGCTTCCACCTCCAGGCATTTAACAAGAGCCTGACTTGACAGTAAGCCAGGGGTTATCTTCAACATTTTCTGAACTGTCAACACTATAACACTAACAATGCCACAGGGGCGGAACAATCTCTGGTTCCAGTAAAACAGACCCCAGGGAGGTTTGTCATGATGGCATGTTTTTTTTTTTAACTTGAGATCATGGAAGACCCAACTGTAGCAGTTTCCTGTACACAGCTCAGCATTGGAATCGTCTCTTCCTCTGAGGTCTAAGGATCATAGGTTGCATCTGGTATGTTAAAACATTATTTGATAAAATAAAATCAACAATGAATGTGATGTGATTTCCATTTGCATATAGCCTCTCAAAGTAATATATATAGCTTTTGTCCTTTAGGAGTTATATTCTCTCTCTAGTGCTCATATATTTTTTTTTCTTTATCTTTTAAATTGAAATAAACAAGCAAAAAAGTCTGACCATGAAAATTTTTTTTCTTGGACAATCACGTCATCTACCCTGTGTTTTGTTGTTCTTTTGTATATCTTTTTGTTATTTAGTTCACCATTCTTCATTCTGCGTATTTTCTTCTTGCTAATTGTCTTTTAAATTACATGTAATCTTTCATTAAGTCTATTATACTTTCAATTTGTAATGTTTTGTCTTTTCCATTCTAGATGTTCCATTTGTTGCATGTTCTGATTTCCAGCTACAGTTCTCTATTTTATAGGAACAGAATGATAATTTACTCAACCTGTCTTTGATACATCAGTGCTCAAATCTCAAGCAAATTGTTTCTATTGTTTTTTCTCTTGATTTCAGACAAATCTTAGTCTCTTCCATGCTGCTGTTCCTCTTCCTCTTCCCTTTCCTCTATCTTCTCATGCCAGGTATAATTTAAGAAAAATTTTAAAGATGATTCAAAGCTCTGGGCATTGTTTCCTTTTTCTGCACAAGCTTATCAGGACAGATCATCTTCATCTTCTCAGCTATTCAGATAGTTCAAGTCTGGCTTCAGTGCCTGGGAGAGCTCCTCTGCTCCTAGCTCATCCGTATCCTTTGGGTAGAATCTCCTTGAAAGTGTAGGGTGTTTACCAGAGAGCCTTCTCCTGGGGAAGCCTTGAAGTTGATTGTTTATTCCACTAGTATCTGAGAATGGAGAAAATGGTGCTCACATTCTAGGTCTTTCATTGGTTATTTTAATTTTCAGAATCCACAATTTGTCTTGAATGTTTTAAATTCTTCCCTTGCCTTGAGTTCTTTTCTTGCCTAGATTTGTTGTTCACAACTTCTTACTGCCTTGGTAGTTCTTTGAGGCCAACAGTTTCTTGACAATCTATTTTGAAACATTCTGTCCAGCTTTGAATTGTTCTCTGCAGAAGCATTACTCTAATTCTTTCACATTTATTTGTTTGTTTATTTATTCATGTTTGTGCCCATGTTTAGTAAGTGTTCATAACATTGAACTTAAGGATGTACATTTAAGTACCTCTGCTTATTTTTCCAATGCCATGTTTATAATTCTAGTCCTGCTTCTTCCCATTATTTACCTAGAACTTACACAACTGGCAAGTTTTCAAATTTCTTATTCTTCCCAAACTGATACAGTTAACAGGTCATATGATATGGTTAAAATATTAAAATCATTAGAATGTATAAGGTATTTTTCTACAATGATTCTTTCAAATCAGAAAGGAGGTAATACTTCAGATGATTGCATTTGACTTTGCCTGCCTTTAAAAGCTCTCTTACACTTTGAACAGATTAGCTTCTGCTCATCTTTATTTGAAATTCATTTATGAACCTGCAGATGTAGTTCCCTTCCCAGAATAATGCCTGTGTGTCATTACTGGTGACAGTATTGATCTTTAATAATAGGAGACTCTGAAGACTTGAAATCCTGTGATAATATCTCAATTATCACTGATAAACCTTTGGAAAAGAAAATTATTAGTCAGATTTTGAATTAATATCATTTCACTTACTGGTGTCTTCATCCAATTCATGACAATATATGAGGAAGCTAAATTTTAATTGAAGATTGCTTGGTTCTTGGTAGCAAAGTAATGTCAAGCCACTGAAAACAGGAAATAAAAATGGGGTTGTTCTCTTTAATAAAAAGTTTCAGGCATTAGTGAACTAGAATCATTTTACTAAAAATGGTTCTAATAAGTCTTGGCATCTTTGAAGTGCCAGTCATGGATTTGATGTCCATACCTTTAACAGTGTGGTGCGAAGGTTACTGTGTCCTCTTATTATCTAGATGAGTCTCAAAAAGTTATTTCAGGCAAAAATTTAAACAATTTCATGAAAATTCTTAGAACAATAGTTGACCAATAATAGCATTCATAAATATTAGAATATAGTTACCCAGAACATAGGTACCTAATTCATTTGCCACCTATATACACATGTGTGCACACAATAAGAGAGAGAGAGAGAGAGAGAGAGAGAGAGAGAGAGAGAGAGGGAATAAAAGGATAAAGGGAGGAGTTTTCAAGCTTAATAACAATGAAGATTTATTTCTGTCTCCTTGGATGTCCTCTGAGGATGTGCTGAGACTCTCCTGTTGTCGTGGGGTCCCTGTGTCACAGTTGGGCCTGAGGCTCTGGTCTTCATGACTGTTTCCCATGATTCTTCATTTTGGAATCCAGGCTCAAGGCACATCCATCCAGGACATGCTGTTCTTAAGGCTGAAATTACAAAAACAAGATCAGGCCTCTTAAAAGTTAGTGTCCGCTTGGTGTGAGCATGCTCTTTGTTGCTCCTGCCCCATTCACTGGCTGGTCACGTCCATAGCCAGCGCTGACAAAGGACAGGGAGATGTACTCTGCCCACAGGAGTCAGGGCAAATGATAAGGGTGCCCATGCTCTTGCAGGGAAGAAAGCAAGCAGTTGGCAACAATATGAGCTACTGCACAATTGACTGCCATCCTTGCATCAAACTTGAAATATTTGTCAACTGTGTGGTAGCTCATAATACTGTCACGATTTTTTCTCTCCATATTGAATAGATTCTCATTTTTTCATTTCGGACTAACATTGCAGGCCACTCTTTGGTTACTTGGGAAGACAGTTTGCAAAACTGCAACAGTGTTTGAGGCCTGTCTGAGCTAGTTCTTCCATCAGAGTGTTATTAACTAAACTTGAGAATGTTCATTTTCTCTGGAAGATGTTTGGCAGAATTGTTATGCTCGAGAGATTACCTTCATTTTACCTTCTGTTTTTGACAAGATCTTGCCATGTAGTTCAGGCTGACCTCTAGACTTGTGATTCTCCTGCTTCAACCTCCTGAATGCTGGGGTTACAGATGTGTCACCATATCTGGTTTCACTTACCTTCTTTTTTTCTTTTTTTTTTTTTTAAAGATTTCTTTTTTATTATTTATTCAATTGTGCGTGTGTGCGTGTGTGGTGTGTGTGTGTGTGTGTGTGTAGAACCACGGGCGAATTCGGGAACCACCATGGACGCCTCCACCATCTTCTGCCCCGGGATTCACAGGCTCCACCCTACCAGGACCAGAAGTGCAGGCCGCCCCCGCTTCTGCCTGGCGTCTATACCTGGGATCTGGGATCCGAACTCAGGACCTTCCGCCTGCAAGGCAGAGGCTTAACCCCTGAGATACCTCTCCAGTCCTCACTTACCTTCTTAAAGAAAACTTGCAAGTTTTCAGCTTGGTCATGAGGGAAAATAAATTATAAAGATTACTTATATCATAGACTATTAGGACTACTAACCTAAAATGCCATGAACAGGGTGGTTTATAATCAACCCAAATTTATTTCCCAAGATGAAGACAACCGTAGATTTGTGGTCTGTTGAGGACCTGCTTTCTGGCTCATGAACAACTCACTGAGTCTTCATAGGGTAAAGCAAATAAGCTCCCCCACACCTTTTTATTAAGGGTACTAATCTCATTCATGAGGGACTCATCCTCATGATCTAATCATCTCCCAGGATCCTTCCTCCTAATGCCATCCCCATGGTAGGCAGGATTTCAATATACAATATGAATTGTGTGGGGACACAAACATTCACACTATAGCCATATAATGATGAAAAGCCATGGGAACAAGGGTATTTCAACCAGGAAGCTCTATTTAACCATCAACAGGGCAGTAACCATTTCACAGGAGCTGTCTTCATTTATTTTAACCAGGGGAAGAGTCTGGGTAAAGAGGGTTAGGATAGAAGAGTAATGCAGGAAAGATGGTAACTTGAGTCCCCCATGTGTCTCTACTTCAGAAATGCTTTAAGGTTTTCATTGCGATTTGGTAGGTGGGTGGGGATAGAATGACGGTGAGAGCAAAATGGTCTTTGTCCTCCAGCTGGAGGTGTGCAGGATTCCTGCAGAGTCTTCGTGCTTAAAACCTGCTTGCCTTCCAGCTCTATCTATTGGATAGTGACTATGTTCACATGGAAAGGGGCTGAGAGGAAGACCCAACTTCAGAAGATACAAAAAAAAAAAAAACTGTACTGGAGAAATCTTTTTACTGGGTTCCCTGAACTACCATCCAGTTCCCCTCCACAGAGACAATTGTGTTATCATTTTAGAAGGATTTTTAAGCATTTACAGTATATGGCATATAAATATATGCATTTTCCCCTTTTGGCTACAAGATGTATATCTTTTCTATTTAGCTTTCACCTAATGTATTTTGCTGACTATACTTTGTAGTTGATGTGATTCTTCCTTCATTAAGTGCACGTTGAAGTGATGTATGCCTCTTGTTTGCATTCAAAAACAAATTGTGTCCTCACCAGTACTCTTCATAATGATGAGGAGCAAGAAAGTGCAATAGGAAAACACACAGACCCAACCCTTACCTGGATGTCATGATAGCATTCTGTCTCCATCTCCGTCTGTGCTTACACAGAGCTTCCTCCCCATCCCCTCCCTTCCCGACACTTCTCCTTCTTACACCTTCCCCTCCTCACATTCTTCCCTACATTTTCCCTTTTCCACACTTTCCTCTCCTTCTTAAAGTCTGCTGCTCAGATGCTCATAGAGAGGTTCCATAATCTGCTAATGGGTAGTACGTGTCTTCCTTCTGGAAATATGGACTGAGTGTTTTGCATCTCAGGAACGAGGCTCCAGGGTTGGGAGGATGCCTAAGGGCTTCAAAACGTTTGCCTCGTAAGCAAGACCTGAGTTGGACCCCCAGATCCTGTGTAAAAACACGGGGGAGGATATGGAGACTGCATGGAATTCTGGCCCTGGAAGACAGAACCTGGGAAATCTCAGAGCAAGCAAAGACCCACAAAGATGTGCCTACTTGGGAAGGTCACACTTCAGGGAAAGGTGAAAACCAGGAGATGGACTCCTAAACTGTTGGACAGAGGGAGAAGTTCCTTGAGAAACTGTCCAAGTGATGGTATGTTGCAGTCTGCCTGCATGGTTGTTGATAAATGACCATCAAATGGCTTAAGGGAACAAGGGGTTTATTTTCTTACTGATAGTCTGGTTACAGTCTACAGTCCAGCGTGACAGGAGAGCATGCACCAACACCAGAGCCGACGGAACTGGCCACACCTATCACCACAGAACAGCTGAGAGATGGACATTTCTTACTTGTCAGACCAGCATGTCTGGCCAAATGTACAGAAGGATGCCGACTTCCTCAACCAGTTCTCTGTATTTTATTCACCTGTTAGGGCCTAGCTCCACCCACCATGGGCTGGGTCTGCCCCATCGACTAGACAATTTCCTTCAGGTTTGCTCTGGGCTTAACTCTACTAACTCTCCACAAATGTGCCCAGAGCTCGACCCCTCAACTGTCAAGTTAACATCTATACCTAACTATGACATGGTAGCTTTAGGATGGGAGGAAATCAGGCTTTGACTAACCTGGGGCACTGTAGGGTCCTGGAAACAGGAAGACTGGCGGAGATGAAGGTCGTGGCAGGCAGGTAACGGTTTGTTTGGTTTCCTACATTCATCTTCTTATTCCTTCTCTTAGAAGAACCATGGTCATGGGAAGAGAACTTGCTGATTTTGGATACAAACGGGTAATGCACATGGGAGTGGCTATTGAAAGGAGAATCACTTTTCAATATAGAACATGGAAAAGTGTGCCTCTTGGGTACATTACTTGCTAAATGTCATCGCTGACCCAGTAACGCATTTCTGTACCTATAAAGACAGTGCTATTTTCTCCCCCTGTTTAGCTTTCTCTCCCTTGTCTTGCTGAGCTGAGGGAGTCAGGAGGAAACCAATAAACACTGTGACCCTGAATAGTCTTCCTAGCAGTCAGCCACTGGCCATAACTTCTTGACACCTTGTCTGGGCTTCTCTTCAGATTAATCAGCCTCAGGCAGTCATTAGGTAGTTCAGTAATTACATTTTACTTATTTCCATAATACTCAAGAGCATGAATTAACTGGATACATTAAAGTTTTTTTGTTCTTATTAATTAAGTATTTAATTGTTCTAAGTAGAATTTTTCTAGAGGGCAAAAAATGAGATTTTTTTTCAAGGCTGTGTAACATATTCGGATATTAAATCTCTGCCATTTTCCATTTAATCTGAGTTTTTTTGTGAATATGTCTTATTTGGAAAAAGTTGCATCTGGCATGTGGACATTTGTGTCTTTGCTGTTATTTATTTTGGGGAGGGAGGGGTTACTGATCATTTAGCCACTTAGTAACTTGGAAATCTTATTCAGGTGCCCAAACTCCCACCTCTTTAGCTTGAACTTCTTAGCCTTTTAACATGACAAATCTTTTGAAATTCTTTTGTTTGAAATCCAGGAAATATAAATTTTCCAGAGTCGTTCAGATTTATGTGGTGGCATTTTCAAATACCACAGAATAAGGGTAGACCCTCAGGTCTTCATGCTAATAAATAGCACCTAGTGGCTGGAAGGCTTCAGTGGTACCAGGAAGCTTTGGAAATCATTGGCTTCTGTGCCCTCCTGAGGTAGTGTAAGGAACGGCTCAGCAGGTTGGGACTCTACTTGGTTTGGACTGTTGCACCCACTGCTTTTCTAGCAATGCAGTTTTGGTGCTTACCTGAATGTCCTGTCAGCAATCTAGTATACCTACCTGCATTGAGCTGCACATACACTTGCTTTCTGCAATGAAAAGGAATCGCTCCCCTTAAAAGCCCTTGATAACACCTTGTTGCCATTCAAATCCATTCTTAAGCACCCAACACGTTTCTCTCTCAGCAGGCTTATCTTCCAAGCTCCCACGAGAATAGGCCATTAGGCTGTGTTCCCAGGGTGCTAGGTCCTTTCTAGTCCAAAGTACCAAATTCTTCCACATTCCAACCACAAAATAGTTCCAAAGTTTTTTTTTTTTTAATTGAAGGCTGTTTTTTACTGAACAAAAACAAAAATACTGACTTTGAAGTTCTATAACATCACTAGAATTGAGATTATATTTAATTGCATTTTTTCCCAAAAATATGAATACTAATTCATAGAAAATGTAGCTGAATAGATAGAAGACATAACTGAAAATAGTTTCAAAGCTATTTTCGTGCTGAAACATTTTTAAAAAGTTCTTATAGCCAAGGTTTGTAAGGGAGAACATTAGTTCCAAAGGTTTAAAAACCATATGGTCAAGTTTGTCACAGCATTAACCCCACTTCTGGTAAAATTTTCTATCTTGGTTACTTTTCCTGTTGCTGGGACAAAACTCTTTTATAAAAGCAACTTAAGGAAGAAAAGGTTTGCTTTGGCTCACAGTTCAAGGATGTATTCCTTCCTGGTGAGGAAATCACACAGCAGGAGCTTGAGGCAACATATCGCAAGAAGCACAGCGTGGACTGGGGAGATGATTCAGTAGTTAAAGCCTTTGTCTCACAAGCAAAAGGCCCTGAATTTGGGTCCCCAGATCACAGATAAAAATGCTGAGCAAATGTCATAGTTGGGCACAGGTGTTAACTTAACTGTTGAAGGTTTGAGCTCTGGGCACATTTGTGGAGAATTAGTGGTTGGGTAAAGTCCAGAGCAAACCTACAGGAGATTGTCTAGCTGATGGGGAAGGCCCAGCCTACGGTGGGTGGGACTAGGCTCTGAACAGATGAATAAAATACTGAGAGTTAGTTGAGGAAGTTGTCATCCTTCTCTACACTTGGCCATACATGCTGGTCTGGCAAGTAAGGATTGTTCCTCTCTCAGCCGTTATGTAGTGATGGTGTGGCCAGTTCCCTCGGTCCTGGTGTTGGTGCATGCTCTCCTGTCAAGCTGGACTGAGAACTGTAACTGGATAATTGTAAGAGAGAATAAACCCTTTGTTCCCTTAAGCCATTTGATGGTCATTTATCAGCATCCATGCAGGCGAACTGCAACAGCAAATATAGCAGTTGCCTGTAATTCTGACCCTCGAAGGCAGAGCCAGGGAAACTCCAAAACAAAGCAATAAGGTGAAGAGCAATCGAGCATGATTCCTGTTATTACTCTTAGGTTTCCACAGACACACACTCTCAAGTGCACTCTTATAAACATACCTATGTACACGTTAATGCATCTACATATAAAAAATGCACATACCCCATACACGGAAAGAAAAAAGATGCATAACACAATGAAATTTTATATACATGTGTATGTGTATTTGTATTTATGCATGTGTAGATATGTATATGTCAATATATATATGTTTTTATGTGTATGTGTATTTACATGTATGTATTTTTTGTTCACCTCTTTTGCAAGTTCTCGGCACACTCTTGTATCTCATTCTGAATTTACTGTTGTGGCCTGGTGACATATATGTCAAAAAAGGGTTATGAAATATGTTCTCAACATTTCTGATATGAAAATAAAGTGTGTTTCCATTATTTTAGTAATAATGCGCAAGCATTTCCTGAATTATTCTTTTGCTGGCAGAGAAGTAATTCCAGAAAGGCAAATCTAAGGAAAATTACAGAAGATGTGGCTAAATTTTACTGTTAAAAATGAACATTGTTATCTATTCTCTCCCACTTTTCCTGAACAGAGTGCTGTTTATTACATGTAGCAGTATGGCAGCGAGAGAATATAGACGATGGAGGGCTGAAGCCAGGGTGAGAGATGATTGCTTTTCAGGAATTCTGCATCACAATGACTGGAAATTAAATCATACAAAATTTCAATAAATTACATTTCACATACAGGGAATAAATACTCTGTATCCATTCCTTCCAGTTACTTTTGATGTCATGTATGTTCATGAGTTTGTTTATGTCTGTTGTATTTGTGTAGTAGAAATACTATATCCAATTGCGCCCTGCCTGTATCTTTTCCCATCTTGATGTTCAGATTCTCTGTGTTCAGGATGTTACATTGGTAGTTTGAAATGAACTCTGATGTGAGCATGCAATTCCCCAAAGCAGGAAAACATTCCAAATCGGTCTTTACTCTTAAGAGTCTACCACTGAGTTTCAAGGCCATCACTAAGAACGAGCCATTTTCTAGATTCTTTCTGTCTCTGAGAATAACTTTTCTTCTTTGAAACGTCCCTATCTCAAGGACGTTGGGATTTCTAGATCTAACTTACTTTCATTTTATGTAATGTAACTAACAACAAGATCAGGGCAAGTGTTTCCTTGACCTTCACAAGCCACAATGGGAAATAGATCTGTTTTCTAGGGCTCTGCCTTTTGAAGAAGCCTTTGAGGACTGAGCTGATGCCCTCTCAGTTTAACTATGTGAGCAGAAGGCATGGGGGAAGGGGAGACAAATGACTTGTTTCTGCAATACAGCTGCTCTCACTATTGTCTTTAATTGCACTCCTGCTGGCCTGATGAGGAAATTGGCCTCTGACAGCTGTGAGGAGCTGCCACACCACAAAACCCTAATACTTCTTTTTGCATGTAAACAATGTCTTGTGAACGGAGTAACATAGGCATGAGTTATTTTGACAACTATGATTTGCTGTTTTTAATATCCCCGCACCTCAATTTTCTTAAAGTTACATGGTCTTTACTTGGAAATTTGCCTACTGTATTTAACGAAGTAGATTTCAGAGATCTGAATATAGATGCTTTTTTTCCCATGCATATTACCTGTGACTTGTGTAGGTATAACATTCATATGCTTTTCTTCTTGGTAACTAAAAAATATGCTGATATCTGCTTGGAAACACAACTAGGAACTATGACTCACTCAGTTTAGTGACTTTTCTATCTAGTTCTGTTAGAATTCTCCCAGGATCTCTTAAATATTCCAGCAGTGTGAACCCAAAGTAAAGGTGTGTGACACAGAGAACCTGTACCTTTGAAAATTTATTACTCTCTCTCTCATTTTAAGTGTATTGTATTAGGGATTGAAACCAGGGCTTTGCATTTGCTAGATAGGCTCTCTGCTATTGAGCTACATTTACAACCTTTTATTATTTTGTTTGGAAATAAACTTGCTATGTAGTCTTGGCTGGCCTCACACTCATGGTCTTCCTGCCTTAGTCTGCCTTCAATCTAACAACCCTGTCATCCTCACCTCTTTGGTTGTGAATGATCAAGGAACAAAGCAATACAAATATGATATTGTCTGAGTCAAAGAGGTATTATCCAAAGAGAGGCTCTTGTTCTGAGCAGCAGGTTGGAATGTTATACCTACACAAGTCACAGGTAATATGCATGTGTAGATATGTACATGTTTATATATGTATGTTTTTTATACATCTGTCTGTGCAGTATGCGTAGGTAAGTATCTTGGCCTTCCAAGTGCATTGCTAGTAGAGGATTGTATGGACAGCCCAAAGCAAGTAGAACCCAGGTTATTATTGTAGTCCTTATGTTTGTCCGCCTCAATTTGGCACCAGTGGTCTCCCCTCCCTCCCTCCTCCCTCCCTCCCTTCCTCCCTTTCCTCCCTCCCTCTCTCCCTTTCTCTCTCCCCCCTCCCTTCCTCCCTCTCCTCCCTCCCTTGCTTTGTAAAAGTATCATTACAGAATGGCAATGATCAAGTAGAAATTGATGATGGAGAGGGTTCCTCGGGAAAGGAGAGGGAGGGATTCCAGAGCCCAAGCCAGTAACCGACATTTGGTAGGGGTGACAGCATCCCATCTGCGCAATGGAAGGGAGAACAGAGTGTAGCTGTATCACATAGCTTTGGATTTGGCTGTGAATAATGGAAAATTCTAGGATAAAAGTTTAGACAAAGATAAGGCTTATTTTCTCACGTAATGATAAACACCAAGGAACCATTCACGGCTGGAATGCCTGTTCAAGTTGCTTTCTGTCCTCTTGCCCTGGGGTGTGTGATGTGTAATTCATTTCTTCCTTACAAGACAGTGACTGCTTGTCTGCAGGCTCTGAGTTTGCCTTTCAGTCAGAAGGATGGTAAAAAAAGATCTAAAGACTCAAGAAAAATGGGCGTGGCTCTCTTTTGAGAAGTTCTCAGAAGCTCCTCCCAGTCACCTCTGCCTACATCTTATTGGCTAGGTTATGTGTCAATCTTCAGCAGCATGGGCAGAGACTGTTACCTAGGAAAAGGAAAGAATGGATCTAGGGAGGGCAGTCAGCAGGGAACGTTGCTCTCATGCTTGTTAGTCATAAATTTTTGTGTGTGTGAAAGAAATTCATTCAAGATCACTTCTTGCAAGGAAGTAGGCTTTGGAGACAGAACTGACTCATTTTTAGGAGAGTTTTGGTCATTGGTATTCTGTAACCTTCAAAGAAACCACTGTAACGTTTGATTTATATAAGCAAACTTTTCAGTCTCAGAATTTCCTCTCAGATGTGAGCTAATCCCACTTCTTTCTGCTCAATCTTCTGGAGAAATGGAATAAAATCAGTCAATGCCAGTCAATTACTTTCTGGACCCTTGCAAGAAGTTGAACTAACAATCCTCCGATGAATGAAGGGAAGTGACATTTGGAGGTGAAGTGTAGGTGTAATCCTGTCGGAGCTTACTGAGAGACCTGGGGACTCGCGCACTCTGCCCTTACTGAGAAAGCATCGGCTGAGTGAACTTTCATACAAATGGAGAGCAGTGTTCTGTACGTTCTGCATTGATGAGGCTGGAAATTGGAACACTCATAAAAATGGAAATGTGCGAAATGCTCGGAAGGACTGCTACGATATAAACACTAGGCCTGGGGAAACGCGTGGTGCCCCTGATGCGTCCCTTACAGGAGGAAGCAGGGATGGGAAGATGGGGCTTCAGCGAAAGCATTTCTGGGCCTGAATTAACCCAGGCTGCCATGTGTCAGTCTCTTCTGACAGTTGGTGTTTTTCTGGGTTGGTGGTTTTTATCTCCTATGTGTGCATTGGCAGAGTGAAGGCTAATATTGGGCATCCAGTATAAAAAAGAAAGCATTTTAAAATGTCATCTTTTGGGGTAGTTTCCAAGTATGCCTTAAAAGGTGGAACAAATGTCCTGTGAATATTTTTTTTCCATTTTTATTTTTTATATGCTGTTCTTGGCTCATCTATCAGGCTAGAAAACTGCCCTCTCTTCTTATCCCCTAACAATTAGCTTTAATTTTGGAACTCTTAAAAATATTATAAAACATTTCCATAATTCTGGAAAATTTTTTGGTCAATATATATTATGCTATTATATTATCATAATATAATAATAATATAATGCTGAGTGTTGGGTGCATCATTCTTGAATCTGACCCCTATTATATGTGTATATAAGCACACGCGCACACACACACACACACACACACACACACACATACATGCATGCGCGTGTCATATAGAGTCCAGAAACATCTACCAAGTAAAATATCTGTCCTTTGTTAAAGAGAATTCTTAGGCCAATGAAAATTACATACTTTGATTTTAGTGATTTTTTTTTTTTGCCTGCAGTGGTTGTGTGTATGTATATCTGTATTTGTGTATATGTTTGCAAGTGGGTGGATATACATGTATGTTTGGGTGTGTGTACAAGAGAGCACTTGAGTGTGTGCATATGACTGGTGGCCCAACGGTGACATCAGGAATTATCCTAGTTGTGCTTCCATCTTATTTTGCTATATGGTTTCCCAGGCTCTGCCTTCCACAGCCAGAGTTGCAGGGGAATCCCCCACTGCCATGTGGGGGACTCAAACTCAGGTCCTTTTGCTTGGGAGGCCAAGTTCTTGGGTTGCTATCATTACTGTGACACAGAAAAAGAGTCCTCTCAAGATAAAAGGACCTGACCCCATGTAAAACATGGTGGATGAACATGGCAGTGGCCTGCAATTTTGGCTCTGAAAGGTAGAGCCTGAAAACCCCAGAGCAAAGCAATAAAAGTGGAAGAGCAAATCCAGATGTTTCTTATGAAGGCTTGGGCCTCCACAGGCACACACACTCAAGTGCCCTCTTCTACAACCCTCACCACACACATGCATGAAAAAAACCGGTAAAGTGGACCAAGATAGGCTTCAACTTTAAACAATCTACATACTGATTTTTATCATTGGTCATTGTTAGTCTGTGGGAGAGAGCAGCAGAAGTAACTCAAGGGCAATGTGTGAAGCCGACATGAAGCTCCATATGAAGAGAAACTAACATGAAGGAGGGACTTAGAAATATAAGTTTACTAGAGGGACGGCCTGGTGTTCAAGGGACCCATCGTTTAGCCTTAAGGTAGAAGAACATTACAACAAAATAAAGTCAGAAAGAATACAGAGATAGTCTGTGGATGGCATGACCAGGAGGAAGTCTGAAGAAAAGAAGAAATCTGAAGAGCCCTTGGACAAAAGCGGGGAATCTGTCTTTCTCTGCAGCCTTCCGATGTGGTAAAGGAGGTGCTAGATTAGTTGGGCAGTGGGGTGGAGAGTGGAAGAATGTCATGTAAAAGATAGTCTGTCAAGGCCATTAGGGTAGGGAGGTTGGAGATTTAGAGTATACTGTTAATTCTTGGGATTGCCACATTCCAGCCAGAGTGGAGGCTTTACAAAATTTCATAGCTGTGGCTGTGGCTAGCAGCCATATCTTCACAGGCCAAGGAAGGTGTTTGTGAGTTGGTATTGGAAGGTTTTGATGAAAGGAAAGCATAGAGAGCCTCTTAGACTGAAGGCCCATGACAGCACATGTAGGAAGGGAAGGCATTGCACAGGATACTGAGCAAATGGCAAATGCTCTAGTGAGGCCAGCTAGTGATCATGATGGAGCCTGGAATTGGAGATATAATTCAAAACTAGATTTTGGAAGTCCTTGACTGATAATCAGCAGGAAGTTTATTTAGCAGGATTTTTTTTTTTTAAATGGAAGTTCTCTGTTATATGTATTGGGAAAATAATTTGTGAATTATAAATGTAATTATGACACACAGAAATTTCAAACATGTATAGTATTCTAGAGTTTATATTACTTTTCTACCTACTTTTGAAACATCTGATACAGAATTCAGGCAGTGTCAGAACAGGATCATGCCCCGAAGGTCTTTGAAGATCATCCCCCACTGCTGGGGTTTATCCTGAAGTAACACTGTATTAATTTGGAGGAACCTGTTCTAATCTTCCATAGAAATAAAGTCACCAACTTCCCCCAATCTGCTGTTTATGAAAAGATATGGAAATGAGCTTTCCATTGCAGATAAGATAAATTCCTCATGGGGCTGGAGAGATGGCTCAGGGATTAAGCCTCTGTCTTGCAGGCGGAAGGTCCTGAGTTCGGATCATAGACCCTACGTATAGACGCCGGGCTGAAATGGGGGCCTCCTGCACTTCTGGTCCTGGTAGGGCAGAACCTGTGAATCCCCGGGCATAGTAAACAAGGAGGAGGTGGAGGTGGTCCATGGTGGTTCCCGAATTTGCCCGTGGTTCTACACACACACATACATACACGTGCATGCACACAATTGAATAAATAATAATAAATTTTTTTAATAAAAAATTTTTAAAAAGATAAATTCCTTAAAAGAAACAGCTCCACCAACCAAGAGGTTGGTTCCAAAGTCGACTAGACTGGACCCAGATATGAACAGACCAATGAGATGCAGAGGACCAAAAGTTCCAATCAGAAACTGGAACTAGCCAGTAAGGAAAAGCCACTTTTCTCAGTCCTTCCTAACCCTATAAGCACCCCTGACTCTGCCAGCCATCTTGAGCTCCCTTGCCCTTCTTGACCTAGAGTCCATGAGTGCCTTTTGGCTTCCTTGCCCCTCACAGACTCCATGTCCGTGAGTTTTGTTCTTTCTCTCCTCTGAAAAAAATCTGCCTTAATCTTCTACACATGTTCTGGTCTTGGTCTTTGACCAAGGTTCTGAATACAAGAACCTGGACAAAAAAAAAAAAAAAAAAAAAAAAAAATCCTCCACAGCAGAACCGCATAGATGTAGCCTGGTTGAGAATCCATGTTACAAGTTTGTTTTGATCCCAGGTTCAGGCCTCCCTCCCCATTATTCAAAGGGATTTATGTTATGGAGTTTTGATATCCTACCTGTGCTCATTAAAACATAGTGAGTTCTCTGGGGTCTTCATGTATCTCTAGGTTCTTGTGTTTGGGAGCTGAAAATTGAAACCAGAACATGCATAGAGGGTTAAGGCAGAGTTTATTAGAGGAGAGAAAGAACGGAACTCATGGACATAAATCCAAAAAGGATAAGAAAGCCAAGAACTCATGGACTCCAGATATGGATTTTCATGAGAGGCAAGGAAACTAGAAAGGAACTCACATATATGCAGTCTGTGAGGGCAAAACAGCCCAAGATGGCTGCCAGAGTCAGGGTTAGTTTTATTTTAGGCAGGTTGGGGGAAAGTGACTTTTCTTTTTGGTTAGCTCCAGTTTCTACAAACCTGATTAGAGTTTTTGGTCCTCTGTATCTCTTTGGTCTGTTCATATTGGGTCCAGGCCAGTTGATCTTGCAGCTGACCTTATGGTAGGGCTTATCTACAATGGAGAACTAATCTCCATATCCTTTTATGAATAGAAGATTGGGAGAAGTTGGTGACCTTATTTCTGTGGAGGATTAAAATCGGTTCTTCCAGATTAGTAGTGTGTGTTCCTTCAGGGTAATCCCAGCAGCAGAAGATGATATTTGAAAACCTTAGAGACTGTCACAGCATGGGTGCTTTAAAACTGTCCACTTTCCTCCTTTATTTTATGAGGACCTAGACTGTTCAGGGGAAGAGGTGTGATAACCGATCTTAACTACTTCCTGCTGAATTGGGATGAAGAAAGTGTGAGCAATCAATGGTCCTCATCTATGAGATACTGGGATGGTCCAGAGGTCCCCACATTTGAAGCTTTATGAATATTAATCTGGAAGAGACAAAACGGATAAGTCAAGCTTACAAGGTCCAAATAGAAGCATTAAACCATTGTAACTGGTAGGCAGATGGGATAAGAAAAAGGAGCTTAGTACTGTGGGTACAGACAAGAGTTAGTAAAGGAGATCTGTCATCTTACCTGGGATAGTCACAGCAAAGTCACATTCTAAAGCCTGTCCAAAAATAAGTGGACAAAAGGATTACAAAAGAACACATCTTTTAAATTTCAAGTTGTTGAGAGTCCTGCTCTAATTTCTGATTAGAGGGGCCATTATTTCCAACATAGAAAGTTTTGCAGGTCTCTGAGCATTATATTTGCTGGGGAAGCGCTTATGGCGCCACACATGTTTTAAGACAAGGCCTGTACCTGAAAGGGAGTTTGTATTAAAATTTCTTCTGAAGTAGCCTGACTAAACATAACACGGAACTTTAGCCCATGGAATTCTTATAGAGTATTATAGAGTATTCAGGCAAGAAAACAAAAGAACGCCTAAAGGCCATGACATTAAATATACAAAGAACTTCAGTGATTATTTTGCTAAACCTGTCTCTCTCTTGATTCTAACAGTTCTAGTTAAATCTTGAAGTTGACAAGGGCCTAGGAAGGAAGTTGAGCACCAAAAATTGTGCTCCTGTCTATTAAAAGAAGAACAGGGGCTGGAGAGGTAGCTCAGGTAGCTTCCTTGCAGGCGGAAGGTCCTGAGTTCGGATCCTAGACCCCACATATAAACGCCAGGCGGAAGCGGGGGCGGCCTGTGTTTCTGGTCCTGGTAGTGTGGAACCTGTGTGAATCCTGGGACAGAATAAACAAGGAGGTGGAAGCCTCCATGGTGGTTCCCGAATTCGCCCGTGGTTCTACACACACACAATTGAATAAATAATAATAATAAAAAAAAGAAGAACGACTTCCAACTTGCATGTTAATCCGAGGTTCTTGAGATGTTATGTCAATCTGGCATTTGGGTTCTTCTTTACTGAGTATCAATGGAAAGTCTCCTTTTTCCCATCAGAGGGAAGGTAAGACTAGCCTCAGACCTGGTCATTGGTACCTGGCAGAGGAGCTTGATCCCCTAGGCCCTGCAGTTCAGGGAAACCTCCCTTAGTGTCGAGGGGACCTGGATTTGGGGAATGGTGTCTGGCTGGGTGAGGCCCAGTAAGTGCCAAACAATGCCCAGCTGGGGGAAAGTTGCACCCAGTCAGTGTTCACAGTGCTCAGCTGGGGGTGCCCAAAGAGTTGCTAAAGGGGTAATGGTCCACCAATGACTGCAGAAGCCTCCTGACTGAGATATGAGTTCCCTCTCCTGTTTAGACAGACGAATGTCCATCGTCCCAGACGTGAAGTGTTTTTCTGTTAGAATGAGCAGCCACTGAAATTTCCCTCCTTTGACTAATAAGACAAAGCTAAAACTGATGCCCACCACTTGGTGAAGACAAAGGTAGGGTATCTATCTCTCCATGAAAGATCATCCATCTGGCTGCACCCTGGGCAGGGCCAATTGAATGTGGCTTAGCCATAGTGGTTCAGTGGGTGTTGTAATTTGAGATCAGATTCTAATCCAATTCCACCTTAGACTGTATGCCACCACCACAGAGCCACAGAATGAACTCATTTGAACCCCCCGTGGCTATGAAGGGATCTTTAGGACCTTATTACCGGCCCTTCTTCTGCAAATTTCCCTGATGGGAATTTTGAAAATTTAGGATAGGGAGAGATTAGGCTGGCCTGGTTCCAGGTGATTAATGTAGGGTCTCTGATGTTCTGAATTATGTTTTTTTTTTTTTTTCCCAGTTTTGCTGTTCCTGCACCATCCTTGGCTCCATCCTGATGGGTATTGGATGTCACCTCCTAGCCAGAGATAAAAGACTGTTAAAATAGAGTCTTACTATAAGAGTATATTCAAAGGTAGATGGAATAAGAGTAGGAGACCGTGGTGGGGGGGTGTCAGTCTTCCATTTGCAGGATGGTTACCATCTATCTGCCAGACTCTATGCCATCCCTGACTGGTGAGATCAAACCCCCTCAGCTGCAAGTGACCAGGAAGGAAAGTCTGTGAGTTTAACCAGTTGTCTCACTACTTACTTGCAGTACTTGATGGTGGCCTATTTTCTCTGCTATATCATGATCCCCTCTCTCCTTGTTTCTGGCGGGGTCCTCCTTCCCCTTCCCTCCTATTTATAATCTTTGCAATTACTGTAGGTATTACAGAGATTTATCTTTTAGTGTGTCACTAAGTGGGTTGGGTACTAGGATCCACCTATTAGGGAGTGCATACGGCACTTAATTTGACACCAGAACATTCTTTATAAATAGCTAAATAACCATGATCTGCCGTTTCACAATTTTCTGTCCCTAGAGATTGTCCTTTGCCTTTGATTTGTTCCTTGAACTTGAGCAAATCTACTGTTCTTTGTTGGAGGCTGTGGAATGAAAAGCCTCCTCTTCCAAAGTGGCTCATTCCCTGCCTATTCTCATGTGTATACGAAATATACTCATGAATAAGTTAATTAGTACTCACTAAGAATGATTCTCTGCCTTTTTTTTTTTTTTTTTTTTATTAAAAATTTAATTATACATTTTAAAATTTTTTACCAGTTCCCTCCCTCCCCCCTCCCCTTCCCCCAGTGTCTCCCCCCCAATTCCCAGAGAGTCCTTTATTGTGTGCGCCTAACTCTCCACTGGGTCCTCCTCTCCGATGACATATAAGGACCCAGTGGCATTTCCATAAGCCCTTTCTCTTGTTCCCCTTAATCATAAGATTACTACTATGGCTGTCAATCCCTTGCCTCCAGGGGTCTCGGTGCCCTTAACAGATGCTAGACTTTATGAGGGCAACAGTGCGCTGGACATTGCGCAGGGCATGCAAAGTTCCATTATGATTGCTTTGGCCCCAACTATTGTTGAGAATCTTGCAAATCGTTGCTCCTCCCATCCTTTTGCTCTTACAATCTTACCGCCCCCTCTTCCGCAAATGTCCCTGAGCTCCAGGATGGGGAGAGATTAGGCTGTCCTAGTTCTATGTGATTGATATAGAGTCTCTGAAGTTCTGGATTGTGGTTTGTTGATTTTCTTTTGCAGTTTTTCTGCTCCTGCAATTCCCTTCACTCCATTCTGCTGGGCACTGTATGTCACCCCCTGGCCAGAGACAAAAAGCTGTTAAACTGGAGTCTTGTTGTAATAGCACATTCAAGGGTAGATGTAATAAGAGTAGGAAACCTCACTGAGGGCGGGGTCCATTACCCATTTGCACAATGATTACTTTTTATCTGCTAGACTATATGCCCTCCCCTTGATTCTCTGCCTTTTTCTTAGCACTCTGTCTTTAGCAATGGGGTCCATTTCAACTAAGCATATAGAAAAGGCAAGGAAAAAAAAAACTGTGTTTTTCCTCTTCTACAAGGTAGGAAAAACACTGAATTCTTATAGATTTTATGGTTCTGTTTATTCCTCTTACAAAGTTCTAAATGCATGTTGCTTTTTAACTCAACATTTAACATTAACATATCATATGCACATATTTTTTATTTATTCAATTGTGCGAGTGTGCGTGTGTGTGTGTGTGTGTGTGTGTGTGTGTGTGTGTGTGTAGAACCACAGGCGAACTTGGGAACCACCATGGACTGCTTCCACCTCCTCCTTGTCCTGGGATTCACAGGCTCTGCCCTACCAGGACCAGAAACACAGGCTGCCCCAACTCCTCCCGGCGTCTATATGTGGGGGTCTAGGATCCAAACTCAGGACCTTCTGCTTGCAAGGCAGAGGCTTAACCCCTGAGCCACCTTTCCAGTCCCCATGTGCACATATTGCATTATGCATATATATCTGTATATTGTTTGCCTTATAATCCATGTATTTTTCCTTTGTTAGACATTTAGATGACTCCTAGTGTTTTTGCTATTATATACAACTTAGCATCAAACAATGATATATCTCACATTTTAGATTTTTTTTGGGGGGGGGAAAGATTTTTATAAAAATTGAAGAGCTAGATCCAGGGAGATGGCTCAGTGTGTAAAGGTGTCTGCGTAGGAACTTGGCAATCAGGTGCCTACATAGGAACTTGGCAGTCAGGTGCCTGTATATGAACTTGGCAGTCAGGTGCCTGAGTATGGACTTGGCAATCTGAGTTCTATCCTTGGAGCCCACATGGTGGAAAGAGAGAACCAACTTCTGAAAGTTGCCCTCTGACTCCTGTATTATGCATGTTCCTGCTTTCTCTCTCAAAAATAGAATATTAAACAATGCATTGCAGAGCCAAAGGGAGGGGGGTTAACATTAAGATTTTGAAGGTGGCTATTACTTAATACAATTTTGCATTAATTTATTTGCAGTAATTACATCTCATATCAATCTAACCATCTAGGCATTACTATTAAAAATTAATTTGACACATAAAAAAAGTAGTCACTAGCTTCACTCTTCGATTATAAGAGACCATTAGATGACTCCAATTGCCAGAAAACGTAGGGTATCTTGAGACTTTGTAAATATCTTGTGACTGAAGCTGTGCAAGGCCAATCTGTATAATCATGTTATTACCAGTCTAGAATCACTTAAAGATCTTGATTTTTTTTCCTCTAATGCATTTTGGTTCTTTTCTATGACAGTAGTCATAAGTGATTATTAATGAAAATGTGTGATTTCATTGATAATGGAGAGAGGCTTATTTGATAAGGAAACAGTGTGTATGGAAGAAAGGAAACCAATTCAAAGAAGATATAATTAGCAGCAATAAGGAGTAATATTTACTAAAGAGAAGTGCCAGGAATAGAAACAAGAGCACCTTCACACAGAAAGGAAGGGAAGGGAGCGCTCAACAGTTCCCAACAGCAGAGCAGGTCAGCTGGGTTTCTGCGGCAGACATGCCACAGTATTAATTGCTTTGTTAGAAGAGAAATGGCCTAAAAATACGTGAACGATTCTGGGCCCTGGAGGTACTAATGGCAGTGGAAACGGTTGCCATGACAACAGCAAGGAAAGAGTCAACCAAAGGAATTACTAATACATGTGAGTGTAAATGTGTCTGACATTGAATAATGCGAGCTGATGCCTTAGCAGATTCCAGCACTATTTTTGAACTTGAAAAAAAAAAAAAAAGATGTTTCAGCATTTATCACATGTGGTGTTTATTTCAGTCTATAGGTTTTATGGTAAGGGGTAACTACCTTTTTCATAAGAGGTGGGCTAGAATTTAAAAATACTCTATAATATTGCAAGAATATCACAGGAAAATTGGAGGACATTAAGAAATAAAGAAATTGCTGTCATGCTCCTTGTCAGTACAACAGCTTGCCCAATTCACTCTTGTCCTTACATTCCAATATATTATTCTATATCTGTAATTTTTGTTTTCTGAGTTAGTTTTATATTCTGTCATCTTTCAGTTGCATGCCTAAAGCATTTTTTATTTTTTAAAATCATCTTGGTAACTGCCGATTGAAACTTCATCACAAATATCAATCTCATTCTGTTGTCTGCCCAACCATTCATAGACTCACAGGTATTTGTCACTGACAAGGTATGTTTAGGCAATGCGTGGGAGCAAATAGAGTTCTGATGAACGTCACCGAAATGCAAGCATTCCATGCATTTGAGCTTGCATCTGGGCCAGGGTGCATTTCAACACACACATGTCTGCTGGCTAGAGGTCGGGAGGGTCAGCAGCTCTTGATTATTAGGTAGTGCTGGCAATTAATAGGATAGGGAAGAATGCTTTTCTCATTATGCCATGTATTGCAGTATAATGCACATCTGCTTCCCTGTCCCAGGCTCTGCTGCAATCCCCCAGTGTTTTACTGAAAGACCATTTCTTACCTCAAATGAATCTGTCAATAATAATTATTATGGAAGAAGAAAAAAGAAATCCCAGCTAACGTGATTGAATCACTCCCTCAGAATCTGCGGTGAGGACAAGGGACTCTATATCACAGCGTGACAATTGTCTTTTGCATTTGTAATAAATCAAGTGTCTTTTTCGCCCTCCTTGGAAAGGGTTTCTGTTTGGCCTCATATGCTGTACCATTCATCTTGTTTTGTGTACATAATGGTGCTATTGGTTTGTAATAACTGTGCCAGTGTTTCGGGTTTTAATAGAGCTGTTTGCCTCCATGAAGATGCCTTCAGAATGTATGGCGGTTCTGTTGTCAGACTAGAAAATCTAAGGGCAGCCCCATAAGTCACTGCGCAGAGGCCTTGCTTGAACTTTGGAAATTCAATTCTAGCTTAATGTCCCTGGTGATGGATTAATGACAGACTGCAAGTGCAGTCATTTATTATCAAAACTACAGTTTTGATGATCTTTCAATTACCAAAGAGAAGTGTTAATTCAAATCGACTAAAGGATTGATGTCGATTTTGAGTAAATGTCATTAAAATGTGATAAATAATTGCGAAAGAACATTTTCACCTTCCAGTAAGTTTTGGGCTGGAAGAAGAACAGGAGAAATAAGTAGAAGGGGCTCAGGAGGCTGGGACGGAGGCCACCAGACATAGTCATTGTCGTGGTTTGAATGTGTAATTTCCTTTACAGGCTCAAGCTTTTGGATGCTTCGTCCTTAGCTCGTGGCACTATTTGGATCCCTTAGGAAGTAGAACCTTGCTGGAGGCAGTTTATCACTATGGGCAAGCCTTGATGCTTGATAATCTGTCCCTGCTTCCTGTCGCTTTCTTTCCTGCTCTGTCTACCTTCTGACGGTTACTATAAAATGATTCAGATTCCCTCTGAGGTGACATGCCTGCCACCACGTATACCTTGCTTTGATGGACTCTGTTCCCTTTGGAACTGAAAGCCAGATAACAAACCCCCCCCCCCTTTTTAAAATTGTTTGGGTCAGATTATTTATCACAGCAACAGAAGAGTAATGAAATAGTATTCAAAAATTTTTTTGTTACTGTCATAGTTTATCTTCATGTGGCCGATTGTCATAGTTAGGCATAGGTGTCAACTTGACAGTTGAGGGTTTGAGCTCTGGGCACATTTGTAGAGAATTAGTGGTTGAGTTAGGTCCAGAGCAGACCTGCAGGAGATAATCCAGCTGATGAGGAAGGCCAGCCCATGGTGGATGGGATTAGGCCCTAGAATAAAATACAGACAGCTGGTTGAGAGATTTGGCATCCTTGTATACACTTGGCCAAACATGCTAGTCTGGCAAGTAAGGCTCGTCCCTCTTTCAGCTGTTATGTAGAGATGGCGTGGCCAGTTCTCTCAGCCCTGGTGTTGGTGCGTGCTCTCCTGTCAAGCTGGACTGAGAACTGTAAGCAGTAACTGTAACAGAAAATAAATCCCTTGTTCCCTTAAGCCATTTGATGGTCATTTATCAGCAAACATGCAGGCGAACTGCAACACCAATAAATATACAACCAAACAACTCAGGGAACTTAGGGAGTTTTATTTTTGATTATGATTCTTGGTGGTTACAGTTCTTGGCAGGAGAGTTCATACCAACATTACGAGACAAGGGAACTGGCCGCAATGCATCCATAGGAATTGTTGAAGAGTGGGGCCAATCTCTTCACTCACCAGACTGTGAGTCTGCCAAACTATTTAGCCATCTCCCTCTATCTTATGCCCCTGCCCAGGGAAAGATCCCTCTCATGATGGGCTGGGTCTTTACACATCAGTTAGATGCTGTCCTGCTGCTTTGCTTAGGGCTTGTCTAAATTGCAAGCTCTTCCCAGCTGTGACAGAGTTTAGCCTTCAAAGGTAGAGCCAACATATATATCTAGCTAGCGCAGATACTGAATGGTGTTAGGAAGTCTTTTGGTTAGAAAACTGTCCTGGAACATCTTCTGTGGTCACAATGCTGGGGAGCATTTGAACTTTACATGCTACCTTGAAGTGAAAAAGTTCTTTTCCCCAAACTGGAAGGACCCAAAAGAAGACTTTATTAAGTTTTTTGTTATGGATATATTCCTGTGTTAGTTTAAAATGGTTTACAAACAACAGAAGTTTATTTTCCATAGTTAAGGAGACTGGGAAGGCCTAGGTTTGGTATCAAGTAGAGGTCTACTTGCTGGCTTCATAGTTTTTCTCTTCTCATGGGGTTCTCAAATGGCAGAAGAGACAAGACCACTCAGGGGTCCCTTTTATAAGGGCACTAACCCTACTTGTGGAAGTATTACCCTCATGACCCAATTATTCTCAGCGGTTTCGTCTCCTGATATTATTACTTCAGGGATTAGAGTTTCAACATGACTACAGCATTTCCTAGTGTCTATGCTAAAGAGTTTAAATCCTGGTGGTAACATTTTTCTAGAACTCGTGAAGAAAAACTATAACTCAGAACTATAATTTAGATTCTATCATTGGTTTTTAATTCCTGATCTAACTGATAGCAACAGACAATGTTACATGGTAACCAGGATGGCTATTCAGGTTCCTCCAACAGCAGAACAGAGATTACTATGTAAGGCTGATTCTTTTTTTCTGTTCATGAACTACATTATCCCCAGTCACCTGGCAAGACACATTAATTCATCTCATTTCATCCTTATAGTAACCCTAAGGAAGTATCATGTGGTTGTTTCTTAGATGAGGGAAACAGACTCTTGGAGAGATTCCTTGTCCATGTTCTTTTTGCAGGCAAACAGAGTAGCTGAGGTAGTGTTCTGTACCTATCTGAGCTCTTATTCACTAAGGGCTAAATGACTTTTCTCCAGGAAGTAGTGGTCATTTGCTTCTGACTTTCTCAGCGAAGAAAGGAAACAGAGAAATTTAGTGATATCCCAGACACTGCCAAGAAACCCAAGCTTTCAGTATGACAGCACAGAGAGACTCACAGTTTAAAGTTTAACTCCATGCCACAGGATGACCAGGTATGACTAATGTTACCCCACACTGATGGATCTTAGCTAAGTCAAAACTCTCTATATCTCACTTTCTTTATTCTAAAAGTACTAATTTTAATAGTAACTCTGTGGCTATCAAAGGATCCACAGAAGAATTTAGTCTGGTATATAGAACACACATACACACACAAATACTATATACACATACACACACATACACACACACACACACACACACACACACACACACACACACACATATATATCCTATAAATGTTAGCTATTACCATAGAGAAGATAAAGAGTTGTGTGAGAAGCCCCTTCTTTCAAAGCCAGACCCCTTCAGCTGTAATTGAATTATATATATTTGCTGTTTAGGGCAATCCAAATCCTACCAAGAAGCTAAATTTGTAATTTGATCCAATTAGGGTTAAATAGAAATTCATAATAAACATTTACTAATCACACACACACACAAAACAACCCCAGAGCAGTTCCTGCAATGATGGGAACCTAATTGCCGCCCTGGTTATTGCTTTTATCGTGGCTCCTGTAACTCGACAGAAAGCAATCATGCGTTCTCTTGCAGATTTCCCCATTTGTGTCAATTAGTGGCCTCAGCTCCATTTCCAGGGCTTAGGTTTCTCAGGCACGAAATTATGGATTCCAACATGAAATATACATCTTAAATGAATGAAGCAAAACTTAGCATGCTGGGGAGAAAGGGTTCCCACAGTGACTAATTACCACCTGGACTCAGTCCTAAGACATGCTGATAGAAGAGCACAGAGTAATTTTCTTGGATTTCGATTGTGGTGTTTATAGCACAATACGTGGGTCCTTGCATTAGAGGGACTTAGAGCCAGAATTGTTTGTTATGCTTTGAATGTAAAATGTCCCCATGTGTGTTTTAAACTTGATTCACAGTTAGTGGTATCATTTGAAAGGTTGTGGAACTTTTGGGAGATTGAGTCTAGCTGGAGGAAACGGGTCACTAGTTTTTATGGCTGGCCATGCCTTCCTTACAATGAGGGATGGTACTCTCAAACCATGAGCCTAAATAAGCTTTTCCTTCCTTTATTTTCATCAGTTTTTTTTCCACAGCACTGACCAATGTAACTGAAGCACTTCTAGGATTTTCAGCCACTGGCAACACAGCCCAACAGTTGCAGGAGTCACTATACTGATGAATGATACTGTCATTGAGAACTCAATGTGACATCTTATTTTGTGAGCTGGATCTCACTAAACAACACACCCAACTCTGTCATCATCTCAACCTCTGGGTTACCTGGGTAAGCTGGGGAAAGCTCTGCCTTTTATATTCATAAATACTTGGGACAAATTCTTTGGGACTTGGGCATCTATATCATGATGAGAAATTCCAGTGGACCTTCTATGTGGAATTGATTACAGGGTCCCTCTGGAGTCGTTAGGGGTCCAGGTTCTTGTGTTTGGGAGTTGAAGACTGAAACGTGCATAGAGGATTAAGGCAGATTTTATTAGAGGAGAGAATGGAACTCATGGACACTAGTATGAGAGAGGAAAGAGAGCCCAGGAGAACTCATGGACTCCAGGCATGGAATCCTTGAGGGGCGAGAGAAAATGGATTCCAGACATGGAGTCCCACGAGGGACAAGAGAACCAAAGGTAGCTTGCCAGGGTCTCAAGTATATTTATAGTGTCCAGCAAGCCCGGAAAAGTAGCTTTTCCTTATTGGTTAGCTCTAGTTTCTGTAAACCTGATTGGAGCTTTTGGTCCTCTACATCTCATTAGTCTGTTCCTATTGGGGCCTAACCCAGTTGATCTTAAGCTTGACCTCAAGGTAGGGTTTAGCTACAATGGAGAACTAATCTTCACATCCTTTCATTAACAGAAGGTTGGGGGAAGTTGGTGAAGCATTTATTTCTTCAGGGTAATACCAACAGTGGGAGACGATCTTCGAATTTCTTCAAAGATCCTCCCAGCATGGTTGCTCTAAAACTGCCTAAGTACGAATAGGTAGAGAACAAGTCTGAAGATTTAACTGATACAGTCATTGAATTTTGTTATAGTCCCATGATTTCCACAGCATTCTGTGTTCCATTTAAATATATCCTTTGTGGCATTGGGAGGCTCCTTAAGCTATTAAGCGTCACAATATTGGGGTTAGGGAGAAGGCTTATCAATTAAAGTGCCTACCAAACAAACAAAAAGATCAGAGTTTGAATCTCCAGAACACAGGTAGGTGTGGTGGGGTAGAGGGCTGTGACAAACAGATACCTGGAATTCATGGGCCAGACAGGCTAGCTGAATTGATTGAAGCGCATCCGGTTCACAGAAAGACTGTCTCAAAAATGAGGTGTAGAGTGCGCAGAGCAGACACCCAACATTCATCTCTGACCTTTGTGCACAGGACGGAGCCTGTGCAAACACACCAAACACAAAACAAACCAAGAAGGAACTTGTTTATCTGAAAAGTTCTCCAGGGGTGGCCATGCTACCATTCTGGGGCGCAGCTGAAAGCCACTGTGCTGTGGGGAAATAAGATGACTTGGATCAAAGCTGTGGCAGGAGGGTTAGGGATGAGACATGCTTAAGAAATACTTAGACCATAGAAACTATCGTGGTGATGGAGGGGATGAAGTGAGGATGAGGAAGATTTTGAGCTGGGTGACATAAGATGGAGAAGCAGAATTCTTCAAAAGTGCCATGTCCCTGGGTTGATGCATTTTCCCTTTTTTTCCTGTGTTGAGGGTCTCATCACAGATGACTCAATTTTTCTTCCTGAGTGATTTAACAAAGTGTCACAGAAAAAAAAATCTAAATGAAGATCTTTCAATAAACAAAGTGTCATCAGAGTAACGGTTTTATGCTGCAAAGTAGGAATATTTAAGGGAGAATTGTGAGGGAGAAGAATGAGGCTGTCAGGGTTGTGTGGGCCCACACCATGTTCCGTTCTTCGCCTGCAAAGCTGTGATTATGGTTACAGTCACCAATGATTAAAAGCAGTATCACTCAGTAATATCACTCAGTAACCAAGAAAGTGGCCTATGCTTTTATAAAAGGACGGGTAACGATTTCTAGTTTAAAAGTGGCACAAAGAAAATAGAACTTGATGTGTGTGTGCGTGTGTGTGCGTGTGTGTGTGTGTGTGTGTGTGTGTGTGTGTGTGTGTGTGGTAAGAAAATGGGAGATGTCAGCAGGATTTGTACTATCAAGCAGGCAGGAAAGAAAAACCCAAGAACATAAATAAAGTGCCTTTTAAACTCTCAGGTGAAGGATTGATCAACAGTTGCAGAAGCCAAGGTATTCTCCAGCACTGAGGTCTTTTCACACCGTCTCTTCCAATAGACGCCCTCCCATGGTGGTCAATGAGAAAGGATGTGCTCAGAGAATGCTGTGGGTTGTATTCATGCTTCAGTGCTGCGGTGCCTGGAGGAGGGAGAAAGAAATGACTCTTCCCCAGCCACACCTTAACCTCTGCCAAAGGGAAGAAGGCAGAAGAGGAGCTTCTTCCCCTAGAGAACCGGCTGTTTTTGTATCCTTTAAGCAGACCCAGAGTTTCTGAAGGTGCATCTATCACTGGTTCATATGCACGACTTGATCAGCCGTTATACTCTCATTTCAGATCTTTCTGAGTGGGTCCATAGATTTTCTTGTAAGACATTGTAGAAATAATCAGAGTTCAGTTCCCAAACAGGCAAGCTGGACCTAATTGTTAGGGAACCTGCAAAATGGAAGCCAAAAAATATTTTTTCCCTGAGATTGTGGATCGAAAATGACATATTTAAGAATTTAAGGAAAGGGAAGCAGCTGGCAAGATAATTTAGCAGGTTAAGTGCCTGCTCCTGAACCTGGGGACTTGAATTCAATTCCTGGAACCCACATAGTAGGAGTAACCTGACATCCAGGAGTTGCACTCTAACCTCATATGTCACATGTCTATGTGAGCCTCTCCCCCTTCCTCCTTCTTCTCCTCTTTACCTCCTCCTCTTCTTCTCCTACTCTTCCTCCTTTTCTTCTCCTCCTTCTTCTTTTCCTTCTTCTATCTAATTAAAAACAAAATCTTATCTCAACCCAGAAGTCATTTCCACAAAGAGGAGAAAGCAAGCCCGTTTTAGTCTTGAATAAGCAACGATCCAGAATGGATACTGTCATGGTTTGAAATGTGTCAATGTGGAAAACACAGTTCAGACAGGTAAGTGACAGTATTCTGAAGCCAAATATGAGTGACCTTGGTCTTGGAACATAGATTTTGGTCACCTCAAACTCCATGTTCCAACGTAGTAACGATAATAGTAGTGAAGTTTTTGTTGTAACAGAAAGCTATAAGTTGAGACACTTTTCAAATATACTGGTGAGTACATAAATAGATGGGTTATAATAATGAGAGGCGTCATAATTTGAAATGTGTCTCCCACAGTCTCATGCATTTGGGAAAGTCATGGCACCTTTGAAAGGTGGAGCCTTGCTGGAGGAAGGTGGTCACAGGCCCCACCCTCTGAAGAGGTCTGCTTTTATAACAAGCAGACTTGCAGTTCTCAGCCTCCAAGATGTCTGCAGTAATTTAGCCTGTCTCCAGGTTCAGCCACCTGCCATGCTGTCTGCTATGAAAGACTGTATCTCCCCTCTGGAAAGTTGAATAAACCTCTCTTAAATTGCTTGACTTTGGGTGTTCTCTCACAGCAACAGATATTACAAGGAGAAACCTCTGTTATAGACCTCAGATGTTATCTGATAGACACTTTTAGTTTTGGTATTGATGGGAGCTAAAGGTCTGTTCATGTATTCCAAGAGATTTATCTAATAGCCACAGGATGTTAGGTTATACAGAGATAAGAAATAAATGTCTATTTAGAGCATTAAATAGAGCCCAAGATTCCAAATCTTCCTAATGAATGAATCCGATTAGTTAGCTTTTGCAAGATGTTTGCTGTAGTGCAGTTTCTTCCTGGGGGTTACAGTTCACGGTAACTAGACAAGTCTGTGTTCTTGTAAAGCGGATGCACAGCCACTTCAATTTATACATATGGTCTTCAGCACCTGGGAAACTGAAGAGGGAAAAGCTCCTCTTCTGTGGGGGTTTCAGTTCCTGATTAGCCTTACTGGAGAGACACATGCTCATCTCTGAAAACTGAGAGAGAGAAAATTTTGTTAGACAGTTTAGACAGAGTAAAAGCCATTCTGGAAAGGTCTTTGAAGGTTATCCCCCATGTCTGGAATTATCCTGAAGGAACACGTACTACTAATCTTGAGGAACTGGTTCTAATCTTTCACAGAGATAAGGTCACCATCTTCCCTCAAGCCTGTGTTTATGAAAGGAGGTGGAGATGAGTTATAAGCTCTAACAAGAGATGGGTCACAAGATCAACTGTCCTGGGCCCCAGTATGAATATGTGGATGAGATATAGAAGACTCAAAACTTCAATCAGGTTTGCAGAAACTTGAGCTAACCAGTAAGGAAAAGCTACTTTCCCCGCAGTTGCCTAATCCATCTAATACCTCCGTCTTTGGCTTTCCCTTGACCCTCATGGATTCCATATCTGTGAGTTCTTTCTGACTCCCTTTCCCCTCATGGATTTGATATCTGTGAGTTTCATTCTTTCGCTCCTCTAATAAAATTTGTCTTAATCCTTTTAGGCTGCTCTCCGGTTTCAATCCCCCAGACACAAGAAGGCAACTGTTATGGTGCCGCCCATCAGATGCCTTTCTTGCCTCTCTAGGAATCCATGTCTGTGAGCTCCATTCTTTCTCTCCTCTAATAAACTCTGCCTTAATCTTCTCTGTGTGTTCTGGTTTCAATCTTTGACTCCTGAACACAAGAACCTGGACACAAAACCCTCCGCAAAAAAAACCATCGTATGTACAGTGTTAATGTGGAAGAAAAGAAATTTTTACAGAAATTGTGACAAATAATGAGGTTGTGACTAACAGCCTGGTGGTCAGCAGTTTTCAGAGTTCTGAAAACAACAGGTGGCTAGAGACTGGAAAACATCTCCACTCTCAAGGTCCCTGTGAGAATCTTCCCCCTTCAAGGTCTTGGAGAAATGTTTTCAGTATGTCCAAATGCTGTCTAAGCCCGCTTGCCCCCTCCCCACACAGAACTCCGGGAAATGCTCCCAATACGTGCAGTTAACCCGAACACCACCAAAGCCTTTGTATTATTATTGTAACTATGACCGAAGCTTCACTCCAAGCCCACTGCTATCTTGCACAAGTCAGCCCTGCTGCAGACGTGTTGACCGGGACCTCGCCCACCAAGAACTGCCCACGACTTCGACCAGAACATCTGATGGTCACCCTTGGCTGACTCAACGTCCTTGTGTGCTATGAAAAGTGTGCCAAAGAGTGCTATAGAAAAATATGTTTTGCTACCCTATACCCTATAAAAACCCTACCCCGACCTCAGTCGGGGCCGCTCTTCTCTTGCTTGCAAGGGGGAGGGGTCCTGGCATGCCAGAATAAACTCGCCTATTGCCATTGCATCAGCCTCTCGGTCCTCGTGTCTCCTTTTGGGGTCGGGGCGGGTGACTTGGAGGAACTTCGGTTCCAACATTAAGTCATGCGGGGAAGGAATGGGGAGCAACTCCAACCATGTGTGGGTGCCATGTGGAGGTGCATAAATAAAGAGAGTGGAGGTGCATAAATAAAGAGAAACTGACAGGAAGGAGACTTAAGAAATAGGATTCTACTTAGAGTTGAGGGCCTAGTGGCCAAGAGAGCCATAGTTTAGCCTTAAGTTGGGAGAACATTGGAACAGGAGAGAGAGCTGAAGGTCAGGGAGGACAGGGAGAGAGAAAGCTGCTATGAAGACTGGCCAGAGGAGGAAGAGGAGGGAATAGACAGGGAGACCTGAGAGCAGGAGAAGAGAGAGACCCTAGGTGGGGTCACAATCTTTTAAAGTGTCAAATGTTGTTAAGGAGTTGCTGGGAAGTTACTAAGGAGGTATACTAAGGAAGTAGGGCAGTAAAAAAACCTTATAAAATGACCATCTGGCTAAGCAAGACTTTATGAAATGGCAGCTGTGGCTAACATGCAGGGGACAAGCACTTTGAAGAAGAGTTGGGGTCATGTCAAGAGACGTCTAACTAGAAAATGTTTGTTCAGGAAAGTGGGAAACCAGGGTAGATGAGACAATCTTGGTCTGCTACTACGAATTTACCAAGGTAAATTCAAATTATGTTGAATTTAGAGACAGGATCTCATTTGGTTTTGTGAGCTAGTGTGCAGTAAAGGTTCATGACCTGGGAGACGCTGAGCACATATTTGGTGACTGGATGAGCTTGTATCTTTTCTTCTGACACATCTTTATTGCCTAAGTAGAGAATCTTCTCAGACTCTACAAGGAGGATTGGTTCCCGGACCCCTTGGGGATACCAAAACTCAAGCATGCTCAAGTCTTTTGTATAAAATGGTTTATTCATATATAATTTGCATAATACTTTTCTAGATTAGTTAGACTACCTCAGACAATGCCAATGCTATGTAAATAGTTGATTTTTAAATTTTTATTTATTTTGTGTGCGTATATGTGTGTATGTATGTGTGTATCAGAGGGCACTATATGTTTTTGTGGAGGCCCAAGGGTGACTTCAGAAATCATCCTGCTTCTACCTCCTTTTTGCTTTGCTCTGGGATTTTCCAGGCTCTGCCTACCAGGGCCAGAAGTGCAGGCTGCCACTATTTTCTGCCTGGTCCTTTTATGTGGGACCTGGGATCTGAACCCACGACCTTCTCCTTATGAGGCAGAATCTTAACCCTTGAGCCATCTCTCTCACCCTGATCTAGTATACTGTTTAGGGAGCAATAATAAGAACATGTTGTAAGGTGTTACCCCACACCACAATTAGATGGAAATTTTAATGGAGCTCCAGAGCTGCTCAGGCCAATCATAGGAAAAGAGAGAGAAAGGCCTGAAATAAGTGAATGGATGAGTTTTATACCCTCAAGGTTAGTAGGTGGGCTGAGGGGGCAGTGTCTAGAGGTGAAATCTGGATGTTTGCCTAGCCCAGCAAGTATAGTCTGGGTCAGTCTTGACCCCACTAGCAGGCAAACATGGGCTTTCACAAGCACTAACTGACCGTTACGGGAAGTGACCATCAAGCAGAAGCTCTACCCTGAGTATGGGAGATGGGAATCTATACATTTTTAGTATGGATACTTATTTTGCAAAAATACCATTGATTTTTGGTTGAATCAATGTATATGAAATTGGTTGATATAATGGTTAGGGCTTATTGTATATGGGATGTTGGTCTGACATCAGTAGAGTTTGGTAAAGATATGGAAGGCAAGACTTGGGATAACAACAAGATAACATGTTTGCATCAGAGAGACTTTCTTTGCTTGTAAGTCACTTATTTGTGAAGCTGAAAGCTCCTTTTGAGGGAGGGTTCCTCTGGAGTCTTTATGTGTCCAGGTTCTTCTGTTTAGGAGTTGAAGACTGAAACTAGAACATGCACAGAAAATTAAGGCAGAGTTTAGTAGAGGAGAGAAAGAAGAGAACTCATGGATGTGAATCCGTGAGAGGTGTGAGAGTCGCCAAGAATTTACAGACTCCAGGCATGGAATCCATGAGGAAAAGACAGAAAAGGAAGTCACAGACTCTGTTGTGTCCTTATCCAACCATGTTGTTTGACAAGGTCAGTCATGGAGAAAACTACTTCAAGAAAGAGTTTTCTGGAAAAAAGGACATGGCTTATTTAGAAATAAATATAAAAAAAACGAGGATTGTCAGGCCTAAGACTGCTCTCTGGATAATGACATACTAGCATCTAAATGGGCACTTATTAAGTGCTAGGGGCCCCTCCCTTTTTGTAAATTGAGTTTTGCATCTTGTCTGCATTAGACAATGGCAGGCAAATTCCTTCCTCTGGGAGTTGAGTTTACTTCCTATCTGTTTTTAGATCTCTTTTGTTTTTCTCAGGGCTAGCTAAGTTATCACCTCCCCCTGCAGTACCTTCTATGCATTTGAGATATGTAGACCAGGTAAATCTATTTTGAAACATTCACTGTCTATTTCCTTTTAGCAACTAAGTATCATGCCTATTTACCTGCATATGTCATCTGGTCCCACACAACAAGTAAGTGTCACTTCTGCCCTTCCTTTGTTAACTGGAATGAATACGTTTTACATAATCCTGTAAAAAATTTCGTCCTGCTCTTCTTTGATGTTTCCCTATGTACATAGTGACACATTCTTTGCCCTCTACTCTAGATTTTCTTATAAAAAACTCCTGCTAAAGCTTCAATAAATGAGTTCAGATTCACTCAGCCTTAAATTGTGTGTCTGCTGTCCTCCATCTGCCTACTCCTTGTCCACCTAGTGGAATCCTAGATCCAGGTTGTAGCTTGGACTGCGGCAAGACTCCAGACATGGAGAGAGGCAAGGAAGAAGAAACTCATGACTCTAGACATGAAGTACCATGAGTAGCAAGGGAGATCAAAGATGGCTGATAGGGTCAGGTATATTTATAGGGTTAGGCAAGCACAGGAAAAATAGCTTCTCCTCATTGGTTAGCTCCAGTTTCTGCAAACCAGATTGGAACTTTTGGATTCTTTACATCTCATTGGTCTGTTCATATTGAGGTCCAACCCAGTTGATTTTGTGCCTGACCTCATAGTAGGGTTTATCTACAATGGAGAACTAATCTCCATATCTTTTCATGAGCAGAGAGTTGGGGAATGAGATGAAATAGGGTGTGTTTCTTTAGGGTAATCTCAGCTCTGGGGATGACCTTCGAAGACCTTCAGAGACTATGCCGGCATGGCTGCTCTAAAACTGTCTAACTTTCAGATATGAAACACATTTTGTTATGGGGTCCGGCTATCCTCTCAATGAGACACAGCCTCCAGATTCGGGCTAGGGAAAAGTCTTTATTGTAGGGCAGAAGAAAACTGGAGCTCCAGGACTATACTCCAAAGTATAGTGTGGGCTTCCAGGAACAGACAGTTTTTATAGCAGAAAGCTACAATGAGGGGCTTGGGCTACCATAGAAACAGGATAGGGGGCTGGGAAAGTACCATAAGAAAGAACCAGGTGATGGGACGTTTATCACGAGATTAGCAGAGCGGAGTCATGGGGAGGAACATAAGGTGGTTAGTCAGACCTTAGGAAAGAACATCCAGCGGTCAGTCTCAAGACATTTGAATGTTATCTAGATTTATGATCCTAAAGCAAGAAGCCAAAATTACAGAAGCAAAACAGCATTGAGTCAATGTTATAAGAAATGTTTCCCCTAGTTACAGACCACCTGGTCAGAGTTTGTGCTAAACAGGATGTATCTAGGTTCCTAGGCTCCTTGTAAAAGTCTGGGGAAGGGGCTGGAGAGGTGGCTCAGGGGTTAAGCCTCCGTCTTGCAGGCGGAACGTCCTGAGTTCGGATCCCAGATCCCACGTATAGACGCCGGGCAGAAGCAGGGGCGGCCTGCGCTTCTGGCCTGGTAGGGCGGAGCCTGTGAATTCTGGGGCAGAAGGAGGTGGAGGCGTCCATGGTGGTTCGCGAATTCGTCCGTGGTTCTACACACACAGACACACACACGCACGCATGCACATACACACGCACATGCGCACTGTTGAATAAATAATAATAATAATAATAAAATAAAAAAAAAGTCTGGGGAGGGAGTTACCTTTTTCTCTCAGTTTTTAAAATCTTTTTAACCCATAAACTGACTTCTGGAGCCCACCTCAGTTTGATGAACACTTCCTTTAAAACAGCAACTGTCAAATGGCAAGGGCTAGAAAAAAGGTTAGACAAACAAATAACACCTGGATAAAATGCAACTTTAACCAGATGAGGTATTAGATGGAACTTGACGCGCTGCAAAACTAAAGCTTCAAAGCTTAGTTTCATAGGCAGGTGTTTACTCCTCCAGTCCTCAGGCGAATTGAAGAATTTGCACATATTCTGGAATTTTGTACAGGTTTCCATTAGGTTAATCAAGGTGTAGGTTTGTCACACTGCCTCTGGGATGTCCCACTGAAGTGCCCCAAGGGCAAAAGAGTGTGACCTTGGGTGTTGTAGCCTGAAGCATCCTCCTCAGAAGTCTCTTTGCAGACACATTTAGCATTCCACTCTGCAGCATCCCAGAGGTGGTTGTAACACTAACAATCATCTCCACTCTCCCACTGAGCACACAGATTTGAAGAAATTCTCCCCAGATGACACTGAGACAATTTAACATTCTGTAATTCTTCCTGTCACTCATTAAGCAATTAGGAGCGTTCTCTAGAACCCATGGTAATTTTATCCAAGAAGGGCACAGTAGTTCACTAGAAGGAATAGAATGCGACTTTGGTTAGGGAATAATGAGGTCTGTTTTGCATAAGAACAGCTGCTTAATCAGCATCTAGGCTCTGCACTTACCAAGTTTTAAGTCACTTTCACTCCCCACCCCCAAATTTTTATAACATTACTTAAATTTTCTGGTATTATCTGACAGTGTGCAAAGAGCACAGGGTTATCCAGAGAAGTACTGTCATGAGTGAGCCCTGTGCCCTCAGAGAGTCACTTCACCCATCAAACAGGGAAGGGGGACTTGAACTGAGTGACCCCAGACTCAATTCTGGCCAGTGAATTCCTAATTATAGCACAGTGAATGTTATTAACAGTTTGTCCTCACTAACAGTACAGATACCTCTTGAAAACAATGGATGGAAAGGAATCTGCATATGACCTGTATTTTCTCTTTTTGACTGATGTAGCACAGATGTGTGGTTGAATATTTATCTTGTCAGTATTTTAAATGACCATTTGGGTGCTAGTTCTAATACTTTTACCAATGGTACCTCATCAAGTCTTCATGCTCTTGCATTAAGAGTGAGGACTATTGTTATCCCATCTTACAGATGAGAAAAATAGAAGTATGGAGACTGTTAGGTCAATGGGAAAAGAAATGGAGAGTGACTGCGACCATGTGTGGCCCCACATGGAGGTCCTTGAATAGAGAAAGAAGCTACCAGAAAAGGAGACTAAAGAAATAGAAGTTTATTTAGAGCTGAGGGTCTGGGGGCCAAGGGAACTACAGTTTAGCCTATATTGGAACAGAAGAGATTTCTTAAGATCAGAGAGGACAGGAAGATAGCAGCCATGATGTATTGGGAGGAGGAAGAGAAGAGGAGTCTGCAGTAGACAGAGTGGAGATCATGAGAAGAGCCGGACCTGGGAAGGACCCTGGGTGGGGTGCAATTTATTATGGTTTCAGAGGTTGCTAAGGAGCTGCCTAGGGGTTGCTAGCGAACTCCCTAGCAGTGGGCAGTGGAGTTGGGCAGTAAAGACTGTCCAAAATTTAGGAGTGTCATGGTTTGAAATGTGTCCCCCATAGTCTCATGTGTTTGGGAAGGTCATGGCACCTTTGAGAGGTGGAGCCTTGCTGGAGGAAGGTGGTCATAAGGCTGGGCCTTCAGGTGGAGTCTGCCTTTGCAGCCAGCAGTCTTGCAGCTCTCAGCCTCCAACATGTCTACAGTGACATAGCCTCCTCCAGCTTTGCCCAGCCAGCCATGCTGCCTCCACCACGGACTGTACTGCCCCTCTGGAACTGTAAGCTAAATAAATATCCCTTTCTCCCTTAAATTACTTGACTTTGGGTGGTCTCTCAGAGCAACAGTTAAGAGTAGCTGTTACAAGGAGGTATGGTCTGTCTAAGAAATCTCCTTTTTCTAGTTAGGCTACAGGCTTTACGAAATGGTGGCTGTGATAACAGGACTGAAGGCAGAGTCAGGTTTTGAATCCAGAAAAGCAGACTGTTCTAATTATTGTGTAACTTGCCTTTCCTTGGAATAATAGAAATAATGTTCTTCCCTGCTCTGAGGCTATGCTGCATGTCGCACTGGGACCTCTGTGGTGATTGCCTAAGGATGAATAAGATACTGCAGCTTCTTGGAGCATAGATTGTAGGTTTCAACGAAGGACAGACACACGGCCAACAATTCACAAGCGGAGAGGCTCCAGGGGTGCAAATGAAGGTCTGAATGCATTGGAGAGCATATTTTGTCTGACCATTTAAAGTTGTCAGAGCAAAGTCTAGAAATACAGGGAAGGCTTGGAAAGACATCAGGACAAAGAATTATAGGAATTTCTCAAAAGATATTTCATTCAGGGAGATCAGAGTACCCACAAGTATAATAAGACATTCTACAGATTAAAAGCTTGGAAATTCCCACCAAGTTCAGTTTTACTATGAATTTGAATGAACCACTATATTTTTTACTCTAGTTAAATCTTTTACGGTATATGCACTCTCTCTTTTTGCTTTCCTCCTCCTTCCCTTTACCTCTCTCACTCCTTTTCTCTTTCTCTTTCCCTCTTACATATACTTTTTTTAGAAAAATAATTAATTAATTAATTAATATTAATCCACATGTATGGAACTATGTGATATTGTAGTTAGGGCCTACGGTGTGTGGATTTGATGATGGTAAAATTTGGTAATGATGTAGAGGAATAGCAGGCATGGCACATATCTGTAAGTCTAATATTCAGGAGGGAAAGGCAGGAGGATCATGAATTCCAGATCAGCCTGAGTGATATAGCAATACTTGGCTCCCCACATGTACATATATTTTAAGTTATTTTATAGAAACTTGTTTTATTTTAAGATACAACTATTCATGTATAATAGTTACTCTTAACTATTGCTGTAAGAAAGCATTCAAAGTCAGCATCTTAAAGGAGAAAGGAGATTTATTCAGCTTACTCTTCCAGAGAGGAGAAACAGACTTTCATGGCAGAAGTGACATGGCTGGTGGCTGAAGCTGGAAGCTCAGAGCTGCTCAGTCCAGTAGGGCAGTGAGTGACAGCTGAAAACTGGAGGATTCCTGGAGAGTCTTTAGTCACATTGAAGACTTGAAGGATTGGAGGCCTGGAGGGTCAAAGAAGCAAAGAAGCTGGGCAACAGGAGGGAAGAGAGTTTTCTAGCACAGCTTTGGAGAGTCTCTCTTCAAAGTCTTCTATTCTATAGTTCCTTTTATCTGGCCTGCTACTGGGAGATTCCAAGCAGATCTAGGGCTGGTCTCTGTATTGTAAATGTATTGATCTGGATAATCTGTTCGATAGTCTGACAGCTGATCTTAGTTAATGCCAAGTGTGGTCAAGTTGACACCTAGGATTAGCTATGACATCATGTAAGTCTTTTTTACATTTACTTAGTATGTGTGTGTGTGTGTGTGAGTGTATGTGTGTATATAGGGGGTACATGTGCCAAGGTGCAAGTGTGGAGGTTTACAGGATAACTGAAAATATTACTTCCCCTCCTTTTGCTTTTTTTTTTAAAATTCAATTGTGCATATATGCATGTGTGTGTGTGTGTGTGTGTGTGTGTGTGTGTGTGTGTGGGTGTATGTATGTATGTGTGTGTGTGTGTAGAACCACGGGCGAATTCGGGAACCACCATGGACGCCTCCACCTCCTCCTTGTTTACTCTGTGACTCACAGACTACCAGGACCAGAAACGCAGGCCGCTCCCGCTTCTGCCCAGCGTCTACACATGGAGTCTAGGATCCAAACTCAGGGCAGGCAGAGGCTTAACCCCTGAGCCACCTCTCCAGCCCCCTCCTTTTGCTTTTGCAAAATAGTTTTTCTACATATGTTAAGTCATGTTTTGGGTTAGTTACCATAAGTGATAGAAGATTGTTGAGACTTAGCTTCATGGCCAGAGGAACTTTTCCTTACAGATTCTTGATTCCTCTCATTTCAGAGTAAAGGTTACTGGGTGAATGAGTTGAAAATCTCAGACTCTAAATTGCCTTTTCAACTTGGTATATAGTTTGGAGAGACCTAGACATACGGCCAAATACATATCTCAGCATGCTGGGAGTTCTCCTGAGATTTGTGTGATATAAAGACACAAGATAAAGATAAAGATTTTTTTTTAATCCATTGGGCATCTAGCTTTCTCACTCACAGGAATGCCGAGGTTTCTGTGCCCACTGACTCATCTCTTAGATCTTCTTCAGCTGCATTACAAAAAGATGCATCTGATTTCCTTTTCATGATTTTTCACCTATGTATTTTTAACAGTTATTTTTCAATAAATTCTTAGTAAAGAGTGACATCTTTGTGTGGACAAATCTATAGTCCTCTACTCTTACTATCTTCTGTTTCTTCTGCAACCATCAGGGGTTTTTAACTAAGCTTTGGACCTGCTTAAAGCACACCAGTTGCTTCCTGTCACATTGCAGGAAAACTGGAACACTAGGCTGCTTCATAATGCTTTTGCTGAGTTCTTTTATGGTTATCATTTGAAAAGGTGGAGCAGGATAGTGGTTTTGTACTTTGTAAAATGGTCCAATACAAAGAAGGCTTATGAAAGATGGTTATGAAGTTTCATCTTTTTCTTCAAGAGTCTATTGTTACATGGGACAAGTAGAAAGAAACTGTAGACAGGGAATGAAAACACAGTCCACATTCTCTGATGAAATTACTTGCTGTTCTTGTAAGGAAAGTCTTGTAGAGGTTTGGTATTTGCACTGTATCATCAAAGTGTACACTATGCCCTGAAGTAAAATTTGTATTTATAGAGTGCTTGATAGAAAAGCTAGAGAATCAGAGGGTTGGATAGATTGCCTGAAGAAATGAGAATAAAAACCTGCTTTGAGTTTTGACTGACATATTGTGAAGTATAACTCTTAACAGTGCAACAGTCATTGAATTCTTACTATGTATGATATAAGGAATTGATGCCATGGGGGAGTGGAACAGAGGGTATCCAAAAGACAGAATGGATGTTTTCCTGAAAGCATTAATAATTAAGAAGAGATAAGGCATATGAGCATCATAAGCATTTTGAGAACGTCTATAACGAAAGGAAGCTCATGATACCAGGACTGAGAGCACAGACCTGATTTGCCTTATGGGGGAAAGATTCTCACAAGAGGTTGTTTTGCAATGCAGCCCTTCTGGTATGGTATAGATATTTACCTTTGAACTCTTGATCACTGTGATTACCCATACAACACAAACACAAGAATTTGTTATAGAGGTAAGGGAGCTCACAAGGTCTATCCCTTCCTGAAAGTTACATAATGGTTGTGACAACCTGTGTTAACCATTGTTGAGAGAAAGACTTTCTCTTCAGTATTATAATCACTTGGAAGTTCCTTACACTTCTGTAAATAACTCCTTACCCATGTTCTTATAGGTAGCTCTAACTAAGCTTAGTTTTCCAAGCTTAAGTGGGATGTGATAATTTCTGTCTTTGGTGCCTTGGCCTATCTTGAGTGATAAATGTATGTTGGTCTCCTTAGGAAAAGTTCATACATCACAGGTGAAATTTAGAAGGCCCTTAAAAGAGGCAAATTGTTGTGAAATGATTAGCAGCTCATTTGAAGCGGAGGTAATGACTGGAGCAAAGACAGTGCAATGGATGGTAGAGAGAGATGCTCAGAAGGTCATGGGCAGCAAGAGGGACACTACTAGCAAAGAAAGCTATGATGGCAGAAAACATTTTCAAGAAGTGGTCACATGGATTGCCTGAGGGTGAATCAGCAGTAGCACCGAGACCTGAAGCAGAAGAGCATGTGGCAGCGAGAGGTTTGAGAACAAGACTGGAATTCCCAAGGCAGGTGCTTAGATGCAGGCTGCTCAGGTAGCTCTTGGAGCAGAAGCAGTTGGGTGCCTTTATAAAAAGACTCCTTTTGAAATCAGTGAGATAACCAACACAGCCAAAAAGTCTAGGATACACTTAAAATAGCATAACTTAGATTTCATGAGATAGTATAAGAAACTGAGGTGATACCTAACGGTTGTGACATCCTGTGAGCTATACTCTTGGAAACTTCCTGCAAATGGTGCTGAATAATAGAACCATCCAAGAGGGAAACCAACCATTCCACAAATAAGAACCTAGTACACTTGTCTACAATCCTTAGGGGAGACAAGTCAAAAGCACAGTATCTTTGCCTCCAGCTAACATTGAACCTTTTTTCTATATTACTGCAGTAAAACTTTCCTTCCCCAGAACATAAATCCAAGCAAAAACAAACCAACTAGGAGGACTCACATAAATCAAAACCAAATAAGAATAATGGGAAAAGGAGAAAAACTACAAATCAGAGGATTTCTTCCCACAGATGTGTAAAAGAAAACAAAAAAATTAAAAACAAAAATCATGAGGTACCACTTGACAATCAACAAACTGATGGTTTCACAATATTGGAAAATAAAGATGATTAGATACCTGAAGTGTTTGGAAAAAGTTCAGATGGACTCAAAAAGATAAGGAATTTAATCCAAGATATAGAAATGAAAATTAGGAAATGAAATCAAGACATAGATTAGAAAGTTACTAAATAAGATGAAAGAATCAGTACTTTGCAGGAAAAGTTTGGATTGTGGAGGAGAAATTCAACATGGAAATAGAAACATTGAAAAAGAAAAAAACAGTTCTATAAGTGGAAGAATCAATCAGTCAGTCAATCAATCAATCAATCAATCAATCAATCAGTCAGTCAGTCAGTCAATCAAATAATCCAACAGAAAACACTATCAACAGATAAGACCAAGCAGAAGAATAAATATTAGTGACCTAGGGAGAAGCTTGAACAATAAAAGTGCTTGGTGCACAAGCAAAAGGAACAGAGTTAGATACCCAGAGTCCATGTAAAATGCTGGGGGGTGAATGTGGTGATCTACTTATAAGTCCAGGGTCAGAAGGGGGAACCTGAGAATCTCCAGTGTAGCTGGATAGCCAGGCTAGAACTGTTACTGAACTCCGAATTTAGAGATCCAGCCTCAAAAGAATAAGGTGGAAGAATGATAATGATCCTGATATCAATCTCAAGTCTCCACCAACACGCTCGCATGTGTATCCATATACATGCTAATTCATATACACACATGCTGCACCTCCACCACGCACACATTATAAAAAAGGATGAATATTAGGCATGGAGGACAGGGTCAAGGTAGCGATACATATATATGAAGAAAAAAATCAGTGAACATGACCAAAATATCCAAGAAGTCTAGGATACACTTCAGATGCCAAATCTTAGAATTCATGAAGTAGAAGGAGCTGAGGTAAAATCTAACAGTGGAGACAAACTTTTCATGGAAATTGTAATGAAGACTTTCCAAACCTAGACAAATAGACAAACACAGGAAGCATTTAGAACTTTAAAAAGATATCACTAAAGAATGGCTTCATGACATATCGTAGTCAAGAAGTCAAAATTGCAAAGCAAACAAGCAATGCTAAATGCTATAAGAGAAAAATGGCCATTGCACAGAAACATATATGCTAATTTTGAAGAATATTTAGACAATCTAAATAGCCCCATAATAAGCAAGGAGAATGAAGTGGTCATTAAAAGTCTCCCAGAAAGAAAATTCCAGAGACAGGTGGATTTAATGTTGAAACTAACATTTCTTAACAATTTCAAAAACTAGAAAGGGAAGGTATACAACCATACTCATTTTATGAATCCAGTAGAATGCTAATACCAAAACTGGATAAAGACACACTAACAGCAACAAAAGGAAGCTATAGACCAATTTCCCTGATGAACAAAAATACAAAAATCCCCAATAAACTTATAAATTGAATTCAAGATCACAGTAAGAAGATCATAGTGACTGAGTCAATTTCATTCTAGGGATGCAGGCTTAGTTAACAGAAACAAATCAATAGGCATAATATGTCATGTCAATGCACCTAAAAGTAGAAAACATGAAATCACTTCAATAAGCTCAGGAAAGGCATTTGATAATGTTTGTCACACCTTCATTATAAAAATCTCAAAGAAGCTGGGAATAGAGGACCATAGTTCAGCATAATAAAGTCTGTGTATGGCAAACCTGTAGTGAACATTATCGTAAACAGGGAGGTAGAAAAATGTAAAACTGTTGAGTTACTGCTAAGCATAAGTTAAGACAGAAAATTATTGAAATCCTAAAGGCAGTTAAGTAAGGACATTTCAAAGATACTACTATATCCTCGACTTGACTTGGTGCTAATAATGCCAAGGTGCCAAGGTTGTGGACCCTCCGCTGTCAGCCTGCCCTGCTGATACTTAGTAGCCATTACTTCTGCTTCTGGAAAGTCCAGCTTTGCTTGCTCCACTTCTGCTCTGCTTTAGTATTAAATGAAAGTACAACCTAAACTCAGGGCTGGGGTCTTTGGAGCCGTGATCTATGCTCCAGATTACTGGAAGCTCCTGTCTTCCACCCTAATTGGTGTCTGCAGAATTATTCCAGAGTAATTCCCACAACACTTCCTGTCTAGCAGGAGACAAGAATGCCTGCTCTCTCTGCTCTGACTCAATATTAGTGCCCAAAGTTTTAGCTGCAGCATAAGATAAAAGAAAGATACAAAAGGGATAAATATTAAAGAGGAAGAAGTTAAACCGCTCTTTTTCTTTTTTTAATATCTTTTTAAAATTTTTATTTATTATTTATTCAATTGTGCGTGTATGTGTGTGTGTGTGTGTAGAACCACGGATGAATTCGGGAACCACCATGGATGCCTCCACCTCCTCCTTGTTTACTCTGCCCCGGGATTCATAGGCTCCGGCCTACCAGGACCAGAAACGCAGGCTGCTCCAGCTTCTGCCCGGCGTCTATACATGGGGTCTAGGATCCGAACTCAAGACCTTCCACCTGCAAGGCAAAGGCTTAACCCCTGAGCCACCTCTTCAGCCCCAAACTGCTCCTTTTCAAACAACATGATTCCACACTTAAAAGACTCTAGGGTCCCAACAAATTCACACGAATGAATGAATAAATAAATAAGTAATAAATAACACATTTAGGAATAAACCTAATCAAGGAAGTGAAAGTCCTCTATAAAAAAAACTTTGATTCCATGACTTTGCTATTGTAAACAGTGCTGCTATGAACATGGTCGTGCTCGTGCTATCGAGGTGAATTTTTGCTGTATGGGGGGTTATTCCCAAAACTGGAATACTAGGGTCATATGGCATTTCAATCAGAAGAAAGAGCACCTACCCTTTTCTTCCAAGTCTGTGTTGTTTTTTTTCTGAGAGGGGGAAGACAGCCGTGTGATGTAGTGTACCAAAATGGTGCTTTCTTTTTTTTTTATTATTTTTTTTTATTTATTCAACTTGTGCGCATGTTCGTGTGTACGTGCGCGCGTGTGTGTGTCTGTGTGTGTCTGTGTGTATCTGTGTAGAACCACGGACGAATTCGCGAACCACCATGGACGCCTCCACCTCCTTCTGCCTCGGGATTCACAGGCTCCGCCCTACCAGGACCAGAAGCGCAGGCCGCCCCCGCTTCCGCCTGGCGTCTATACATGGGATCTGGGATCCGAACTCAGGACCTTCCACCTGCAAGGCGGAGGCTTAACCCCTGAGCCACCTCTCCAGCCCCCAAAATGGTGCTTTCTTTTGTCTGTGGATCGAAGTGGGAGAGCAGCGTAAGAGGATTAAGGCAGGTTTCATCAAGGTGATAAAGAATGCAACTCACAGACAAGTCCATGAGGGGCAACGGAGCCGAGAACTCACAGACTCTAGAAGAGCACAGAATCCACGAGGAGTGAGGATGCCCCCTGCATTCTTTTCAAAGTGATCTTTGGTGTGAACAAATATAAAAAAAAACGGAAGTAGAAGTCTCCACTATTGCCATATTAAAAATCAACTGTGCACAAAATGATATCAGCCTCTGCAGATGATGAAGGTCCTGAGTTCGGATCCCAGATCCCACGTATAGACGCCAGGCGGAAGCAGGGGCGGCCTGCGCTTCTGGTCCTGGTCGGGCAGAGCCTGTGAATCCCGGGGCAGGAGGTGGAGGTGTCCATGGTGGTTCCCGAATTCGTCCGTGGTTCTATACATACACATACACACATGTGCGCGCACATACACGCACGCACAATTGAATAAATAATAATAAAAATTAAAAAAAAAGAAAGTAAAGCGATGAGGTATTACTCAACACACTTTCCATCAATACGCTTTCTCCCTATTTTTAGGACTTTCTTTTTTACTTCTACAGTCATTTCCATGCAAACTTGGGAAAGATTGTGTCAGAGGCTGCTAATCTGATACTATTTTTAAACACTGTAATTTTCTATAATTAGGCGTTAGTTGGGAAGTTTTCCAGAGCTCTGTATGTGGTGCGCACCGACTCTCCCACCTCTCCTTTCCTCACACACAAATCCCTGCTACACAGATTTTGGAAACATAGTCGGGGAAATCATGAAGTGAAATAAGAAAGGCTGGCTCCAAGCAAGCAGGCACCGTTCTTAAAATACCACATGAGCTAGTTAGAGTTTAGTTGGGGTGAGTTTTGCCAAGAGACTGAGCACCTCATCCAATTAGATGGAGTGATCATTCAGAGCAGGCCACTGAAGGTGACAATAGAGGACTATTATCACTCAATTCTTTTTTTTGCGCATGCTAGTTCTAATCATTTCTATCTATGTAGGCTTTTATAACCTTCTACTTGAACCAAACAGTCTGGAAAAAAAACCTAATATCTGTTTTCAACATTCTGTTTCACAGTTGAATATGCCTTGATATTCTTGTAGAGACAATATTAATCAAATAAAAAGTGTTAAAATCAGACTATAATGTGAGTTATCAATTGATACTTTAGACTATTAAATGATGAGGTCCGTTAATGAACTCTATACCAAAAATCATGTTTAATAACTCCTAGTCACTTCATGAAACATGATTTAAGCAGATGCTGAGAAAGAAGATTCTTTAAAATTTTTGAACTCAATTGTTCAATAACTGAAGCATATTACTTGATTTCCAGGGGTCCTAAAATCTGTGATTTGTGCTCTTGCTATTCATAATTTTGTACTTGTGACTCTGAGTTACTAAAAGTATTGAAGGAATTAATGCAGGTTGCAAGAGGTGTTTGGAGCTGAAATCCTATGCCTAAGACCTGCTGCTGTCTTGGAAATCATACATCATCATTGACTCAGCTGCTCATGCGCATGTCTACCGGGAAGCAACCACCATTATGTGCCAGATTTAGCAGGTGCTGTCCTCATGTTCCAAAGGAGCAAGAGAACCTCTAAAAATATCTCTCTGCATTATTCACAAAAGCACCACATTATTCTGGGTATGAATGCATTTCTAGCAACAACAGTGGATGTGCATTGGTTTACCTTGATGCCATTTCCTATTTTTAAGAAAACTCTGTGTTTCTGTAAGACAGAACACACAATTCATGCCTGTGATGTAGTACTCCACAGATGTTAGAGGGATGAGCGATTCAGCAGAGCAACTCCAGCTCTTTCCCAGAAATTAGATTGCAAAATCCTCTATGCCCAAAGCACTGGGCTTTTTATTAACTACCAGCATATTTCTTGTGCACGTTTATTTTCATAATGTTCTTCCTTACCTAGGTATTTGATGGTAGATTTTTTTGAAGGATTTTTATCATAAATTTAAAATTAAAAAATGAATCTTTGAAAGGTAAATAAACTATGGAAGTTTTTAAAATAAACATACAAAGTAATACATTTCCATATGAAATTTTTATATATGTGTGTCATTTTGGTTGATCTTCCATTATTTCCCCATCTTCCCCACCCTGTCCCCTTTCTCTCCCCTCACCCAGTAGTCCCTTCCACTTTGTTGTATTGCTTTCTTGCCCCCACCTTTAAAACTACTTTTGTTTTCCAGTTACATCAGCCCCCTTTCTAGTTTCTTGGCCTTTACCCATGTTTACTCCTACCTGGGTGCACATTGTTTAACAGTTAGGAGTTAGAATCTGCATACAAATATGCGACATACAATATTTGATTTCCTGAGCCTGGGTTACCTTGCTTAAATAATACTTTCTAATTCTATCTAGTTTCCTGCAAATTTCACAATTTCATTTTTCTTTATAGCTTATTACCATTACTCTTCTCTGTTGCTGTGAGACCATACTCAGATTTGAGCAACTTAAGGGGAGATTTATTTGGCTTATGGCTCTAGAGGGGATATAGTTAATTATGGTGGGAAAGGCATGGTCATGTCCATCATCATGGAAGGAGAGAGAAAGAGAGAGAGAGAGAGAGAGAGAGAGAGAGGAAGAAGCAAAGGTAAGAACAGACTGCCAGAGGAAACAGGGTAGGCCTGTGATGTGCTTTTCTCCAGCAAGACTCCTCCTCCTAATGGTACTGCTACCTTCAAACATAATAACAACTAAGGATGCAAACGTGTAAGCCTGTGGTGGTGGTGGACAACCACATTCAAATGACACAGCTGGATAAAATTCCATTGTACACACGCAACACATTTCTGTTGCCCATTCATCTGTTGATGGACATCTAGGCCAATTCTACTTCCTTGTTAATATTATGAATCAAGCAAAACATCCACGCGGATGTGTGATGAGCATCTAGAAGGTACTACAGGACCAAGAAGAAGTCTTCTGGCCATTTATCTCATATTCTCAACTGATTTTATGAAGACTTGAGAATTGAGAGAAGAAATCATGACTGAGAAGAGACTGATGTGAGAAGATAGAGAGATTAAAAAAAGAGGAAAGCAGGTAGCATTGAAAAGAATTATAAGAAAAGAAATTCAAAAGTAGAGTTGAGAACTTAGCTCACAGTTTTCAAGTATCCATTATATGCTTCTCATGTTTTTACTAGCCACCGACTCTTCTTTTATTTTTGTTTTGCAGTGCATGGTGTGGATATGGGTATATGCATATGTACATGTTCTCAGGTGTGTGGTACATGTGTGTGCATGTGGAGACTCAACATCGATGTCAGGTGACTTTTTGGCTAGTGCTCCACTTTTATTATTGAAGCGGAGTCTCTCAGTTGAACCCAGAGCTTACTACTAAGTAAGCTTACTAGGGTAGCTAGTCAGCTCGCCCTAAAGATGCCCTGTCTTTGCCTCTCAAATTCTGGGCTTACAAATGGCCACCCAGGTCTGCCTGGCTTTTCGGTGATTCTGGCAACTGGAACTCTGGTGCTTCTGCTTCCCAGCAAGCCTCTTTTCCACTTACTGAGTCTTTGCTCATCTCTGTGTGATAGCTCTCAAATAATTAAAGTACTGAGAAAACTCCTGACTTCAATTGAATATATAATTAGAAGTGAGATGGATTAACCATATGGTAGCTCCACTTTTAATGTGTTGAGTGACCTCCGTACTGTTTTCCATAATGGTGCTATCAGTTGACATCACCACAATCAGTGCACAGCAGTTCCTTGCTGCCATTTTTATTGCGGCAGTCATCCTCACAGGCATGAGGTAGTTTGGTATTTTTTTTGTGGTTTGACATGCTCTTCCCTAATGACGTATTGATGCTGAACATATTTCTACCTAACTGTTGTTCATTTATATCCTAGTTTGGACAAATATATGCTCAGATTCTTCATCTATTTCCGAAATGGTCTAGGTGGGCTTTTGCCACTTAAGTGTGTAAGGTATTTGTGTATTATAAATATCGACAATTTGTCAGATATATAGTTTACAAATTTGTCTTCTATTTCATAAGTTGCTTATTCATTTTTGTTAGTTCTTTGTCTTACTGTGCAGAAACTGTTTAATCTCTTGTGATACTACATCCAAAATAGTATCGCCAGGGCTAATGTCAAAGAGCTTTATTTCTTTGTGTTTACTTCTAGGAGGTTCATAGTACCGAGATTTATACTGAAGTCTTTGATCCATTTTGATTTGATTTTTGTGTATGATGTAGGATAAAAGGCCAATTTCATTCTTTTGCCTCAGGGTATCATATTTTCTCATTGTTATTTATTAAGGAGACTGTCTTTCCTTCCTTGTGAATTCCTGATGCCTTGGTCAGAAGTCTACTTACATACATGTAGGTCCACTTCTGGATTCCCCTGTCTGCTTTATTGATCTATATGCTTATTTTTATGCTAAAGTCAAATTGTTTTTATTACTGCATCTATGTAATGTCATTTGAATTCAGAAAGTACGCCTTCAGCTTTACTTAGTATTTAATATTTCTCTGGATAGTCAAAGTTCTTCCTTTGCAGTTTCATTGAAAATTTTATGAAGATTATAGTGAATCTCTAGGTCCCATTGGATAGTATGAACATTTTAATATTGTTAACACCTCTAATCCTCGAGCTTTCAATATCTTTTGTTTTTAAATTTATTGCCTTTTGTTTTAGATTAGTATTCAACGTGGATTCACACCAGATCCTCACCTGAGATTGTTTCTGTTCATCATCTTCCTCCTTACCTTTCTTACCTTCTTTTCCCCTCCCACTGGTTTGCTTCATTACTCGCCAGCCCTGTTTCCCTTTCCATGCCATGGTGTATTTTGTTACATCTTTTCTCCTATCCTCAATCCTCCCTTAGATCCTTTTTCTCTTCCTTTTTTAAAATTTTTTTTTAATTTTTTTTATTTCAGCGCATACGAACTTATTAAGTACACCAGTTCCCTCCCTTCCTCCTCCTCCCCCGTACCCCCTGCTCCCCCTCCCCACCCCTCTCCCTCCCCATCCCTCAGTGCCTCCAGCCCCAATTCCCAGAGAGTCCTTTCTTATGCATGTCTGAATTTCCTTTGGGCCCTCCTCTCCGATGACATACAAGGACCCAGTGGCCTTTCCCTGAACCCTTTCCCGTGTTCCCCTTAGGTATAGGAACACTGCTGTGGCTGCCAATCCTTGACCTCCAAGGCTCTTGGTGCCTTTAGCAGATGCTAGACTTTGTGAGGTCCACAGTGGGTTGGACAATGCGCAGGGCATGCAAAGTCCAATTATGATTGCTTCAGCCCTAACTAGTATAGAGTATCTTATATATCATTGCTCCTCCCATCCTTTTGCTCTTACACTCTTACCGCCCCCTCTTCCGCAAATTTCCCTGAGCTTCAAGATGGGGAGAGACTAAGCTGGCCTAGTTCTAGGTGGTTGATATAGAGTCTCTGAAGTTCTGGATTGTGGTTTGTTGATTTTCTTTTGCAGTTTTGCTGCTCCTGCAATGCCCTTCACTCCATCCTGGTGGGCATTGTATGTTACTCCCTGGCCAGAGACAAAAAGCTGTTAGAGTCTTATGATAAAAGCACATTCAAAGGTAGATGTAATAAAAGTGGGAAACCACAGTGACGGAGGGGTCTATCACCCATTTGCAAACTGGTTACTTTTTATCTGCCAGACTATATGCCCTCCTCTTCTGGTGAGATCACACCCCCTCAGTAGTAAATGATCAGGAACAAAAGTCTGTGAACTTTTTCTCTTCCTATGGATGCCTTTCTTAGGTACATGATGTGTAATAGTCCCCCATATAGACATATGTATGAAGATTAAAAGCTAGGACCTACATATGAAAGAAAATATTGGCACTTGTCTTTCTGGGTCTGAGATACTTCATTTAAGATAATATCTAGTTCTAACTATGTCTCGAAAAATGTCATCATTTCGTTTTTCTTTATAGCCTAATAAAATTCCGTCGTGTATATCTATCAGGTTTTTATTATCCATTAACTGTTAATGAGTATTGTTGTGTGACCTTTCCTAGGGAGATGTGGACAACAGACACCAACAACAGACCAAATCAATGATCCCACCAAAATTCAGCTTTGTCAACCAGTGAGTTCATCAGATGTAAATTCACCCTTATGCACGTGGATGTCTAACTTTCCAAGCACAATTTGTTGAAACTGTCTTCTTTCCAATGCATGTTTTTGATACTATTGTTGAAATTTAAGTATCCGTTGCTGTGCATGTTTCTGGGTGCTCATTCTGCTCCACTGGTTTACATGTCTGTGTTGTGGTAGTACCATGCTGTCTTTGTCACTGTATGGCTGCAGTATAATTTGAAGTCTGTTGCTCTGATACTTTTAGTATTGTTCTTTCTGATTAGGATTGCTTTAGTTTTTCAGTCTGTTGTGTTTCCATATAAATTTTAGGACTGCCTCTTTTTTTTTTTTAGTTCTCTGAAGAATGTTATTGGAATTTGGATGGGGATTTAGTTATATACACTGCTTTTGGTAAAATAGTCATGCTAACTCATGAGAATGGATGGTCTCTTCATTTCCTAGTGTCGTCTTCAATTTATTTTTTTATTTTCTTAAAGTTTTCATTGTAAGTCTTTCACTTCCTTGGTGAGTTTTATCTCTAAGTTATTTTATTTTTTGAAGCTATTGTGAATAGGATATTTTTCTCTAGTTTTTTTTTCAGTTGGTTCATTGTTGATACATAGAAAATCTACTGATTTTTGTATGCTGGTTTTGTATTGTTACCTTGCTAAAAGTATCACAGCTTGGAGTTTTCTGGTGGTGTCTTCAGGATCCTTTAAATTCAAGATCATGTCATCTGCAAATAGGGATAATTCAACTTCTTATTTTCCAGTGCATATCCCTTTCATTTCTTTCTCTTATCTTGGGGTTCAGCTGAGACACTGTATCATGCAGGAAGTGAATACATGTCTTAATTTCTTTTTTTGTTGCTGAGGCAAAATACCCTGACAGAAGCAACTGAAAGGTGGAAGGGTTTATTTCAGATGCACAATGCAAGGTTATATTGTCACCTCTGTAAGTTCTTGGGGCAGCTAGTCACACTATTCACAGCAAAACAGACAGCTATGGATGAATATGGTCAGTTCCTGCTCTCCTTTTTCATTCAATTAGGACCCGTGCCAGGGACGGCAATCCACAGTGGGCTGGTCTTCCTAGTTCAATTAACCTGATCAAAACAACCCCCTACAAGGAGGCCTAGGGGCTCCTCTCATAGTAGAGTCTAGATTTCATCAATTCCACAAATAAGACTAGTCATCATAATGAGTACTTCTACCAGGAGGGGAAGTAGATTGCTAAGTGGAAAAAGCAAGTAGGAAACTAATGTACAACATATTTCAGATAAATGCAAACAGAAATACACAATACATTGACTGTTTCTTCAGTCCTTATCACTTTCATATCTTCACATTTCTTCCTTGCTAAGTAACAGAAATTCATAATATTGTTCTGTCCAATTCCATAATTCCTCAGTTTTTGGAGTTTCAGTTTTGCTATCTCTATTTAGCCAGAGATTATGTCTGACTGTGTTTTTCCTCCAAACTCAATCAGCTAAGAGACTCTGCCTCTCTTTTAGAAGAGCAAAGGTGTAGTATTATTGTTCACTGGAAACTTGTTAAGAAGGTAGGGTAGACGCACTGGTGGAAATTCTTATTCTAACGATTCTATGTAGTATGCAAAGGAGAAAAAACAGATCTATTCACCTTATGTAGATTTGCCTTCATACTGATAAAAGATGGAATTCATAGACATTTTAACAGTCATTTAACTTGTTACTTCAGTCAATTGATTTAGTGTTTCTTTCTTCAATTGAGATTATCTAGAGCAGAAAATAAAGAACTAGAAGACTAGTCCCTCTGGGAGTGTAAGAAAAAGACTATTCAGAGAAGGAACATCTGTTGAAGTGAGTTTTTGAAAATTTTCTTTAACATTCTGTGCAGAAATGATAAGTTTTAGCGTTCAGTCTGCAGTCCAGTAATAGGACCCTCTCTGTGCTTTGGGGATTTAGAAAGAATCAGGACTGTTCCTGTTCTTGCAAGTGTATTGAATCATTTTTAATTGCTCTAAGCATGGAACTGAACAGGCCAGTAATATATATTTGGCTAAATTTTCTTTTTAAGCTGTTCGCCTCTGGTATAATGGGTCTTCCTTTTTTCCAAATATAAATAGAAATGGTCATTTCCTACTTAACCTATATTTTTATACCAGTACTGAAATATCTTATTTGGACTTCTCTTGGGTTGGTACAGTTCTCCACTAGCCCAAGGATAAAGCCTTGTCTTTAGGATTTTGTTTTTGTTTGTCTGTGGTTAAGATTACTTGTTTTCTTTTTCCCATGCTCCAATGTCATTTGATTACTGAAAACTAATTCTGCTCACAATTCTGATTCTGGGGGCGGCCCACAAAGCTAGCAAACACTCAAACAAAACTCATATGCAGGTCCTTTTTAATTAAGCAGTGCCTTTATTCTTAGCTTGATTTTTTTTGACTCGATTCCCACTGCCTCTGTTAGAGAGAAAAACTGAAAACACTACTAGACTTCAGGATTCATAGGTGGACATGTCATAAGCCAAAAACTATAAGACTGAGAGGGAAAGATGCCAACCGTCTTGATTATAGCCAAGAAAGCACACAGCTTAAGCGACTTGTCTAAGGTTATTCAATTGAATCTTCTACAAGGTCAGATCTTGATGCTTCTGTGGATTTATTTACTTGGGAAGCTGGAAATAGAAACAGTGTAGGTAAGCAAACTTTGATAACCTCTATTTCTTCTTGCTCATCTGAAAATACTTCCTCAAACATCCTGAAAGTTTTAAGGTTATGTTTAACATTTGTCTGTTCCCTCAACTTGAGAACCATATGTAGAAATCCTTTTGGAGAATACTTTAAGTTTTGGTTGGGTTAGGGGGCAATAGGCCTTTCACAGATATTTGTAAGTTTAATTGTAAACTATTTGTTTTCCTAACACCTGGGCAAGGAGCAGCAGGTGATTTTATAATGTACAGATGTTGGGTTGCATATTATATTTCATCTGATAAGGCAGAGCCCTACTAATTGTGATGTGAGATCTGGGGACTGATACTTTTTTTGGTGGTTCGGAGGGCAGTCAGAGTTGAGAACTATTATTCTCGAGTGTGGTCCTGATCCTTCCTTGGCATCACTTGGAAACTTGTCCAAATGTAATTCTCCAGATTCTTCCCTAAGTTTATTGAGGATGGGGCTAGCCCAGTGAGCAGTGTGTTAACCAGTTCTGAAATCTGGAGATCACTAGAGCATGGATGTGTGAGCTGTGTGGACTGCTTTTGTAATAAAACTTGAATGCAACATAACCACAACCATTCATTGATATGTAATAACAGACTCCATTAGACAGCACCAATACTCTATGGCCCACAGAGTCCAAATATTTAATGTTTAAATCTTTGAAGAAAAAAATTTGCTGATTCCTGAAATGTGCTTCTTAAGTTTTAATTTATATACAAGTCACATGGGGATCTTGTCAAGTTGCAGAGTCTGATTCACAGGCCTGAGATTCTGGTTTCTAGCACTTCCAGGTAACACTCAAGTTGCTAGCTATTTTGAATAGCAAGGGTTTAGTGCAATGCTGTCAAATAGAAACACAAAGTGAGCCACAAATATAAGTCTTTATCATTTTAAATTTTATAACAGCCACATAGAAAAACACATTGGTTCATTTTAATACATTTTTTAACATAACACACTTCAATAATATAAGCATCTACTTAATGTATAAAACATTAGTGAGGTATTTTATGTTCCTTTTGTAATCTGGTATGCTTTTTATACTTTCAGTTTCAAATACTTTATTGCTACATGTGACTAGTAGCTGCTACATAGGACAGTCTGCAGTCCAACTGGATGCTGTAACAGCTTATGTTCAGTTAAGTAAGAGAACAGTATAAGGAAAAGGGGGGTTACTAAGAGAAACCAAATCCAATTTAATTCTCTTGAAGATATATTGCAACGATATTTCATTTTCTTGAATTCTTTGTAGCTGACTGAGAAGTACCAGGGCAATGGATTATGGACACGAAAGAGCAACAGGTTCCAGGATTGGACAAGGAGGATTTAAATTCTGCGTTAGCAGTCTCCAGAAACACCCCTGCAGAAAGGATCATCCAGATAGAGTTTGGAAGCCAAACCAGGAGATCCAGACTCAAATGACAAGACTGGGAAACACAAAATGGGAGAGGAGAGGAAGAGCCAAATTGGATTGACAAAAAGGTAAAGGGTTAGAAGTGACAGGTTGGTTGTAAGTTAGGGCATCCCCACCATCCCTTTCTCAAGGACAACAGTGAACATGTGCATGATGAAAGTAGAAGCTTGTTTCAAATTTGAATCCTTGTCTAGTCCTCCATTCATCATGAAACGGAAGTCAGTGTTTTAAGCAAGAACACAGCTCTATGTCTGAAGAGTCTGGCTATAGAGCTTACGGTGGCGCTGTTCATTAGAAGGTTAGAAGAATATTGGCAGAGGGGGAATATATGTTAGAGACGGTATAGTAGTTTCCTATGGCAGCTATAATAAATTTCTGCAGAGTTGGCAAATTAGCACAACACAATTTATTAAATCTAGCTATTTTACAATTCTGGAGATCTGAAATGGGCCTTAAAGGAGCTAAAATCATTTAAACTGGCTCTGTATGGAGTGAATCAGATATGTGGTAACTCTGCTTCGCAGGGTCTAAGCTGATGGTTCTTAAAAATGACAGGCTACATTCTGTGACAGGTTTCTTTTTTCAGAAGAAGCATGTAGTTGGGGGGGAGGGAAAGAGAAGGGCCGATAGGCAGCCCTGGGACAGAATTCTGCACCAGCTATCGATCATAGTTCTTTCCAGCTCTCTAAGTGGCTACCTTGCCTCCATTCCCTGAAATGCATCCCGTAGAAGGTACCAGGGACGAGGGTCACCCGATGGTAGAGTCCAGCACAAGAGCTGGCCCAGAAGGTGTTGACTCTGTCCTTGTTGACTGTATTCCTAATATGTGTTGTCTTCTGGACTGTTTTCCTTTCTGGAAGATTCCATTTAGTTTCTGGGGTAAGACAGCTAGAAGCTTGTGTGTGTGTGTGTGTGTGCGTGTGTGCGCACATGCATGCCTGTGTATGTATACATGTTTATATGTATGTACTGCTTGTGTACATAGAATTCAGGTGGGAGGCAAGTCCCTCTTCAGGCTGTAACCACTGATGTCCTCCTATTGATACAGAGTCTTACTCATGGAAGCTACTGAGTGGCCTGATATAGTTCTATCCCTGTGTGTCAGAAACTGCTTTGCTATGGAGACTGTGAGCTCAAATCTGTTCTTGAATTGAACTAGGAACACAAGAGTGTAGAGTATGAAGTGCTGAGGAAAGAGGGAGAGAGGAATAGCTAATAGGAGAGAGAGAGAGAGAGAGAGAGAGAGAGAGAGAGAGAGAGAGAGAGAGAGAGAGAGAGACTAACTGGTTACAGGAAGATTCACTTCTTATAATCTAATCCTGAGATGAATTTATCCCTTATAAATTACCATCTGGGTTTAACAATCATAAAGGAAATGCTCCTGCTCCATGAGTCAGTCCAAAAAGGGTTTCATTCCCAAACAATCTGGAGATATCAATCTCAGTTTTCAGAATTGATTGCATCTAAATTCATTACATTGAAATTATTACAGTGTCCCCCTCTGAAATTAATCTCCATTCTTCCAGTTAGATGTTATTTTCATGTTTACACATTGACAGTGGAGAAACACACACACACACACACACACACACACACACACACACACACACACACAGGGGAGTGGGGGGAGGAGGATTGGAGATCATAAAATAGTGCCTTCCAGTCACAGTCTAATGGTCCACGTGATGCAGGCAGCCTGTGTTACAGGCGCCATATTTTCCGGGTCTGTCAGTAAATAATATGACACAGATGTTGCTGAATATTTTATGATGAACTTGCCCCAGGAGTCGCTAAATGTTTTATGATTTCTGGGTAAAGAAAGCAGGCGTCAAGGCTGTGCGCACTTAGCAGCAAGCTCAAAATCATCAGAATGTCTAAGATAGGAGACCTTCCTCTTGCTCACGGTCATACTTTTTTGAAAGAAGATAGAAGGCTGAAGCCTCAGTTCATGTGAACAGGTTGAAGGGCAGGAACATAACACCTGGCCGCAAGGGCGGAGACTCGCGTCAGCGCCATTTCATGGCTAGATTTTTGCATGTAATCAGTTCTGAAAACTGAGATTGATGCCTCCGGATTGTTTGGAAATGAAGCCTACCTTTGATGAACCTTCAGGGCAGGAGCATTTTCTTTATGATTGGTAAGCGCAGCTGTGTTTATAAGGGCTAAATTCATCTCAAGAGTAGATTTTTTTTTTTTTTTTTTGTCAGCTCATGGAAGGAATCTTCTGGGGCCTTTTTTCTTAACTATGCCCACATTTTATTCAACAGTAGAGGGCGCCATGCTGACAGCAATCTTGAGGTTTGCACCTCTTCACCTAACTCTTTAGGGTACCTTTAGTGGACTCGATAGGGTCTGAATCTACAAGTAGAGTGGGAGACAAGATACACTCAGAGAGCAGGGCAGGAATGGTGGGACAGAGTAGGGTAATGTTTAGCCCCCTGGACTTAGGACCCATGGCTGTAGATCCAAATTCTAGCACTGTTTGCTAGCTCATCTCCTTGACTGAGTTGTTTTTCCTTCAGTTTCCTCATTAATAAAATGGTGATGAATATTAACTGACAGCTAAGCCCTCAATATAATATCTCGCCCATAACAAAACAATCAACAATACTTTAAACTTTATTTATTTAAGTTAAATTTACTTTCATTCTTTCAGTTTCACACATGAATACAACTAATTTGTGGTATTTTAATACCTTATGTAAACCCATCTCTATTTTCCCTCATAAATGTTCTTCTTTACCAATCTCCCTTCTACATTAGTGTGTTTTTGCATGTGTGGCCCACTGAGTTTCATCTGGGATGTCTGCAGCTGACAAGTGTCTGAGCACTTGCTGGATTATATGCAAGATGTTTCGGTGGGTACATCACGGAGGAAAGCAGCCCCCTACCCACTAATCCTGCTTTAAACACAAGGGTCTTCAGACTCAGGTGCCGGGAAAAGACAGGCAGAAAACAAACACCCACAATTCTGGAGTGACTCATTCTGGCAAACAGTGCACAGACTAGGATTATGTGTGTGCTTACTAACTGGCTGGTTATAGGCAACCGTTCACTGGAGTGACCAGATTTTGCTTATCATTGTGTATTGGTTTCTTGTTTGTTTGCAAGATCCTTGGTACTTTGTCATGCCTAGCTGTGAATTCTAAAGCATTTGTCTGAAATCCTTTTAATGAAGCAATCCCATGTGATTTCAGGGTGAGATGAGAAGTGTTCTGTCTTATGATTGTCCAGTTACAGTTCCTTGTCCCGCTTAGCAGGGGAGCCCACACCAACACCAAAGGCTGATGTACAGCGGCCAGGTGGAAGATGCTGGGCTCGGACATCGGCGAGGAATAGCAGAGGTGGTAGCAGTAGCAACAGAGAATGTGGCACAGACCAGCTGTGGACTCAACACAGCAAGTTGACACAGGGCAAGAGAGAGCAAGTTCCTGTTCCTTGTACTTGCTCTTATCTAGTCCACCCTTGTGGGCTGGGTCTTCCATATCAATTAAACAATCACCTGCAGGCTTGTTTGAGAGCTTGCCCTATCAATTCTTCACAGCTGCACCTGATCAGCCTGCAGCTTACAAGTTGACACCTGAACCTAACTCTCAGAATCTGCGTATCTTTAGGTGGTCAGAACACCTCCATGTGTACAGTGAAAAACGATCACTGTAGTTTGATGGGTCAGCGTGAGCTCTGCTATTTAGTATGGTGAGATTCTGGGAAAGTACTGTAACATCTCTGAATCTCATTTAATTTACCCAGCAATGGGAAAAGTAACAATAAAGTGGTTAGGTAGTTGAAAACTTACTACATGCTTAAAATGATATTCCGGGAAGATGTTATACAATCATCTATCTACCCTGGATAGGAATTTGATGACAGACCAAACTAACAATTACTCCAAGATCCAATTTAGGGGAACTAACGAATTTATTGGGGTTTCTTTGGGAATAGAGGTGAAGGTTACTTATGGGAGCAGGGATGACTCAAAGGCAGCTACATGACCAGAAAGTTGCCCCGGCTTGGGTGAGACTCTGTCCCTGGAGTTCCCTGTATGACCTGCTCTTGAGAGAGTCTCTTCCATATTTCTGGGGTGTTTGTCTGGCTGGAAAGTCTCCTCCCCCACTAGTTGTTTGGTGCATTTCCTCATCCTTTTGAATCTTGTTAGTTTTAGGAACTTTTTGACCCTTAAGGTAGAAGGTATCATCAAATTACTACAGAGCCAGACAGAGCCTAATTGCTTTCTCTTAGGTAAAATTAGAGGCACAATCCTAAAAGGGCCTCAATTTATGCCTGGAGGAAAAACTGTTTAATATCATGCTATATGCATGTATCTAAAGTGCCCATTTTTGAATTAAAATAAAATATGTATAATAAATGTATATAAATAAATGGGCCTATAAATGATGAAGAAAGATTTAGATATGCTATTTGTTACTCAGACTTTGATTTGGAAATCTCTTGGGGACCAGAATGAAGCAATGGCCGAAACTCTAGTGTCCATAGCAAATCATGACCTGTCTCACTTCTCTGGTCCCAAATAGGACCCACCATCTGTTGAGCAGTCACCATATTCCAGTTCCTACATTTTTCCTACTGTGTTATAAACCCTTACAAAAATCCTCCACAGCAGATATGAGTCACATTTTACAGCTGAAGGACTGAACTTAGCAAAATTAAATGACTTGTTTAAGGAATGGATCTTGTATCTAAGGCATCAGGAAATCACAGTTAACGCTTGCTTGATGTGATGCTAAAGTATAGTGTATTTTTCATTTTTCCATGCTTTCCAGTGACAGTGCAACAGTTGTGAGTCAGGCTGTGTTGTCCCTTCACCTGGGCCTGCCTCTCCTAAGCCAGTGTCCCTAGAAAAGCTGGTGGTATCCTAGGATTCTTGATCTATAAAGTAGCAGTAATAACACTGCCCATTTAAGAAACACAATCTCATCTGGCACTGGTTTCCCAAGGGAGTCTTGGTGACCTGCTCTTTCTGCTCCAGGTCAGTAGGGGGCAATAGAGACCATAACGGATATGACTAATCCCAGGGGTGAGCTCCATCAGGCCTTTGATACTCTGATTCTGGTCTTTAGAAGAACAAAGTAAAAAGCCCAACGTTACACACTGTAAGCAATGCCGTGACAAGAATAGCAGATGCCTTTGCACAAGATTCCAAAAGGGTGGTTTGTATTACAGAGGAAGCCTTTCACAGTTGGCTTGTGTTAGCAATTTCATTAACCTCATGAAAACATTAATATCATTGGAAAAACAGAAGGAGAACACCTCCAACTCCTCCATTAAACCCAATTAGCAGAGCGCTGCCACACAAAGAGGTCGGCATGTGCCTGTCTGTGTTCCTGCTAGAAGCTGCTGTCTTCCCATTTGATTGCCACTCACCAGAGTCATTAAAGCAGCCTCATTTGTGGTATGATGCCATCATTCTCCAAATAGGTTGCTTTCAAGAAATGAGTGTTGTTGAGGAGTGATAATAACAACAAATTAACACAAGATAATAAAGTAACATAAATGCAGAAGGAACCTAATGCCGATTGACAGGATTGCTACTGTATCTCCTCATTTCATTCTTTATTGCAACAAGCTTATATGATCCTTAATATTTAAAATTTTATTTCTCTGACTTTGCTCCCATTTGGTGTCATGAGGCAATGCAAAGCTCTGTGTTTTTCTGGTTGTTCTTAAGGTGGTAATGTGTGAAGTCTCACATGTACTGAGAAAAAATACATCTAGTTTACGCACAGTCAAAGTCAGCTACTTCCACTGGCTGCTACCTCTTCTGATCATTTATCTGAGGGCTCTTCATAGTTGGAGGTGCCCTGCTCTTGATGTTTTATGTTCAAGTGTGCATATGTAAAGCTTACAAAAAAACACATCCCGTTAGACACTCACAGTGTAGAAACCAAGGGTTTTGTTTACTAGGTTCCTTCTGAATGTAGATATCCTGTGTGGCACCCTGCCAATTTTTAAAATTCTTTTTTAAGAACTCAGATATTTCATTCTTTTTTCCGTGTGTGTGTGTGTGTGTGTGTGTGTGTGTGTGTGTGTGTGTGTGTGTATGTGCCCAAAGGAATCATCCTGGATTGCTCTACCTCCTTATTGCTTTGCTCTGGGATTAGGCTCTGGGCTCTGCCTTCCAGAGTGTGAATTCCAGGCTGCTGCTGTTTCCATCAAACATTTTTAAAGAGGGACTCAGGTCCTTCTGCTTGTGAGACAACAGTTTTAACTCTTGAGCCATCTCTACAGCCTGATATTTCTTTCTTCACTGGTCTTCCTAAGTCCCTGGGTTGCTCAGAACATTTGTCAGTCCTTTATACTCAGAAAGGTCCTTGATTAACACTGATTTTGGAACACTGAATAAGCAGTACTGTGATCTTCATTAAGATGATGTATAACTTCTTGGTGGCAGGTCTATGACTTACCCTTCTACAGGTAAGTGCTTGGTCCATAGTAGGCACTGAATCCCTGCTCATGAGTCAACCAAATATCTGTCTTGGTATTTTAAGTCCTGTGTCTTAAGTCTCATCAGTTCTCACTGGGTGGTGTCTCCTTTGATATTATTCCTGGTGTTCCTGTCTTTACCTGCACCTCTAGTTTGTGGTCTTGTTTCAAACTGCATACCAAGTTCTAAGCTGGTACTTTCCTTTTGTCTTTGTGTTTTGTGTGTGCTGAGCATTTTTTTTTTTTTTAAGACCTGAGTTACACTTCCAATGTTGTACATTCTTCTGATGCCACAGAAAGTACAAACTAACTAGTGTAGACACCAGAAATCTAGTATCTCTCAGCTCTGGAGTTTGAGAAGTCTGAAATCCTAGGGATGAGAGGTAAGGTCTATTTCAGATCTTTCCTCTGACTTCTAATAACTCAGATAATCCTTGATGTGGTGCATGCGTCCTCCCTTCACACTGCCGCCTCTGTAAATGTCTGTTTCTGGGGCCTGATTTTCTCTTTGTTATAAGGACACCAGGCAAGTGGATTGGGATTTACCCACGTGACTTCATTTTAACCATTTTCTACATAAGGTCTCCATTTCCATGTAAGGTTTCATTCACAGGTTCTGAGTGTGGGAGGGGTGGGGGACTTGTTTGCCTGTTTCACATCTCATCTGGTTTCACCTCCAAGATGTTTCACACAGCTGGGCACATTTGGCCCAAGTTTCTCAGAACTCTTCTAGATGCGAGAAAGACTTCACATAGCAGTTGCTACTTTCCTTTTCCACCTTCTTGAAAAGAACAGAATTCAGGTGAGAACCTATTTCTTACATTTCACCCTTTGGGTGAATTGGGCTCAACATTTATTTTGAGAAGTGAACAAAACCACAGCTTATAGCTTTGGCACTATTTGACATCAAGTTCAGTAACTGGGCTATTTGTCAGGAGACAGTTATTAATTGCAATGGTACACCAACTTTGCGATCTTCTATTTCAATATTTTATGTATTTGTCACTTCTGCAAGGGTTATGAATCCTTTGAATAATCCTGCTGAGGTTAAATAATCTTGTGCGTCTTTATGGCAATGAATTAGCTAGAGAGCCTGCTTGGTACATCCACAAGGATCACCTCTAGTGAGAAAACAAAGTCAAAAGCAGCCGAAAGAAATGAGTAGAAGAAATTAAGCCAGTGGCGGAGTCAATCAATTTCTATGTTAGATTCCAGCCACTGGCTTGAGTGTGGCTGAAGAGAGGTTCTTGGCATTTCCTACATTGTTTTGCCTTTCATTTTGTTGCTCAGTCTATGAACCACTTCTGTATTCTTCTACTTGTTGTTAATTGCAATGGCCTTGTTCTTCTTGGAAGATACTCACAGGAAGGCCAAGACATAGGTGTAGCCTTTAGCATTTGATCTGGATGATTCCAGGTTTCCAGTCTCTACCAAGAGTGGAGAGCTTGCTCCAAAAGTTCTCTAACCTGCCAACATGCCCACCAATCCAGCAGCAAGTGGTTCAGGCTGGGCTTGAGTCTTTTAAAAGCCACTCTGAGGATTCCCTTGAGTAGTCAAGTTGCAAACCGCAGTCTTCCTACCTGTTTGCCGTGTTTAGCTTGAAAGACAGAAGAAGCAAGATGGAAGACTGTTTGGAGTGTAAAGTCTGATTGAATTCTATTCACCCTCTAATTCTTGTCATCAACATGGATGAACCATCCCACACAGCTTCTGACCGTGACCGTTGAGTCATGAAAACCCTAGAGCATCCTGTGACTGCTTCTGCACACCCTTCGAGCCCATCAGGTACTCTGCTTCTAGACTCTGGGTTCTCGGTTCCTTGTGAAATTGCCTTTTACATCATGTTCTATTATCTGGGTTCATACCTTCTGCCTGGGCTGGTAAGTCATTGGACACTTAAGTGTGTAGTAGGTGATACATTTATACAATGGAGTCGTCAGAAAGAAACAATTACTCTCTTATACTGTATTGCAAACTGAATGCAAAGATTCCGAGATAGCAGAAATTGTGTGAAGATCCCTCCATTCTTTCTCATCAGTATATCAAGGAGGCTTGTGGTATCTCGTGTGAGAGCATAGAGACTATATATATATATATATATATATATATATATATATATATATATAAATATATATGACATATATTAGATATACATATTTGATTTCTTGACTGTGGCTATTCCAACTTAGACCATGGAGGTGGGAAAGGACAACTCATTGATATTATTGCACGAATATTGAATGTAAACATTGTGGACTTACAGTGCATAAAGGTTTTTAATACTAAGAATTCCTAGTTGACTAGAATTAATGAGATGATGTATGTGAACATACCAAGAATGCGCATTAACTCAAACTTGTGCTCATTCATTTATTACTTGCTGCATCAAGACGTGTTGAAGGCTTCTGACACAAAATGCCATCTTTATGCTTGGTGATGGCAGCCACTCTGTAGAGGTTTAATATAGTAGTTGAAGTGGTCCTATGTCTTTTCCTTTATAAAAGAGTCCTTATTAATGAAATTGAAATGTCTAACAAATATCTTAAAAGATGCTCTACATCCCTAGCTGTTAGGTAAATGTGAATCAAACTACCATGAAATGTCATCTCACTCTGTCAGGATGGTGAAAATCCACAATACAAACAACACCAAGTGTTGGAGAGGATGCGGAGAGAAGGGAACCCTCATACATTGCTGGTGGGAATGCAGGCTTATACAAACACTCTGGAGATCGGTTTGGTGATTTCTAAAAATGATTGGATTGGTCATATGGATTGAAATGCCATATGACCCTGCTATACCACTACTGGGTATAATGCCCCCAAATGTAGCAATTCACTACAGTGACACAAGTACAACTATGTTCATTGCAGCACTACTTACAATAACAAAGTCATGGAATCAACCCAAATGCCCAACAGTTGATGAATGAATAATGAAAATGTGGTACATTTATACAATGGAATATTACTAAACCATCAAAAAGATGAGTTAATTAATTTTGCTCAAAAATGAATGGAATTAGATGAAATTATATTGATTGAAGTATCCCAGACACAGAAAGTTAGATGTCATGTGTACTCCCTAATAAGTAGATCCTAATTGCAAACCCACTTAATGACATACTCAAAGGTAAATCTCTGTAATACCCTCTATAATCACAAGGATTATAAGTAGGAGAGAAGGGGAAAGAAGACCTCAAAAGAAAGGAGACAAAAGAACACACTTCAAGAGAGAAATTAGGCCACAGTCATGTATTGTATGTAAGTATCAAGGCATCTGATGCAACTTACTCTCACTTCCCTTCCTGTTCACTTGGGACTGAACGGGTTTGATCTCCCAGTCAGGGAGAGTATAGGGACTGGCAGTTAGATGGTCACCAACTGGCAAATGGGAGACTGACCCCTCTCACTGCTGTGTCCTACTCCTATTCTTCCATCTACCTTTGTCTTTTCTTTTTAAATTTTTTTTAAATTTATTCAATTGTGCATGTGTGCGTGTGTGTATGTATGTATGTCTGTGCGTAGAACAACCGGCAAATTCGGGAACCACCATGGAAGCCTCCACTTCCTCCTTGTTTACTCTGCCCTGGGATTCACAGGCTCTGCCCTACCAGGACCAGAAACGCAGGCCTCCCCTGCTTCCATCCGGTGGGGTCTAGGATCTGAACTCAGGACCTTCCACCTGCAAGGCAGAGGCTTACCCCCTGAGCCACCTCTCCAGCCCCTGAGTCTCTTCTTATATTAAGATCTTCATTTAAAGTCTTTTATCTTTGATTAGGAGATGACCTCAACAACCAATTAGGATACAGCCAAGGGCAGTGCAGGAACAGCAAAACTGAAAACAACAAGCCATAATTCAGAACACCAAAGACCCTACAATATTCACCCAGAAACAGACCAGCCAAATCTCTTCCTGTCCTAAAGCTCAGGGAATCTTGTGGAAGAGGGGGTGGCAAGATTGTAAGAGCCTAAAGATGGGGAGGACCAGTGATCTGCAAGATACTCCATACAAGTCAGGGCTGCAGCAGCCAGGATACAGCCACAATGTGATTTGACCTTGCCGGTCTGGACAATGACTGACATGTCAACAACCCCCCAAAGTCTAGCACAAATCACAGGGCAGAAGGCTTAGGGCAGTGGAATCCTTAGAGGCAAAAGGTTAAACAGTCATAATAGAGTTCCCATATTAGTGGCAGCCCAAGAAGGAGCCCCAAACTACTGAGTCCTGAATCCTCACTATTGTAGACGACTCAGAGGGAAATTCATCAGATGCTCTGGAGGATGGGAGGGAAAAAGCAGGAAGCACTAAGAGAGGAGGAAGGAAGGAAAAGGGGTGAGAGGGAGGGGGGAGTGGGAAAGGGAGAGAGTGGAATGGGGGACAACAGAGGGAAAGGGAGGGGGGAGGAAGAAGAAGGGGGTACCTTTTGAGCTTATATAACTAGGCGAAAAATGTAATAAAAATTAAGAGTCTTTATTGATAAAGAAAAACCTGGACATATATTGCTATGTATAATTTGGTGAGTTTGAATGCATGCACATATGTACACATGTATACACACACATACACACACATAACTGTGAAACCATCACCACAGATAAGATAAATAAGCCTGCTTATTATCTCCCAGAGTTTCCTGTGACATTATTTAAAAAGTACACTAACTTGAGGTCTGCCCTATTAACAGCAATCTTAAGGCAACAATGGAGTATTGTTGATGATAGGTGACATGCTGTACATGCAAGATCACTAGTGTTCATTCATCTTGTGCAGCTGAAACTTTGAACTCATCAGACTGATCTCTGCTGCTCCTTTCCTCCAGCGTCTGAAAACAACATTCCAGTAGCTGTGTCTTTTTTTCAGATTTTTCAGAATAGATGGAATCATGCAATATTTATTATATGACCCTACTTATACTTGGGGAAACCAACTTACTATTTGAACTTATGGGGTAAATTTAGTGTGGGTAAAATAAAACCTCCACAATTCTGAGCCCATCATTTCCTGGCTTTTCTATTTCTATTCTTTAAGTCCCAGCTGGCCTGAATTATACTCATTCAAACATTTCAAAGCAGTGTTTATAAATGGACTACACTTGGTTGAGTGATGCTGTATAGATATGTGTGTGTGTGTGTGTGTGTGTGCTCACATTAGACTCTTTATATCAATCAATATGTTCATAGCATATGCGTCATTACCTTTGTTGATGGATAGAGCAAGGCTTAATGTAGTAAAATGAAGACTGCACAATTAATAAGTGTCCCAGCTGGAACACAGCTCAGGTCTGGCTCATTTCAAGGCATATTCTGAGCACTCACCACCATTGCTGGAAGTTAGAGTTACTGTCAGAGAACACTATTAATTCTGCATTCATGAAGACAGACCGTGGGGGCATTAGGCAGGTATGACCGTAAAAACTGCTTGTTTCAGAAGATTTAATCCTTTCCCACTAGTGGTTGGAGTTAGTTTTGAATGCACTGATAAAAAGTAATCAAAGGGCCAAATGAATCGGGCAATTGTAAACGGAAGCACAGGTCCCTGTCAGGCAAATACAGAAGTGAATGTGTCTGTTGTTTTTAATAGGCCAAATATTTCTCTCTGTTCCTTAAGAGGCAATTGGAGGAGACATGCTGATAGTTCCCCTTGGGGCATTAACAGAATCAGATTTGTGGAGTGACGCTTTAAGTTGGTCATTTTATTCCCGGTTGGCAAAATCAAGAAGTGAAATGGCAGTGGGAACACAGACCCGCTCTGTTATTCATCAGTGAGCACTGACTGTATCAGAGCCATGTTTTCTGCTCAGTTCTTTGTGTGTGTGTGTATATGTGCGTGAAGTCATATTAATATATAAATACCATTTCACAAAAGTTTTTACCTTTTCTACTGTGCTTTTTCCCTAAGAAAAAAATCTTATCTACCCACATGATCTTCCCCCTTGTTTTGGCTAGTGATTCCTCAGGACATAACACTGTGGTCTATATTATGTTTGTACCATCTACATGATAAACAGAGCCACCTCTGTCTGCAGATGTGGACCAACACTATGGAAAAGAGGTATGTATGCACATGTATGCCTTGAGTGATTTATGACTATGAGTTAATCTTGAAGACAATGTTGAAGGATTCAAGGAGAGAAGATGAACCATTCCGTCTGTTTCTTCAATATTATTTTCCCAAGGTAAAGAAAGAGAATTTGAATATCCTGGGTTAGAAGTTTATGGCTCAGTGCATAACTTGGCAGATTCATTTGCTTTTATCTAGATCCAAAGGACAGGGCTGTAACACAATTATAGGGCAAGTCATGTGAAATTACTTCTCTCATATTTGAGTCTTTATACCAGTGTCAGTGAAAAATTATAGCAGTAGTTAACTTGATTAACACTGTATTTATCATTTGGTGGAAAAAGACCAAGTTATTCTCCATGTATCATCTCATTTAGTTTTCCCTGTATTCTTATAAAGTGGATACTTTCATTTTCAATTCTCACTTTTTAAATGGAAAACATAAAAAAAGAAAAATTAGCAAGTAAAAAAAGAAGTCTATAGCTTATGGGAACTAGTTGGGGGAGTGATTCTATTTTGGGGATTCAGAGATATCCTCCAATATTTGTTGGAGGATCAGCCAATCTATAAGAATCCATGCAAACAGGCATTTAAGAGGAGGAACAAGGTAAGTTTTAGCTTCAGTATTTTGTGCTTCTCTCATCAGTCACTACATTATGAATTTAATAAAGTTATTTGGATACCTATGAAGTCAAATTAAATTATCCAGTCCCAACTATTGCCATGTGAAATATTTAATTTAATTTATCTCTGCTTGTATAGTTATGGACACTATTTCTAAATGAGAGCAATAAATTTCAGTGGATTTTCAGAACAGTGGCTTCACCTGGGAATAAGATGACAAATGGATGTGGCAGCTATCAAGAGAAAGAAAAAAATTTAACCAGAGATTCCCTTTGTTGCCATCATAATATACATGATGACTTCACTGAGGTGCTATTTATACATAAAGTTATTATCATGTTCCTGATACAGAGCAGGAGGATGGGCTCCTATAATGAGTAAGATAGTCCTGTGTTGGTATAAAAGCTCATAGAGTTTTATTGAAAGGTTGAATTATTTATCATTGTAAGTTGAAATGTGTTCCAAATCTGTTAACTTAGTGACTTAAGTATCTGTATGATGAGTCAGTTTGTAAATAAAGATTGCTTTCCTAGAAAGAATGATGGCATGGATTAATTCATATATTTCTTTCTTAACAGGGAAGCTATACAAGATAGATATTTTAAGGGATGGGGATGTGGCTCAGTGGTAGCTCACACTAGCATATGTGAAGCCCTAGGTTTGTTTCAGCATCTTAACAGTCAAACCAAACACAGATGCTTCAAATAATGAGATGGAAAGATTAGCTCTGTGGGGCCTTCAGTCTTGTGACCACGCATCGCTTGCCTGTTCTCAGCTCAGCTCTGCACTTAGTAGCTATATCTCTTCATATGCTCATGATGAGTTCATTCCCTTTTTTCTTGTTAATTTGTTCACCATTTCTCCTTCACTCAGAATTTCTTCCTTTTTCTGAAAAAGCAAAATGCTTATGGATTTTTGAAAACAGCGCCACTTCTTTCATGTATCCCTTACCTTATCCAAAACGCTCTATTCACTGGATTCTAGGAACAATGTCAGGCCAATTAGCATTTGGCCATTTCTTGTTCTTTTCTTTTTTTTTTTTTTTAACTTATTCATGCATGTTCATGTATGTGAGTGCATGCGTATGCGTATGTGTGTGCACGTACATGTGAGCCACAGTGCACACATAGAAATCAGAGGACAATTCTATGAGGTTGATTCTCTCCTTCCACATTTACATGAGTTCTGTAGCTAATATTCAGGTCGTCAGGCTTGTGTAGAGAGTACTGCTACCTGCTTAGCATCTCCCTGGCCCTGCACCTTTATAAGTCAGGGATTATATTATCTTCTCATATCTGAATCCTAAAATCTGCTGTGGACATTGAGACATTTCCTACATGCTTAATCAGCACTTTAAAAAAAAAAAACACATGGGCAGCAAAATTCAATGTGTTTCTGTAACAGTGCAATGGTGGAACCTCCAATGCAACCAGCCAGTAACCAAAGGCCATGCTATTGGATCTGATCTCACAAATGCTGCTCCAGATTCCGACCCTGATTCAATGCGTATCCATTTCCTGCTTCTGCTTGCCTTCCTTTCAAATGAGAAGTTCTTTTAGGAAAGGAGCAGCAGTATTGTCATAGTCAACAATTAGAGCTAGAAAACAGGATTTAAATGTAGCAAGACTAATGGCCACATAGAACTGGAAGACAATAAATGAAAGGAGCTTATTATGGAAATAAGATCAAACAGGGGTCAGAAAGCTCCATTTCTAACCCATAGTAATAAGCCATCCTCATTAATTCTGTAGAGCGGCCACACAGAAGCCCCGTGTATACCTTTTGAATGCTCCCGACAATTGCAGGGGCCAATCGCAAGGGTCCTTGCCCTATTCTGTGATACCAGGTATCCCCTCCACCCACACCATCCAGTGAACTCTCCTAGATTTAGAAACGAGCTATGTAATTTCCTAAACTCAAGTTCAAGTTTCGACGTAGATTTTAATATTCTAAATTTGATGTTTCTCCATTACATGATCCTGCTTCTGCTGAACCAATGTTACTAAACATGTGAGTCAAAGAGTGGACTAGATAACATGCAAAGGTGACTAGTAACCTGGGAAAGAGGACTTAACCCCTTCCTTATTCACTTCTGCTAACCATTCTCTTGTATGATCCGACATCAGCTCTGAAGGGCCAATGGCAACATATTAGCCAAAACTGATCACAGAAATCTTGAAGCCTGAATCCTATTTTTAATGAGATGGCACCTATAACTAGGCACTTGATCCAATTAGACTTCTGCAACTGAATAATGTCCAAATATCCTTCTTTCCATTTTTAATCTTTTTCTTTTACAAGCATATTGAGTACTCATCCCAGCCTCCCTCCCTTTCTTCTCCCTCCCATCCTTTCCTTTCCCTTCACCTTTCCCTCCCATTCCGTCACACTCTTCCGCCTGTATACGTCTATAGACTTCATCCTTTAAACTTTGTAAAACCTTGCAGATTGCTCTCTTTGGCTAAGTTTACTACTAATTCTTACAAAATTTTGTTAGAAGAATATTTTTGGAAATAACAAAATATGAATATCATCTATTTCTATAGAGGATAGGAAACATGTCAAGTTCATTTAGAGCTTCGTTGGACTGAGAACAGACTATCAAAAGACTAAGCACCTGTGCATATGACCTTTGTTTTTCCAGAAAAAAATTTTTGTTAGTGTTTTGCCATGCAAATAAGTCTTTTGATGGTTCTGGCAGCTTAAACCCTGTGAAATTTTATGATTAAATAATTTCTTATGGAGATCTTCCACAGAAATCTCTCTTCTCCGTAGAGACATCTTTGAATGAGTTAGTCAGTATGAATGGGTTTGAATCCTACCCAAATGAAAGATGAATTCAGTGACCTGATTCCTTTAATGGTGCCCTGCCAAAATAAAACTGGCCGCCTAGTGATATTTATGCTAGCAATGCTGCCATTCCATATCACAAGGTCACCATGTAATCTCATAAACATAGTCTGAAGCATTGACTCTTAAAAGTAGTTGGGGTTTTCACTTGCTAGCTTACAGCTTTGTATAAAATGCTAATGCCATGACATTTGTAGAACTATGAAATCATTTTAATGAAAAAGTAACAATTATACAATTAATTCATTTTAGTATGTTTCCTGTGTAGGATCCCTTATGGTTGGCTGCAATGGGAAGGAGTACTTATTCTATTTTAATTTTTAGCTCCATAATTTTGTTCTCATGTGGAACCAAATCCCATTATTTTGGGATAGTTTGTACCAGAGTCTAATGGAGGTCAAATCCATGAACAGAATTTGTTGTTCCAAATTTGGGCTCATTTACCCAATGGCCTGCACTTAATGTGATCAATGGTTTAGCTAAGACAAGCCTGCTTTTCTTGAGAAATATGGCTGTCTGTTTCCAGTTTTAAGTGTGTTGGAGTAAATACTAAGTCATGTATTCTCAACTACTAAAAAATAAGCTTAGATGCCATGACACCAAATCAATGAAGATACCGGGGCTTGAATAATGATCTTGTGGTCACATAAGGAGACAGCTGGGATTGATTCTCATCCTACACCTATGTTTCCTTGTTAATGGCTGTCCACTCAGTATGTGCTGTACTGCTAGGCCTCTGTAGAAGGAAATGACTAGAAGTTCCCAGAAGCACTACATACTGTGAGCATTTGGACCTGATATAAGTAGATCTAGATCACCTGTACTTGGTTCTATATCTTCTCTTTTGGGTAGAGAGGGCTCTCCATTTTAGTTTCTCAACCCTTTCTCCTTGTGTTTGCAGGCAAAACTCTGATTGGTAGATAGCTCTCCACCAAAGGACTATTTGTTATCGTGTGTGAGAGGATAGACATGTATGTGAATGTGTCTGTGGTGTGTGCAGTTGTGGAGGCTAAAGGAAAATGTTAGGTATTCCTGCTTAGTCACTTTCTATTTTATTCCCTTTGAGACAGGGTTTCTCACTGAACATGCAGCAAACCCCAGGGATCCATCTCCATTTTTCATGGTACAGGGATTACAGGCATGTGCAGTCAATGTCAGTTGTTTGTGGGGGTTCTGGGAGTTTCAATTCAGGTCTTCTTGCTTGTACACTTAGTGCTCTTACCCACAAAACCATTTCCTCAGCCTTGATAGCTTTCTCTTAAACAAAAATTTCTTTCAAGGAGTTATATTCGTGATGTCCTCAAATGCTTAGGATATCCAGGAAGTGGGCGTCATTGTTAAAGTATCTTCCCCCTAATGGCCATGTGTACTCTTGTGAGAGGTGCAGCTTGACATTCATTTTGCTTCCCATTCTACGGTGGGTTTTACTAGAGAGGGGTTTTGCTGCTAGATGGTTTGCCCATTCAGTCTTAGCTTTTTTCTTTTTCTCCCACCAGGGCTTCTCTTGTCTACAGATGTAAAGTATTGAAGAGATGGGAAAACATGAATTTTTTCCCTCGGGTTAACTGATTTTTTTTATTAAATCTACCATCTGAAGCTCTTCTACATTTTGTCAAATTTCGATCAATCATTTGGGAACAGAATTTTCTGCTGAAATTATGTCCTTATAATATCACTCCAAAAATATAACAATGAAATTGATGCCATCTTAGTTCTTTGAAGTTTAATGAGAATCCTACACAGTTCACACAGTCCTGGCAATTGGGTGACATCTGTTTTGGGAACCAACACTAAACCCTCATTTAGTTTATTTCAGCATTTACAATAAAAGGTCAATAGTGGGACCAGCAAGATAGCTCAGTGGTAAGGCACCTGCTTGCAAACCTGGTGACCTGAGTTCAATCCCTGGAAGTCCACATGATCCAAGTGTATACCTTTCTCTCTGTCTTTCTCTCTCTCTGTCTGTCTCTGTCTCTCTCAAAAACTCAATAAATATTTAAAAAGTCCATAGTTTCTGCATATGAAGGTGTACCTTGAATTGTATACTTTGTAAATTTTGAATGTTTTTCACTTAGCTTATTGGAATACAAACTTTGTGCATTATAATTTTCTCTGGGTTAATTTCCTTATCATTTACTACATTTTCGTACACTATAGTAAGACTGAGATGAAAATCACTTTGCTATTAAATCCTCTATCATTAACAATACAATAAACTCCAGAGGCCTGCCAGTGCTAATAATTACTGACAGTCATGTAGCCATTGGATGTTTACAGAACATATCCATAATATTTGATAGCATTTCTACTGAGGAAGGTGAAGTTTTGAGAATATAATAAACTGATGTTTCTGATCACTGCTGTGTAAGAGGTTGTTTACTATATGCAATAAAAGAGGTCATTTACTATCCGTAGTACAAGAGTTTTTTTTTTGAATTTATTATTTCAGCTCATACAAACTTAATAGGTACACCAGTTCCCTCTCTCCCTCCTCCTCCCCCCAAAACCCCTGCTCCCCCTCCCCTCCCTCCTCCCTTCCCATCCCCCAGTGCCTCCCGCCCCAATTCCCAGAGAGTCCTTTCTTGTGCATGCCTGATTTTCCTCTGGGCCCTCTTCTCCGATGATGTACAAAGACCCAGTGGCCTTTCCCTGAACCCTTTCCCGTGTTCCCCTTAGGTATAGGAACACTACTGTGGCTGCCAATCCTTTGCCTCCAAGGATCTTGGTGCCTTTAGCAGATGCTAGACTTTGTGAGGTCAACAGTGTGTTGCACAATGCGCAGGGCATGCAAAGTCCAATTATGATTGCTTCAGCCCTAACTAGTATAGAGTATCTTACATATCATTGCTCCTCCCATCCTTTTGCTCTTACATTCTTACCGCCCCCTCTTCCGCAAATGTCCCTGAGCTTCAGGATGGGCAGAGATTAGTCTGGCCTAGTTCTAGGTGGTTGATATAGAGTCTCTGAAGTTCTGGATTGTGGTTTGTTGATTTTCTTTTGCAGTTTTGCTGCTCCTGCAATGCCCTTCACTCCATCCTGATGGGCAATGTATGTCACCCCCTGGCCAGAGACAAAAAGCTATTAAACTAGAGTCTTGTTATAAGAGCACATTCAAAGGTAGATGTAATAAAAGTGGGAAACCACAGTGAGGGAGGGGTCTATCACCCATTTGCAAAATGGTTACTTTTTATTTGCCAGACTATATGCCCTCCTCTTCTGGTGAGATCATACCCCCTCAGTTGTACATGATCAGGAACGAAAGTCTGTGAACTTAATCAGATGTCTCATTACTTATTTGCGTCCTTGATGGAGGTCTATTTTCTCTGCTGTAACATGGTCCCCTCTCTCCTTGTTTCTGGTGTGGCCCTCCTACCCCATCCCTCCTGTTCATAATCCTTGCAATTATTGTAGGTATTACAGAGATTTATCTTTGAGTGTCTCTAGGTGGGCTGGGTGGGTTTGGTACTAAGAGCCACCTATTAGGGAGTACCTGTGGCGCTTAATTTTCTGGGTCTGGGATACTTTGCTTAATATAATTGTTTCTAATGACATCCATTTCCCGGCAAATTCCAGTAGTTCATCATTTTTGATGGCTGAGTAGTACTCCATTGTATAGATGTACCACCGTTTTCTTATCCACTTGCCAACTGTTGGATATTTGGGTTGATTCCATGACTTTGCTATTGTAAACAGTGCTGCTATGAACATGGTCCTGCTTGTGCTATCGAGATGAACCTCTGCTGCATGGGGGGTTATTCCCACAAGTGGAATAGCAGGGTCATATGGCATTTCAATCTTTTAATTTCTTTAAGAATCTACAGATGGCTCGCCAGAGTGGCTGTATGAGCCTGCATTCCCACCAGCAATGTAGGAGAGTTCCCCTCTCTCCACATCCTCTCCAGCATTTGTTGTTGTTTGTATTGTGGATTTTTGCCATCCTGACCGGGGTGAGATGATATCTCAGCGAAGTTTTGATTTGCATTTCCCAGATGGCTAAAGAAGTGAAGAATTTTTTAAGATATTTGTTAGACATTTTAATTTCATCCCTGGTAAAATTTCTTTTGAGTTCCAGGGCTCATTTTTTAATTGGGCCATTGGTTTCCTCGGTGTTTAGTTTTATAAGTTCTTTCTGCACTCTAGACAGCAGAGCTCTATCAGATGTGTGGTTAGTGAAGATCCCATTCTGTGGGTTGCCTTTGAGCTCCTGTTACAATCTCTTTATCTGAACAGAAGCTCCTTAATTTCACAAGGTCCCAACTGTTGAGAGTTGGTAGCAGTGACTGTGCCATTGGATGTCTGTTTAGGAAATGTTGTCCTAGCCCAATCAGCTCGAGGGAGTTCCCTATCCTTTCAACTATGGTTTTTATAGTCTCTGGCCTGATATCAAGGTCCTTGATCCATTTGGAATTAAGTCTTGTACATGGTGACAAGTACGGGTCCAGTTTTAATCTTCTACATGTGGAGATCCAATTTTGCCAGCACCATTTGTTGAAGATGCTGTTCTTTTTCCATTGGATTCTTTGGGCCCCTTTGTCAAAGACCAAATGGCTGTAATTTTGTGGGCTTATATCTGGGTCTTCAATCCTTATCCATTGATCTGTGTGTATTTTGGAGCCAGTACCAGGCTATCTTTATAACTATGGATTTGTAGTATAGACTTAGGTTTGGTATGGTAATACCTCCAAGCAGTGTTTTTGTTACTCTATGCTGGGTCTTTTGTGCCTCCATATGAACTTTGAGATTGTTTGGTCAACTTCTTTGAAGAATTGCTTTGGGATTTTGATTGGTATAGCATTGAATCTGTATATTGCCTTTGGTAGGATGGTCATTTTTACGATGTTGATTCTGCCAATCCAGGAACAAGGGAGGTCTTTCCACCTTCTGGTGCCTTCTGCTATTTCTTTCTTTAGGGTTTTAAAGTTTTCATTGTAAAGGTCTTTTACCTCCTTGGTTAGGTTTATACCAAGATATTTCATTTTTTTAGGGGCTATAGTAAATGGGATTGTTTCTCTCAAGGCTTTTTCACTTCTTTCATTTTGGGCATATAGGAAGGCCTCTGATTTTTGCACATTTATTTTGTATCCTGCCACCCTGCTGAACTTCTCAATTAGTTCCAGGAGCTTCCTGGTGGAGTTTTTGGGATCACTCAGGTATAAGATCATGTCATCTGCAAATAGGGATAGCTTGACTTCTTCCTTGCCGATTTGAATCCCTCTTATGTCCCTTTCTTGTCTTATGGCTTCAGCTAAGACTTCAAGTACAATATTGAATAGAAGTGGTGAGAGTGGACAGCCTTGTCTAGTTCCTGATGGAAGTGGGAATGCTTCCAATTGTTCCCCATTGAGCATAATCCTTGCTGTGGGCTTGTTGTATACAGCTTTTATTATATTGATAAAGGTTCCTTCCATTCCTACTGTCTCTAGCGTTTTGATCATAAAAGGCTGTTGGATCTTGTCAAAAGCTTTTTCTGCATCTATGGAGAGTATCATGTGGTCTTGGACTTTGGACTGGTTTACATGATGAATTACATTTATTGATTTGCGTATGTTGAACCAACCTTGTGTGCCGGGAATGAAACCTACTTGGTCCCCGTGAATGATCTTTTTAATGTGTTTTTGAATCCGATTTTCTAAGACTTTGTTGAGAATCTTTGCGTCTGTGTTCATCAGAGAGATTGGCCTATCGTTTTCTTTTTTAAGTGAATCTTTATTAGGTTTTGGGATTAAAACGATATTAGCTTCATAGAAAGAGTTTGGTAGTGTTCCTTCTTTTGCTATTTGATGGAACAGTTTAAGGAGTATTGGTGTTATTAACTCCTTAAATGTCTGGTAGAACTCTGTGCTGAATCCGTCTGGTCCAGGACATTTTTTGGTGGGAAGATTCGAGATTACTTCCTCAATTTCCTTATATGTTATAGGACTATTTAAATAATTCACAACTTCCTGATTCAATTTAGGTAAGTTGTGTTGACTTAGAAATTCATCCATCTCTTTTGTGTTGTCAAACTTCACAGAGTATAAGTTTTTTTTTTATTAAAAATTTAATTATACATTTTAAAATTTTTTACCAGTTCCCTCCCTCCCCCCTCTTTCCCCTCCCCTTCCCCCAGTGCCTCGCCCCCAATTCCCAGAGAGTCCTTTATTGTGTGCGCCTAACTCTCCACTGGGTCCTCCTCTCCGATGACATATAAGGACCCAGTGGCATTTCCATAAGCCCTTTCTCTTGTTCCCCTTAAGCATAAGATCACTACTATGGCTGTCAATCCCTTGCCTCCAGGGGTCTCGGTGCCCTTAACAGATGCTAGACTTTATGAGGGCAACAGTGCGCTGGACATTGCGCAGGGCATGCAAAGTTCCATTATGATTGCTTTGGCCCCAACTGTTGTTGAGAATCTTGCAAATCGTTGCTCCTCCCATCCTTTTGCTCTTACAATCTTACCGCCCCCTCTTCCGCAAATGTCCCTGAGCTCCAGGATGGGGAGAGATTAGGCTGTCCTAGTTCTATGTGATTGATATAGAGTCTCTGAAGTTCTGGATTATGGTTTGTTGATTTTCTTTTGCAGTTTTGCTGCTCCTGCAATTCCCTTCACTCCATTCTGCTGGGCACTGTATGTCACCCCCTGGCCAGAGACAAAAAGCTGTTAAACTGGAGTCTTGTTGTAATAGCACATTCAAGGGTAGATGTAATAAGAGTAGGTAACCTCACTGAGGGAGGGGTCCATCACCCATTTGCAAAATGATTACTTTTTATCTGCTAGACTATATGCCCTCCCCTTCTGGTGAGATCAGGAAAGAACGTCTGTGAACTTAACCAGGTTTCTCATTACTTACTTGCAGACCTTGATGGAGGCCTATTTTCTCTGCTGTAACATGGTCTCCTCTCTCCTTGTTTCTGGTGTGGCCCTCCTAACCCATCTCTCTTGTTCATAATTCTTGCAATTACTGTGTTACATAGGTTTACTTTTGAGTGTCCCAATGTGGGCTGGGTGAGTTTGGTACTAGGAGCCACCTATTAGGGAGTACATACGGCGCTTAATTTTCTGGGTTTGGGATACTTCACTTAATATAATTCTTTCTAATGACATCCATTTCCCAGCAAATTCCAGTAATTCATCATTTTTGATGGCTGAGTAGTACTCCATTGTATAGATGTACCACAGTTTCCTTATCCACTCGTCAACTGTTGGACATTTAGGTTGATTCCATGACTTTGCTATTGTAAACAGTGCTGCTATGAACATGGTCGAGCTTGTGCTATCGAGGCGAACCTCTGCTGCTTGGGGGGTTATTCCCAAAAGTGGGATAGCAGGGTCATATGGCATTTCAATCTTTAATTTCTTTAAGAATCTCCAGACGGCTCGCCAGAGTGGCTGTATGAGCCTGCATTCCCACCAACAATGTAGGAGAGTTCCCTTCTCTCCACATCCTCTCCAGCATTTGTCGTTGTTTGTATTGTGGATTTTTGCCATCCTGACCGGGGTGAGATGATATCTCAGGGAAGTTTTGATTTGCATTTCCCTGATGGCGAAGGAAGTGGAGCATTTTTTCAGATATTTGTTAGACATTTTAATTTCATCCCTGGTAAAGTTTCTTTGAAGTTCCAGGGCCCATTTTTTAATTGGGCCAGTGTTTTCCTTGGAGTTTAATTTTCTAAGTTCTTTGTGCACTCTGGACAGTAGAGCTCTGTCAGATATGTGGTTAGTGAAGATTTTCTCCCATTCTGTGGGTTGCCTTTGAGCTCGTGTGACAATCTCTTTATCTGAACAGAAGCTCTTTAATTTCACGAGATCCCAACTGTTGAGAGTTGGTAGCAGTGACTGTGCCATTGGATGTCTGTTTAGGAAGTGTTGGCCTAGCCCAATCAGCTCGAGGGAGTTCCCTATCCTTTCAACTATGGTTTTTAAAGTCTCTGGCCTGATATCAAGGTCCTTGATCCATTTGGAATTAAGTCTTGTACATGGTGACAAGTACGGGTCCAGCTTTAATCTTCTGCATGTGGAGATCCAGTTTTGCCAGCACCATTTGTTGAAGATGCTGTTCTTTTTCCATTGGATTCTTTGGGCCCCTTTGTCAAAGACCAAATGGCTGTAACTTTGTGGGCTTATATCTGGGTCTTCAATCCTTATCCATTGATCTGTGTGTCTATTTTGGAGCCAGTACCAGGCTGTCTTTATAACTATGGATTTGTAGTATAGACTTAGGTTTGGTATGGTAATACCTCCAGCTGTGTTTTTGTTACTCAGGATTGTTTTTGCTATCCTGGGTCTTTTGTGCCTCCATATGAACTTTGAGATTGTTTGGTCAACTTCTTTGAAGAATTGCTTTGGGATTTTGATTGGTATAGCATTGAATCTGTATGTTGCCTTTGGTAGGATGGTCATTTTTACAATGTTGATTCTGCCAATCCAGGAACAAGGGAGGTCTTTCCACCTTCTGGTGTCTTCTGCAATTTCTTTCTTTAGGGTTTTAAAGTTTTCATTGTAAAGGTCTTTTACCTCCTTAGTTAGGTTTATACCAAGGTATTTCATTTTTTTAGGGGTTATAGTAAATGGCATGGTTTCTCTCAAGGCTTTTTCACTTCTTTCATTTTGGGCATATAGGAAGGCCTCTGATTTTTGCACATTTATTTTGTATCCTGCCACCCTGCTGAACTTCTCAATTAGTTCCAGGAGCTTCCTGGTGGAGTTTTTGGGATCCCTCAGGTACAAGATCATGTCATCTGCAAATAGGGATAGCTTGATTTCTTCCTTGCCGATTTGAATCCCTCTTATGTCCCTTTCTTGTCTTATGGCTTCAGCTAAGACTTCAAGTACAATATTGAATAGAAGTGGTGAGAGTGGACAGCCTTGTCTAGTTCCTGATGGAAGTGGGAATGCTTACAATTGTTTCCCATTGAGCATAATCCTTGCTGTGGGCTTGTTGTATACAGCTTTTATTATATTGATAAAGGTTCCTTCCATTCCTACTGTCTCTAGCGTTTTGATCATAAAAGGCTGTTGGATCTTGTCAAAAGCTTTTTCTGCATCTATCAAGAGTATCATGTGGTCTTGTACTTTGGACTGGTTTACATGATGAATTACATTTATTGATTTGCGTATGTTGAACCAACCTTGTGTGCCGGGGATGAAGCCTACTTGGTCCCCATGAATGATCTTTGTAATATGTTTTTGAATCCGATTTGCTAAGACTTTGTTGAGAATCTTTGCGTCTTTGTTCATCAGGGAGATCGGCCTATCGTTTTCTTTCTTAAGTGAATCTTTATTAGGTTTTGGGATTAAAACGATATTAGCTTCATAGAAGGAATTTGGTAGTGTTCCTTCCTTTGCTATTTGATGGGACAGTTTAAGGAGTATTGGTGTTAACTCCTTAAATGTCTGGTAGAACTCTGTGCTGAATTCATCTGGTCCAGGACATTTTTTGGTGGGAAGATTCGAGATTACTTCCTCAATTTCCTTATATGTTATAGGACTATTTAAATAATTCACAACTTCCTGATTCAATTTAGGTAAGTTGTGTTGACTTAGAAATTCATCCATCTCTTTTGTGTTGTCAAACTTCACAGAGTATAAGTTTTTGAAATATGATGTTATAATTCTCTGGATTTCTTGGGTATCAGTAGTGATAACTCCACGTTCATTTCTAATTTTGTTAATTTGGGTTTTCTCTCTCTTGCTTTTGGTTAGTTTAGCTAGGGGTGTATCAATCTTGTTGATTTTTTCAAAGAACCAGCTTTTTGATTGGTTGATTTTTTCTATCGTTTTCTTAGTCTCGATTTCAGATATTTCTCCCCTTATTTTGCTAATCTCTTCTCTTCTACTGCTTTTGGGATCAGATTGCTCTAGTTTCTCTAAAGCTTTAAGCTGCATTGTTAAGTTGTTTATTTCTGATGTTTCCATTTTTTTGATGTGGGCATTAAGAGCTATGAACTTACCTCTTAGAACAGCTTTCATTGTGTCCCAGAGATTTTGGTAAGTTGTATTTTCGTTATCATTCACTTTCAGGAAATCTTGAATTTCCTTTTTAATTTCTTCCTGAATCCAGTTCTCATTCAGCATCATAGTGTTAAGTTTCCAGGAGTTAGTGTATTTTCTCTTGTTTGATGTGTTGTGGATGTCCAGCTTTAGGCCTTGGTGGTCTGATAGGGCACAGGTTAGAATTTCAACTTTCTTGTATATGTGTAGATTCATTTTGTGGCCCAATATGTGATCTATTTTGGAGAAAGTTCCGTGTGCTGCTGAGAAAAATGTGTATTCTTTGGTGCGTGGGTGAAAAGTTCGATAGAGATCTGTGAGGTCCATTTCTTTCAGGGTTTGATTAAGTTCCAAAGTGTCTCTGTTAAGCTTTTGACCTGTTGATCTATCCCATGTAGAGAGGGCGGTGTTGAAGTCCCCAAGAATTATCGTTTGGGGGTTGATTTCTTGCTTTAGACGCTGTAGGGTTTTCTTAATGAATGTGGAGGGGCCCGTATTGGGTGCATATATGTTCAGTATTGTGAGATCTTCCTGGTGAATTGTACCTCTGACTAAAATGTAGTATCCATCCGTGTCTCTTATAATTTTTTTTGGTTTGAAATCCACTTTGTCTGATAGCATAATGGCTACCCCTGCCTGTTTTCTGCTTCCATTTGCTTGTAGAATTGTTGACCAGCCTTTTATTTTTAGAGCGTGCCTATCTTTTGTGGTGAGATGGGTTTCCTGCAGGCAACAGATTGATGGATTGTGATTTTTAATCCAAGTTTGTAATCTGTGTCTCTTGATCGGTGAATTAAGTCCATTAACATTTAGTGTTATAATGGAAAAACTATTGTTAATTCCAGACATTTATTATGTTTAGTAGCTTTTATAAGTATATTGCTTCGCTTTTAATGGTGTTATATTTGCTTTCTGTTCTCCTGGATATGCCTGTTTTTTTCTTCACGCTTGAGTATCATTTCTAGCAGTTTTTGAAGGCCTGGTTTGGTGGCCATGTATCCCTTAAAGTTGTCTTTGTGCTGGAAAATTTTTCTTTCTCCCTCGATCATGACTGATAGTTTTGCAGGGTAAATCAGCCTGGGTTGACATTTTTGCTCATTCAATACTTGAAGTATGTCTCTCCAAGCTCTTCTTGCTTTTACTGTTTCGACTGAGAAGTCATTTGTTATTTTAATAGGTTTGCCTTTAAAAGTGACTTGTTTTTTCTCCCTTGAAGCTCTCAGCACCAGTTCTTTATCTTGAATGTGGAGTGTTTTAACTATTATTTGCCGCGGTGTGCTTCTATTTTGGTCGTATCTGTTTGGGGTGCGGAATGCCTCTTGTATCACAGAGTATAAGTTTTTGAAATATGATGTTATAATTCTCTGGATTTCTTGGGTATCAGTAGTGATAACTCCATGTTCATTTCTAATTTTGTTAATTTGGGTTTTCTCTCTCTTGCTTTTGGTTAATTTATCTAGGGGTGTATCAATCTTATTGATTTTTTCAAAGAACCAGCTTTTTGACTGGTTGATTTTTTCTATCGTTTTCTTAATCTCGATTTCAGATATTTCTCCCCTTATTTTGCTAATCTCCCCTCTTCTACTACTTTTGGGATCAGATTGCTCTAGTTTCTCTAAAGCTTTAAGCTGCATTGTTAAGTTGTTTATTTCTGATGTTTCCATTTTTTTGATGTAAGCATTAAGAGCTATGAACTTACCTCTTAGAACAGCTTTCATTGTGTCCCAGAGATTTTGGTAAGTTGTATTTTCTTTATCATTCACTTTCAGGAAATCTTGAATTTCCTTTTTAATTTCTTCCTGAATCCAGTTCTCATTCAGCATCATAGTGTTAAGTTTCCAGGAGTTAGTGTATTTTCTCTTGTTTGATGTGTTGTGGATGTCCAGCTTTGGGCCGTGGTGGTCTGATAGGGCACAGGTTAGAATTTCAACTTTCTTGTATATGTGTAGATTCATTTTGTGGCCCAATATGTGATCTATTTTGGAGAAAGTTCCATGTGCTGCTGAGAAAAATGTGTATTATTTGGTGCGTGGGTGAAAAGTTCGATAGAGATCTGTAAGGTCCATTTCTTTCAGGGTTTGTTTAAGTTCCAAAGTGTCTCTGTTAAGCTTTTGACCTGTTGATCTATCCCATGTTGAGAGGGCGGTGTTGAAGTCCCCAAGAATTATTGTTTGTGGGTTGATTTCTTGCTTTTGACACTGTAGGGCTTTCTTAACGAACGTGGAGGGGCCCATATTGGGTGCATATATGTTCAGTATTGTGAAGTCTTCCTGGTGAATTGTACCTGTGACTAAAATGTAGTATCCATCCGTGTCTCTTATAATTTTCTTTGGTTTGAAGTCCACTTTGTCTGATATCATAATGGCTACCCCTGCCTGTTTTCTGCTTCCATTTGCTTGTAGAATTGTTGACCATCCTTTTATTTTTAGGGCTTGCCTGTCTTTTGTGGTGAGATGGGTTTCCTGCAGGCAGCAGATTGATGGATTGTGATTTTTAATCCAAATTTGTAATCTGTGTCTCTTGATCGGTGAATTAATTCCATTAACATTTAGTGTTATAATGGAGAAACTATTTTTAATTCCAGACATTTATTATGTTTAGTAGTTTTTATAAGTATATTGCTTCGCTTTTAATGGTGTTATACTTGCCTTATGTTCTCCTGGATATGCCTGTTTTTTTCTTCATGCTTGAGTATCATTTCTAGCATTTTTTGAAGGCCTGGTTTGGTGGACATGTATCCCTTCAAGTTGTCTTTGTGCTGGAAGATTTTTCTTTCTCCCTCGATCATGACGGATAGTTTTGCAGGGTAAATCAGCCTGGGTTGACATTTTTGCTCATTCAATACTTGAAGTATGTCTCTCCAAGCTCTTCTTGCTTTTAGTGTTTTGACTGAGAAGTCATTTGTTATTTTAATAGGTTTACCTTTAAAAGTGACTTGTTTTTTCTCCCTTGAAGCTCTCAGCACCAGTTCTTTATCTTGAATGTGGAGTGTTTTGACTATTATTTGCTGTGGGAGCTTCTGTTTTGGTCATATCTATTTGGGGTGTGGAATGCGCCTCTCTCTTTTTAGATGAGGAAAGTTTTCCTCAATGATCGTTTGAAAAATTTCCTCAGGGGTGGTATTTTGAGATTCTTGCTCTGGTATTCCATGAATATGTATGTTAGGCTTCTTCAGGGTGTCCTATAAATCCTGAATATTTCTCTCAAGTATCTTTTTGGCTTTAACAACCTCTTCCATTGAGCTGGTTAATACTCCCACTTTATCTTCAAGATCCGAAATTCTGTTTTCTGCTTTGTTAGTTCTGCTGATAAGACTCTCTGTGGAGTTCTGGGTTGAAGATAACTTGTCTTTTAGCTCAGTTTTAAACTCTGCTTGAGTCTGCTTTAACTGCTCTATGCCAGTTTTTGTTTCTTGCACTGTTTTTCTCAACTCCTCCAAATGTCTGTTGTGTTCCTCTTCAAAGCAATTGATTCGATTATGTAATTCCTCCCTGATTTCCTCTTTCATAGTATTGAACATGGTAATGATCATATTTTGAAAGTCGTTATCCTGGGTCAGGCTTTCTTGGCCTTTTTCCGCGGGTTTGTTCTGGTTGGAGTCTAACATAATTCCATCAGTGGGAGATTTGTTTACTTGAGTGTTGTTTCTCATGGATTTGCACTTTGACTTTGGCATTGTCGTTTTAACTCTTGAGATCTTCTTTCAATTTCTGTGCGTTTTTCACTAAACTGAATTATTTGGCCTGGGGTTTTGGGGGTGGGCGGGGACTGAGCTTACCGAAGTCGAGTTGAGTCCAGGCTGGACCCCACACGTCCCGGGCAGCGGAGTGAGGGACGAAGGATGGTGTTGTTGGCGGGGCGCTATTTAAACCTGGGGGACCTGAGCGCGGGGCCCGGGCACAGAGGGGGTGCTTTCTCCTCCTCCCAAGCGCGGCTCCGGCTGGATGGTGGGAGGAGCTGGGTCCCTTGGGCGGCCTGGGGTTCCGGGGGTGGGCGGGACCGAGCTTACCTAGGTCGCGCGGTGCAGGCCCGTCTGGACCGCACGCGCGCGTCCCGGGCAGTGGAGTGGAGGGAGCAAGAGTTTATTATTGTATGTGGTATAAGAGGTAGTTTACTATGTGTAGTGTAAGAGATCATTTACTATACACAGTTTAAAAGGTCATTTACTATATTCAGTATAATAGGTCATTTACTGTAAGTACTACAAGCAGTCATTTACTGCATGTAACTGAATGATCTGAAAAAAAAAACCTAAATTATTCATTACTAGGAAATAAAGAAAAACCAAAAGGCTTGATTTACATAGAGCATCTTGGCCACAACAGAATCAATTTATTTCTAGAAATTCCTCCAGACCTGAAACATAATTTCAGTAGACTTCGTTGCCCTGAATTTTAAAACCCGGATGTATTTTAGGCACTAATTCATGAAAAGACAAACATTCTATAGACAAGATGTAAGTTACTAATAATTCAAAAACAGGGGAAGTTACAGAATGGCAGATAGAAGGGGCTGGAGAGGTGGCTCAGGGGTTAAGCCTCTGCCTTGCAGGCGGAAGGTCCTGAGTTCGGATCCTAGACCCCACGTATATGCCAGGCAGAAGCGGGGGCGGCCTGCGTTTCTGGTCCTGGAGGTGTCCATGGTGGTTCCCGAATTCGTCCGTGGTTCTACATACACACACATACATGCACACACACGCATACACGCACAGTTGAATAAATAATAATAAAAAAAACTTAAAAAAAAAAGAATGGCAGATAGAAAGACTACCAAGGACTCCACAGACTCTGTCTCAAGAAATTTTAGTCACACAGGGTAGCTCTCTGTCAATGTGGGTACACTTGGGTATCAAACAACTTTCCTATTTTTACATATGTTGCCTTAGGTTATGTTTGATTTCCCTCTCCTGCCCCTGTTTGAAATTTATAAATATATTGGGGGCTGAAGAGATGGCTTAGGGATTAAGACTCTGCCTCCCAAGCAGAAGGTTCTGAGTTCAGATCCCAGGTCTCACATAAAAGTATCAGGTGGAAAAGGCAGTGGCCTGCACTTCTGGCCCTTTTATGTAGATTAAGTTCTTAAGTAAGCATGTTGATTCTACCCACTCCAAGTCTCCTGAAGGTACTCTGTCCTATCCATCCACTGGTTTTTGCCCTGCCATCTACTGTGTTACATAACAGCCTCTCATGGCCTTGATGCTGTGTCTCTTTCATCGATTCTATCATCTATCTGTATTTTTTTTTTTTATTAAAAATTTAATTATACATTTTAAAAATTTTTTACCAGTTCCCTCCCTCCCCCCTCTTCCCCCTCCCCTTCTCCCAGTGCCTCCCCCCCAATTCCCAGATAGTTCTTTATTGTGTGTGCCTAACTCTCCACTGTGTCCTCCTCTCCGATGACATATAAGGACCCAGTGGCATTTCCATAAGCCCTTTCTCTTGTTCCCCTTAAGCATAAGATCACTACTATGGCTGTCAATCCCTTGCCTCCAGGGGTCTCGGTGCCCTTATCAGATGCTAGACTTTATGAGGGCAACAGTGCGCTGGACATTGCGCAGGGCATGCAAAGTTCCATTATGATTGCTTTGGCCCCAACTATTGTTGAGAATCTTGCAAATCGTTGCTCCTCCCATCCTTTTGCTCTTACAATCTTACCGCCCCCTCTTCCGCAAATGTCCCTGAGCTCCAGGATGGGGAGAGATTAGGCTGTCCTAGTTCTATGTGATTGATATAGAGTCTCTGAAGTTCTGGATTGTGGTTTGTTGATTTTCTTTTGCAGTTTTGCTGCTCCTGCAATTCCCTTCACTCCATTCTGCTGGGCACTGTATGTCACCCCCTGGCCAGAGACAAAAAGCTGTTAAACTGGAGTCTTGTTGTAATAGCACATTCAAGGGTAGATGTAATAAGAGTAGGAAACCTCACTGAGAGAGGGGTCCATCACCCATTTGCAAAATGATTACTTTTTATCTGCTAGACTATATGCCCTCCCCTTCTGGTGAGATCAGGAAAGAACGTCTGTGAACTTAACCAGGTTTCTCATTACTTACTTGCAGACCTTGATGGAGGCCTATTTTCTCTGCTGTAACATGGTCTCCTCTCTCTTTGTTTCTGGTGTGGCCCTCCTAACCCATCTCTCTTGTTCATAATCCTTGCAATTACTGTGTTACATAGGTTTACTTTTGAGTGTCCCAATGTGGGCTGGGTGAGTTTGGTACTAGGAGCCACCTATTAGGGAGTACATACGGCGCTTAATTTTCTGGGTTTGGGATACTTCACTTAATATAATTCTTTCTAATGACATCCATTTCCCAGCAAATTCCAGTAATTCATCATTTTTGATGGCTGAGTAGTACTCCATTGTATAGATGTACCACAGTTTCCTTATCCACTCGTCAACTGTTGGACATTTAGGTTGATTCCATGACTTTGCTATTGTAAACAGTGCTGCTATGAACATGGTCGAGCTTGTGCTATCGAGGCGAACCTTTGCTGCTTGGGGGGTTATTCCCAAAAGTGGGATAGCAGTGTCATATGGCATTTCAATCTTTAATTTCTTTAAGAATCTCCAGACGGCTCGCCAGAGTGGCTGTATGAGCCTGCATTCCCACCAACAATGTAGGAGAGTTCCCCTCTCTCCACATCCTCTCCAGCATTTGTCGTTGTTTGTATTGTGGATTTTTGCCATCCTGACCGGGGTGAGATGATATCTCAGGGAAGTTTTGATTTGCATTTCCCTGATGGCGAAGGAAGTGGAGCATTTTTTAAGATAATTGTTAGACATTTTAATTTCATCCCTGGTAAAGTTTCTTTGAAGTTCCAGGGCCCATTTTTTAATTGGGCCAGTGTTTTCCTTGGAGTTTAATTTTCTAAGTTCTTTGTGCACTCTGGACAGTAGAGCTCTGTCAGATATGTGGTTAGTGAAGATTTTCTCCCATTCTGTGGGTTGCCTTTGAGCTCGTGTTACAATCTCTTTATCTGAACAGAAGCTCTTTAATTTCACAAGATCCCAACTGTTGAGAGTTGGTAGCAGTGACTGTGCCATTGGATGTCTGTTTAGGAACTGTTGGCCTAGCCCAACCAGCTCGAGGGAGTTCCCTATCTTTTCAACTATGGTTTTTAAAGTCTCTGGCCTGATATCAAGGTCCTTGATCCATTTGGAATTAAGTCTTGTACATGGTGACAAGTACGGGTCCAGCTTTAATCTTCTGCATGTGGAGATCCAGTTTTGCCAGCACCATTTGTTGAAGATGCTGTTCTTTTTCCATTGGATTCTTTGGGCCCCTTTGTCAAAGACCAAATGGCTGTAACTTTGTGGGCTTATATCTGGGTCTTCAATCCTTATCCATTGATCTGTGTGTCTATTTTGGAGCCAGTACCAGGCTGTCTTTATAACTATGGATTTGTAGTATAGACTTAGGTTTGGTATGGTAATACCTCCAGCTGTGTTTTTGTTACTCAGGATTGTTTTGGCTATCCTGGGTCTTTTGTGCCTCCAAATGAACTTTGAGATTGTTTGGTCAACTTCTTTGAAGAATTGCTTTGGGATTTTGATTGGTATAGCATTGAATCTGTATATTGCCTTTGGTAGGATGGTCATTTTTACAATGTTGATTCTGCCAATCCAGGAACAAGGGAGGTCTTTCCACCTTCTGGTGCCTTCTGCTATTTCTTTCTTTAGGGTTTTAAAGTTTTCATTGTAAAGGTCTTTTACCTCCTTAGTTAGGTTTATACCAAGGTATTTCATTTTTTTAGGGGCAATAGTAAATGGGATTGTTTCTCTCAAGGCTTTTTCACTTCTTTCATTCTGGGCATATAGGAAGGCCTCTGATTTTTGCACATTTATTTTGTATCCTGCCACCCTGCTGAACTTCTCAATTAGTTCCAGGAGCTTCCTGGTGGAGTTTTTGGGATCACTCAGGTATAAGATCATGTCATCTGCAAATAGAGATAGCTTGACTTCTTCCTTGCCAATTTGAATCCCTCTTATGTCCCTTTCTTGTCTTATGGCTTCGGCTAAGACTTCAAGTACAATATTGAATAGAAGTGGTGAGAGTGGACAGCCTTGTCTTGTTCCTGATCGAAGTGGGAACGCTTCCAATTGTTCCCCATTGAGCATAATCCTTGCTGTGGGCTTGTTGTATACAGCTTTTATTATATTGATAAAGGTTCCTTCCATTCCTACTGTCTCTAGCGTTTTGATCATAAAAGGCTGTTGGATCTTGTCAAAAGCTTTTTCTGCATCTATCGAGAGTATCATGTGGTCTTGGACTTTGGACTGGTTTACATGATGAATTACATTTATTGATTTGCGTATGTTGAACCAACCTTGTGTGCCGGGGATGAAGCCTACTTGGTCCCCATGAATGATCTTTTTAATATGTTTTTGAATCCGATTTGCTAAGACTTTGTTGAGAATCTTTGCGTCTGTGTTCATCAGGGAGATCGGCCTATAGTTTTCTTTTTTAAGTGAATCTTTATTAGGTTTTGGGATGAAAACGATATTAGCTTCATAGAAGGAATTTGGTAGTGTTCCTTCCTTTGCTATTTGATGGAACAGTTTAAGGAGTATTGGTGTTATTAACTCCTTAAATGTCTTGTAGAACTCTGTGCTGAATCCATCTGGTCCAGGACATTTTTTGGTGGGAAGATTCGAGATTACTTCCTCAATTTCCTTATATGTTATAGGACTATTTAAATAATTCACAACTTCCTGATTCAATTTAGGTAAGTTGTGTTTACTTAGAAATTCATCCATCTCTTTTGTGTTGTCAAACTTCACAGAGTATAAGTTTTTGAAATATGATGTTATAATTCTCTGGATTTCTTGGGTATCCGTAGTGATAACTCCATGTTCATTTCTAATTTTGTTAATTTGGGTTTTCTCTCTCTTGCTTTTGGTTAGTTTAGCTAGGGGTGTATCAATCTTGTTGATTTTTTCAAAGAACCAGCTTTTTGATTGGTTGATTTTTTCTATCGTTTTCTTAGTCTCGATTTCAGATATTTCTCCCCTTATTTTGCTAATCTCTTCTCTTCTACTGCTTTTAGGATCAGATTGCTCTAGTTTCTCTAAAGCTTTAAGCTGCATTGTTAAGTTGTTTATTTCTGATGTTTCCATTTTTTTGACGTGGGCATTAAGAGCTATGAACTTACCTCTTAGAACAGCTTTCATTGTGTCCCAGAGATTTTGGTAAGTTGTATTTTCGTTATCATTCACTTTCAGGAAATCTTGAATTTCCTTTTTAATTTCTTCCTGAATCCAGTTCTCATTCAGCATCATAGTGTTAAGTTTCCAGGAGTTAGTGCATTTTCTCTTGTTTGATGTGTTGTGGATGTCCAGCTTTAGGCCGTGGTGGTCTGATAGGGCACAGGTTAGAATTTCAACTTTCTTGTATATGTGTAGATTCATTTTGTGGCCCAATATGTGATCTATTTTGGAGAAAGTTCCGTGTGCTGCTGAGAAAAATGTGTATTCTTTGGTGCGTGGGTGAAAAGTTCGATAGAGATCTGTGAGGTCCATTTCTTTCAGGGTTTGATTAAGTTCCAAAGTGTCTCTGTTAAGCTTTTGACCTGTTGATCTATCCCATGTAGAGAGGGCGGTGTTGAAGTCCCCAAGAATTATCGTTTGGGGGTTGATTTCTTGCTTTAGACGCTGTAGGGTTTTCTTAATGAATGTGGGGGGGCCCGTATTGGGTGCATATATGTTCAGTATTGTAAAATCTTCCTGGTGAATTGTACCTCTGACTAAAATGTAGTATCCATCCGTGTCTCTTATAATTTTTTTTGGTTTGAAATCCACTTTGTCTGATAGCATAATGGCTACCCCTGCCTGTTTTCTGCTTCCATTTGCTTGTAGAATTGTTGACCAGCCTTTTATTTTTAGAGCGTGCCTATCTTTTGTGGTGAGATGGGTTTCCTGCAGGCAACAGATTGATGGATTGTGATTTTTAATCCAAGTTTGTAATCTGTGTCTCTTGATCGGTGAATTAAGTCCATTAACATTTAGTGTTATAATGGAAAAACTATTGTTAATTCCAGACATTTATTATGTTTAGTAGCTTTTATAAGTATATTGCTTCGCTTTTAATGGTGTTATATTTGCCTTCTGTTCTCCTGGATATGCCTGTTTTTTTCTTCACGCTTGAGTATCATTTCTAGCAGTTTTTGAAGGCCTGGTTTGGTGGCCATGTATCCCTTAAAGTTGTCTTTGTGCTGGAAAATTTTTCTTTCTCCCTCGATCATGACTGATAGTTTTGCAGGGTAAATCAGCCTGGGTTGACATTTTTGCTCATTCAATACTTGAAGTATGTCTCTCCAAGCTCTTCTTGCTTTTACTGTTTCGACTGAGAAGTCATTAGTTATTTTAATAGGTTTGCCTTTAAAAGTGACTTGTTTTTTCTCCCTTGAAGCTCTCATCACCAGTTCTTTATCTTGAATGTGGAGTGTTTTAACTATTATTTGCCGCGGTGTGCTTCTATTTTGGTCGTATCTGTTTGGGGTGCGGAATGCCTCTTGTATATGAATGGGCCTCTCTTTTTTTAGATGAGGAAAGTTTTCCTTGATGATCGTTTGAAAAATTTCCTCAGGGGTGGTATTTTGAGATTCTTGCTCCGGTATTCCATGAATACGCATGTTAGGCTTCTTCAGGGTGTCCCATATCTCTTGGATATTTCTCTCAAGTATCTTTTTGGCTTTAACAACCTCTTCCATTGAGCTGGTTAGTACTCCCACTTTATCTTCAAGGTCTGAAATTCTGTTTTCTGCTTCATTAGTTCTGTTGATAAGACTCTCTGTGGCGTTCTGGGTTGAAGATAACTTGTCTTTTAGCTCAGTTTTAAACTCTGCTTGAGTTTGTTTTAACTGTTCTATGCCACTGTTTGTTTCTTGCACTGTTTTCTCAACTCCTCCAGATGTCTGTTGTGTTGCTCTTCAAAGCGATTGATTCGATTATGTAATTCCTCCCGGATTTCCTCTTTCATAGTATTGAACATGGTAATGATCATATTTTGAAAGTCTTTATCCTGGGTGGGGCTTTCTTGGCCTTTTTCCGCGGGTTTGTTCTTGTTGGAGTCTAACATTATGGGATTAATTTCTTCAGTGGGAAATTTGTTTACTTGAGTGTTGCTTCTCATGGATTTGCACTTTGACTTTGGCATTGTCATTTTAACTCTTAAGATCTCTCAATTTCACTAAACTGAATTATTTGGCCTGGGGTACTGGTGGGCAGGGCCTGAACGGGGACTTACCTAGGGCGCGGGTGAGGCCCGGGTGGACCGCGCGCGTGTCCTGACCGGCGGAGCGGGGTGGGGCGAAAAGGGAGGATGGGCGCGTCGGCGTGGAGCTATTTATTAACCGAGGGCAGCTGGGGCGGGGCCCGGGCGCAGGGGGAGGTACTCCTCGTCCCTCGGCCCCCGCGCGGCTCCGGCTGGATGGTGGGAGTCGGAGCCGGGTCCCCGTGGGCTGACCTGGGGGTCCTAGAGCGCGCGTTGAGGCCCGGCTGGATCTCGCGTAGGCGTCCCGACCGGCGGAGCGGGGGCGGGGCGAAAAGGGAAGGATGGGCGCGTCGGCGTGGAGCTATTTAACCCGAGGGCAGCTGGGGCGGGGCCCGGGCGCAGGGGGAGGTGCTCCTCGTCCCTCGGCCCCCGCGCGGCTCCGGCTGGATGGTGGGAGTCGGAGCCGGGTCCCCGTGGGCTGACCTGGGGGTCCTAGAGCGCGTTGAGGCCCGGCTGGATCTCGCGCAGGCGTCCCGACCCCATCTATCTGTATTTTTATAACTGACTTTGCAAAACAGATTATGCCTGATTAGAATTCTTAAATACATCCTCTGAAAAAAAATTCTAGCCCATAAGGATTATAAATGTATGTAATGTCATAGTTAGGCACAGGTGTCAACTGGTCAGTTGAGGGTTTGGGCTCTGGGCATGTTTGTAGAGAATTAGTTGTTAAGCCCAGAGTGAACCTGTAGGCGATTATCTAGCTGATGGGGAAGGCCCAGTCCATGGTGGGTGGGGCTAGGCCCTTGAATAAAATACAGAGAGGCTGATTGAGAAAGTTGGCATCCTTGTGTACGCTTGGTCAGACATGCTGGTCTGGCAAGTAAGGATTGTCCATTTCTCAGCTATTATATAGAGATAGTATGGCTAGTTCCTTTGACCCTGGTGCTGGTGTGAGCTCTCCTGCTAAGATGAACAAACAACTGTAACCAGGAATCGTAAGATAAAATAAACCCCATGTATCCTTCAGCTGTTCGATGGTTATTTTATTAGCAACCAAGAAAGCTAACTGCTACATGCAATATCTTAACTTGGAATCACATTGTAGAATTATTTGACTGTATATTTGTGTACATGTACATATGTGAGTATATGCATGCATGAACACACACACACACACACACACACAGAATATACATATTTGTTTGTTGTTTGGTATTTTCCAGAGACTGATTACAGAAGTCCTACAAATACAAAACCTATTAGCTATTCAAAGTCTTCATATAAAATGGCATATTATTTGTCTATAACCTAAGCACATAGTCCTACATTCTCCAAATAATTTCTAGATCACTTGTAGCATTTAATACAATGTGAATAGTTGTTATACTGTATTGCTTGAGTAAAACAACCTAAATATATTCAGTACATGTACATTTTTTGAGTCATTTTGATCTTTTAATGTGGAACCCATAAATATGGAGGACTAACTATATATGCGTGTATATATATAGATGAATGTATGTAAGTATGTGTATATGTAATATATTTTAAGGTTTTCCTTCCATATTACCTGCACACTAACCACAGTGGATAATGCACAATTCCTAAGCATAATGTGTACCTTCAATCCTTTTTGTCTTTTCTCATACTGTTTTCCTCTTTGGAATGGTCTTCCCACATGATTAGTATTCTCTTTTTGCTCCATTAGCAAGCTCAAATCTCATTTCCTTTGTGAAATCTCTCTTGACATTATTTCTCAATTCCCTGTCCAAGTTTGTGCTGTAAGGGGGAATTAATCTCTGAGTCCTATTTCTTGCTGCACAATGGACTTGAATTTGAGTTTAGAAGAGATTCAGTCATTGACATTCTCCCTCCCTCAACCCCTCAGACACTATCCCATGTCTTCTCATCTGTCCCTTTTATTCCCAGCACTCTTATTGTTAGCCAAACTTGCAGGAAAGGCTATGTCAAAGCTGGAGAGGGAAATAGTTGAGTAGGCTAGTCTTTCACATTGAACTTTTCAATTTCTATGGACTCCTTGATTCTCAGACTTCTATGCCTGGCTTTCTGACCCCATGTATGACCTAACTTCAGATAGCTAAGTCTGTGCTGTTAGCCACCTGCCCAGCTATTTTCTCCTGTCAATTAGCTGCCATCTGAGTCCCTGCGTGCAGGATTGCCACCATCTGTACCTGCCGCATCCTCTGGCCCCATGCCAAGCTTTGTTCCTGCTGTACTTCTGGGATCACCTGACACTGTGTACCTTGATTCTCCTTATGCCAACCAGTGACCTCTTTTCCAATCTTGGAAGATAAACTAAGAAATTTGTTACCTCTGAGGGGGAGATAAGTAAGGCATTTATAATTGGAGCATTTAGCAGATCTATTTTGGATTGGAAATAGAGCATACAACTCTAGGAAAATGAGGCCCTGAACAGGTAATTACAGCAGAGACAAATGGTAATTGAGAATGGTTGAGTAGGTCTCTATGGACAGGTTTGGGTGACACATGACAGTAACAGGGTGCTGGGGACAAGGGATCCCAAAAGGGGTGAAAAGATATCAAAGATAAGATCAAAGAAGGCATTAACTACTCCTTCAGCATTTATCTCAGGCTCATACTAAGTTCCTGTACTCACTAGACAACATAAAATCAAGCTTTCTTAGAGTTGTGTTTGATATAAACTTATTATTCATTGTTCAAACCAGATCTGGGAGCAGGTCATATATTTTTAATAAACAATGAAAAGTCCATGTGTCTTGTGTGCAAAGGACAATGTCTTCCAGGACTGAGCACTCAAGAAGCATTACTAAACAATACATGGAAAATTTCTTGGGATGTTCTGTTTCATAGAAAAATTTACTTTGCATAAAAATCATCTACAATTAATTTTTTTAAAGGTGTGGACAATGCTCTTCTTATTGGTAGTATAACATATTTCAAAACTCACAGTGAGGAGCTGAGGGCTTGGTTCAGTAGTAGAGTGCTCTTCTAGCATGCACAAGCGCAGCATCCTGGGTTTGGTTCCCAGCACTGAAAATAAAAACAAAACAAAAAATCACAGTGAAATAATGCAAGTTGACTAGACATACCTGGGGCATATGAAATACCTAGGGAGGAATGAGATCTATTTACCAGGGGGCAGGACAGGGGCCGGAGACACATTGTTTCGAGATCAGATTTTGACGTATAATATGCAGCTGCTCTGCTCATACACAGCATCCCCAAGCCTCATTCTGCAAGGAGAAAGCGGCCAACTTTAGATGACCTGAAATCAATACCCAGCTGCTATACTCACTGCCAAGTGGTCATTGTTTTGGCAGTGCCTCTGATTTTCATAAAGAGACACATTGGAGGTCAATTCAAACTCTTGGGGGAGAGCTGGAAAGAACTAGAACCGAGTGCATTTAGTTAAATTCTTTATTTGTTCCCATCCTCAGGTATTTTTTTGCACTTGCAAGGTGGAGTTAAACACTGTGGCAGTGTTGAGAGGGAAGAGTGTCAATATGAAGTAAAGCATAAAATACATGGGGGAACTTGCCCTAGACTTCTGCTGTGAGATGCTCTAAGTTAAGATTATCCAGAATACTACATCCTGAAGTCTTAGAGATCAAAGTCACCTTCATTTAATAGGACTCCAGCCAAGAATAATGGCTTTGTGGGCAGGACTCCAGTTGGAAAAAGAGATCTGTGCCAGGATGATAAGACAAAAGTGGGTGGGGTACTGATGAGTAAGCCTATTCATAGTGCACCAGTTTCTCTTTCTTGTTAGAAAAACAAGGGAAGCAAAGTATTTGACCAAAAAAGATAATTCATATCAGTTATCAATGTCAAATATGTATGGATGCATGATAAAATCAGCACTAGGAAAAAATGGTCAATTCTTTTTTGAGATTATGTTTCTGAGCCCTAAGACAAGAAGCAACATTTTTGTACTTGATAGATAATATCTTTTTTTTGGCTAAAGAATGCTAGTAAAACTATATATTTTTAGTGGTTGGTGCCGTTTCTTGTTATGGAATTCTATGTCTGGGTTAGGGCAACAGCTTAGCATATTCAAGGCCAGGTTCAGTCACACACACACACACACACACACACACACACACACACACACAGAGTCTTAGTAACTTCTATGTGTGTGCCAAAAAATAAATATATTTTTTGTGGTCAACTTGACATTTGAGAACTGAGCCTTTGATTACACCTTGAGGAATTAGCTAGTTAAAGATAGTCTGTAGGAGTTTAGCTAATTGCATAATGATGTAGCCCATGGTGGGTGGAACCATCATCCAGGCAGGTGGAGAGAGCTGGTTCAGCATTTGGCAAGACTGGCAAACCGGAAGGTCCATATTGATCTTGCTCTGTGTGTGGTATGACCATTTGGCTTCTGCTGGTAACTTTCCTGCCATCATGATCAACTGTAACCTGAAATTACAAACGTGAATAAATATTCCTTATTCCCTTAAATTGCTTAGGTTATGTATTAATTACAGCAGTGAAAATATGAGACTAAGACACTATGAAAGAGGAAAGCTATGTAAGTTTCTGCGTGGCCAGATGAAACTCAAACAAACTGTTAAAATCATGTGCTAACCAAAGTGTGCCTGCCTTCGTTACTTTGTATGCTGCAGGAGAAAACCAGCCCTTCACGCCTTGGCTCTGTGGAGGAACGATGGGGAGGGGAACAGAGATAAACAGGGAACTCCTCTGTACTGTGGAGACAGCTTTGCGGGACGATCAGCTGTTAGGACAAATGAGATTTCAGATCATGATGCACTTGTGCTAATTTTGCTTTTTTTCCTGTGCAGTGAGGCAGGCTTCTTCGCTACAAAAAATGAAGAACTGAGAATCACTAGCGTACAAAACTGCAGCACACATCCAAGGTTCTGCTATGCATTATATTAGGAAGAACTGGGTATAGTGGTACACACCTGCCTGTAATCCAGAAGTCAGAATGTTAGAACAGGAAGATCGTGAGTTCAAAATCAACCATGACCACCTCATGAGACCCTGTCTCAAAAAGAAAGATACGTAAAGAAACACTAGCACCATTTTAAGAGTTTTCATTCACTTATTCTAAAAGGCACAACCAGATAACTAAAGCACACAGGATAAAAGTATTAAGATTCACATAATTAACACTTGAATGTCAGAGCTTGTTACTGTCCATTTGGGTACAGCCTATGAGCAAAGATTTTTTTCTTTACATTTTTGTGTCAATAAGAAAAAATTGGAAATCATATTTGTACACCTGAACATTATGACATCCAAATTTCAATATTAATAAAGTTTTATTTTTAGCATAGTCATACTCTTTATTTACTTATTATGAGTATGACTTATAAAGTCTTAAATTTTAATTATTGGCCTTTTAAAAACTTACTTTTCTCTGAACAAAACTTTTTGTAAAATAATTTACCAAAGTATTATATTTTCCTTGTAATCCAGAAGTGTAGATCTTTAGAGCTGGGAACACTTTGCATAGCAAATGATAAGTCCTTCCATGTTCAGTTGCACATATGCAGAATGACCTCATCTGGCATATAGCAGACATTTTACTGAATGACTTACTTAATGAAATGACTTAGCTTTTGAAACAGACAACATGCTTATGTTAAATATGATTACTTTTGATAATAGAAAAGGCCTATAACTATGACTATGCCCTTATTTATATGCACTCAGTATGTTTATCTGAGATTGTTACATTATGTTAATTCTCCTTCAATATTGATGGAAACCAAGATTGTGCAATAGCATTTTTAAATAGTGATAGTTTTTTTTCTCTCTCTCTCTCTCTTTCTATGGTGCATGCTTATATGACTATGACTTTGGATGTATGTGGTACATGCTTGTGTAAATATGTCTTTGGATGTGTGCAGGAATGCATGTGTGTTTGGGTGAAAGACTTAGCTGTGTGAGGTTGTTAATTGCTCTCTACTTTACTCCTGAAGGCAGCATTTCTTACTGAGCCAAGAGTTCACTCCAGACATTTTCTGGGGATCCCCTATCTCTGATTCTCAAGGGCTGGGATTGCAGGTGACCACTGCACATAGCATTTATGTGGATGCCGGGGATATGAACTCCAGTCGTCATACTTGCATGGCAAGTGATTCTCTACCGAGCCATCTCTGCAGCCCCATGGTGACGTTTTTAATGTTAACAAATAGTCAAGTATCAACCTAACATGACTTGCAAGTAATATAGGTCTTGAACTACAAAAAATATATTTAATCCTTTCTCTGAATCTAACATATCCCAAGGTAATATATTCTAATATAAATGGCAGGCAGCTAGTCTTCTGATTCCCCTGGCTAGCAAGGTTATAAAGAAATAGGTATTTACTTGCTTGCTTTTCTTTTTGAGTCCACCTGTTTTATATGCGACCTCTTTTCTATCACTTCTTCCTACTGTTCTTGGTATGTTAACATATAATGTTATCTATCATTGCACTGTAGCTGCTGTGCTCAGGGTGAGAAGAAAGTGTGGGACATAAATTGGGATAGATAACAATGGTGACCACCCTCATTACAGAAGGAAAAGTTTCAGGAAGTCCCCATCTGACTTTTATGATTAGAATTTGGTTACATGGCTACTTCTAGTTTCAGGAACAGACTGGGAATATACTACATATTCATGAAGGCAGGGAGGTGAAGAGGCAGGGCAGGCAGCAACGGCCTTGGGAATACCTGCCACATCCAGGAATAAATGTAAGGAATAAACTGTAGGTGTTTTTTTTAAACAATGCTGCATCCTTTTGATGTGCTTAAGGTCCAACATCTAAAGGAGAAAAGAGCATAGCAACATGGGCAAACATTTGCTGATTTAGAAACCAGCAAAAACTATTTCAGACAAGCATCCGTGTTCATTTCTTAGACTATCCCAAAACATCATTTTTTTATATTGTACAAGCAGAGTTAATAGTTATGCACATTTGGAGAGGAAAGAGGCATTTCATCATCTTTGTGACTTCTGCAAAGCAATTAAACATTTTTTTGTGCAGAAACATTTCCCATTAAACTGGGACTGGGTGTGAAAAATGTTCATCTGTTTCCATTTTAATCCTTACTCTACAATAAAAATGCAAATTACAGACTGTTGGAGCAGGAAGGAGGCCTTCACAGACCGCTTAGTTCGCAGCCCTCATCTGTGATTCAGAATGGGTCTCACTGTGCCAGCCCTGTGGGCATGTGTCTGCATCTTGCCCAGGGTAGCAGGCCAGAATGGCCTGCTTTGTTATGGCAGCCTTAAAGCAAATTCCTTATTTGCTGTCCAATGTATAGGCTGGTATTTCCCCTTTCTGGTTCCTTCTGAATAAATAGCCGGTGAAGTCTTATGTTCTCATTGTCTGATATTCTTCTGCTTTCACTGTTCCCCTTTCTCCTTTGTAATGCTGGGTGATTTAATTTTTCCCAGATGCAAGGCCTCCTGTCTTGTGAAATCATTCTAGGTGAAGGAGTCTTTCTGTCCAACTCCTGATTTGATACACAGGAAGTCATAGTTACTGAGTGGGTTTGAGAGGTGATCCATGGGGCTGGGGAGGTGGTTCGGTGGGTAACGTGTTTGCTGCACAAGTATGAGGGTCTGAGCTTGGATTCCCAGCATCCAAGTCAAAACTATGTGCAGTAGTGCACCCCTGTAATCCCACCGTTGGGGGAGACTAAGATAGGAAGATCTATGGAACTTGCCAGCCATCAGTTTATCTGAATGATTGAAGTCCAGGGTTAGTGAGAGACCTTGTGTCAATAAAGAAGGTGTGTAGTGATTGAGGAAGGTACCTGAAGCCTACTTCTGGACCTCCACATGCATGTGCATATGTGTACAATGTAGACCTCTATGCATATGTGCATCCACCCCCCACCAGGAGATTCAGCCCAACTTCATTTTGAGGGGAGCTGAAAAACCTGAATCCAAGAATGTCACTCAATAACAATATAAACACTCGAGGCTGATTTCTTTTCCCTTTTCCAGGTTACAAAGAAGATTGTGTTATTGCAGGTGCACACAGAAGCAAGGGCAAAATAAACAAAGTGAAGAAGGGATGTGATCTGAGACCTGAGATGAGAGACCAAGATGAACACATATACTCATGTCTTTTACCTGCTTAAAACAAACTGCCTATATTTCACCCAGGCCTGGTACACACACCTATAATCTCAGACTGGAAATTGGAGGGATGCTAGGATGGGCTATACATAGAGACCCTGTTTTAACCAGAGCAGCTTGATGGTGGAGTGCTTGCAAGATGTAGGGAGCAAGGATTGATCCCATATGCCATATGTCATCCCCCACCCTTTGAATATTCTAGCATATGCCATTTCAAGAGGTTTCTAGGACATTTGCTTTCTTTAAATTTTTTCTCATGATGTATCTGCTATTTTATTACTAGTATTAATACTTATCTTCTTCAATTTTAGTATTACATGCTTTGGTATAATTTTGCTCACTTGATTTGCTTAGAGTGATTGAGTTTTTTGGATCTGTGGAGCAAGAGTTTTCATCAAAGTTGCAGGAATTTCACCTATTTCAAAAGAAGATTATTGTTCTCTTTTAATTTTCTTTCTTCCCAGAGTCTTATAGATACTTGACTATGTCCATAATTCACCGATGCCAGGCTATTTGCAAAACTCTTTTTCTTTCTCCATAATTTATAGTGGAATGTCTTTCAAGGTCACTAATATTTTCCTCTTCAGTGCCTTCTGGCATTAATTCTAATCATTTCATTTTGATGTTATGCACTGAAATTATGAATTAGCCTGCAATTTTGTCTTTTAAGTATCTTTTGTATTGCTTGAAATTTGAATTTATGGGTTGCAATGTATTTGACATCTTTGTCTACTGATGATAACATTTGTGTTGGCTTTCATATTTTTTTTTCTCACCATATATTAGTTTCTTGTTTTAAAAATTACTCATTTAAGAAGATATTCCACTCAAGGCAAGGCTGCTGTATCCAGGAACTCACTGTAATGAGACTTGTCTTTACCAGACCTACATAATGGTTGACATACCATCATTCCCTCATAGATTACCAAGGATCTCAGAAGAAATAATTACATGCAGTAGGAACCTTAGGAGCTAGGACTAGACAGGTGAAGGGGAGTGCCCCTATCAGTAGGTCTGGCCAAGTAGGGGCCGTTTGACCTATCACAGAGGCCTGGACCCCCATTAGAGCAAATGATCCAGAGGGAACCTTGGGATCCATAGAAGCAGACAGACAGAAATGTGGGAGGGGGATGAATTAATGAAGGAAGGGAAGGGAAGGAAGAAAAGAAGAAATGGAAGGAGGAGAGCAGGGATAAGTATTCAATATACTTGTAAAATTAGGAATAAATAAAAATTATTAATAAAATTACTCATTTTTATTGTATGTACATGTGTGCATATGCATGATGTATGATGTGTGGTGGGTCATGGATGCCATGGTGTGTCTATGGCAGTCACAGCACAACTTTGTGTAGTTGGTTCTTTCCTTCTACCGTTACCTAGGTCTTTTCTCTCCTTCTACCATTACCTAGGTTCCAAGGGTTGAACCCAGGTTGTCAGACTTTTGTGACTTGCACTTTTACCAACTAAGTAATCTCACTGGTTCTAATTTCCTATTTTCTTTTTTTATGGCAAGGGAGGTCAAGATAATCTTTGGTGAGATGGCAGAAGACACATTTTATACTGTGGATACTGGATTTTTAATGTGTCACCTAGAAAAGTGCACTGACTACGAAGCAGTGAAGCAATCAAAATGCATGCACTGTTTACACACAGAAGTTAAAGAAGTTTGAAACCAAAATAATTACTGTAAAATAGCAGCAAAAAGAATAAAGTGTTCATCATGGAACTTGATAAATGCACACTAGTCATTTTAATTTGCATGTGATCAGAACTTCCCTTTGTGATTGGTAATATGTATTCATTGAATATATGTGTGATTTGAACATGTGATGGCAACAAGAGGAATAGGGTATTTTTTTTCTAATTGCCATTGAGCAATAAGTACTGACATATAGGAACCTTGGAGAATTACATCACCGACAAAAAGTGGTTTGGAGCTTTTGGCTTTGTACGGAAGTGTCTTCTCATTGTTGAGTGGTCATTATAGAAAATACTCTGGCATAGTCGGCCAAATTCCATGAATTCATCTAATATACTTACAATTACTTTTCAAACATATTGACATTACTCCGAACCTCCATTTTCAAGCTATCTTTTGGCACAAAATAATCATAAGTTTACCAACATCAACGATATTGGCATTTATCTTTGTCATTACAATTTATAAAGACTGTGGCAAGTTCTGTCTGATTTATTTTACCAGTTTTTCATTGACAAATAATTAGTGCGTCTTCTGTTGTTTTTTTCTTCTTTGAAACTGTCCTTCAAAGGGCATCTGTCATTGCATTCTTGTCTGATGTATTATTTAGGCTTGAGTCCTAGAGTCAGGGATGAAGCCAACAGATATGATTCGTACATATTGCCAACTGGGCCTTACACCCTCTCCAATCATGAGACACAACTTAATTTTAGTTGTGTCACCAAAATGATGTAGCTGTTGTCACGTGTGGCCTTCATTTATAAGGAAGTTGGTTGCTTTTCATATTTCTTACTTGATTTTGCTCTTTTTTTTTGATTTTGCTCTTTTGTTTCATTTTCCTCCAGATAAATTGGCAGCAAGTTCCTAAATATTCTCCGTTATGCACATACTACAAGCAATTTGTAAGTATGCCACTTTTATTTTACCTTTCTTATATTATTTTTTTCTGTTGGATGACTTTTAAATGAATATTAAATCAATTTTATTCTGTGATTTTTTTAAAATCATACTTAGAAATCTCCCACTCAAAATATTCAGTTTTCATTTAAAATTAATTTAAACATTTTTATTTCATATTTAATTTTCATTGAATGTGGAATTTACAAGATATTATGTATACATCTTCCAGGTCCGCTAGAACAAAATGCTACAGAAATTAATTTCAACCATGGAAAATAATTTTCTCACAGTTCTGGTCTTGAAGTCCAAGATCGAGGTGCTGTGAGGACAGGTTTTCTGGTGAGGCCTCTCTTTCTGGCTAGTGGAAGCTGCTTTCTTACTGTGACCCCACGTGGCCTTTCTTTCTTCTCTCAGAGAGACCTCTGTCTCTACTGTCTTGTCCTTTTACAGGGATACCAGTTCTATTGAGCTAAGATTCCCTGCCTTATATCACTTAATCTTTTTTATCTTTTTTGTTGGTAGTACATTTATGTGTGTATGTATATTCACATGCCTGTAGTTAGTGACCCCTAGAGATCTACCTGTCTCAGATGTTCTCCAATACTGGGATTATAAAGACACACCAGTATTCCTGGATTTTTAAAAACAAAGGATTTGGTGATTGAGCTCAAGTCCTTGTAAGCACTTTACTTACTTTACAGACTGGGCCATTTCCGTATCCTTTGATACCAGCTTTTAAGGACCCCAGTTTCTACTGTTACCACCCTGGGAGTTGTGTTTCCAACATCTGAACCTTAGAAAGGGGACACAGTGAAAACACATCCAGGCCATAATATACTCATGCTTTGAAGATGGATTTTAGATTTTGTTATGTGTTTACATTTATATGTTTTATGTATATTCTTATGCTACATATTTTGAAAGGAGAGTTCTGTTTATTTGAGACTGGCAATTATTTTCTCTGACACATTGTAATCGTTTTCTGTGGCTCAGTGATGTCCATATCCAGTTCCATCTTCTTTCTCCTCTTCCTGCTCCTTCTCTACTTCCTTTGTTTTGCTCTTCACCTTCTCTCTGTAGTTGCTATATAGCCCAACATGCTCTTGAACTTGTGATATTCTTGCCTCAGCCTCCTGAGTTCTGGAATCACAGGTGTTAGCCACGTAGCAGCTTTCTTATTCACTGTGGCTTTGTAAAGGAAATTAAAGAAAGGCCAGAGGGAAGCTTGTAGCATTTCTGTTTCTAAGTCTAGCTGTTTCACTGAATGGTCTCTGTAACTATTCATTTTTCCATATCCTTCTTTATGGCAAACCTCCACTCCATTGTATAGATGTCACGTTTCATCACACTTCCTTTTATAAGGAATTTAGATTATATAATATATATGTATATATCTGTATATAACTTGGAAGTAGAAGAGGAACTAAGGAGGGGAACTAAAGGAAAGGAGCAGGGCTACAAGGGAGAGAGTGGAAGGGGGAGAAAGAGTGTATATTTCTCTCTTATACAGAATCTATATTTATATCTACATCTATCTATATACTCTATATACATATCTATGTTTATCTATGTACCCCATGTCTATTTACACACAGATATAATAGTGAGAGGCTGGCATGGTTTGAAATGTGGCCCCCATAGATTTATGTGTTTGGGAAGGTCATGGTACCTTTAGGAGGTAGAGCCTTGTGGGAAGAAGGCAGTCACAGGGGGTGGACTTAGAGGTGGATTGGTCCAACCCTACTTCCCAGAGAACCCTGCTCTTGCAGAATCAGTCTTGCAGCTCACAGCCTCCAGGATACATGTACTTAGACCTTCTCCAGCTTCTGCCAACCATCCATGCTGGTTCCGCCACGAAGGACTGTTTCTCCCCTTTGGAATCATAAGATGAATAAATCTCCCATCTTCCTTTAAATTGTTCAACTTTGGTGTTCTTACACAGCAGTAGGAAAGAGTAACTGGTACAGAAGTCATCAGTGGTTGAGGGAGGAAGGTGAATAGTGGGAAGGAAAGGAAGGAGGATAATGTGGGATTCATGTGAGTAAAGTACAATGTTTATAGGTATATAAATGTTATGACAAAACCCATTGTTTTATATGCAACTAAAAATGAGGTTGGGGAGAAGGAGAGAGAAAGAGAGAGAGAGAGAGAGAAGAAAAAGAGGCAGTGAATGCAAGAGAAAATCAGCTTATAAAATGTGTGAGTGTAAATAAGTGGCACTTATAGGACAAATGAGACATTCTATTGGTAATTTGTTTTTGGTTTTGTCTTTATTTTTTCTTCTGGCTGCTCAGTTTTTGCTTCCTTCATGTTCTATACATTTATAGCAATGTCACAGAGAATGTACTGTTCTAGGAGTATCTGGGAACATGGACTATGCTGGGGCTTTTGGATTATAATGGTGAAATATTTATCAATTTCACAAAAATCAATCATCGCTTCATATTTTCCTTACCCTAAAAGAGATTCAAATTGCATCTGTAATCAACATCTAGCTCTTTTGGATCATAATGGTGAAATATTTATCAATTTCATAAAAATCAATCATCTCTTCATATGTCACTTACCCTAAATGAGATTCAAATTGTATCTGTAATCAACATGTAGCTTTATGGTCTTTGATTCTTAGCCTTCCCTGCCCGTCATCCCTTTTTCTCTCTGGCACTCACTCTGGATAATTTTTTCTATTTCATAGTCCACTATTTTCTTCTTAGTTGCTACTTTATCTTTCTGCTGATGTCTTAATTTAGTACGTTTTAGAATTTTGGACTCCATTTCTCAGTGTGCTGAACAGTGCTTTATGGTCTCTTCTTTTTCAGAAGCTTAAATTTTTCTATTTGTTATCTAAAAAACATCAGAATATTTCTTTTTCTTTTGTCGCATTGCAGTTCCCTTATTTGCAGTCTTTGCAGATCCTTTCCGTGGTCTTTTCTGTTCCTCACACCCCCCTTGCATGTTTTGTGACACTTTTATTGTGCATACTCCTCTACTTCCGGGACATAAACCTGAACAGAAGCCGGGTCCCCTTGCACAAGATTGGCATTGGCATCTGCCTGTTGCGCTGGGGAACCGTGGCCTGGGTCCATTCTGAATTGAATTCTCTGGCTGCCGATTTTCATTCCCACAGATGGTGTGAATTTGTACTTCAGACTCGTGAAAACTAACTTGCTATTAATTAGCATGGGTTTTTTTTCCTCTTCCATTTAGTGGCAAGGTGAAGAAGGCAGGCAAGATATTCCCCTTTTTTACTCAGCGGGATTTATTTTTCCTTGAGACTCAGGAGTCTCAGCCCTGTGCGAAGTTTTTCTTTGTAATTACTTATTTTGAAGACAGCTTGGGTGATGCCTCTTCTCTGATGAGGTTCAAACAGCCTCGAGTGGAAGCTCTAGATCCTCCGGGCTCCCCAAAAACCTTAAGGTAGAAGCTAAATGCCCGCAAAAAAGGGATGGATAATGAAATGTAGTTGAGGTAAACAGTGGAATTGTATTCACTTTCAAAAAATGGAAATGATGAAATTTAAAGGTAAATGGATTGAAATTGCACCAAGTGATATGACCCAGGCTCAGAAAATCAAAAGATATTTGTTCTTTCTAAGATGTGGGCATTAGCCTCTAAGACTTAGTTCCATATTTTTTATTTGTTCCTGAGAGCCAGGAAACTAGAAAGTGAGATTTTAGGTTGGGGGAGACTTTAAAGGACTGGGAAATAGAATACCATAGATCAAAAGAAAGTACAGAGGGGACATATTCAAGGAGGAAAAGTCTGAGCAGGAAGGTGGATAGTGGGATACAGAAGAGATTCTGTATGAATAGGAGGAGATACACACAGAGAAAAAAAACCTACAGTAACTTCTAGGAAATCCCAGGAATAATTGAGGCTTCTTAGGGGTCAGTCCAGATTAAGAGTGTGATAAGAATCTTAGTGGGTACCACTAGCCAACTCAGTGAGGATCTGAGTGGAGAGCACCATCCAGGTCCATTCATTCCTTCTTGGTGGCCAAGACCCGTCATGCAGTTGGTGTGTTACAGGACGTGCTCTGACCTTCTGAGTGCCCTGGGTCTCTGGTGCTGCTTACCCTGCATGTTGCCGGGATCTTCGTCCACATGGCCCAATACATGCAAATTCTGGTGTATTTTTTATGTTCTTGCTAGTTTTTCTCCTAGAAGGTATCCTTGCTTCCTTGCTCTGAGCAATCTTTCCCTTCCTGAGTACAAATTGGATTCTAGTTCTGATATTGACATTCCAATCTAGAATCTGAACTTATGAGCCTCCCATTTTAGTATGGATATTTGGATTCATTTTTGATGTCTGTCATTTTAGTATGAATAATTTACATCCGAGATTCTGTCTTGAAAATTATACTGGTGTGCTGAACTAGTGTTCTTGGCATGCTAATCTTTTTTTTTTTTTTTATTATTTCAGCTCATACAAACTTAATAGGTACACCAGTTCCCTCCCTCCCTCCTCCTCCCCCCGAACCCCCTGCTCTCCCTCCCCTCCCCCCTCCCGCCCCATCCCCCCCCCCCCCCCCCGTGCCTCCCGCACCAATTCCCAGAGTCCTTTCTTGTGCATGCCTGACTCTCCTCTGGGCCTCCTCTCCGATGACGTACAAGGACCCAGTGGCATTTCCCTGAACCCTTTCCTGTGTTCCCCTTAAGCATAGGAACACTACTGTGGCTGTCAATCCCTTGCCTCCAAGGATCTTGGTGCCTTTAGCAGATGCTAGACTTTGTGAGGTCAATAGTGTGTTGGACATTGCGCCGGGCATGCAATGTCCAATTATGATTGCTTCGGCCCTAACTTGTGTGGAGTATCTTGCAAATCATTGCTCCTCCCATCCTTTTGCTCTTACACTCTTACCACCCCCTCTTCTGCAAATGTCCCTGAGCTTCAGGATGGGGAGAGATTAGTCTGGCCTAGTTCTAGGTGGTTGATATAGAGTCTCTGAAGTTCTGGATAGTGGTTCGCTGATTTTCTTTTGCAGTTTTGTTGCTCCTGCAATGCCCTTCACTCCATCGTGATGGGCACTGTATGTCATCCCCTGGCCAGAGACAGAAAGCTGTTAAACTGCAGTCTTATCATAAGAGCACATTCAAGGGTAGATGTAATACTTATACCCAAAAGTGGAATCGCAGGGTCATATGGCATTTGGCAATGGGAGGGGTCAATCACCCATTTGCAAAATGGTTACTTTTCAATCTGCCGGACTATGTGCCCTCCCCTTCTGGTGAGTTCATACCCCCTTAGTTGTAAATGATCAGGAACAAATTGTGAACTTAACTAGGTGTCACATTACTTTCTTGCAGTCCTTGATGGAGGCCTATTTTCTCTACTGTAACATGGTCACTTCTCTCCTTGTTTCTGGTGTGGCCCTCCAGCCCCATCCCTCCTGTTCATAATCCTTGCAATTACTGTAGGTAATACATAGATTTACCTATGAGTGTCTCAAGATGGGCTGGGTGGGTTTGGTACTAGGAGCCACCTATTAGGGAGTACATACGGCGCTTAATTTTCTGGGTCTGGGATACTTCACTTAATATAATTGTTTCTAATGACATCCATTTCCTGGCAAATTCCAGTAATTCATCATTTTTGATGGTTGAGTAGTACTCCATTGTATAGATGTACCACTGTTTCCTAATCCACTTGTCAACTGTTGGACATTTGGGTTGATTCCATGACTTTGCTATTGTAAACAGTGCTGCTATGAACATGGTCGTGCTTGTGCTATCGAGGTGAACCTCTGCTGTATGGGAGGTTATACCCAAAAGTGGAATCACAGGGTCATATGGCATTTCAACCTTTAATTTCTTTAAGAATCTCCAGACGGCTCACCAGAGTGGCTGTATGAGCCTGCATTCCCACCAGCAATGTAGGAGAGTTCCCCTCTCTCCACATCCTCTCCAGCAGTTGATGTTGTTTATATTGTGGATTTTTGCCATCCTGACCGGGGTGAGATGATATCTCAGGGAAGTTTTGATTTGCATTTCCTTGATGGCTAAAGAAGTGAAGCATTTTTAAAGATATTTGTTAGACATTTTAATTTCATCCCTGGTAAAATTTCTTTTAAGTTTCAGGGCCCATTTTTTAATTGGTTGGCATGCTAATCTTGAGTCATGAATTAACTCATAAAGGAGTAAGACAATTTTCTATTATAAAGTATTGTGATTTTTTTCACTGTAAATTTTTAGAATGGCCATTGCATTTGTTGTTTTTCTTGTTGCTGTGGCAAAATCAACTTAAAGCAAGAAGTCTTTATTTTGGTTCACAGAGTGAGGATATAATCCATCATGGTAGGGAAGCCCTGGAAGCAGAAGCCTGAAGCATCTGGTCACACTGTATCTGGGGTTAGGAAGAAGAGAGTGATAAAGTGGGTGCTCAGCTTACTCTCTCCTTTTTATTTAGTTCAGGAGTCAAACCCAGGAATGGAGCTGCCCACAGTTAGGGTAGATCTTCCCATCTCAATTAAATGAATCTAGTAATCCTTTGCAGCACACCTAAGGGCTATCAGGTGATCCTAGCTTCTGTCAAAATGATGATCCATATTAACCACATTCTGTTTCTGTATTTTAGATTTGAAATGAAGGAGAAAACCAATTAAGCTGTAGAGAAGAAACTTCAATCAAGTGACAAAATTTGAAAGTAAGCTCAAAATAAAATTCTGTAGGGTTTCGACCAATTACTGTGACATTCAACTAAAAAAGTCAGAGTTAATTATAACTGTGCTTGCATTTTTCACATACTATCAAATAACACCTGTGGAGATTTCCATATGTAGTGGTGATGTCTGGCAAAATGCACCACTTTAATTTTTCAATATAATTTTAAGAAAAAACTCTTCAAAAGGTAATAAGCATGCCACCTGTCAACATTTTTCTGCACACTTCCAGGTTATTCAGTTTTCCTGTCACTGCACCTGTCTTTATTTTCAGTATTAGGTGCTGCTCTGGTTCAATTTAATTCAATCAGACATTGACTGTGCATTTACTATATGTCACTTATATCTCTTGCCCTCTTCTAAACTTCTATAAAATTGCTGTCTGAAATGCTTGCGTGGTACTGATTGATGGGCTGTGGCCATTGTGTTTGAGTCTTAGGGATTACACTCTTCTGTTCCTTTTACAGTAGCTAATACCTAAGTACAAAATAGGTAGCCGATTGAAAAAAATGAGTTTATCTTTGTAAGTGTGCTTAGAATGATAGTAGGAAATAGTGTACGTGACTGATAAATAAAAGTAAGCCATGAAGTTAAGTAGTAAAAGAAAAAATTCTAAGTATGCTGTAGTACAGTTAGGATCTGATACGGTACTGGATATGATGCTGATATGGTACCAAAGGGCACAACACAATAATTATAAATTATTTATTTGGGATTCATATGAACTTATATAGCAGAAATTTTTATGAAAATTAGATATGTTTAAAGTTAAATAGAAAGGGTGAGAGAAAAGTATAGTAGGGACTAATAAAAAAGTGGGAGGAGGTATGATTTCTCTTCGGCGAACTTCATACTAGTGAGAGCAGAGGATGTTGGACGGAGCTGGAGGATCAGATTTACCTCCTGATTAAGAGAGAAGATGGGCAGAGAATCTACTGCAGCGTGGAAGTCTGCAACATTTACAATGTTCAGTCTTAGATTGTAGGGAAGTGACTCTCAGCTGCCTAAGAAAATCCCAAGAAACAATTTTGTTAAGGAAGATAGTTAGATCTGGGCTGGACCATCCTGTGGGCGAGTTGGTTATTTATATACATGTTATCCTCTTATTTTATCTATCTATCTATCTATCTATCTATCTATCTATCTATCTATCTACCTACCTACCTTTACCATCTATCTATCATCTATCTATCTATCATCTATAGGAGGCATGTTCTTACTATGAAGCCCAAACTGTCTTTGAAGTCTCAATCCTACTGTCTTAGTCCCCAAGTGTGAATGCTGGGATTACAGTATATGCAACAACGCCCTTATTATTCTTGTTAGTGAAGGATCAATGAATGTACAACATAGTTCTACAAACTGAAACAAGCCATCGTGATCAGAACAACTTTATAAACTTTAATGTCTGAAAAATATTTTCCCTTACTGTTAAGTGATGTGAGTATACTGATAAGATTCTGTATTAGTCACTACAGTAGTTGCTTATCTCAATGATGCGACAAAATAACTAACAGCAGCAATTTTAGGAAGGAAGGATTTCAGAGGCTATCAGTCCACCAGGGAATGGGGAGGGCACAGTGGTGGAGCAGCTCCTGTTTCAGAAGTGGGGTGGGTGGGCTATCATTCTTAAGGCCTGCCCCCGTTGACTTCCTCCAATCCATCCCCTAAAAGTTCCACAGCTTCAGAAGACCACCCTACCCGCAGCTGGGACTGGTTCAAATACATGAGTCTGCGAGGGACATTTCACCTGCAAAGCTTAGTAGTCTCTCATTTGTTTGTGTGCATCTAATAAAGTTTATTTTTGAGCAGTGTTTTCATCTTTGGTTTTGGATAGGCACGCTACTGTAGTTACATCTTGGCTCTTTTCTAGGTGTGTGTGTGTGTGTGTGTGTGTGTATGTGTGTAAGACTTTTAGCTGCGATGTGTTTTTCTTTGCATTTGAATGTACTGCTTTGTAAGTTTTTAAAATCCAAAGTAAAATTAAATTTTCCTTTTATAATCTTAACCATCCATGCTACATTGGTTTGTGAAAACAGATTTGCAGTGATCCCCAACATTACAGACGTTAAAGGTGCCTCATGCTTCCATTCTGCCCTCTATCTGTCTTAATCGAATCTGCTCTGGATTAAAAACTGGCCTTCAGAGTTTTGGCTTTTATTTTGTTCACAAGAACGTCTGCTCCCTCTGCTTCAGGCTACTCTGTATACTTTCTGACTAGCAAGCTTTATGTTTTTTGCATGAGTGTGTCACAACTCTTCCTGGAGTGTCTCTATGAAATGACAAACTCACACCTCCAGAAAAAGGATCAAGGGCCTAACTCAATAGCAGAGTGCCTGCTTAGCACATGGAAAGGCATAAGTTGTGATCACTACTATCCAAGGGTGTTTGTTAGGGAAAGGGGAGGAACAACTCAAAGACAAAACTGGACCTATTTAAGGAGAGCAAAGGGACATAACGTGGAGTGTGACTTGGAAACATTTCTGGACAAACTACATCTGGACATATACTAATGGCTTCCCGATGGTGTCTTCAGGACTCATGATACTTGGGAGGCCACATTCACCTTCCAGAATGAGAAATAGACTTATAGCTTCCTTTAGGCTCTGTTTTCAAATACCTCATGTTCTGTCCTGCTTTTTGTCAGAGCAATGGACTGGGAATATTTATTCTTTTTAAAGAAATCCCATAAGCAAAAGATCTTGCTCCTACCAGGATGTTTATGCCAAATTAGTACAGTGCATATCAGTGTACTTTAGGACTGTTAGATGTAGGTAGTATATCAGAGGAAGGTGGCAGGATTTATATGCAGGTTGAGCTATGTGAAGTCAGCTTAATATCCTTTTAAAACATCATAAGACCATGCCTTCTAGTCTTTCTACTATGCTGGGAGTCCCATGTCCTGATTTATACAAGAGACTCTCAGAATACGTGTGCCTTTCTTGCCCTTAAAACCACCCACTTTCATGGGGGAAAGCAATGGTATTATTTATATCCACATATAAATCAGAAGAAAAAAGAGCACACTAAAAATAAACACTAAAGTCTAAACAATATAATTCTGGAAAAAGATTTTTACAGCAATAATAATAATAATAGATACTATGTCTTTTCAACATCACCATCTGCATTCATGCCTATTTCTTTCGTTGTTTCCTCAAAGAATGATGAGTAAGAAGACAGAGTTGGTCAAAGGGCTGACCTAACATTATTTTTCTTTTTTTTTTAATTTTTTTTATTTATTCAATTGTGCGTGTGCGCGTGTGTATGTATGCGTGTGCGTGTGTGTGTGTGTGTGTGTGTGTGTGTGTGTAGAACCACGGGCGAATTCAGGAACCACCATGGATGCCTCCACCTCTTCCTTGTTTAATCTGCCCCGGGATTCACAGGCTCCGCCCTACCAGGACCAGAAGCGCAGGCCGCCCCCGCTTCCGCCCTGCGTCTATACGTGGGGGTTTAGGACCCGAACTCAGGACCTTCTGCCTGCAAGGCAGAAGCTTAACCTCTGAGCCACCTCTCCAGCCCCCTAACATTATTTTTCTTACAAAAGAAAAAAAGTGCCAGCCAGTCATAAAGTTGAATCTGAGCCTGCGGTCCACTTTCCTAACTGGACCCATATCTCCTTACTTCTATCTCCTTTCTTAGTGTTTAATCTCTCCTCTATGAGCCACTTGCGTAGCAATTCTCATTTATTATTTTTGTCTGTGCATATTTTTTGTGTATATGTGTTTGCAGGTAACACATGCACATGTGTATATGTGTGTAGAGCTATGAAGAAAACTTTGGGCAGCTTTCCTTAGATGCTATTTACAGTCTCACCAAGTAGACTAGGCTGCTTCTGCAGTGAGCTTTTGGTGTTCACCAGTCTTTGCTTCCAGAGCACTGGGATACCAAGCGTATACCACCATCTGGATTTTTTTAAAAATATGGGTTTTGAGGATTGAACTCAGATTCTCACCCTTGCAAGGAAAGTATTCTATCTTTTGAGTCTTTTCTCCCTCTTTGTCTTTCTCTCTCTTTTTCTCTGTCTCTCTCTTTCCCCACATGTGTGTGTATGAAGAAAAGAGCATTTGAATAGTGTGCTTGTGGAGGCTTAAGGGTGACATCAGGCATCATCCTGGATTACTGTATCTCCTTATTGCTTTTGCTCTGGGCTTTCTTAGGCTTCGTCCTCCCAAGCTGGAATTGCAGGCCTCCGTATCTTCCCGGCAGTGTTTATGTGGGATCTGGGATCTGAGCTCAGATTCTTTTGCCTGAAAGACAAAGGTTTTATACCCTGAGCCATTTTTTTTCAACAATCTTTCTCTTTTTTAACCCTTAACTGTTGCAGAATATTTCACACACACACAATAAAGCAATAAAGGTAATATATATTTCATGTACCAGCTTTAAAAATTATTACAAAACTTCCAGTTTTGTTCACATTTCCATTCTCATACCTTTTATAGCATATTTGTAGTGAATCCATGACATTTTATTTGCCTATGAATACTATAGTATGTTTGTAATAGAAAAGGACCTAAAATATCATGGTACCTTAACAGAGATCTCACAATATGAAGAAAACTTTGGGCAGCTTTCCTTAGATGCTATTTACAGTCTCACCAAGTAGACTAGGCTGCTTCTGCAGTGAGCTTTTGGTGTTCACCAGTCTTTGCTTCCAGAGCACTGGGATAACAAGCGTAATATCTTATCATTAATATCTTTTAAAATCTCCACATCTGTGTCCTAAATCCCTTTTTACAGTTATTTCATTTGCATTAGGAGCCAAACAAGATATTGAGGATAAATGTGGATATTGCAATTGGTTGCTATCTTTCTGAAGTCTTTTTTGATTTCTGGTAGCCTCTCACCCTACCACTTCATGCCATTATCCCTACTTCCCCTGTTGCAGTTACTCTTCTGTGGTTCTGTGAGACAACACTCAGACTTAAGCAACTTAAGTGGAGAAAGAAAGTTTATTTGACTTACAGTTCCAGAGGGTAGATGCAGGCCATTATGGTAGGCGGCAGAAGTTAGAGGCAGCTCAGGTCACTGCAGACATCATGGAGGTTGAGAGGCAAGATGCTGCAAACTGCAAGAGATGACTAGTAGTGCAAAGGAGGTGGGACTAATCGACCTCAAGGCCCACCCTCTGTGATGTGTTTTCCTTCTAAACCTCTTAAAGTTGCCACAGCCTTCCCAAGCATCAACTAAGGATTCAAACACGTAAGCCTGTGGGGGACAGCTCACATTCAAGCAATGATACCACCCTTTGTAGTATTTATGTTTTACATTTATTTATTTATTTATTTATTTATTTATTTAATTTATTTATTTATATTTTGTGCGTGTGTATGTATGTGTGTGCACACGTGCATGTGCGTGTGTGCATGCATGTGCATGTGCCTGTGCCGATGTGTATATGCTTGCCATGACTCATGCTTAGAGGTCAGAGGACAATTTCTGTGATTTGGTTCTCTGCTTCCGCTACATGGGTTCCTGAACTGAATTGGACTGCCAGTCTTGGCAGGAAGTCATAGTTCCAGTCCATGGCATTTGTCTTAAAGAAATTGTTTTTTTTTTTTTCTGTAAAGGTTTCGTGATTCTGAAGTTGGCCATTTATATTATCCAGGTATCATTTTGTGCACTTTTTTTTCAAAAATTTTTTTTATTATTTATTCAATTGTGTGTGCGTGTGTGTGTGTGTGTGTGTGTGTGTGTGTATGTGTGTGTGTAGAACCATGGGCGAATTCGGGAACCACCATGGACCTCCTCCGCCTCCTCCACCTCCTCCGCCTCCTCCACCTCCTCCACCTCCTCCACCTCCTCCACCTCCTCCATCTCCTTCTGCCCGGGGATTCACAGGTTCCACCCTACCAGGACCAGAAACGCAAGCCACCCCGCTTCCACCTGGCATCTACCCGGCATCTACCCTATACATGGGGTCTAGGATACATGGGGTCTAGGATCTGAACTCAGGACCTTCCGCTTGCAAGGCAGAGGCTTAACCCCTGAGCCACCTCTCCAGCCCCATTTTGTGTACTTCTTGAAGACTGGTAACTTGATCAAGAGACTCAATCACATTTAGATAAATTTATTTTAGCAAGAGTAGTTCACGCCTTGTAAGTCACAGGATAGCTGGTCGTTTCAATGTTGATGGCGCTTTAAGGTTGATTCCTGGGTTCAGATAGTGTGTATCAGAACAATGTTCACTGTTCTCTTGTCATTAATTGAGTTAGCTTCTCTTGTGACCCAGATCCCTTGTTCATTAGGGTTTATCCAAGCGAGTGCTTTTTATTTCTCCTTTTCTTCTGCATTGTTAAGAGAGATTCTTCTGTTAAAAAAATTGAAGTTATAAAAGCGTTTAAAAATCTATATTCAGGGCGTCTGCCTTGCAGGTGGAAGGTCCTGAGTTCGGATCCTAGACCCTAGACCCCACGTATGATGCCGGACAGAAGTTGGGGGTGGCCTGCGTTTCTGGTCCTGGTAGGGCGGAGCCTGTGAATCCTGGGGGGCAGAGTAAACAAGGAGGAGGAGGAGGCGATCCTTGGTGGTTCCTGAATTCTCCTGGTTCTACACACCCACACACATATACATACACACGTGCACACATGCATACATGCACAATTGAATAAATAAGAAATAATAAAAAATTAAAAATCTATATGCAGAGCTGGAGAGATAGCTCAGGGGTTAAGACTCTGTCTCGCAAGCAGAAGCTTCCGAGTTCAGATCCGAGGTCGCGTGTAAAAATGCCTGGTGGAAAGGGCGGTGGCCTGTACTTCCAGCCCTGGTGGGCAGAGCTTGGGAAGTCCCAGAGTGAAGCACAAAGGAGGTAGAAGCAATCCAGGATGATTCCTGAAGTCCTCTTTCGTTCTCCACAGGGACACATGGTGCCCTCCGACACACACACACACACACACACACACACACACACACACACACACACACAGAGACACGCACACACACAAAATATTTTTTAAAAAAAATCCATATGCAGCACATTCTCCTATTGCTCTTGGCAGGTGGCGCTCCTGAATCTGTGTAGAGAACTCTTTCCAGCTCCTTGACCCAATGGAACATACCAGCTGCTTCAAGACATCTCACTGACCGGTGACTTCTCTCTCCACCATATTGTGTTCCCATGCACTCTATCTTTATTTATTTATTTTTTGCATTCATAGGTGTGGGTATGTATGTGTGGGGGCATGTTTTGAAGAGGATACTGTGTGTGCCTGTGGAGGCCCATGGGTGATGCTGGGAATCATCCTCGATTACTCTACCTTCTTACCGCTTTGCTCTGAGGTTTCCCAGGCTCTGCTTTCCAGGGCCAGAAGTATAGACCCTGGCTTTTACTGACCGGCATTTTTACATGGGATCTGGGGATTTGAACTCAGTTCCTTTTGCTTGTGAGACAAAGGTTAAACTCTTGCGTTATCTCTCCAGCCCCCATGCAGTCTATCTTTATAACCAATTGGTGCTCAAAGGGAAGTAAAGAGCCTTTTGGCAAAAGAAGCTGTTTCAAGAAAAGTGAATGAGGTTGGTCTTAAAAAATATTCTTACACCTGTGAAGATCAACTGCTCTCGATTAGTTGCCATCAAAGTCGTGACACAGGTGCTGTGTCACCCACCAGATTTTGATATTATTTTTGTGAATTTTCAGGGAGTTATTGTATTGAACAGGCATGAGTGAACTTTGTATTGCTGTTTAATACTGTTTAAAAAGCAATTTGCTCAGGAATGTCAAGCCGAGCTTGTCAGCCTGCTGCTTTGTGATTTCACTGTGTGGGAGGATTCCTTTGCCATAGGCTCATGAAAGTGCCTTGAATTGTTGCTAAAGAGAAAATTTGTTGCTCTATTAATGAATAAAGGTGACTCATAAACTCATATTCTGTATTGGGGGCAAGGAAAAAATAAAAAGAGAACAAAGAATCTTCAGATACAATTTCAGTTGCTGATTTCATAAATTTCCTGGGGAAAATGTATTTTTTGCTCTGGAATGGAGCAATTAGCAAGGTGTTCTTTCTAAAATTAGCCAAGTATTTATCCAAATTCTTCCCTGTCACAATGAAAATCTCCAGTACATTTCATCACAATTTCAAGTTCTCAGACATTAAACTCTTCTCCTAGAATTTTCCTATGCTGGGAATAAGGAGAAATGTTTATTCTCCATATAAGCCTTTCCTATCACTAAGCTGGCTTTATAGATACTTTGCTAGGCACCCAAGTTTATTTCCACCAACAAATGTTCCCCAGAACAGCATTTAAACTTTGAGATCAAACTGTTTCAGTGAATTTACTCATGGATAGGTTTGACAGGTACTTTATTACAGATGCCAACTTGACTATTAAGAACCAAGTCTTTAACTTATTCATGAAGAATTATTTAGTTAAAGTAAGTCCCTTAGCAAGCCCATAGGAGATTATCTAATTGATATGGGGAGACCCAGTTGTTATTGGGCAGGACCATTCCCCAGGCAGGTAGAGAAGAAGAAGAGAGAACTGGTTGACTGGCAGACTGGAAAGAGAGAAGGTATGTTGTGTTCCTCTATCAGCTCTTCTTGTGGACATAGTGTAGCCAGTTCCCTCATTTCCTGACACTGATACGAACTCTCCTGGCATGACAGATCATAACCTAATAGTAGATTTGACTTAAATTGAAAAATTTCCAAAATATTTGATATTTTGTTTGAATAATTTTTAAAAATGAATTTTTTAGGTTAAAATTTAATAAGGGTTGATGATTCTGTCGTTGGTTGGCCAGTGACTACATACTTTAAAAGTCTTTGAGGAAGATAAAGTTTTTTTCCAGTTAATTTCTTATTTTTTTACTCAAGAGTATCTTCATTTGACAAAAAGTTCTTTCACATCCTAAATGCCGATGCCCTGGAACTGTTTGGGATATATTGAAGCAGAGTCATTGGGCAGAAATGTCCAGTGCTGCTAACATATCTACTGTGAAAGTCCTGTTCATCTATGAAATAAATGCAGTCCAATAGTATTTTTCATACATTTATTAACTGGTATATAACTCTTTTTGTTGCCATGCAACATGAGAGTAGAAAATGAAGTTGCTGGCACTAGTTGTGAATTGTAAAACTTTTTTTTCTCCTTATTTTTTCTCCCTATTTTGTGGCTTTGTGGCTGGAATCACTGGTTTCTGAAAGGGCCTTCACGGCTTCTGTTTCCCAAGAACTTCAGGATTGTACTTTAGACACGTTCACAATGTGAACAGCATATGACACAAGGCAATGGGACTTAAGAAGGGCATTAAGTAATGGAAATTATTTTTCTTTTAGCATTTTACTCTCATTCAGAAAATCAAAATGGTTTTTGTAAGGATGAGTAGGAATGTCTAATTGGATTTCCCTAAATACCTTTTTCTATTAGGATAATCATAGTAGTAGCTTTTCCAGGGGTTTACTCATCTTCTATACTAAGCTTTCTTACTTCCACTATGGTGAAGTAACCTTATCTCTGTTTTCCAGAAATAAAGACTGAAGCATGAGTGTAGAGGACTTAAGCACATTTAGGCAGAGTTACAACCACGTTCAATGCTTACTGTTTCTTGAACTTGGGGTCATGCCGTGACAATTTTTTTCTTTTTTGGTCCCCCTTTTTCCAGCTGGTTATACTAAGTATACATGTTCATTGAATATGTTAAGTACCTTTAAAAAGGTTTATACAAGGCTCACCTTTGTATTTTCTAATTATCTGGTTGGCTCTGCTTTCAATTCCTTTTACACGTTGAAGACTGTATTGGACATACTTGTGCCCTCGTGGCATTTGTTTTGATCTTGGTATAAGTCAAAGTTTAACAACTTGTGTTTACAGTGTAAAGGTAGAGTAATTGGTGTAATAGACTTTGTGTAACTCGACAGGAAAGTCAAGTGGCTTGTGGGTAATTAAAATGCCGCTTGACATTTAAATTAAAAAAATTGGAGCAATGTTCCAATAAAATAACGCTTTTACTAAATTCAATCAAAAAGTTCAGCTGGACCTTCTAGAAGTATTTGAAAATTTAGACATTCATTCATTGGGCAAAAAATATGGCACATCAGACAAACTTTCACTTAAAGATTAGTTCCAACTATCTAATGTACAACGTGAATTATAATGGTGTTAATTAATTTGCTTTTAGTAACTATTAAAATATATATGTGTGCAGTAAAATATGTATAAAACTTGAATTTATTCAAACTCTTTGTCAGTTAAAGATTGGAAAAAAGTATTATATGATTGATGTGAGTATGGCAATCAATTATTATTATGAAAAATTTTAAAATATATTTTCTTAAATCTAATCTTTTTTGGTATTAGTAAATATATTGGTAAATTAAAAATGAAAAGTTTTTATCTTTTTTCTTAAATCTTAGAAATTATGTTAAATGAAATAATTGAAATATCTGAAAAATGTATCATTTTCTTCAACATTGACAAGAAGAATTGGTTATGTACCTTGAAAGTCATACACGTTATTGAAGAAGATGCAAATAAGTGTAATGATGTCCCATTTCTAGGTTTAATAAGTACAAGATATGAATTCTATCTTGTCACTGGGGCTTCAAATCCAATCAGAGAGTAGTTGGTTATCCCCACAACAGTGATGCCACTATTATACCAGTGAGCAAGAACTTAAACCAGCAGGTTCCATTTTCAGCATGGGTGACTCGTGATGGCATTGTCTGTGTTCCAACATGATTGGTTAGCCTCACCCTTCCCATTCTGTTGCCTATGGTCCATGTGACCTTTCTCTTGAGCTGGCTCCATTCAGTGTCTACTGCTTTTCTTGATGAATGCCTCATATTTCTCTTATCATTGCAGCTTAGGTTTTGCCTTCACAGTTTTGTCCCTAGTCTGTTCAAGGAGCACCATGAAGTGAATCCAACCATGCGACATAGTGCCTCATCTCCACAGCTTTCTGGCACCTTGGTACATGTTTCTACGATCTCCTAACTCTTGCGTCTTCTATTTCTGCAAAACCAGCACCATATGCACAGTGATTCCAAGGTGGCTGTTAGTAGTCTGATTCTCTTCAGTCATGGCTGCAGTGGCCTCCATGTAGTTTCCACAGTGAACCTGGGAAAATATTTCCAGGATTCCCTGCTAGAGCAGGATGCTTTCAAGGCTGTTTTTTTTCAGATATTCTCTTTTCCAATGAACTTGCATTGCTAACCTAGAAATTTTGATAGGTGAGGTTTTCACTTGAAGCATCTTTTTCTTATTAGCTTAGCAAAACCTGCAAGCTTTTTCCTTATGGTGTTAATCTCTTTAACAATTGCAGCTGCTTCGTTGTAACCTTGTCTTAGTCATTCTTTCTGCACCTTTCATATCTTCCCAATCCTTTTCTTTCCAAACTGCATATGTTTTCTACTTTTTTGTTTTGAATTCTTGCTGTAAATCTCACTAAACAGTTAGCAATAAACAGGCCATAGGCTGACCTGCTGTCTTGCAGTTTCCTCTATCAAACAACTTGGTCCATTATTTATACTATTAGCCTCAAGTTTTCAGGATATTGGCAGAATACAGTCAGATTCTTTGTAAGATTATAATATGAATAACCTCTATTCCAATTCCAAGGAGAGTCATTGTTCCCCTTCAAAACATGAGGTCAGCCTTCATTTTCTACATTTATCTCTGCATTCTGGTTTTCCAAGCTCCCATTAGAGTGGCCTATTAAGTTATGCTTATAGAATTCTAGGGTTTTCCTAACTCATAGCCCAAAACTTTTCACCTTTGTCCCACAAACCAATTCCAAAACCCTAAGAACTGTACAATGAGGAAGTCATAACACCAACTTTCTGCATTAATTATTTTTGTCACTGTTTTGATCAAATATCTAACACAACAACTTAAAGGAGAATAGATTTGTTTTCCTTTATTGTTTGAGGGGATGCTATCTACTACGGTGGGGAAGACATGGTAAGAGGTGGCTTCATGGTTCAGGGGTGTGCAACCCACCCACATCAGTGGATCAGGAAGCAGAGAGACAAGAGAGGAAGTGAGGTCACATTGTAAATCCCAAGGACCATACTTGAGATATCTGTTTCCTTCATCTAGGCCCCCACTTTCCAAAGTTCTATAGCTTTCGAAAACAGCACCACCACCTGGAGACCAAGTGTTAGAATATAGAAGGAGGCTGTGGAGCGCATTTTAGATTGAAATCAGAGAAATATTATGGGTTTCTTAAAAAAAAATAAAAAGCCTATTATATGTTAGAAAGAGTCTAATATAAAGCTTACTGAAAAATCAAATTATTCAGTTGTATGTTTATATTATTGCACAATATATAAAAATTGAAGCATACTTATTGTCATAGTTGGGCACAGGTGTCAACTTGACGGTTGTGGGTTTGAGCTCTGGGCACATTTGTGGAGAATTAGTAGTTGAGTTGAGCCCAGAGCGAACCTGGAGGAGATTATCTAGCTGATGGGGAAGGCCCAGCCCATGGTGGGTGGGATTGGGCCTGGAATAAAATACAGAGAGCTGGTTGATAAGAGTTGACAGCCTTGTGTACACTTGGCCAGACATGCTGATCTGGCAAATAAGGATTGTCCATCTCTTAGCTGTGATGTGGTATCCCTCAGCCCTGGTGTTGGTGCATGCTCTCCCGTCAAGCTAGATTGAGAATTGTAACCAGAAAATTGTAAGAGAGAATCAACCCCTTGTTCGCTTAAGCCATTTGTTGGTCATTTATCAGAAACCATGCAGGCGAACTGCAACACTTATCAAAATTAGAAAGTTATTCTCTATTTTTCTGATTTTACCTTGAATTTTCTGATTTTTTTGTGTGTCTGTGTATAAAAGTTTTTTGTGTGTGTCTGTGTGTGTCTGAGGGTGTGTGTGCCTGCAGAGGCCCAAGAGTAACTTAGGGAATTGTTCTATTATTTTGCTCTGAAATTTCTCAGGCTCTGCCTTCCAGGGCTGGGATTATGAACCATAACCATTTCTGTCAGCATTTTTACAAGAGATCTGAGAATTTGAACTACGTTCTTTTGCTTGCAAGGCAAATGTTTTAGCCCCTTGACCATCTCCACTTTCTGATTTTAAATGTAATATTTATTTATACATTAGTGAAGGTAAGTGAAGCTTAAAGAATAAAATAAAAACCAGTCTCAATTTTCCCATGCTGAATCTTTACTGTCAGTTGTTCAACATATGTTGAACAGCATTCTTCTGTTACTGCTTTATTGAGATAAAATTAAATACAAACTACATATTTACAGTGAATATATTGATGTTTTGGTAAATACATACACACAAATGATGCATATACCACAACAATCGTGATAATGAACTTAACTGTCACTAACAAAACCTTACTCTTGCATCTTTATGATTCCGTCCTCCCACTATATCACTGAATTTTTTCATGACCAAGTGATTTGAGCTCTCTGGAGTTTTATGCAAATGAAATCATAGCTATTTAAATTAGCATGATTACTTTGAATCTGTATTGTGGTTTGTAGCAAAAATGTATTTTTATTGTTGAACAATACTATTTAACTCTATAGATTTATCTTAGTTTTTCCATTTTATTCACTTGTTTATGGAACTTCAGGTTATTTTCAACATAAATAAAATCACTACCCGCACTTGTGTGTCTTTATGTGGTCATATATTTTTATTTTTTATTTTTTTATATATTATATTTTCATTTTTTAAATATAAATATCTTGGGGCTGGAGAGATGGCTTAGTGGTTAAAACTCTGCCTCCCAGGCAGAAGGTCCTGTGTTCGCATCCCAGGACCCGCGTGAAAACACCAGACAGCAACAGCAGCAGTCTGTACTTCAGGCCCTGGTGGGAAATCCCAGAATGAAACAAAAAGGAAGTAGAAGCAATTCAGGTTGATTCCCGAAATCACCCCTGGTCCTCCACAGGGACACAGAGTGCCCTCCAACAGACACATATACATACATACACGAACACACACACAGATATCCTGGAATGGAATGACTGGATCATGTAAAAAGTGAATTTTTCAAACTTTCTACAAGATTGCCAAAATGTGAACTTGAGGATATGGCTTAGTGGTAGAATACTTGCTGGAGGGTATAAATTGAATCTCCAGGATTGCAGGGAAAAATTATTAAAATTATTTTCCAAGCAGTTATACTATTTACATTCCCACCAATAGTGAGTAAATCAGCTTTCTACTTCCTCTATATCTTTGCCAAACACTTGATGTAATCAGGTCATTAAATTTTAGTCATTCAAAAAGATATTTATCTCATTGTGGTTTTAATTTGCATTTACCTAATGATGACTGAAGCTGAACAACATTTCTCTATGTTAATATGCCACTTACCTTTTTTGGGGGGAGGGGAATGTGTTTAAATTCTTTGTCATTTTATTGTTATTTTCTTTTTTTTAAAATTTTTTATTATTATTTATTCAATTGTGCGTGTGTGCGTATGTATGTGCGCACGCATGTATGTATGTGTGTGTGTGTAGAACCACGGACAAATCGGGAACCACCATGGACGCCTCCACTGCCTTCTGCCTCGGGATTCACAGGCTCCACCCTACCAGGACCAGAAGCGCAGGCCTCCCCCGCTTCCCCCTGGTGTCCATACGTGGGATCTGGGATCCGAACTCAGGACCTTCTGCCTGCAAGGCAGAGGCATAACCCCTGAGCCGCCTCTCCAGCCCTGTTATTTTCTTATTATTGACTTTTTGTGATTTTTTTGTGTATTCGGGAGGATAGTTCCTCTATTGATGCTTGATTTGAAAATATTTTCTTCTAGTTTTGATTGTCTCTTTCATTTTCTTTTTTTAAAATTTATTTTGCGTGTGTGTGTGTGTGTGTGTGTGTGAGAGAGAGAGAGAGAGAGAGAGAGAGAGAGAGAGAGAGAGAGAGAGAGAGGAGAGAGAGAGCAACATGTGTCTCTGTGGAAGACCAAGGGTGACTTCGGGAATCATCCTGGATTGATTCTACCTCCCTTTTGCTTCACTCTAGGGTTTCCCAGGCTCTGTCCACCTAGGGCTGAAAGTGCAGACTTCTGCCTTTTCTGCCTGATGTTTTTACATGGATCTAGAATCTGAACTTCAGGACCTTATACTTGGGAGGCAGAGTCTTAACCCCTGAGCCATCTCTCCAGCCCTTTATCATTTTCTTAGCAATATCTTTTGGAGAGTCACAACCTTAATTTTTTAGAATTGCAATTAATTAATTTTTCAAAATATGAATCATGCTTGTAATCACAATTATTTTTTTGCTTCATCCACCCAAAGATATTCTCGTGTACATTTCGTAGTTGCTTTGAGTTAAGTTGTGTATATGCTGTTAGTCATAGATTGAAGTTCATTTTATGTTTTCACTACCATTTGTTGATAACTCTGTGCTTTCTTCATGATTGCCTTTGTGTTTTTGTTAAAAAAAAGGACCATGCATGTGTATGTGAGTGCACGTTTATTATTAGACTCTATTCTATTTTACCTATTTATGTAGATGGTCATGCTGCCATGATTATTGTACCTTTGTAGTAAGTCTTAAATTGAAGTCATCAAATGCTCTTAAGCAGTTGTGACTATTCTACATCACTTGCATTTTCATATGAAGTGCATAATTTTTTTAAGTTTTACAAAATTTCCCCTGGAATTTTGATTGCATTGAATGTGTGTGCTAGTTATACACACATACGTCAACTTGACAATTGGAGATTGAGCTTTGGACACGTCTGTGAAGAATCAGTGGTTCAGGCAAACCTGCAGGACAATATCTAATTGATGTGGGGAGACTCAGTCTATGGTGGGTGGGACCCTTTCCTGGGCTGGTGGTGAAATGGAAGGAGCTTGTGTGGTAATTTGACTTGCTTTGGCATAATGAGACGGATTCTCAGTTTGGAAAGCAAAGTTTGTCTCTCTGTTAGTATATCCCTTGGTTCCTGGTGTTGGTATGAACTATATGGCCAAGTTGGACTATGAACTGTAACTGAAAATTGTGAGCACTAATAAAACCCCTTGCTCCCCCAACTTGTTTGGTCATGAATTTGTCAATAATATGCAGACAAACTGCAACAATATGTACATCAGCTTGAGGAGAATTCATTTCTTAGCATTAGTAAATATTTTGGTTACTTTGAAAAACTTTCTCTTAGCAATGTTTTATGTCTTTTATACACAAGTCTTTAACATGTTTTATCATATTTACTCCTAGGTATTTCATACATTTAAATTAGTGTTTTCAAAAAATTCCATTTCTAATTATTTGGTGTTTTATGAAAATACCTGGCTTTTGAATACTGATCTTGGTAAATTCACTTATGCATAGCCCTTCTGTACTGCCTTTCTCCAATTTCCTTCCTTCCATTAGGATCTGCATAAATGATCATGTCTTTGGAAAAGATACTTTTACTTCATTAGAAACTTGTGTGGTGTTCAAAGACATGTAAAGCCGACACATTTGTCTGTCCCAGAATTTACTGAAGTTGCTCATTTCTGAAGGTCAACAAGTGTATTGCATTTCAACAATCAATATATTATGTTTAATAGGATTAGTTTTGAAAGCAGATTATTTTGGTGTAACTTATAGCAATGGTATTGGAATTTATGGCTTTACAGGATGCAGAGCACGGGGATAAAGTAAGAAAGGGACTCTACTAACTATTTTCTAATAATTAACGTGTCTTTTCATTTAAAATTTAAACAGTGTTCTGAAGATTAGGAACACTATGTTGACAAAGTGGTATTTGTAGTAGTTCAGGTCTATTTTGGACGGAAGTACTGGTTCTCAGGAGATTAACAATATTGATTGCTTTTTAACATTTAGATTCTCCTGGACAAAACAATAAGCTTTATCTAACTCTTCAGAGTTGCTGTTTTCTGTGCTACATACTTCAAGTGCTGACCATAGCAGCAGAGCCCAAGGAAATCTAGTCAGTCATGAGTATTGGTGGGAAAAGCTCACATCTGAAAATTTATCTTTGTCTCTGGGGATTTTCTGTCAGACTCAGTAAAGTTCAAACATTTACTGAAGACCAGAACAGTATTTTCATATATGCTTTTCTCATCCATGGTAACCATGGGGCTGTCGTCTCACAGGGAAGATTGCTGGAACAGCCCTTGAGAAGGTTTTAGCCCTGAAGGACAAAGAGGTTCTTAAACGCACTCTGCCCAGAATTCATCATAAATACTGAAACTTCTGTTAGTTCTAAAAGGATTATTTAAAACACTGTCAGCACTCTCCAAGGATGTATAAAGCATGCCATGTGATATTGCATCTGCCTCAGCTGTAATGATCCCCTATTCTTGGAAACTTGCCTATTGGGTCTGAGAATAACTGTGGGGGTGACTGTCTTTCGGGTAAGAAATTAGTAAATGAAACCATCCCTTTTCCTCTATAGTCTGCACCTGTTTTAAGTCTTACTCATCTTTCACATTTCTCTGTACCTCTTTTCTCATTTGAAATCAGATGACTCTGCTGTCAATTGGTGGACCTAATTCATCCCCTAATACACATTATCAACTGTGTTCTCATCATTCCAACTTGTCTAATGCTCCTGTTGAACTATGTTTCTGTGAGTCTTCACTTTCTGCAATCATTAATGGCATCAACAACGTGTGCCTGGTCCATGGTTGGCACTGAAGAACAGGTACTGGGTGAAGGACAACCTGGTTATTATACCTCACATGATGCTATCTGTCTCGTTTTGTGAGATAAGAGTCCCTCACTGAGACATAGAACTCATATGCATTGCCTGCTACTGAGCCCCACTCTCTCCTTAGCACTGGCTTTACAAGTGTTCGCCTGCATGGTTGCTGATAAATGACCATCAAATGGCTTAAGAGAACAAGGGTTTATTCTCTCTTATGATTCCTGGTTACAGTTCTCAGTCCAGCTTGACAGGAGAGCATGCACCAACACCAGGGCTGAGGGAACTGGCTACACCATCACCACATGACGGCTGAGAGATGGACAATCTTTACTTGCCAGACCAGCATGTCTGGCCAAATGTGCGAAAGGATGCTGACTTCCTCAACCAGCTTTCAGTATTTTATTAACCTGTTCAGGGCCTATTCCTATCCACCATAGGCTGGACCTTCCCCAACAGCTAGACGATCTCCTGCAGGTTTGCTCTGGGCCTAACCAACCATTAATTCTCCACAAATGTGTCCAGAGCTCAAACCTCCAACCATCGAGTTGACACCTGTGCCTAACTATGACAATGAGTGAATGGATGAATGCATGAAACAGATCTTGTGTGGGTAGCACTATTTCAGTTTTAAAGTAAAAGTTACAGAATATAGTTTTCTTGTTCATAGATTGGACTAATTTATGATGGAACAGGGTTTAAGCAAGTGAAGCAACCCCCCAGAAGTTTGGGAAGAGAGGAAAACATATATCGTTGTGTAGATTGGAGGAATTTGTCCCTAGGTTTTACAAAGTTTGGTAGGCAGATAACCTATTTGGACTACGGGGTTCGGAAAATGATTTAGGCACATAGCCTATAATTTCAAATATACTTGCTCTCTGATGATTGATAATAGATGTGAGATACTGTGTTAAAGGTGAATCTGTTATGAAATTTAGAATACTTTGGCAAAAAGGGAAAGACATGTTGTTCTTTTCATATTTTCACAGAACCTTTTGTTTATATAAATATACTTACTTTGAAATGCTTAACACATTTTTCTAAGCTTGCCATTGCAGTTTGGGAAGTTACACATTTGAAAACTGGCATCCCTTTGGTGTTTTTAAGTTTCTTGAAACATTCATATGTCTGTACTTCTTTTAACCCCATTTTTTTTGATTTTCCCCAAATGAGTAGCCTCCATGTTAGACTTTAGTTTCATGTAGTAGAGGACTGCGGAAAAAAGGTTTCAACTGTCATATACAGAAGTCTATCAACACACACACACGCACACTACATACCACACACACCACACACACACGCACACACACACAGCATATGAACACAGAGAGAAAGAGAGAGAGAGAGAGAGAGAGAGAGAGAGAGAGAGTTTTTAAGTGGCCGTGTTCCTGTTTACTCCATTATTTCTTTTAGTTGAGAAATAATGTAACACTTTGTATTTTTCAGACAGATTTTTTTTAAAAAATCATATACGACTTAAGGGTAAAATTTCTTCTTCTTTCTTGTATTTATGCTCCTTTTACTTCTCGTGTCCTCATATGGCTCTCTAGCAACTCTCAGGAAATGTTGAAATATTAGCTGCGAGGTTGAACATATTTGTCTCATTATTTATACTAACAAAATGTCCAAAGCAACTTGAGATTTAAGCACTATATTCCCAATGAATTTGATTATAAATACATCATATTAAGAAATGTACTTATATTTCTAGGCCATATATTTAATTTTATCAATTGCTTAAAAGTCTATTGGACAATTAGATAACTTGTCTTCTTTGATTTACTGGTGTGATGAATTATAGATTTCCTAATATTAGGCCATAATTGCATTCATTTCTAAAGTAAATCCTATTTTATCTTGGTATAGTCTAATAATATCTCGACAGATTGTATTTTCTAATATTTTATTCTCTCTCTCTTTTTCTCTTTCTGTCTCTCTCTCTGTATGGATGCACATGTGGGTACTTTCATACACTGGGCAGAGGACAACCTGGTTATTGTACCTTACATGATGCTCTCTATCTCGTTTTATGAGATGGAGTCCCTCACTGAGACATAGAACTCATATGCATTGCCTGCTACTGAGCCCCACTGTCTCCTTAGCACTGGCTTTACAAGTGTGTATCACCATATTCCCCCTTTTTATGTTGGTTCTGGGTATTGAACTCATGTCCTTATGCTTGCAAGCAAACCACCTTATTGACTGATCCATCTCCCCAGTGCCTGCTGTAACCAGCTCTTGCTTCTAAGCCCCGTAGCTCTGGATAGAACTTGGAAGCCTGTTGTGAATATTTCCAGGTGTCCTGGTCAGTTTCTTCCCAAACAGCCAGACTGTACTGCGTCCATTTAGAGTCTTCTATTGTTTATATAGCAGAATTTTCTTGAAACTGCTCTCCAGATTTCCCCCTAATCGGGCTGCTCCTTTCCATTTTCTTTTCTATTTTTCTTTGGTTTTTATTTCATCAGAAATTGAGAAAGAGTGGAGTAAGTCAAATCATTTTATTAATCTGACAGTTCCTGGTCTTGTTCATCAAATTCAGGAGCAATAAGTGCAATGAAGTAACAGTACTTTTACTCAACTCCTTCTTGTAACTGTAGGCTCCATATGTCATCGTGGTAACTTTTCTGTCTCAGGAAGAACCAGTGTCCCTGAACTTCTCCTCTAGGAGCTAGACTAGCCCTGTGGCTGCATCGACATCACAACCAATGCAACTGGCGTGGTCTATCTCAAGTGCTAAATTTTGTGCCTGGCGCAGCATTTCTTTTCCATTCATGTGGATGTGGGATGTAGATGTGGATATATGCATATGTGTGGCTGTGCATGCAAATGACTGTGCTGCATGTGGAAACTTGAGGCAAATATCAAGAATCACTCTCTATTGCTCTTCTGTCTTATTCTTTTGAGACTGGATCTCTAGTTAAACCCAGAGTTTGTGGACAGAGCTAAACTGACTAGCTAACTTGCTCTAGGGATTTCTAGGCTGTGCTTTCCAGGGCTAGAATTACAATTGGGCTCCCCCACTCATCTAGATTTTACGTGGCATCCAGGGATCTAAATTCCAGTCCCTTTTGCTTATGCAGCAAGCGCTTTAACTGATGAATCATCTTTCCAGCCCTGGAGTAGTATTTTTAACTACAAAGATGTGTATGTGAGTACAGTAGCTCACATTTTTGCTCAAGACCAGTAGAGTTCTACCTATGGGTATTCTGTGTACTATTAGATTTTAGGAGTCTCATTCTGAACACTGCATACATATCTCATTCTGTCTTAAAGAACATGGAGCATACAAATACAACCCTTGAACACAGTCATATCATCAGTTAAGTACAAACACCAAGGGGCGTTGGGCTTGTGCAACATTTTATGCTCAGTATGGGAATGGCCCATGCAGAGTTCACATTAAATGTCCCTTACGACAAATCCTTTTTCAATAGGATGATTTCCCTTTTCTTTCCTCTCTCCTGGGTCTCTCTTTAGTTAGTGTTCTTCATATCAAGACCGGTGATCCTAACTCTCAGCTTCTTCTTGGAAATGTCCTTAGGTATCTCTCTGGCCAGGGCTTTGAGGATTTTTTTCCCCCAGGGAAGGGGTTAGGCGATCAATCCACACATAAACCTTTCTCAGGTCAAGATGTTTTGTTTTTCAACAAGGTAAATGCATTATTTGTCCCAACAGAGAGCTCCTCTTTAACAGGAGTGACTATCTGGAAGGCTGCGGAGGCTATGCATCAATGATTTTGAGAGAGCACAGGCAGGCTGACTAACTGGATGTTTTACCCATGCGTTTCTGTGCCTAGGGCATTGCCAATGGGTGAACACCGAGGACTTCTGTCCCTGGCTGACCTTGGGCAAATATAATAGTTCTTCAGTCTGTAAAAAGGAAGGTAATTTGTGATATCTGTCCCATCCCAGAGCTTCTGGAAGATGCATGTGACTATATCCACCTAGAGCTGTGAATTTTCTGTGAAGGAGGCTGGGTGAGCCCCGGGTGTCACTGTTATCATCCTGTTAGATGCCTTGAGATTATGACAACAATGACTCAGCTGTAACTGCTTGTTCATTACCTTTAGCTCTAGCACTGGCTATCTTCCATGCAGGCTGTGCACGTACACATATTTATCTCCATGTCACAAGCCTTCAAATGGCCAGGGTAGAGGCTTACCTTGAGCCTAGCTCTTTGGTCATGTACATGCCAGAGCGGAAATTTCATGTGATCAGACAACCTTAGGCCTTTCCACCTTCCTGCAGATCTCAGACTTGCTAAAGGCTCTAAGACTCTGTGGCTTCACCAGTAATGTTGAGTTACTTAAAGTTGTTACATGAAACAACTGAGACCAGTTCCCTGAAGTCCTTGGCAAACAGAAGGTGCTCAATAAACATTAGAGCTCTAAATTTTAGTTTGCTTTTATCCTGTCACTTCTTTTGGCCTTAGCATTTATGTGACATGTGTATTACTATTTCAGCCTCCTGCAGAAAGAAGGTGGCATTAATGTTTGGGATCCGGTTTTTTTTTTAGAAGGTTTCATTTTGAATTATGGGTTTTCATTCTCTATGTCCTCAGAGTGATTTAAATACACCAAATGTATACAATCATTTACTCTGTGGCATTTATTTTCAATAGCTTGTGAGTCCTCAAGCCATTCATAATAGAAAGGGAAAGCCACAAAAGCCAGACTGGCTGCTAGGAGGTGCTATTGAAAGCCTCAGTAGCACAGAAATGATCCCATTGAGCCCGCTGAGTGTGAGAATGCCAAGTGCTAGCAGACACCAAGGACGCCCATGACGTTTACCTGGCGCTACTGCAAATCTCAAAAGGTTTTAGAACAGTTATTTCCTGGAGGAAACAGTTTGCTGCTTTGCCTCTGGATTCGTTTGTGCTGTGACTGCAGCTTGCTGTAACGGAGAATTCTCAGACTGCACTTTAGGGCTGTAAATAAAAGCAGGGTTTCCCTCGAGTGGAGAACCTTGCATGGCTTCTGGAGTGTGTTCACAGGACAGTGTTACACCTGCTAATTATTGATCTCAGTGAGAAGTGGTTGTTTCTGATTCTGCACACAGCTGTGCAGTGGCTAAAAAGCCCCGCTCTGCCTCCCACTAGCTGGACAGCTCTGTCACTTAGCCTCTGAGTCTCTGTTTCACAATCTATAAGGTGGAGAGTGATAACTAACCTTGACTCTATTTTATGAAACCTTTTTTGTCTTTTTGGTGTGTGTAACATTCCTACATTGGTGTTTAGACTTTGGAAGATACATACCCAAAAGTGGAATAGCTGGGACATATTATAGTTTTATTTATTTATTTAGGGGTGAGAAATTCCATACTGATAATGACTTCATTAGTTTATACTCTTTACAATAATGCACAAGTATTCTTTTCTCCCCACATTGTAACACTGTTTAATAGGTCTCCAAGAATGCTGATTTTTTCAAATGTATGTGTGTGTGTGTGTGTGTGTGTGTGTGTGTGTGTGATATAAGTGCATGAGTGTATGTGCGTTCATTTAAATGTGTGCAGATACACATGTATATGCCGTACTTATGTATATAGTGGAAACCCAAGGTTGATGTCTTCCTTAGTTGTTATCTATATTATATGTCAGAGGTAGGGTCTCTTGCTGAACTTGAAACTTGATGTTTTGGCTTGTCTTGGAGAGCCAGCTTCCTGGGGAATTCCTTCTCTCTGCCTCCTGTACTCTGGGATCCCCCCAAAAAAGCTGGCCAGCTTTTTCTTTTAAAGTAGGTTTTGAGGATCTGAGCCATATTCTTGGGCAGTAGGTCTGAGGAGGTCTGAGCCTTATTTTTGGGCAGTCCTCTACGTGATGAATTATTGCCTAACCCTAAAGCATGCAACAATTCTAACCAGCCATGCTTCTCCCATGGCATTCGACATCTAGCTGTGCAGTTTAGCTCTGCCTCTCCTAATGTCTAGCCTTGGATGACTTACCCCACCCAAAAAGTTCTTGTAAGTTCTAAGGTACAACACCTCAGTTTTTGCTTTTGTTGCAGTTTGCCTGCATAGTTGCTGATAAATGACCATCAAATGGCTTAAGGGAGCAAGGAGTTTATTTTCTTAGGATAGTCCGGTTACAGTCTGTCCAGCTTGACAGGAGAGCATGCACCAACACCAGGGCTGAGGGAACCGGACACACCATCTCTATGTAATGGCTGAGAGAGGGACGAGCCTTACTTGCCAGACCAGCATGTCTGGCCAAGTGTACACAAGTATGCCAACTTCCTCATCAGCTCATTCAGGGCCTAGTTCCACCCACCATGGACTGGTCTGCCCCATCAACTAGATAATCTCCTTCAGGTTTTCTCTGGGCTTAACTACTAATTTTCTACAAATGTGCCCAAAGCTCAAACTCTCAACCATCAAACTGACACCTGTACATAACCATGATGGCTTTCTCCTTTTACTATAAGCACTCATTGGTGCAAAACACACTATTTTGTTCTAAAATCTATAGAAAAATTTTTTTCTGAGCCAAATGTGAGTGACTATATTCTAGCGTCAACACAAAATCGCAACTCTCATCTGAAAGAGGATAAGTGACAGTTTATTATGGGGCCATAATAATGAGTGATTATGGCCACAGACACAGATTCAGGATTGCTCTAAATTCAATTTTCCAATGTGACAATGATTTCATAACATTTTGTAATTATAGAAAAAAAGTCATAAGTGAAGACAACTTTTAAAATACATTGGTTGAAGCATCAGCTAAGTGGCTTACAATGAAGGGGGCATATCAGCTATAGGACTCAGATGCTATCTGAACATACTAGTCTTTTGGTTACTGGGAACTTAGTGGTCTGATAATAAACTCCAAAAAGTTTCTGTTAAGGAGACCACAAACAGGTAAGGTAAACTGAGGCTCTGATGCAGTGAGGCAACATTCCAACGTCTCCACAGCGGAGTTTCAGGGAACTTTGAGGTTCTACTCAGTTACTCTGTTTTGACAATGTAGCTCTTTCCAGAAACTTTCCTTTCACTTGAAGCATGAACATGTTATATCACGGAAAAAGTTAGATGAAATGTTGTAATCACAGAATAAAAGGAAGCCACAAACCTGTGCATTTGCCAGATACATCAGTGGGGATAACAAATGGGTGGGCTATAGCATAATGTAGAGGTTGTTTTGATAGGTTTTGGGTTTTTTCTGGTAACTACTTTAGCTTTGGGGCTAGTGGAAGTCAGAGATCTATCTGACAAAACATGTAACAAGTTTTACATAGTATTTGACAAAGATGTTGGGTCAGTTATAGTGGCTTGTAATAACTGTTTATTTCTCTTTCTCTTTTTGTCTTTTTTTTTTTCCAGTGCTGAGGAGAAAACTTGGACTCACTAGTCAAGCCCTCTGTCACTGACTTAATTAGTGTTAGCAAATGTTTATAAAGGGAACTGAAGATAGCCAAAGCTCATTTCATTTGCTCATCATTCCAACTTTCCATGGTCCTGAAATTTGAGTCAGTCTTCTAGATCTTTAGCACAGATGTAACTTTTTCAGGGAACTTTAGTTTATACCCTTGAGACCTCATCTTTGTCAGCCAAAATGGTTTATTAAGTACTTTTCTAGACTAAGTTCTCCACTAAAGAGAGGCTCTAGAGATAGCTTAACTTCTTTCAAACACCATAAACCACTCACCAGTGCTTTGAAGATAGAATTTAATAGGTACCTTAGAAGCTCAGTAGATGGAATTACCCACATGCAGTGTTGAATTGTCTGTGACTGTGCATATTCAAGCAGAGGTCCAAGATCACTTATGAATGGAGTTCAGACAATAGCCCACCTTAGAGCTAGAACAAATGACCATGAGACTCCTCATAGCATTGACCTGTCATACATATGTAATTTTTCCACATTCTATAAATACCAAAACATATGTATTGGTCTATTTTTAACGCTTTCCGAGCAGATCGATATAAAACATTGGGCTAATGGGTCGGTTGCCAGTAGTATGTTGCTGCCTCCCCCCCAAGTTCAATGTGATTAGCTCCCTCCAGCAAGGTTTCTCCCAAGTGGAATTCCTTCAGGCAATTTTTCTGCCTCTGAGACATTTGAGTCCTTTCACTGTTTCGGGAACACAGTTCTAAATTATGCAAGTCTTTGCTGACACAGGGCCGAACACCTTGCCAAGAGTACTTCTTCATGAATGGAATAAATGAAGAGGGGGGATGGAGGCTAGGGGGAGGAGGAGGGGGAGAGGAAGGGGGACAGGGGGAAGGAAAAGGAGAAGGGGAAGAGTAGGGGGAGGGAGAGGGGGAGAGGAAGAGGGAGAGAGGAAGAGAACTCTATAGCCTCTGCCTTGATGTCTCCCAATTCTATACAGCGTGAAGCTGAGGATTCCTGATAGATGGGACCAGGTAATGCTCTTTAAATCTGGAGGCAGGTTTAGCAGAGGAGCGATGGCACCGAGTACAGCCTGGGACTGCAGAAATGCTGGCATGGTACCCAGGCCATGGGCCATAGCAAATCCCCTTTACCGGACACTCCTATTGTCTGCACTATCACGTCAGCATCATGCTTCTGTTCATCGAGCTTAGGGGAAGGTTCCTGGGCTGAGTTAATTATTCCATCTGGCTCCAAGGCAATTGCTTATGCTTTTTTCATAACAAGCCAAGTGTAAAATATCACAAAGAACTCTGGGCGAAAAGCAATTGGAGACTTCAATTGTACCAAGACATTTTCTTCATTCTTAGTGACTTTACTTTCTGGGAGAATCTCCTGAGGAAATAAATGAGAGATGCTTAAACACACTCAGTGGCAACACTTTGAAATAGTACAAATTTGTAACTCTGGATAAGAAGCTCCAAATAAGAAACCATTTCTTTTTGTTGTTACATAGAGCATATCTAGACCATAAAGGTCCATGTGGTAGAAGAAGATTTCAAGGCCTGGTAGATTACTCAGTAAAAGAACCAAGTTACTAAATAATTGGCAAGTTTTTGGTTAAAGTGTATATGTATTTTCAGACTCTTTTGTAGTTAAATCTGCATTTATCAGACATTATCTGTAATGCATATGGTATCAGATATAAGTATTAATTTACTTAATCCTTGACAGAATTGTATGAGGTGCTGTTTAATGTAATTTTTTTGAGATAGCATCTCAAAGAGCCTGGCTGACCTTGAACTTTGATTTATAACTGAGGACAACCTTGAATTCCTGATCCTTCTGTTTATCACGTTCCAAGTGCTGTGATTATCAGCAATAAGTCCCTTTGCTCGGGTAACACAAGGTCCCCATTTTATAGATGAAGAAAGGAGGCACAGAAAACAGGTAATTTACTCAAGATCACTAGATAGATCGGCATTTTTAAAAAAAGTAGGTCGTAAATTTTTTAAAATATGTTTTTCCTTAGTTTTACAAGCATATTGAGTACTTACCCCTGCCTCTTTCCTTCCCATCCTCTCTCCCCTCCCTTTATCAACTCATTCCACTCCCTCCAACCCTCTTTTCTGTCCACTTCTATGGGCCCCAGGGTTCCCTCTGTCTTTAGACCAGCATTTTGAACAGAGGAAACTTAACTGTAAATCTTGAGCTGTTGCTCACAGCTAATACTGCTTAGACATGCTATAAAGACAACCTCCAGAAGTTGAATGTGATTACATATGTGTTCATACACAGAACACATATGTACATATATATGGCACACATGTGTTTGCATGTAGAATTATTGATTAAATAAATGTGATTATATGTGAGTAGTGAGAACAAAGGTTTTCCTTTGGTATTTCCTTTGATAAATATGACAATACTTACAAAGATAGCATAATAAGCAGCCATTCTTTAACTTGTCTGCTCAACAAACATTAATTTTTTTCTGTGTGCATCAACAACCGTGTGGTGAATACTTAACTTTCAGTCAGTAAGCTTGCTGTCCCACACAGAAGCCAGGACTCAGAACTAAGCCTAATTTTCACTGTTGGTTCAGTTCTTAATTGGTCTCAGACTAATGTTGACCTAAGCAGTTTCTATTCAGCTATTAGTTCCTTTCTTGTGTTGAATACTTTCAGAACTGGGGCAGTGTTTCTCAGTGAGAGTAATTTTGTTCCCCAGTGACCATTTTGCTTAGAGACATTTTTGGTTGTAGCAACTGACGTGGGAATGTTGCCACTGGCACTTGGTGGAGAGTGGGGGGGCCAGGAATGTTGACACACCACAATGTTGAAAACCAAGGATTACAGGTTCAGGTGTTATTTATGCTGAGATGGACTATTTGAATGCCAGTGGTCTTGTTCCCACTTTTTGTTTTGGGGTCGCTAAGACAATGCCAATCTATTTTGACTCCATTGTTCATTGGTCTCTTCTCCCTGACAGACTTCAGGAGATGTGTCTTTCTATATCCATCCAGGGTTTTATGAGATGTGACTAAGGAACAGCATGTAGGCTTTGGACTCAGATGACCACACAGATATGTATTAAGAACCCTGTATGGCCTAGCACTAAGCCTTGCTGTAATAGACTAACTTTTCGCCTCTTTCAACTTTTGTTCTCATCTAAAAAATGGGAGTGGCATTTTTTAACCCATTTTCATGTGCTTATGTGTATGGCATGCATGCACGCATGTATGTATGTGTATATGCATAAGGCAGTGTGCACATACATGACACACATACATATGGAGTCTTGGGGTGATATCAGAATCAACCTTGACAGCTATTCCACTGTATTGTTTTGAGATGGGTCTCCAAGTAAACCTAGAATTTGCCAGTAGGGCTAGCCTGGCTACTTACATGGCTGAAATTATAGGGGTGTCACCATACACATCTGGCATTTCATGGAATTCTGAGGACATAAATTGCTCCTTTTGCTTATGTGGAAAGCACTCTAACCACTGAGCAATCTTTCCAACCTGGAGACCAACTTCTAATACTAATTTTCCTGAGAGTATCATGCAGATTTCATGAAACACACTTTGTAAAATGGGGTTACTACCACCATGTAGTAGATGTTCCATACAGGGCTATTTCTGTGTCACTTTAACCTGAAGAAGGACTTTGATAATTAAGATTAATTTGGTCACTGTGTAAATAAAGCATCAAGCAGTCATACATTGGGCATAGGTTAGGTTCTTAAAGGCTAGAATTGTTCAACATCAATTTTTATATGTCAGGCTGGAAGAGAAATCAATGTCCTTTCCTCTGTTTGCCTGGAAAATTATCAGCTTCAAGTGGGATCACACTCATTGCAGTAGGGGGCACGGCTGAAAGCCTCACCTGCTTTATCTAGGTCAAAATTCAGCAATAATTGGCGAAAGTTATTTTGTAATTACATTTCCTCCTATGTTTCTATTAGCTGATTGGCTTGGGGTAGATGGAACACTGATAATAGTAGTTGCAATAAAAATACTCAACACATATAATTTTTTCTGTGTTGTTTGTTTTTAAATGTTTTATTTGCTCAAGACAGAGGAACAGAGATGGAGAGAAATGGTGACATGTATTCAGGTGGAGGTCAGGGACAACTTAGGGAAGTCAATTCTTCCTTCCTAAAATGTGGGCTTCCAGGGATCAAACTCGGATTCACTCTATCAGATATTGTTTTAAGTGCTTTATATTTGCTAGCATCTCATTTTAAGAAAACCAGCTTTATTATCATGGGATTGATATGTAGAAAACTTCATATATTTAAAGTGTCCAATTTGAAGAGAACATTATGCTAAGAGATATAAGTCAATCCAAGAAGGTTACAAAGTGTATGTATGACTCCACCTACATGAAGGGTATAAAATAGCCTCATGGGTAGCTGTTAGAGGTTGGGACAGGGAAAATGGGAAGTTGCTTTTTCAAAGTGGTATGAAGTTTCATTTATATAAAATGAATAATTTATAGAGATCATATATATATATATATGGTGTGTCTATAGTAACTCATCTTGGTAATTCACATGTAAGGATTCTTCATAATTGACATGTTAGCAACATCTATGTCTTGGAATATAACTCAGTATAACTGAGTGATCCTTGGAAAGTCATTATAACATTAACTTTAAGAATAGGTTTTGAGCTTTCAGGAGATAAGGATTTTCCGAGGCTATTCAGGTGCAGAGAATAGAGAATATGAGGCTAGAGAGGTGAGTTAACAGAGAATGTTAAAACAAAGCCATCCAACATCTTTGGTTTTTTTTGTGTGCATGCATACATGTACACACACACAAATCACTAGAGCTCCATCTCAACTTGACATTGATGCATAGCTTGACACTGGATTTGTTTGCTCTTATTGAACTACAAGTCCCACAATGTAACTGCCTGCAAAGTGTCTGTGGAGGAGGCGAGTCCTCTGCTTTTTATTTTCTTTCTCCTGGTTGTCTTTGTGCTTGGTTGCATTTATTGTCTAATGTGCTCTGTGAAAGAACTTATCAAAAATGAGTTATCTTTTTTTACATGGAAAAGATGAAATAGTTTTCAAGAAGGTTTTTCTTTATCTATTAAAAATTTAGTAAGATGAATCATGGGAAAGACATGATTAACATAGCTGGGCATTTTGTTGTTTATTGTTGTTTCATGACTTAAAAACATGTTTTTGTTAGAAAAAATCACAAATGTTCACATTACAGAAGTTGGAAAATACAAATTGAGACATTTTGAATGTTACTGCTCAAAGAGATAGCCACTGTTGACATTTTATATCCTCATTTACAATAACACACACATACAAACAAACACAAACCACACATATCACTTTTTATATCATCAAATGGCAGTAAAAATCTTTAGTTTGTTAAATTTATTCTTTTCAGTAATAAATTGTGTTTATGTTGAATTTTTTCTTTAAAATTAGTTTCTGTAATTTTCATTCATTTTCTTGAATTTATTATGTAGACCCTCAACACACAGTATTCTTCATTTTTGTGTATATGTATATGATACATGTATGTGTGATTTGTGTGTGTGTACATGTATGCATGCACGCAAAAAAGCCAAAGGAGATGTTGGATGGCTTTGTTTTAACACTCTCTGCTTATTCCCTTGAAGCAGGGCCTTTCACCAAATCTTGAGCTAGTCTGGAGATCTGCGAGCCATCAGTTTTTCTGTCTCTGATCTCCACAATACTAAGTTTATAAGCATGCATGGCCACACCTTTTATTTTAAGGGACACTATTTGTATTAAAGGAATAGGCAGGCAGGGTTCTTTTGAATGACATGACATTATGGCAGAGAGCTACTTGCCGAAGAGAAAAAGTCTTTGAGATAAAGGAAAGAGTACAAAGACCCTAAGACTAATTGTTGCATGAGAAAAGATGAGGGCAGCTAAGGAGCCAGAGTCCTGAAATAGACATGGATTAGAGTATGGGTGAAAAAGGAGACACCTGAATTTTTACATAGATGCTGGGGATTCACGTTGAAGTCCTCAGGGTTGCTTGGCAAGGGTTTTTATTTCCTGAGCCATCTTCCCAGACCTCACTACATTTTCCCTCATGATTTACTCCTTTGTTTTGTTTTCTTGTCTATTTGCACTGATTTTTCAATACAGTGAAAATTAATGATAATTTTAGTTTATGCTTCTTGACTTCAATGGAGATTCTCTCTCTCTCTCTCTCTCTCTCTCTCTCTCTCTTTCTGAAGACTTGGAGTATTACATGAAAGGGTCCTGAGAGTGTAAGACTGGAAGGCAGGATGGGGTTAAAGACATTGAATTTTGCCTACCACTGTGGCCTTCATTTCACAGACTGTGCATTAAAGATGCATAAAACAACATTCATAGCTAACATGGAATTTTACCAGCCACCGGAGGGGCAGTGAGCAAAAGCCTAAGCCTTGGTAGAACGCTTCCAATTCTAAGGTGTGTGGGGAAGTCACTGTCAGACTTTTCAAAGTTAGGGTGGAAGAACAAAGGCATCAAAATATAGAAGAGGCACAGGATTTTTTTGATAAAGATTTGTTGTAGGATTTATAAGGCATTTTGATAACATCAGCTAATGAGATTGGCTAAATTCTTAAAATTTCACTGGCTCTCCGATGAAAGGTCAAAACCAATGCAGTAATAAATTGCTTCAAGATGAATAAAGAGCTTCTTGTAACGCATGCAGAAATAAAGATGTGGGATAATTTAATTATATTAAAAGAATAATTTCAAATAAAAGCATAACTAGGCTAGGAATAATAGCATCTGTAATCTCAGCACTTGGAATGTGGTGTCATGATTGACCTAAGTTTGAGGCCAGCCAGGATTACTAGTAAATTCAAGACATTGTAGGCTATAGAGTAAGACCTCGTCTCAAAGCAAGGAAGCAAACAAGCAAACAATGAAGAACACAAAACAAAAAAATATGGATAAGAACAAAATTGGAAGGACACAGAGCAAAAAAGACTTTTAGTGAATAAGTAGGAGATACAGATGATATTTTTAATATTTTCTTGGAATGCAGAAATGTAAAGATGACAGGAAATTGATAGATATGGAAGATTCACATGAAAGGCAGATATGGAACGTTGAAAAATATAAATAAATGTCAGGATGGGCTTGCAGGTATGACAAATAAAGCTCTAGGTCTGATCTCCTTACACACACACACACACACACACACACACACACACAGAGTCAATGAAATTTGGGCAGGAGGCATAGCTCAGAGACAGAGTATTTGGTTTGCTTGGCCAGTTCCTGTGGCCTATTTCTAGAGCCCCACACATAGATAGATACACAGGCTCTCCTCCAGAATAAATAAATAGAAATAAAGACAAGTGGAGAATAAATTACATTGCACACAGTTTATTCAGTGGAAAATCACCTGAATATGCAGGTCTAAAAGCTCACTGTGCTTAATGTAAAAATCCTGGTGAGATGAATATATTTCATGAAAAAAATAAGAATCAATAGAGAAGGACATTCCACTTGGAGCTCTATTTTCACTACTGATCGACAGAATGTGGACATGGCTTTGCTTAGGCTAAAAGACTGACCTGATTATGCCAAATGGGAGGCCAGCAGGTATCCAGTCTTTGCCTGACATGATTTCTCACTAATAAGATGGGGTTACTCCCAAAATGATGGGCAGTAATATCTGGAAAGACTTTCTCAATCACCCTGAATATAAGGAAAAGAAGAGTCAAATTTAAAAAAAGTGATTATATATTCTTAAGAAAGAAGTCTGTTTCAAAGGACAATTGCTGGAAGATAGAGAGATTGCTCTCTCCCAGGCAAGATGAAGTTATTGAATCAAGAAATCACAGAATTCCTATACTGGGTCTATACAGGACTGAACTCTTCAATAGTCAAGCATGGATAGGGAAGGGCTGAGAAGGGGCTAATTTTTACTCCTAAACTGTTTGCTACCAATAGATTCAGGGAGAACAGAGCTGATTAACTAGATCACTTTGGGGGAAAGAGCAGTCTAAGATGAAGATTTCCTCATTGAAGGCTGAACAAAAAGCAAAATAGGATGGAATCTGCAAATAGTCTGAAAGATAAAGTAAGAAAAAATGGAGGCAGAAGGAAAATCTTAGTTCAGAGAATAATTTTCAGAAAGAAATAGCTTTGCGCCTACACTGAACTGTCAAAGCAGGAACTTTTGAACAAGAGTTGATTGATGATATATTAGAATAAGGAATTGAATTAAACATGGAGTACTGACAACCAGCCAAACCAAGCAAAAATGGTGAGAACATATTGCAAATTAAAATCATAATGAGATACCGCTAGATGCTCAGTAGGATGGCCATAATAGAATACACCAGACATATCAAGTGTTGGTAAGAAGGTAGAACTAGAATCCTCACATATGGCTGGTGGAGATGAGACAGGGAATGGCAACTCTGGGAAATGGTTTCACCTATTCTTAAATAGTTTTAACATATTTCCCAAATGTCCCTGCAATTCTCTTCCTAAGTACCCCAAAAAGCACTTGTTTGTAAATGTTCACAGCAGCATTTTTATAATAGTTTTGAGAAACTCTCAGTTCTATTTCTCTATTTACTGGTAAATGGGCAAATGAAAAGTAGCATGAAATACTGTTCAGCTATTGAAAGAAGCAAGTTATACGTGTCACAACATGGATGGATTCCATCAGTGCACACTGTAAGTGGAAAGTCGCTTTTCGTACTACCTTTCTTTCTGTAATTATATCACTCAACATTTAGGTTCTTTTAGGAAAAACAAGAAATCCAAAGTAGGAGAATGACTAAATATACATGATGGACATGGAAGAAATTCATTTGTTTCAGCAGCACAATACTGTTATTTTTGTATACTATCTTTGGTTTTAGTTTTATTGCGAAACCACTTCTGCTTCTGCTTAAGAGTAGTAGTTATCTAATAAAATGACTTTTATGAAGTATATCTGTTACAAATAGACATAGAAGCCTTCTTTACCACATTGCCATGGCTTGGTATATTTGACTCTTCTTACAATGTAGCATTAAGAGAAAGTACATCTTTTCTTTCAAAATGTTTTCTTATTCTAAACTATCATTTAGCAGACAATTGGGTGCACGAACATTCCCTTGAATTTATTTTATTTTATCATTTTATGTATGGCACATATTAATTGTGTAAATGGTATGTTTCATCATGATCTATCTATTGGTGGCACAATGTCTAAAAAGCTACTTAAACAACAATCTCAGCCACAGATATGCCAAAATGTGGGGCCAATGGAAAAGTAGCATTAAAGCCAGGGGAAGGAAGTAGTCTATCTATCTATCTATCTATCTATCTATCTATCTATCTATCTATCTATCTATCTATCTATCTATCTATCTATCTATCATCTATCTATCTATCATGTCTCTATTGAAAAGTGTTAGTTGGTAAGAATTATAAGTCTTTTGAAAAAGAAAAGAAGTCTGAGTTCTATCACCTCTACTAGAGGAACAAAACCAATAACAGGAGAGAGAGAGAGAGAGAGAGAAAGAGAGAGAGAGAGAGAGAGAGAGAGAGAGAGAAAGGGGAGCAGAAGAGGTAGAGACTTGTTATAAGAAATACAGATTTCTGAAAGGAGCTTGCAAAAATGGAACAATTAAAATACAAAAAGAGAAACACCCCCCCCCATATAATTACTGGTAAAATTTACTCAGATGAAAAGAAAAATCTAACTACATGCAATATTTACCTTCAAGGAATTCTGGCTTGCACAGAATTCTACTTATGAAGTACAAATGTTGAGGAGCAATATAAGTCATTCATTTCAAATTCCTGTATAAGCTTACAAGTTAAATGCCTATTTAAACTGATTTCACGTTGTAAAGACCAAAAAAACTGTCTCACATACAAGGCATTGGGAAACACTTAATGTTATTGGGTATTTCATTCCGGTGTATCAACAATAAGTCAAACACAATATAAAAGAATCAGCACTTTTTTTTTTGAGGAATCAATGAAACATAGAATTAAGCCAAACACTTAAAGTGAGCTTTTAAATTAAATACAGATTTCAATTTTTTGTTGAAAGAAAATATGCCATCTTACAATTTTATTAGCAGCAATTTGTGTGCTAAAGATGTCTTGTCAAGTGGCATTTACATGCTGTCTATGATTTTACACACACACACACACACACACACACACACACACACACTCACTCACTCACTTATTCTTCTCATAGACTCAATTGCTGAACACAGGGATTGTAGACAGACACAAGTTCTCCAGTGCCCCATGTCGCTGTAACAGTTTTTCCAGGGTAATATGTTTCCTTATTGCTTAAGTGTACATTCTGATAGTTTGTACCATACCAACTGGTAAATGTTTTTATTTCATCAGGCTAAGTAAATAAATTGGTAATAAATTATGAGAGTTCACTTCTTCTTTTACTGTCTCTATGATTCTTGGGATAATTTCTCACCAACACTTAAGAGTTTCTGAGTAGGTGTATAGCTCATTTACATGGATTCTTCCTTTCCTTTCCTCACACAAGTCATAGTATTCCATTGCTGGGCAACATCTATTGTGTTTGAGGGCTTCAATGATGTGTTTGCTTTATCTTTTTTTTTTTTTCAATGTAAAGATTTCCTTGGCCTTTACTCATACCCTGTATAGTGGTACATAGCCACTTGAGGCGATGAATCATTTCCTAATATGTTCTTAATTAGTATTTGGTAAGAGATTCTTGAGTGTTACTGCTGGGTCTTCACGGTAAGAAGAGGCACACCACCGCTTTCTTTTCTGCTCGCCCCTTTAAAGATGCTCTGAATCTTAAGATTAGAGGCTCTCTTTGACATTTCCTTCTTGTCTTAAAAGTGACAGGATCAACACAGTCTCAATGATGCAGGTTAATTAATTAAATTGAATTGAAGCAAAGTTTTAACCAGTGTCCAGAACACCTGCTCCATTTTCAGGACCTTTCAACCAGCCAGGATGGCTCATTTTTGGACAAACATATGCTTCTTTTACTGCTACTCTGTGATTCTTTTTTTTTTTTCAAACTAAAAGCTTATCATTTTGGTGTTAGATTGTGATCCAGAATTCGACATTTCCTCCTTCGATGCCATCTGTGTAGCCAGCTTTTCACCTCCCGTGGCCTCCTTTCTCTTCAAAACTCCCAACTGTTAGCTGGAAGAAGAAGCAACAGCACCGCCTGTGCCCCCCAGATTCCCAATCAAGACTTTCCAGTCCCCAAAGATGTTTCCTGGAGGCTGCTCTATTGGCTAATTAATCCATGAATTGTTATTGAGCAGCTATTGTGTGCCAAGAATGGAATCAGTTGGTTCCTTTCCAGCTTGAATAGCAACTTAATTGTTAAAGAATTTAATGGCTATTTCTATGATCATATACAAACAAGTTGCTTTTCTCCCTCCCAGGGGGCTATTTCTGTCTTGTTTTCCTGCTACAAATCTAGAGCTAGAGTTAGGTTGCCTTGGCATTAAAATATGACTTCATCATTAAAAGCTTCTTTTTAAGATAAGTAAGATGTATTCATTTGGACATGTTGGAAAATTAGGATAAAGAAGAATGAGGGAAATATTTTAAATGGGCATCCCTTTAAGGGTGCACACTGAGTCAAATGCTATGACAAAAGAGTCGAGGTAAGCAGAAGAGATGCCTGAATAAGGCATTTTTAATTTTTTCTTCTTGTTTCTACATAGTTGAATTTTCAAAATCATATACTGATTTTATTATTAAAGCAAACACCAGAGTGCAACTTATGAAGCACAAATATCAAGAACATATTTTGGGTATTTTTCTTGTATGAGCAAGTGTTTTCTATAGAGAGAATGATAAAGGTGTTTTTGGAATAGAATGTAAGGTTTCTGGGTCATATAAAGTTGTAATTAAAAGTACATGCAATAATTTGAATTTATTTGACACTTATGCATAACACATTAGTATCCCTAGTATGTAAACAGCTACAGTAATCATACAAGAAGAGATGATTTTAATGGACCAAAATAAAATGGAACATCTCATGGATACAGAAAAATTGTGAATGGGTGATATATTTGTCAAAACACAATCAGTTTTGCTTGTAATCAAAGAGCCACATTTTGAAATGACTATTATATATTGTTATATATTTTTACCTAGCTGATTTGCAAAGAGAAAATTACCATTTTTATGATCATGAAGAGAAAGGAAGGGTAATTTTATAACACATAACAAAAAATTCTCATATGAAAATGCTGTATGTTGAAGCAAAATTATACTTATAAGTATATTTATATTTCAAAAAGGATATTATCATGGATATGCCAAAATTTACCTACTAAGATAAATATTATATCGATACATGCTACAACAAAATGATGAAAATAGTCAATAGTCCTATTATAACTGAGAGTACAATCATACTATAGAATTCTAGGTAGTCCTATAAAATGGTATTAAAGAATAATGTTTAGTGAGACAGAGAGATGCCTACAATATGTTGCTAGAATTAAATTATGCAGCACAATGTAAGGCTTGGTCTTAGTGTACAACCATTCCCATACCTTTTCATGTGTTAGCATGTGTAAAAAGAAAAGTTTTTTTTTGCATTTCATACTTTTTTTTAAACATTTTTATTATTATTCTGCTCATACAAACTTAAGAGGTACACCGGTTCCCTCCCTCCATCCTCCTCCCCCCGACCCCCTGCTCTCCCTCCCCTCACCCCTCCCTCCCCATCCCCCAGTGCCTTCCCCCCAAACCCTGGAGAATCCATAAAAAGAAAAGTTTTAACAACATATAAAAACAAAAAAGGCAAAAGTTTTTTTTTTTTTTTTTTTTGTTTCAGGGCTATAATTGATTTTTCAGATTTTTTTGTAGACTTTTTAGTCCTGAGTTTTAAATCTCCTACAATGACTATGTTAATTAAAATGAGAATAAAATCAATAATTTAAAGGTATGAGGTAGGGCTGGAGAGATGCTGCAGTGCCTGCTGCACTACCATGAGGACCCAGGTTTGGAGTCTTTCACTCATAAAAAGCCAGATCCGGCTGTGTGCTCATCCGTAACCTCAGCGTTGTCAATAGGAGGATCGCTTGGGCTCATTGGTTGCTAACGTAGGTCTTCAAGAAGAGAACCTGTCTCAAAGGAATAAGGTGGGAAGTGACAGAACAGGACCCCTGATGTTCTTCCTGGCCTTTGTGGATGTGTGCACACAGGCACCTGTGCATACCCACATGCGCTTACATCATACACATGCATATTAATACATGCATGTACCTGTGTATGCAAACACAAATATTTGGTAAATAAGAGTGATTATGATATTTGCTCTTACGATTGATTAAAATAATTTGAAAGTCAAATTACCCAGGATCATCTACAACGTATGTAAAGGTGTCATTGTGGGGTTTCATGTTTTGAAAGTGCATTTCTGCCCAGTGCTTTATAATATCTCTTTTTTTATTGTTTGAAATAGAAAAACTGGTATTTTCCCTTAGAAAAATAGTATATCAATTCCATTCTAAACTCCTTTGCAACAACCTAATTGTAAAGAATTCTAGTCATTGCTGTTAGAGTAGTTACCTTTTCTGAATTCCAGGCAAGAAAACCGAGGCTTGGGGAGTAAGGTTGTTGCACAGTCCTGTATCTACAGCAAGTCCTGGTGCAGAGTTGACTCCAGGTCTCCTGTGTTTTATGTGGTGCTGCTTCATTGTCTGCCCCTCGCCACCTCTGGACACTGGGAATCTGGACCTGTCTATCTTTCCAGGTCAGTGGCATAAGGGAGGCAACACTTCACATTTTATCAGCAGGGTTTATCAGATGAACACACGACTTGCAGAACGTTATCACTGTCTAGATCTTGTCTTAACAGAGTGGCCTTTTAGATGCTGTTGAGTGTTGGCACCCGTCCCCTAGAAGATGGGGTGACCCCCTGCAACTCAAATTATGAGGGTTACAGAGCTGCTGCCCTGGTAATGAGGGGAGATGAATGCATGAAAGGGGCAGGATCCAGTATGATTGGCTCATGTAACAATCCAGACACTCGAAACAAACATATACAGGGAAAAGGCAATGTAATTGTGAAGGAAAGGATCTGCTTGTGCATCGACAGGCTGAGACACATCAAGGACTGCCTGAAAAACCACCAGCAGCAAGGAGAGAGAGGCCCGGAACAGGCCAAGTGCCTGGGGCAGGACTTCCCAGCCTCCAGACATGTGACGGAGAATTTTTAATGGTTAAGCCACTCTTTGTGATAGTTTGTTGCAATGGCCCTAGAAACCTAATGCATCTGTAAGTTGAAGAAAATGTATCTGATCTGTAAATTGCTCTTTTTTGTATAAATATGACCTTTAGAGTTTAGACAATTTAACTACCTGAATCAGATGTTAGAAACACGCAATTCTTAAAAAGGCCATCTTCTCTAGTATACACATATACATACTTATGAATCAAAGTTCCTGTATTTTGTAAAAATTCTGTGGATTCAGTAACAATGAAATGAACTAAAATTTCTTTTCTTTCTTTCTTTCTTTTTCTTTTTCTTTTCTTTTTTTTTTTTTTTGAGACAGTGTGTGATAGTTAAGCCTGGGTGTCAACTTGACACACCCGGTATTAACTAAGATGGGCTGAGACCACCTCTGGAAAGGATCAACTGAGACCACTTGATACTCGCCGTAGAGCCTATCAGGACCTCCAAAGCTCTCATAGGATCTTCCCAGTACTGCATCATATAAAAAGGAGCCACCAAAGAGAACAGATGCCTTCTTGCAGCTGTGCTAGGAATCGTTCTTCCTTCCAGCCGCCTGGTTTCTTCGACCTTCTAGCCTTCCACTAGACTAAGACTCTAGGAGTTCTCCAGCTTTCAGCTATCACCCACTTTACTACCGAACTGAGCAGCTAGCTATTGGCAGCTGTTGTTGGAACTACCTCCGCTACTGGCAGCCTTCGCTGGAGTACCTTGGCCATATCTGTAAAGCCAACTCAATAAATTTCATATATATATATATATATATATATATATATATATATATTCATTGTGTGAATTCTGTGACTCTAGAGAACCCTAACTAATACACAGCGTTTCATTGTGAAGCCCTGACTATGCATCAACTCATGATCTTATTGCTTCTACCTCCCAAGTGTTGGGGAATAATTTTTTTAAAAATTATTTTTAACTGTGTGTGTGTGTGTGTGTGTGTGTGTGTGTGTGTGTGTGTGTGTAGGCCCACAAGTGACTTTAGGGATCATTCTGGGTTGCGGTTGCTTCTGCCTCCTTTTTGCTTTGGTCTGGGATTTTCCAAGCTCTGCTTTCCAGGTCTGGAAGTTTGGCTGCTGCCATTTCCACCTGGAATTTTCCTGTGGGAGCCGTGATCCGAACTCATGTCCTTCTGTTTGCCAGGGAGAGTCTTAACCTCTGAGTCATCTTTCCAGACCTGGGGGTATATACATTCTTATATATTTTTTTTTTCTGTAGTTCACAGGGTTTAATTGAGCTTTCAGTAATTTCGCTTCGATGATATTTTCAGGAATTTAAGGCCTCCAGCATGCGAATGAGGAGGAAGGAGGTCTTCTTTCATGTGATCAAAGCTAGTCAGTCAAATTAATTCTAAGGTGAAGGCTGAGAAATAAAGAACGGGGGTGGGGGGCTTGAAGAGACGGGCAGTGTTAAGGTTTGAAAGTGAAATGTACCAGACATTTGGTTCCCAGTAGGTGGTGCAGTATAGAGAGGTTCTAAAGACACTATCCCGGAGAGCTTTGCTTGAAGAGTAAGTTACTGGGGTGTGCCTTTGTAAGTTGTAATGGGTGCCTACCCTCTTTCTCTCTCTCTGCCTCCCTGCCATCCAGAGATGATCAACTTTTACCCCACACTTCCTTTGCTATGATGCACTGCTGGGATCACTGCAGGCCCAGCCAGACACATTCAAGTAACTGAAAACTAAAGCCTGTGTTCATGAACCCAAATGAGCAATGTCTCTTTTAAGTTGTTTGTATCATGTGGTTTATCACCATGGGGTAAGAATGCCTTAGAGAAAGGATATGATGTACTGTATTCATGGTTTAGTCTAAAAAATAAAAACCATTCTAGGCATTTCAAATGAAAAAGGAAAAAAAAAAAAAAAGGCCCTCAATGCAGATAACTAGAAACTATTAAAAGAAGCCCAGGGGATGTGGAAAGTTGAAGAAAGCCATTGCTTCATGTTTAATTTACCGACAGCTTTTAGATATCAGAAACTTACAAGCCTATAAACTCTGTTGAGGCCAAGTGGGGAGGCTCTTCAGTAAACTGGAAGCAGCACGTGTCCTGTCGCCCGCCTATCCCCAGGAGCTCCTATCCCATGAACTGGGAGACAAATGGCATGGCCTCTCCTCTTTCCGTGCCTTCCGCACAGGCTCCTCTTAGCATTCTCTAGCCTAGAACCAGGCACTGTGTAGGGACTGTGGTTCTCAGTCTATAATCTTCAGAGGCACACAGGGGAGGGTGAAGGGAGATTTGGGAGTTGAACTGCAACTGGAGAATCTGTACAGAATCTTTAACTGGTATGAAATATGACATCTTTTTTTAAATCCATTTAGATTTCAACTTTGAATTTCCCTACAGTGTAGTTTATGTAGTTGCCCAAAGATATTTTGACTTAATATTTTTATATTATGAGTTCAGAGTATGTTGTTTCAATTTGCCATTATGGCAACAATGTGTTTTCAAATACATCTTGAGAAAAGCAGCAACTATGCAGACTCATTATAACTATAACATTAACAAATATCACAAGATCAAACTCAGTCGAGGTGGTGGGCCTCTGCTAATTTCAGAGAAATTTTGACTCAAGCACCTTATTGTATAGTTAAACTTTAATAGTTAAATTTTACAATAGTTAAATATAAAGGAAAATTTACAACTCATGGGCACTGAGTTTCCTGTTCTGTCTAACAATACTTCCAAAGATGAAGTTCTCAAGGCTAAATCTATCATAGCTTCAGTTTTTCTAATTACATCTGCCAAGATGTTAAAATGATAGCATAAGAGCCTTCAGACATCTGAGTGGAAAAGTCAGGAGTCCTGCAACAGAGCTACAAAGGATGGAAAACAAACAGGAAAGAGTCATGCAATGAATTTTACTTGTTTATTATTTCCTTTCTCTCCTATACTTATAAATCATTGTCAAAGATTTTCATCTCTTTCATTGACTTCCATGTCTCAGGCTTAAAATAGGACCTACATATGAAACTTAGTATATGTTTACTGGATTTCTGTGGCAATTACAGAATTCTTTGTAAGGACAAATAATATGCAATAAGGATTTCTTATATATGTGGTCATAGAGATAGGTATAAGTTCTTGACATAGAAAACATTAAACATAAAAGAAAAAACATTAGGTTCTATAATACTAAAATAAAGGACTTTTATCCATTGAAAGACACCATGAGGATGATGAAAAAGGTAGAAACTAGAAATAATATAACATGACTGACAGAAGATTAGAACCTTTAATATATAAATTATAATGACAAGAGAAAGGATAATTTGATATAAAAATTTCCAAAAAAATATCAGGTCACAGTAGCTCACATCTGTAGTCCCAACACTTGAGAGGCAAAGACAGGAGGTTTACTGTGATTTTGAGGTTGGTAAGGGATAAATAGTGAGTTCAAGGCCAGTCTTAGATGGAGCAAGGCATTGATTCAGAAAAAGAAAGAAAAGCATTTTTCCCCTAAAGAAATCTGCAATCATCTCACAAAATAATCCAAATGAAAAGTGACCATGTGATAATATGCTCGTTGTTTTTTGATAATCAAGCAATGTAAGTTTAAGCTTCCAAGTTATAATGCTATACAATCACTAAGTAGGCAGAATTTAAAAGGCAAATCTGCTTACATTAACTGTGTGCACATGGGTCAGCTCTGTTAGTGTTCACTGTGAGAGGAGTGAATTAACTCCCAGAAGGTTCTATAAGCTAGTATAGCTATTTAGGCAATGAGTTAGCACATACACACTTCGAGATATTCCCTTAAGCCAGCATTTCTCTTCCTAGGTATATCCTAGGGAGAAACTCTTGCATATAAACACTACACATATGCAGTGATGTTTACAGCAGCATTGACAGTATTATTTATAATTAAAAAATGTTGGTCATGGCCTCAATGTCTGTTTTATATGATAGAGAACAAATCACAGTTACACATGTAGAATGGTCAAATCTTAAAATTTAATGTCAGTCACAAAAAGCAGGTCACACAATGTCCACCACACTATTGACCTCACAAAGTCTAGCATCAGCTAAAGGCACCAAGATCCTTGGAGGCAAGGGATTGACAGCCACAGTAGTGCTTAAGGGGAATACGGGAAAGCGTTCGGGGAAATGCCACTGAGTCCTTGTACGTCACCGGAGAGGAGGGCCCAGAGGAGAGTCAGGCATGCACAATAAAGGACTCTCAGGGAATGGGGGCGGGAGGCACTGGGGGATGGGGAGGTAGGGGTGAGGGGAGGGGGAACAGGGGGTTCGGGGGGGGAGGAGGAGGGAGGGAGGGAACTGGTGTACCTATTAAGTTTGTATGAGCGGAAATAATAAAAATGTAAAAAAAAAAGAAAAAAAAGCAGGTCACAAAAGACTCCTTGTGGCACAATACCACTTAAAAAGGCTTTTGAGGATACAAATCTTAATTTAATGCTTAGAATATGTGCAAATGAGACAATACTATAAGAAAAGCAAGATAATGATAAATGTAGATATCTGGATAGTAGTTAGTACTGGTAGGGTATGGAAAGAGGCAGACAAAGGGATGGAAAAGAGGCATGAGATTAAAACAGCGATGGTGAGATATTCTAGATCTTAGGGTTAGTATAATGTTATAAAGTATTTGTTTTATTGTTCATAATGGTCCTTAGCATTGCATGGACCATCAGCTCCATCCAGTCTAGGGAGGGTTCTTGAATCCATAAAGTATATCTCTGTAGCTTTAGGTATAAGCAGTAGCTACAGATTGGCCACTGATGCCACTACTGCTTTTGTTGAGTACTGTCTTAGAATGCAGAGACCTTGGCTTCAAGACTTCGAATGTTTCACATATTCAGTTGGCTTGTGGGGGTTAATTTAAAAGACTGGTCCATTTCCTGTCAAGAACCTAGTAAACAGCAGAATAATTCCCTGTCAGATACCAGGCATTAATAATCTGAAGGCTTCCAAAGCAGTCACTAGGTTTGCAAATCAGTTTGGGAACAGAAACACAGGTAAGAAAAGTAACTGTATGTATAAGAAAATAGAGTCCTTTTTGTAAGGTATTAAATTTCTGAATTATTTTTGAAAATACCAGATGTTCTGGACTCTATGTTAAATCCAAGATATGAAATTGCAGAGATATAAAATATCACATCAGGAATTTTAATATTCTTGTCTTGGGAAAGACAATTGTCTTTTTTTGTGGGATTAATCTTTTCCTCTCAAAGATTGCAATTTTGTACACGGTTCTTTGTCCTCCCTGGAACACAATGATGGTTTTATAATCTCATCCCACTTGGTCACAGTGCCTCTGCTGTGGACAGGACAATGCACTGAATAGACTTAAATAAAGTTCTGCTGACTGCACAGCAGAGAAATGATTAATAGCAAACCAGCCAGATCCGCCCAAAGTGATTGCACCATAGCTCATCTTCTCAGCTTCTCACATTTTTTTTTATTAAAACGGTAGATTGATTTTTCTGCTTTCACAGCTTCTTCAGTGTAAGGTGATGCATTTCTTGCCTGGTATCAGCAGCAGCCCGCAGCTGTGAAGCTGAGGTCTTCTAATTCTGCATGTGCATGTGTGAGTGCTCACATGTGAGTGTGTGTGAACAAGGATGTGTGCTCCTTGCTGCTGTGCAGAAGTCATGGGCTGAATGATTGGAAGCCCAGGTTCACCTTTCCTTATTGTCCTTATGACCCAGGTGGTTAAAGGAAACCCCCCCCCCCCGCAACTTTGAACTTTTAAGATTCGCAACAGCGGGCTGGAGAGGTGGCTCAGGGGTTAAGCTTCCGCCTTGCAGGCGGAAGGTCCCGAGTTCGGATCCCAGATCCCACGTATAGACGCCAGACGGAAGCGGGGGCGGCCTGCGCTTCTGGTCCTGGTAGGGCGGAGCCTGTGAATCCCGGGGCAGTAGGAGGTGGAGGCGTCCATGGTGGTTCGCGAATTCGTCCGTGGTTCTACACACACATACACACACACACATACACGCGCGCGCACATACACACAGTTGAATAAATAATAATAATAAAAAAAAATTAAAAAAAAAAAAAAAGATTCGCAACAGCAACATTACTTTTCCCTTCCTCACAACATTGAATGTGTGTGGCTGGGTGAAGCAGTTAGATTAGAGTGAAGAGGCTAAGATTACTGTCGAATGCAAGGCCACTCTAGTGAATTCTGGACTTGCCATTTATTCTGTGTGACCACCAAGAAATTTCTTGACCACATCTGCAGTATTTCTTCATTTTCTTGAATATGGCTACTAGGAATTTGACCTAAGAATGTACCTGTACTAGGAAATCAATTTCCAGCAAGGTGACGATTTATCTTCTGATACACATCTTGATGCTCTTTGAACATAACATGAACCGAGAATACTGAATTAAAATCTTTAACGGATACCTTTCTGATTCGAAGGAAAATTCAGAAGATATATGTTAAATTTCATATAGATAAGGTGGAAAATTTATTTATGTGGTTCTGGCCCATTCTTTGTACTTCTCTGTTTTTTCATTTGAGTGGCTCTTGAGATCTATTGTGCACTTTACTGGCTGACACAGAGGACTTTTAGATGAACCTCGTGTTGGTTCTCTGTATGATTTACCAGAAGCAATCTGTAAATATCAGGTGTTCTGGTTGTTTCATAGATTTTCTATTGCTTTAGAAATTCTAGCCCCTGAATATATTGCCATAAAATACATGATCTAAAGTCACAACAAAACTGTTTGAAACTTTAGTTAAGGGCTGTGAAATGTTTTAAGTGTTTTCTTTTTTTTTTATTTCTTCTATTCATACAAAGTTGTTAAGTACCCCATTCCCCTCCCTCCCTCCACCCCTCCCTGGACCCTCTTGCTCCCTCCCTCTTTTCCCCTTCCTTTCTGCCCTCCCTCCCTTTCTCCCATTGGGGGGGTCCATTCTGGAGCATTCTTTAGTGTGCATGTCAAACTTTCCTCTGGGTCCTCCTCTCTGATGAGGTGTAAGGACTCAGTGGCATTGCCTAGAGCTCTTTTTTTGTGTTCCCCTTTAGTATAGGAACAGTATTGTGGCTGTTAATCCCTTGTCTCTAAGGATCGTAGTGCCTGAGATCCATACTAGACTATGGGGGTTCATTGCTATGTTGGTCATTGCGCAGGTCATGCAAAGTCCTATTATGATTACGTCGGCTCTAACTTGTGTAGAGTATCTTGTATATCATTGCTCCTCCCCATCTTTAGGCTCTTAAAATCTCACCGCCCCCTCTTCCGCAAATTTCCCTGAGCTTTAGGATGGGGAGAGATTAGGCTGGCCTGGTTCCAGGTAGTTGATGTATAGTCTCTGATTTTACGAATTATGGTTTGTTGATTTTTTTTTTCCGTTTTGATGCTCCTGCACCGCCCTTGGCTCCATCCTGATAGGTACTGGATGTCACCCCCTGGGGCGCAGTGTGTCCTCGCTGGACTGCGCGCGGCCGGCGGGTGGGGAAAGGGGAGAGGTGCTAGTGGCGGGCGCGATTCAAGTGTTTTCTTTAATGGTATTCATAATGAAACTTCGGGGTTAATATTTATAGTTTTCTCATTGTTGCAACAAAATACCTGACAGACCCATCTTGAGGAAGAAAAGGTGTATTTTGGTTCATAGTTAGAGGGTACAATCCGTCATGCTGAGCAAGGTTCCACCCCACAGGTTCCTGAGGCTGCTGGTCATAATGCATACAACAGTCAGGAAGCAGAAAGAGGCGATGAATGTGCTACTCTGCTCTCTTCCTTCTTTTTATTCCGTCTGGAACTCAGCACATCCATGATGCCATCCATATTTAAGGTGGTTTTTTTTTTCAGTCTGTAATTATCTCAATCTAGAAAATCCTTCATAGATATGTTCAGAGGCTATTTTTTTCCTTAGGTGATTCTAGATCCGGCCAAGTTGACAATTAGTATTAACTTTCGAATCATTATTTACAACCCAAAGATTAAGTCTTGAGAATTATAAGTTCCTAACTAAAAGCCTCAATTATCTCTTGTGAACTCTTTAATTATACTTCAAGAAAAGAGATTCCCTGGCTATTTGTCAAGAAGAGAGTTGTTGTTAATGAAAATGATAATGAAAACAATGCATGACTTGTAAGTTTTGTCAGGAAGGTGAGGTGATTTACCTATCTCTCCAGAGACTACTGAACTCTTACTTTGCTTGAACAAAGTTCACTGCTTCTCCATTTTGGTTTGGTCTGTGGACAGGTGCTCTGACTTTTCCTGTTCAATCTTTTTTTTTCTTTTGGTCCAATGTGCCTCAGTGTCACACACAGCACTTGCTCCTGAGCCAGAATCCCCAGTGGGCATTGTCTTTCTTCTTCCTCATTTGTCTTTAGTTGGCCGAATCCTCCTGGTTGTTTATCACATCTGTTTCTCCATTTTCATCATCACTTTCTCAATTCAGGCCACTAATCTCCAAAAGATGTGATTTCAGGGATGCATGTAAGGACATGCATCTGGGACACAAAGAGAAAATTACAGAACTTTTGTTCCTAAACACTTTACTTCATTTTATTTATTAGTTTTATTTCTGAATATAATAGTATTTAAAAATAGGTCATGCATATATATTCAACACAAAATTAGGATGCATTGCTTGAAGTTTTTGTTTTGCAGATACCTATTACAAAAGCCTGCTGCATATTAACTTTGATATGTTTTCTGTCTTCCAATTCAATCCAAAACACTGACGCTAGAGTGTTTACCAGTTACTAAACTGTATATCTAATCACCTTCCTTTCTTGGTTTAAATCTTTCAATGGTTTCCAGTTTTCTCCAGATAAAGTCTAGAGACTTTATTATTAATGACCCCCTAGACCTTCCAAAGCCTCCTGCTTTCTCCTCCATCTTTTTCTGCAGCCAGATGGAATCATTTGTTCTTCAAATGTGCCATTTACTCCTTTCCTCTGCTGTGGGTTTTTGGATATGTTCATCTTTTTGTCTGGAAAGTTCTTTGTCTCCAATTCTGTGCCGTCTCTCCTAAATTTGATTCTTTCCTACACATACTTCTAATTAGAGTGTGGGTGTCACTTGCTCTAGAAACTTCTCTAGCCATCTAAGCTATATATGTATATTTTATATATAAAATATTTATATTATGTAACTATATAACTATTTGCATATAATGTATTTAAGTTATGTAATTATTATATATCATAGATATGGTATGTCTTTTATCATTCTCTCTTTGACTAAGGAGTAAGCATCTTTTCCCATTACTTCTCATGTGGCTTAGTACAGTGTTGAAAGAGTATATTAGCTCATCCATATTGCCAGCACATCAGCCAACTATACAGTTTTGATCCATTTATCCTGAGGATATGTTCCAAATATCCATTTATTTAATATTCACTTCATATTAAGCATGGTGACTTCTGCTTAATAGTCTTCTTTGCTTCATTATAGCTAGTCACTGTTTTATATGCAAGTTTCCAGTCTTCTAAAACAGAAACTTGCTTTGATGCCTTGAGAAGTTCTTTATAGCTTTCCAATTTTTCACAAAAGAATGTGCATCATAATTGTTTATTTTTTAAGATACAGTAAATTTTTGCTTTGTATACAAAAAGGCATTGCTAAGCACCCTTTTCCCTCGTTACCCTGAAAAGTAGTAAAAATCCAATAAATAGTATGTGTGCTTTGTATTCCTAACTGTGGTCATTACTCCAAGTTAAGGACAGTTCATCATTATCACTGCATTTGTAATATGGTATTTGATGGTTGATGTTCTGTTAAAGGAACATGCCAGGCATGAATAAAATCAGTAAAGGGAGTAGGTCCTCTATGAGGAGTTAATTATCCAATCAAAATAGGCCTCAACTCTCATAAGATTTCTTAGAGGCCCTAATGTCAGAACTGTTTTGAAGTTTATTCCAGGAAAAGTGCCCACATTATGAGAAATCAAATAAGCAAACACTGTATCTTGTCATATTTTACCGTTATTTATAGTCTGTGGTTTCTTTAAACAATTTGAAGTCTCTTAAAAAATTCGTATATAGTTGCAAGTTAAAAATAAATTGGAAAAAGGAATGAAAAGTGAGACAAAAAAAGAAAAATAAACGCAGGAAAGTATAAAGGTGCCTAGATCCTTCTCAGCACAAAAAGTCAAGCCAGAATGCCAGGTATTTGCCAGCGGGGGACCCACAATTAGATAGAACCTTCCTGTAGGTCAGAGTAGAGAGAAAACACATTCACTTTGCAGATACAATATTGGTGATGTGATGAGATAGTTTTTCCCAGAGAGGGTTATATGTAGAGATAACTCTCAGGGAGGGCATTCCAAAATCTCATTAGCAATATCATCCACATTATTCTCTTTCACATTGTTTTAAAATGAATATAAAAAATTTGTGATTTTAACCATTTTCAATGTGCAATTAAAGCAATAAGTTACATCACATCTTTGTGCAATCATCTCAACTACCTATTTCTAGAACATTTTTTTCCCTTCTGGTGTGTGCTTGTGTGTGCATGGTGTGTGTATATGTCCATGTGCACGTTTGCATATAGGTGAGCTTACATGTGTGTGCAGACATTCATGTGTATGGAGGCCTGAGGTTGGTATTGGGAAACTTCCTTGATTGCTCTTCCAATTCTTTCTTGAGGTGGGATCTTTCTGTGAAATCAGAACTCGCCAGTACAGTTGGTCTTACTAATAGCTTCTGAGGCTGGAGTTACAAGTGGGCCATCGTGTGGCAAGCACTTCAATCACGGAGTTCTCAGTTCAGTTCCCATTTAGAACTTTTTCATCAACTGAAAACCTTGTGCCCATTGAATAGCCACTTCCCTGGCATCCTCAATTTCCCTCTTCTTTTTTAGACAAGGGTCCACCATGTTTGCTTACATTGTCCTTGAACTCATGAGTGTCCACCCTCAGCCTTTTGAGTGCTGTGGTTACAGCATATGCCACTATGCCTGACATAAAATATAAATTTTCCCTCAACAACATTATCAAAGCATGATAATTTCATAATACATAATCCTATATATTAAGTGCTGTAGAAGTGTGTGTCATCACATTATTTTTATATCAATGCTCATTCTTCTGTAATTCTCATTATCTAGAATAATTGATCTGGCAGAAAAGATGAGAGAACCTTTTTCAACTACCTCCTGAAAAGAACATCTGGGGAAAATGGTAGTAGTTAAGTGATTGTGTTGGGAAGATTTCTGCAGAGGATACACTCAGGAACTAGGTGTCATGCTTTGGAGACTCAGCAAGGATTGGATCAAGTTTTCTGAAATGTGACTTACAACCAAGAGTTATTGAAGCACTTCAGAATTTATCATAACTCCAAGAGCCAGCTGAATTCCTATGGGGTTGAGACTAATCCTGGTGAGGGAGACAGGAAGTCATACTACTTTCCCCGCAGGAAAAGAAGCAGGAATGAAGACTTGGAAAGCTGCAGATGAAGAAAGTATGGCTTAGCTCCTGCAGGTAAATTTAGATATGGAGATTTCAACAGAACTTCAAAATGTGGAACTTTAAAGTTTGTGTGGATACAATCAGTTTGAAACTGGACTCTGTATTTCTTACTTCTAGTGTGCTAAGATGAGGGGTTAGGTGACTGTCTTCTTCTGATATTTGAGTTTGGGGTAAATGAATAAGAGCATTCATTTGAGATGGTGCAAAGAATCATAAGTTAGGGCTGGGAGATGTTCAGAGGACAAAGCACTTACTGCGCAAGAGTGAGAAGATGAGTTTAAATGTCCAGAACTCAGGTAAAGCTGTGTACACGGTGGCATTTGTCTATAAACCCAGTGCTCCTATAGTGAGATGGGTGCTGGACAGAATACCTGAAAGCTTGCTAGCCTGACTATGCAGGTAAACAAGAAAAAAAAAGAGACCCTGCCTCAAACAGGTGAAAGGTAAAGACCGACACCCAAGGTTGTCCTCTGACCTCCACATGCTTGCTGTAGTACATACATGCACATACATACACACATATTTCTCTCTCTCTCTCCCTCTCCCCCCCACACACATACACAATTAGAATCACAAATCAAAATACGGAAGCTTTTCACATTGGGTTGCACTTTCTCAGTTCTAACATCCCCCCCCCCTTTTGTCATTCGTCCAGTTGCTTGGTCAGTTCTGCTTTTGTGACAACATGACTTTTCTTCCATTCTCAAGTGTCATTCCTCCTCTGGATGACTACTGGAGTTTTCCACTTGGTCTTCCATCTCTCAGGTCCTGAACAACTAATTCTCTCTCTAGACTTTTGCCAGAATAGATGCCCTATCAGAATGGGCAGCTTTGCTCATACTGTTGTTCTCTTCATATGCTTTCCAGATATGGAGCAACAGCAGCTGACTTTTCGCCGTCACAGGCACCACCTCTGCGTATTCAAGTAATCACAGGTGGGGAAGTTTTTAAAAAAAATTCTCACCTACATGAGGCATGTACAGACTTTTTCCTTGTTATTATTTCCTAAACAATCCAGCACAACTATCGTTTACATAGCACTTACATTATATTAGGTATGTCAAATAACAAGGAGATGAGTTAAAAGACGCTGGGAAGTTATGCATAGGTTATATGCAAATACCAAACTACTTTATGTAAGGGGCAGCTATGTGTGATAATGGCACTATCAAAATTAATAGAGAAAAGAAGGACCATGCAAAATGTGCTTAGACATGAATTGTTATGAGAAGAGTCCACTTAAATTCCTTTGTTAAACACTTTGATAAACTGTGACAGCATTACGGGCATACAAAAATATCTCAAGGAAATAGAAGTGGGACTCTTTCTTACTGACAATTAGATTAAAAAAACTCATAAAGGCAAAATACATTTGAAGCACACCTTAACTTCTATGATTAAAAATGTCATAAAAAGGTACATGTGGGGCTGGTTAAGATACAGGATTTGTATAACTTTCTGTATTTTCGTTCTCTAGCTCCAGCTACACTCGCTTAGTGGTGGTGGTTCCTAGAAATAGTCACATCCTTCCTGGTATGTTTTAGTTCTTCTGTATGGAATATTCCTCCCATAATTGGCTTTCCCTCATTCTTTTGATCATCAGTCAGGGGGAGAAATTTTTTTCTTAAACATGTTTTCACCCCATTAAATAAATAAATAAATAAATAAATAAATAAATAAATAAATAAATAAACAAATAAATAAATAAATAAATATTTTTGGTACTGAATTTGTTTTTATTTTTTTATTTTTTATTATTAATACATTTTTTATTATTATTTCAGCTCATACAAACTTAATAGGTACACCGGTTCCCTCCCTCCCTCCTCCTCCCCCCGTACCCCCTGTTCCCCTTCCCCACCCCCCTCCCTCCCCATCCCCCAGTGCCTCCCGCCCCAATTCCCAGAGAGTCCTTTCTTGTGCATGCCTGATTTTCCTCTGGGCCCTCCTCTCCGATGACGTACAAGGACCCAGTGGCCTTTCCCTGAACCCTTTCCCGTGGTCCCCTTAGGTATAGGAACACTGCTGTGGCTGCCAATCCTTTGCCTCCAAGGATCTTGGTGCCTTTAGCAGATGCTAGACTTTGTGAGGTCAACAGTGTGTTGGACAATGCGCAGGGCATGCAAAGTCCAATTATGATTGCTTCAGCCCTAACTAGTATAGAGTATCTTATATATCATTGCTCCTCCCATCCTTTTGCTCTTACACTCTTACCACCCCCTCTTCCGCAAATTTCCCTGAGCTTCAAGATGGGGAGAGACTAAGCTGGCCTAGTTCTAGGTGGTTGATATAGAGTCTCTGAAGTTTTGGATTGTGGTTTGTTGATTTTCTTTTGCAGTTTTGCTGTTCCTGCAATGCCCTTCACTCCATCCTGATGGGCACTGTATGTTACCCCCTGGTCAGAGACAAAAAGCTGTTAAACTAGAGTCTTGTGATAAAAGCACATTCGAAGGTAGATGTAATAAAAGTGGGAAACCACAGTGAGGGAGGGGTCTATCTCCTATAAATAAAATATTTAAAAAATGTTTTCACTGGCAACCTGTTGTAAAATGGCCAATACTTATTGTTTGACCCTTAGTGAATTTTGCTTTCCTGTATACTTCAAAGTCATTGTTACCAACCTGCATATCTTACTTAAAATTTTTTTATGCATGTGTGTGTGTGCATGTATGCTTGAGTGTGCACATATATACCAGAGCGCACCTGAGCGTGTGTGCCCATAAAGGCCCAAGGGCGACATTGGGAATCATGTTGGATTGCTCTACCTCCATATCACTTTCCTCTGGGATTTCTCAGATTCTACCTTCTAGGACTGGAAGTGTAGGCTGCTAATATTTCCATTAGGCATTTTGGGGGAGGTGTCATTTTTAAGTGAGATCTGGAGAATCCAAACTCAGATTTTTTTGCTTACAAGGAAAAGCTTTAAATCTTGAGCCATCTTCTCAGTCCTTTTACCTGGTTTTTATCTGTCTCTTGAAACACAAACTCCATGAATGTGTAGGCCTTGTTTATTTGTCTAGCAACATGCAGTTTTTTTTTATTCTTTGACACTCTCATGTTAGATTTATTTATTTATTTATCTATCTATCTATTTATTTATTTATTTTTTCTGTTAGTATGGGAACACTATTGCAACTGTTAATCCCTTGCCTCTAAGGATCCTAGTGTCTGTGATCCATGCTAGACTTTGGGGGGTCATTGATATGTCAGTCATTGTGCAGATTATGCAAAGTCTTATTATGATTACTTCGGCCCTAACTTGTGTGGGGTATCTTGTATATCGTTGCTCCTCCCCATCTTTAGGCTCTTAAAATCTTACCGCCCCCTCTTCTGCAATTTTCCCTGCTCTTTAGGATGGGGAGAGATTTGGCTGGTCTGGTTTCAGGTAATTAATGTAGGGTCTCTGATGTTCTGAATTATGGTTTGTTGTTGTTTTCAGTTTTGCTGTTCCTGCACTGCTCTTGGCTCCATCCTGATTGGTATGGAAGGTCACCTCCTAGCTAGAGATAAAAGGCTGTTAAAATGGAGTTTTACTATAAGAGTAGATTCAAAGGTAGATGGAATAAGGAGACTGCGGTGATGGGGGTGGGTGGGTCAGTCTCCCATTTGCAGGATGGTTACCATCTATCTGCCAGATTCTATGCCTTCTCTGACTAGTGAGATCAAACCCCCTCAGTTGCAAGTGACCAGGAAGGAAAGTGAGTAGGCTTAACCAGATGTCTCTTTACTTACTTGCAGTTAGATTTATTTTTTTGACACATGATAGAAACTCTGAAATTGTTGAATGGGTGAAAGAATGAGTATGTATATACATAAGTAAAAAGAAAGGAAAGATAAAATGCATTGATGGAGTTCTAGGTGGACACACTCTGTCATTTTGTAAGTGGCTATCTTTTTCTTTATTGAAAACTGTTATCTCTCCAAACTTAAATAGAATGAGTATGTATTACATTGACTGTCAGAAAATAATGGAATATTATTTGGTGGAAGCCTACAGCCTCAGTTTGTTAATCTCAATTAGCATTGACAAAAGATGATAAGCTATGCAGACTGTAAAGAAAAATTTTCTAGAAATGAGAGTGTTAGCTGTATCCTCATAAAGAATTCACACATTTAATACATGCAGTTAGCAAAACTGAATAATGTAAAATGTTGGACCCAAAACCATCCTTCTAAACTAAATTCTTTTTGCAGATTCTAAAATTAAACACGTCAAAAAAGGAGATATTTTAAAAATAAAGTACCATGTCTAGTTTCAAGAAAATATTACCAGGGATTAGTCTCCATGAATCTACTGGGAACCTGATAAAACAGGTAAGATGAAGCCCTGATATGAATAATTTGAGGAATATTATTGCCATCTATACAGTGCAATTCTAGAAAAATCTGTCATAGCCTCATACCCCTGCTCAGCAGTTCTGCATCATATATAAACATTATTTAACTGATTTATTTAATATGGGAGGGAGACGACATCAATTCCACCCCCCTGAATTGAAAATTTGCTTCCTGGTCCTAGTTAAGATATGATCATGCCTTCTATGAAGTTGGGATACTTTAAGTGACATCAACTAGTGAGCTCATTAGGAACAAAAGTGAAACAAGAAGCAGTAGTCCTGTATTTCCTTTATTTGTTGCCCCAGGGAATCTTTAATCTGCACTGTTGTTCTAGTGGATGCAGGAATGAATAACCATGACACTTGTTCTCCAGGAACATACTTTTCCCAGAAATAAGGCCTATATAATTGAACAAGCAAACAAGATAGGTATTGATCATGATAAAGTCTGGAGAAGAGATATTTCCATTCATAATAGTAGGTAAGGGATAATAGGCAGAGAGAAAAGGGAAGATTATTTGAAAGGGGTGACATTTTAGTCTGAGATCTGAGAAGATATGCAAGATATGCAAGTCATTAGCAGTAAGAGCTAGGATCCTGAGGGGGGAGGATATCTTCTATTTTTAATTTTTTAAAAATTTTCTACTTTTACAAGCATATTGGGTACTCATTCCTGCTTCCTCCATCCAGACAGTATCTTCTAATCATGAAAGGGCTGCTGCAGCCGGGAATTTGCTGCAGCTGTATCTCCTTCCACCAGACCTGCATAAGATTTGGTCTATCAATATTTCACTATGGAAGAAGCAAAATCTCATACAATATCATACTTCCTTGAAAGACTATTGAAGGTTAATGTCCGGTAGTGGGCAGGGAGGGAAGGAGAACTACTTTTCTTTTTTTTTTTTTTTAATAAATTAAATTTTTTTTATTATTTATTCAATTGTGCATGTGTGTGTGTGTGTGTGTGTGTGTGTGTGTGTGTGTGTGTGTGGAACCACGGGCAAATTCTGGAACCACCATGGACGCCTCCATCTCCTCCTTGTTACTCTGCCCCGGGATTCACAGGCTCCGCCCTACCAGGACCAGAAATGCAGGCCGCCCCCGCTTCTGCCCGGCATCTATACGTGGGGTCTAGGATCTGAACTCAGGACCTTCTGCCTGCAAGGCAGAGGCTTAACCCCTGAGCCACCTCTCCAGCCCCGAGAACTACTTTTCTTAATGATATATTCACTGATATCTCATCCATCCTCCAACTGGTGCTTCAGCACATGCTGGTATAGGAAACCCAGGTGAAGTCAGTGGACTACATGCTCAAGAAGACATGAAAATAAGAGGGAGACTTGTTGGGAGGAAGAAGGAGGTTTGCAATGGGAAAAGTATGGAGGATAGGATTGCATAATTGGGGATGAAAAATCACATAAACTCATTATATTCACATATGAAATGCTAAAACAAAACTCCAAAGATCCAGTCACATAAAGAGGCAGGTTTATTAAGGGGTTCTAGTCCTAGTGCAAAAGGAAATTGCAGGAAAAAAATATCAGAGGCACCAGGAGACATAGATCATTGCAGGATTTAATTTTAAATGCCAAAGGAAGCCACTCAAGTGTTTAATCAGTAGAGTGACAGGATTTAAAACACTATAGAAGCCAATATAAGTGTTTTAATGGGGGGAAATGGCAGAATCCAATTTTAATGATCATTCTGTGCTTTATGTGAAGATTGACTTTTAAGGGCACAGAAGGAATGAAGGATAGTATCAAGGGGATAGGTAATGTCAGAGGCCTGAAAGACTAGGTTTTTAGTAGTGGAGTTGGAAAGAAGTAGATGGATGCACAACATAGTTTGAACGCATACTCCACATGAAATACCGTGGGATTGATGTAAAAATTGTAGAAAACAGTGAGGTGATATTCTGGACATTGTGTTGACTGGATGAATGCAAAATATAGGATGGACAGATTGGTATACATTCTAATTTTCATATTTTAAAATTGAGATGGCTTTAAAAATATTCATGTGAAGATGCCAAAAGAGCAGTTGGATACACAAGGGGCAGAGAAGAGGTCTGGGGTAAAGATACAAAATGAGACAACTCTCTTGTGTGGGTATTTGAAGGTGTGGGGATAGATAAGATATAGAAAACTAAAGCAAGAAAGGCTGAAGCTACAAGCTGGAGTGTTCAGATTTACTGGAAAATTAAGAGCATTCAGCAAGGAAGACTCAGTAGGAGGATCCGAGAGAGAGGGATGTTAGAGACGTCAGAGAGTGTCAAGCTTTAGGCACAGGAGACGAATACCATTAAGAGAGGAACATGAGGGAAAAATAAAAATTAATTGAATTTATTTCAACTGAAATTGTTGCTGATCTCTTTAGAGAAAGTATGACAAACTGGTGGCCAGGGAAACTCCACTGAACCATTTGGGTCATTTTTTTTCAAATAGTCAAATAAAAAGTGTTTATGCTTTCAATAATATTTTGTCACAGCTTTCAGGCCTCTTTACACCTCTTGCTTTAGTTTGTCTTCATAGTGTTGACAAATTCACAATCACAGAGCTTGGGGGAGCAGGAGTTTTTATGTTTACTTAGAATTCTCAGTCATAGTTCACAGTCCAACTTGGCAGGAGACTTCTTACTGATAGCTAAAGCAGGGTGTCCACAGGGATTGCTGAGGGGGGAAAACCTCACTCACCAAACTACAAGTCTGCCAAAATATGCTGAAGTATACTAAAGCACTAAGCCAGCTGCCTCCTCCCATCTATTTGCCCCGGGAATAGTCTTACACCCACTATGGTCTGTGTTTTCACACATCAATCAGCTAAGCTCCTGCACACTTGCTCAAGGATGTGCCTTAACTACTAATTCCCCATGGATGTACCTAAAGATCAGCCTTCAATTTTCAAGTTGACACATATATATTTAACTAGCACACTTGCTTTTCTTTTTTTTTTTAATTTTATTATTATTATTATTATTTATTCAACTGTGCACATGTGCGTGCGTATGTGCGCGTGCGTGTGTGTGTGTGTGTCTGTGTATGTGTAGAACCATGGACGAATTCGCGAACCACCATGGACGCCTCCACCTCCTTCTGCCCTGGGATTCACAGGCTCCGCCCTACCAGGACCAGAAGCGCAGGCCGCCCCAGCTTCTGCCTGGCGTCTATACGTGGGATCTGGGATCCGAACTCAGGACCTTCCGCCTGCAAGGCGGAGGCTTAACCCCTGAGCCACCTCTCCAGCCCACTTGCTTTTCTTATAGACATGGAACAGGTACACTTTCATTCCCAACTGACTGCTGAGATCCACGTGGATGGGCTGTATTCAGTCTGCTTAGACTTATCTTCCTGGCACCGTCACAGGTCAGTAAGGAGGGGCAGCCTTCTCCAAAGCTAAGATGAGTGGGAATGTAAGTATTTTAACTCACCGTTTTCATCACACTAACCATGTGATCTTCAGAATTCCCACGGATGAAGCTCACTGATAGGCTTCCCTTGATAATGTCTCCCCTGGGTTTTCTTTTTTTTTTTTCTGAAATGGATCTACAACAGGTGTTTAGAGACTGCTTTTGTTAAAAAAAAATATTAACTCTTCCCTGATGCCTACAGAGAAGCAAAACTCAGCATGAAAACCTGAATCTCTTGTCTTCGTTTTACATCTGTCACCTTGACTTTGGCTCACTCTCTTACTGGACTCCGTGTAGGTAAGATGATCACTAAGGAGTGTGTCTACCGAACTTCTCTCATTCCCCTTTAAGGCTGATGGCATAGAGTTAGGCTGTTGTCCCAAACCTGTGGTTGCCTTGGATTTTAGGAACAGCAGAACTTTGCAGGACACACATGTCCACTCCTTTCTGTCCCTTACAAAATAAGGCCACTTAGCCATGAGGTTGTTGCTCTCTAGAGCAGAAGTGATCATCTTAAAGGAAACAGATTGGTCCCCTCAAGTGATGAACCTCTTTGGACCATCTTGTAGAACCAAAGCTGAGACTGTGATAATTCAGATCACGCGTTGACTAAGAACCCCTATTTATACATACCTCTTGCCCACAGTATCAATTCTTCCTCTGCTTAATTCTAACGCTCATGCCAGTACCCTGAAAGGGATTTGGGAGATCATTGGACCCAATTATCTGTTTTTCCTAATGCCACCCTATTGAATAAATCTTCTGCTCTTTATCACTACCATTGGCATAGGTGACTGAGCCTCACCCTTTGGGCTGCCAGAGTTAGGGCTTCTGCCCTAAAATATCCATTGCACATCTGAGCAAATATGTGATAGCAGTTTTCAATGTGGTCCCACTGAACAATGATGATATCTGAATTAAGGCAAGAGAAATGAAGAAGGAGGAAAGAGGAGACGAGTGAGAAATATAAGACAGGGATGGCAAGGCAATGCAGCTCATTGGATGAGAACAAACAAAGGAAATGAGTGACACTGATGACTTGTAGGTTTCCTGAGACTGTGGGTAGAATGTGGTATCACTCAGAGAGACAAGAACTCTAGAGGAGGTTTAAGATACATAAAGAGTTCCTTCCTTTTCAAACTTTATTTTCAAATTAGTTAATGTAATGGATTATGATCAATGAAGAGCTTGGGATTTCATGTCCTGAGTTCATGTATGATCGAAACATAGTGTTTGGCAGCGTTTTGAAGACCAGCAACATGCAGTATTTCTTAGGGAAATTTTCATTATCCTCGTGAGTTTCTGGAGACTTACATAGCACATCAGCGTGAACTTTATGATGGTAAAAGTAAACACCAAATGGGACTAGACCTTTCCTCTAAGATTAGAAGACGGAACAATTTCATGGGGGCAGAGATATCTATGAAAGAAGAAATCTGACTTTCAAAATTTTTCAGCTCTGGGCATGTCCAAGCAGATAGTGACTTGAAATTTGTGAATGGGAGAGGACTTAGGAGCATCCTTAACAAGTTCCTTTGCAAAGGAACCTTTGTAGTGCCGAGTGTCTATGCATGGCATTTAAGTATGAGTAAGTCCTAGAGTTAGCTCTAGCTGATAAATGCTTTAATCAACATGCCATGGCATTTATAGTATGTACCACAGTTCTTAAACCTCTCAGTGACTATGCCCACAAAACACCATTTCCTTACTTCTTTTCACAGGATCCCAGTTGTTACAAATCTCATCTGGAAACAGTTTCTTTCTGCTCTGCATTTGCCCATCATTCAGCTGGTATATTCTTTAGACTCTATATATTGTCTGGCCTTTTGTGATGGAGATGATCTGTGTGCAAGCCGTATCTCCTAGAAGATATAATAACTGTCAGGCACAAATTACTGCCCTCCCCTTCCCGTGAACCTATCTCTGGGTAACTCATAAATTCCTATTAGCAATTTGTCTTTGTCTGCTCATGTTACTGTAACAGCTACCAAAGACTCTGCTGAGCAGGGTAGCTTACAAACAATGGGAATTTGTCTCTAACACTTCTACAGGCTTCAAATCCAAAATCAACGCATTAGCATGTTTGGCATGGGTGAATGCTCCTGGATAATAAATAGCTGTTCTCTAGATGGGTCCCCTAGTTGGGGAAGGGCACTAATCTAGTGTAAGGGCCCTAATCTTGTGTGACCTAGTTACTTTCTGCAGGCCCACTGCTATCAATATCACTTCATGTTGGGAATCAGTCTTCATATAGGAGGTTCTGAGGGACATACACATTCAGTCTAGTACTGGTTTTAAAGTTTTGTCTCTTAACTGCTTGTGTCTGACTGCCACCCTATCTCCTGGCACTCTTGGTGTCCTGTTGTTCTTGCTCTGATATTATCCTAGCCATATTCAGAAAGCTTATTGACTCCAAGAAGAGCTGTTAGACTCTCAGTTTTTATTGCCTACATTGGAGTTTGGGATGCAAGATGATTGTTTCTTTGAGCTAGCAATGAGTGCTGTCTCAGTGTTCCAGGACCCCTTTCCAAGTCTAGTAGTCAGATTCACTCTTGGTCCCCACCTCCTTATCTTCTTCTTTCCCCTTTTTGTTTTATTATGACAAAGTGCATGCTAAAGAACATTTATTGTTACAACTATCTTTGAGTGTACAGTTCAGTAACACTAAGTATATTCACATTGGATAGCTGTCATCACCATTTATTCAGAAAACTGTTTTCATTAGGCAATCTGAACTCACTATAGAATAATTTCCCATTCTATTCTCCCTGCAACTCCTGGCAAGTACCCTGCTATGTTTTGTTACTATGAATTTGACTCTCTAACTATTTTTAAGCGTGGAATCATACATTTGTTCTTTCGTGACTGGCTTATTTCGTTTAGAGCTATGTTCTCAAGGGTCATCCACTTTGTAATGTAGGTCAGAATTTTTTCTCCTTATGAAGCCATTATGCATTGTACGTATATCATTGATCTGCAGATGAGTGCAAATTCCGCACTGTAGTTGTCGTGAATAATGGTGTAACGAGCTTGAGCATAGCCTTACTTTCTCCGTGATTTTATGACATTCTATTCCATCCATGACAGTTCCTGAGGACCTAGGCAATAGTCTGTGTTTGATCCCTGTTAATAAGATCTTGCTTCTGTGTGTGGTGGTACAAACTTGTGAAGTGGAGGCAGGAGGTTAAGAAGTTCAAGTCCAACCTCAACTGGTTGACTACATAGGGTGATCGAGACAAACCTAAACGATATAAGAGGACCCTATCTCAACAACAACAAATACAGCAACGAAATGAATCAACCAGCCAGCCAGCCAACCAACCAACCAATAACACCAAACAGACCTTGAGAAGAGGACTTCCATTTAGGTGACTGCTTAAGGACGTGTTCCTAGGAGATGCAGAAGTGGAACAGAGAGAGGGGAAAATTGGTTTCCAAAAGTTTTGCAGAAGGGAGCCTTGATTTTATGCATAATTTTGGAGTATAGATGGTTATGTTTCAATGTCATTCTGCTCCCGAGCAAAAGATCTGAGCTTTTATACTCCTGTATCCTTTGGCCAGGATCTCTGGGGATGTGAACTCTTTGGCACTCTCAGCTTTCTGTTTGCTTTGACAAAGTAGTCTCACAGTCCTTCAAATTAGTGTTACAGAATCAGGCTACTGGGATCAAGGCACACAAAAGAGAGGGAAGACCCCAGAAAGTGATTGTGGGGATCTGAATAGAACACCAGGTCCCTGTTGCTTCTCTCAAGGAGCTCATATTCCAGGATCATGGAGCGAACCACCACTGACAATGGCTAGCATTTCTGAGAGTGGCAATTCTGTGTATATTACTGTACAGTCTGTCGGAGAATATCTATCAGTTCTGAGCTTCCAACTTCTATAGAATGCATTGTAAATATTGGTGTACCCTGAATTCAGAACAATGCCTGCATTTTTGGACGTGATGCTAATTCCATTGGGTAGCACACAAAGGAGACCCCAAATGAAAGCAGAATTTGGAAGATAAATACTTTTTAAGCCTAGAGGTATTTGCCAGAATGAAGGTTCATTTCATCTGCTGTCATTCTTGCTTTGAAACCAGTAGTTAAGGAAAACAACTTCCTTGGGGGCTTGAGGCACAATCTTTTTCATTATGGGCAAGGTTCAAGGTACTTTGGACCACTCTTTATATCTAAAAGTATGAAACCTCAGCTTGATTTCCTAAAGCAGCCCCTAACTGTCCATTATTATCCTTGCAAACTTCCCTGCTCCCACTGAAACTAGTTTTCAAGGTTGCTCACAAAGTTGAATGAGAATGATTTTTCTCCAACAAACTGTAGAAGGAAAACATTTCTGGACAGTATGGCAGACAAGGGACATTATTAACGTTATGTTGCAAACTCATAAATATAACCTCCATTACGTGAACATACATTCATACCGGTGTGTGTGGGTCCTAGGGGCTTCCTGTTGCTGGTGATGCTGAGAGGAAAGAAAGATGTTGTTAAAATCAGCAAGTCCATCTCTCCCATTGGGAACGTAACTTTTAATTTGGTAGTCATAAAAGTCATCAAGCAGAACCATAACCACCATTTTAGAAGTAAAGGAAGTGAGGCAGAGAAAGTTAATGGGATTTCACTGAAGTTATATTAAAAGAGTGATAGATCCTTCCATTAACTGTAACTTGTACATTTTCAGTAAAAGGTAAATTTCTTTCATGGGAAACGATTAGGTGTATTAGTGATTAGCAACTTGGTTTAACTTTAGCACTTCTTTCCTTCTTAGCCTCCATTTTTCTCCTTGCCACATAAAAATCCAGAGACTCCAAATGAATTTTGAAATTTGACAGTGAGATCATGGGGACCTTTGGCATCTTCAGTATGGGATTTAGAGATAGAATAGTACAAAGTGAAGTTCAAATTAGCTTCAGAGTCAACTGAGTGACTTCCACACGACTCGTTCTTCAAGGTGCTTCTCAAGCATTAATTCAATTCATGTAGAGCTATTACAAGAAAAGATTATAGATTATGATTGGAGAAAAGACTTACCTGATATCAGAATATATTATCAGCTTCTAACAGTGACTAGTGACATAATTTTCTAAAAGCCATGATCATCTGGAACTTCTCTCTTAAGAGTCATGTAACTGATATACATTTAATATTTTGTAGAATCTTTTTGTTAATGAGAAAAAACATTACCAAGCACTTATTGAAACAAGCAATGTGTATATGGTTTGGCAATTTTACAATTGTGTATTTTATTTTTATTTTTTTTTCAATTGTGTATTTTAGAAAGGAAGAGAATATAGGGAAAGGAGTGAGAGGAAAGATGTCATGCTGTATAACTAAAATTCTATTTACTTCTAATCTATATGGTAAGTACCAGGTAAGTATAAAGGCTGTGACTTGAAACTGAACAAGAACAATGTATAGCATGTGATACTATCAGTAACAGATTTTTATTTTAAGTCCCAATAGATCCTCAGTTTTCATGTATGGGGCCTGTTTTCTCTATCAAATTTGAATATTCCAACTGGACTGATAACTTTTCAGTAAATTTTAGGTAATTAAAATATAAGTTCAAATCAGATAGCACTGGTCAATAATTTAATACAGGGTCCATTGCAATAATCAAGTTTTTATTTTTATTTTTAAATTTTTTTTATTATTTTATTCAATTGTGCGTGTGTGTATGTGTATGTGTGTGTGTGTAGAACCATGGGTGAATTCAGGAACCACCATGGACCGCCTCCACCTCCTCCTTGTTTACTCTGCGCCAGGATTCACAGGCTCTGCCCTACTAGGACCAGAAACGCAGGCTGCCCCCCGCTTCCGACCGGCGTCTATACCGTCTATACGTGGGGTCTAGGATCTGAACTCAGGACCTTCCGCCTACAAGGCAGAAGCCACCTCTCCAGCCCCAATAATCAAGTTTTTAATCTTGATTGAAAGCAGAGCCTTCTGTCCTTATCCATTGGGCCTCTTCAAACCAGCAAAGGTGCAGCTGGGGAAGAGATAGGTGGGTAGAGTTTATCTTTCCCCATCTGTCACCTTTACTCTTCTTCCCCTTTGCTAACTTCAGCGTCTGAGCACTGAAAATGGACCATGAGAAGGGGGACTAGGTAAGGGAAGCCATAACTTGCTACTTGACTGTTGACGATCTCTCATCAGACCTTTGGAAATATAATTAAGGTACAAAACTGGCTCTTGCTGTCACAGCACCTTCATGGATTCTTTGGTAATTTATCTTTCATCCGTTGCAAAGAATTCCTCATCTGTGATCCCTTTGAGAAAGAAAAAAGGTGTCTCTGGTGTAGCCAATAGTTTGTTTCTGTGACACATGGTCAGAAATAACTAAGTATTTTGGGCAGAAAGATGTTTAATATAAATACATAATTTTACAACAGATTCTAGACTAGACTTTCAGGACTGGCTCCCAGATAAATATAGCACTAACCCATTGGAGAACTGTCACCTTAGAAACCACTTTTGGAGCTGTGTGAGAATTAAGAGTCTACTGTTGCTACTGAACGAGGTAATAGCCTTTGAGAACTAAGGAAGCTAGGATATGGAAATCACAGTGTCGGTTTATGGATTAGGAAACCAAAATCAATGCTGCCACTTCAGTTATCCACCACAATGACTCTAACCAGGGAACTTAGAGGATGGATTCCACTTCAGAGACAACTCACATTCCCATCACTCTGCTTGTTCAGAGAAATGAGTCAAAGAAGATGTAAGAAAATATTCTTTTTTAAAATTTTTTTTTCTCCCACATAGAAAATAGATTCTTTCTTGCTCATTTCTCCCTTCCAGAACTGCAGTAAGTGATTCTATCATCAGATGTAGGTAACTACATTAAGTATTTTGGGCGAAGGTTAGTAAAAAGACTTATAACTGTTAGAAGTACCAAGGGAACTAGATTCTAGACTAGACTTTCAAGGCTGACTCCCAGATAAACATAATGCTAACCCACTGGAGAACTGACTCCTTAGAAGCCACTTTTGGAGCTGTGTCAGAATTAAGAGTGAATTCACATTCACATATAGAAATAACAATGGTAAAGCTGCCTAGGTAGTGACTTTAGTATCCCAAAGTCTCCAAACTGAATAAGGAAACTCACAAGAAAGAGTCCAATAGCTGCTGCAGGGAAAATCAATCTTAGGTAAAGATGACTTCGGAGAACGCAGAATGGAGAAAGGAATGACATTCAGGGCTTTGAAGATTTCATTGAGTCAATGATTAATGCCCGCTGTGAGCATCTCTTGTCTCAGAACTTGAAGCCTCATAAAACAGAGAATATCTTACTGTTTAATAGAACCAGATTTGAGATTTTGGTACTACTACTGAAAAACTGTATTACCTGATACTCAACTATGGTATTTAAAAATTTTTGCTTGCATTTATCATGCAGAAAATATTTCATACTTGCTGAATGTAAGTTACAAAGTGACGGAGAATAATGACTCTTTTCAGTATCTAGATTAATGCCTAAAATAGACTAGAGCTTGAAGATATTTTCTGTAATGCTAAAGTAGCGAATAAAACAAAATATGGAATAAAACATGACAATTGTGGCTTAAAAAGAGTAGTGATAGCCAAGCGATATTTATAACAGAAATGTATATAAATGTTATAAAACGGGTGAAAAAATAAAGGCTGAAAAAAGGTTTGAACAGATGTGCTGAAAGGAAATGTATACTGGCTGCAAGGAAGCATAGGAAAAGACCCTGGTCATACCAAGTGATACAGAAAATCACCACTGCACATTTACTATTCAGCAAAAGAAAGACCTTGCTCTTTGTCTCTCTATAGTCACACTGCACACATTTTGCCAGAGTTCTGAGTGTTGATAACTATACCGGTTATTCTTCTCTATTTCTATGAGACAGCACTCATGTGCAGCTTAAAGGAGAAAAGAAGACTTATTCAGCTTATAGTTTCAGAGGGGAGACACAGTCCACTATGGTGGAAAAGGCACGGCTGGTTGCCAGATGCTGGAGGTGGCTTAGATCACTGCAGACCTCAGGGAGATCGAGAGCTGTAAGCTGCAAACTGCAAGAGCAGACTAAATAACTAATGGAAGCAGGGTGGAACTAACCATCCTCAAGGCCCACCCCCCTGTGACTACTGTCCTCCAGGAAGGCTCAACCTCCTGAAGGTGCCATGACCTTCCCAAACAACTAAAGATTCAAACAAATGAGCCTGTGCGAAACAACTCACATTTCAAAACGTGGCAATCACTTAAGCCCATGGATCACCTTTTTTTTTTTAAAATTTTTAAAATTATTTTTATTCAATTGTGTGTGTGTGCGTGTGTGTGCGTGTGTGTATGTGTGTGTGTGTGTAGAACCACGGGCGAATTCGGAAACCACCCTGGATCGCCTCCACCTCCTCCTTGTTTACTCTGCCCCCGGGATTCACAGGCTCCGGTCTACGAGGACCAGAAGTACAGGCCGCCCCAGCTTCCGGGGCCCCGGCCTTCCGCCCCGGCTTCCGCGTCTATACGTGGGGTCTAGGATCCGAACTCAGAATCTTCCGCCTGCAAGGCAGAGGCTTAACCCCTGAGCCCTCTCTCCAGCCCCCCTTATACTATTATACATTGCTGATAGGAATGTAAAAACAGCACAGCCCCTTTGGAATATAGCCTGGCAGTTTCTTGTAAAGACCACCATATACTTGCCATAGAGTCAGCATATCTTTCTTGTAGATATTTACCCGAGAAACATGAATATATATGCTCACAGAGAGACATTTATGTAAATGTAGGAATCAAGTGAACATCACTATCATTGTTTCTTGATAGTCTTTCCTTCAAAGTGGATTGAGAAAATTTGAGGGATAGAGATTTCCCAAGGGATTTAAGCTAGGAAAAAAAATCAGCGATCTCTGTTTAAATTCCTATAAAAAGGTAGCAGGTAGGCATCATTATTTAGGACTCGGGAGTCAGCCCAGTGGTTAAAGAGCTTGCCTGCAAAGTCTGAGGATCTCAGTTCGATCCTTAAAAATGTCAAGCAATGGTGGTATGTGCTTGTAATCCCAACACTGGGAAGGTGGAACTAGGAGGATGCCTAGGGCTCATTGGCTATTAAGTCTAGCTTATTTGGTCATCTGGAGCCAATGGGAGATCCCGCACATGCCGCTTGCACACACACAAGCATACAAAACCACAAAAATGAAAATTTTTATTTCTGAACAAACTGGGTTCATGTCTTTGCCCTGATCCCATCCCATCCACTTCCTACTTCTCCCACGCTCTTCACCCACACACTCTTCTTCCACTTTCCCCTCCATTCATCCATCCTGCTGTGTCCTACCAATCCTCTTGTTCCTCTGCTTTTGTGTATCACAGGACTTTGAGGTGCCTGTGTTGGTATGGGAGTCAGATTTTTGTTGACTTTACTGTGTAAAGTCATGAGTGGGGAGGTCCCTTGTCTCTTGTCTAGAACCTGTCCTGGAGACACTCTGAGAACAGCTGTTTCTTCTAAGATCCTAATAGTCCTTGCAGGAATATTGATTAAATTGGCCATTGTGTAGATTTGGTGGCAGAACTTCTCAGCACAGTGACCTCCTGGTACAGTTGCTCTGTTGTGGCTGGGGTGTGTTGGTCAGAAGTATTTCATCCCACCTTTAGACTTTTATAATCTTACTGCCCCCTCTTCTGTGAGGTTTCCCGAGCCTTGGTGTGGATAAAATTCTGATGGACTGATCAGGGCCGAGTATTCCAGGTTTGCTGATGTATGCCAGGTTTGGGGTCTTCTGGGCTGACGTGACTTTCTGCCTCCCTAGTCTTCCTTTGTAATAAGGTGCAAGTTGGGTTGAGCTCTGAGAACTTTTCTCATCTAAGGGTTAGAAAAGGGGATATTTAGATGATGCTTTATTATCAGTCATTTATAGTAGCACTAGAATGTCTGTTCCTGCCCATTTATTCCCCTTCTACTCTTATTTGGGTATGTTTATAGTATCAGGCATGGTCCCTGTCATTAAGGGGATTAGAACACATTCAGGAAGCAATTGCTTTCCCATTGGCCTTACATACCTCTATTGCTTCCATAGATTCTTCTGACCAGAGCTGAGGTGGTTTATAGCATCACTACTGGGTTAGCCCTTGATCTCTCTTTTTCCCCCGAGTCACTTGCCTTTTTTTTCTTCTCTTCCCTCCCCACTCCCCTTCCTTCCCTTCCTTTCCCCTCCCTTTCTCTCCCCTCCTCTCCATTCTCCTCCCCTTCCCTCTCTTCTCCTCCTCTTTTCTCCCTTTCTTTTACTAAGATCTGTCACTTCCCTTCCCTTATGGGCTTTTCTTCCATAATGTCTTTATTTATCTATTCTTCTGTGTTCCTTTGTATTCATTCTCTTGGGGTCTTCTTTAACCTAACCCCAAGTTATGCTCCTTTGTGGTTATAGTGAATATTATAGAAATTTCCTGTTGAGTATTTAGTTTTATGGGCTTAGTACTACATTTCACTTCTAAGGGAGAACATGTGACATCTGTCTTTCTGTGACTAGTTCACTCAATATAACTTCTTCCAACTCCATTCACCAGCAAATTTCACTTAATTCATTTTTTATTAAAAGCTGAAAATGTCCCACCGTGTATGCACCACATTTTCATTAGCCATTTGTCTACTATTGGGTATTTAGACTGATTCCATGACTGCTGTTGTGAACAGAGCCTCAATGAACATGGATGTACACGTGTCTCTACAGTAAGATGAGGCATTCTTTGGGAACAGTCCCAGGAGTGGTATAACTGGTTCAGCTTGTTCATATGGCATTTCAATTTTTAACTTTTTTAGGAACTGTCACACTGATCTCCAGAGCGGTTGTACAAGTTTGCATTCTCCCAGCAATGTCTGAGGGTTCCCTTCTCTCCACATTTTCTCCACCATTTATTGGTGTGTGTTTTGGATTTTAGCCATTCTGACTAGCCATTCTGATGATATCTCAGGGTGGTTTTGACTTGCATTTTCTTGATGGCTATGGAGATGGAACATTTTTAAGGTATTATTTGTTAGACATTTTAATGTCATCCTGGAAAAAGTTTAAGTTCCAAGGCCCATTTTTTTTTCTTTCTTAAATTTATTAAATTTATTTTTTAATATTTAAAATTCCTGGTTCTACATGCTCCTTGCCTCCCTCATTTCTCCTTCTCTCCTTTCCTTCGTAGGTTCAACCTGCTTCCCCTACTCTCCATCTTTTGGCACTATGGGTCCTGGAATTCCCTCTGTATCATCTGCTAGTGAAGGTTCAGGCCTCTGCTGCAGACCTCTGAGGCCCTTCCTTGGGTGAGCTGCTGATACAGGTACTCCTCTACCTCTGTCTGACCCCTCACCCCTAAGGAACCTACTGCCTGAAACTATTTCTCCTGACATCAGTGCCAGTCCATGAGGGCATGTTGACATGTTCACTACTGTACAGGTCTGATGAGGTCAAGTCCCATTGCTGTGAGTTTCTGGCTGTGGCTGTCCTATCTTGAGAGGAATGACCTAATCCAACGACAGACCTCCCCATCTTTAGGCTCTTACAGTATTACCGCCCCCTCTTCCACAAAGTTCCCTGAGCCTCTGGATGGGGAAAGATTTGACTGACCAAGACCCATTTTCTAATTGTGATATTTATTCCTTGGTGTTCTTTTGTATACTCTAGATATTAGTTCTTTATCAATGTGTGTTTAGTGAAGATTTTCTCCTATTACATGGGCTATATTTTTGCTTGGTTAACAATATCTTGTGTTGAAAGAAGCTCTTTAATTTCATGAAATCCTACTCTTTGAGTGTTGGTCCTATTTCCTGTATAATTTAGATCATGTTTCTACTAGAGTTTTTATAGTCTCTGGTCTAATATTAAGATCCTTGATCCATTTGGAGTTGATTTTCACACAGTGTGACAAGTAAGGGTCCAGTTTAAACTTCTGCATGTAGATACCCAGTCTTTCCAGCATCATTTTTTTTCCTGGGTACCTATGTCAAAAATCAGTTGATTGAAGGCATATGAACTTATGTCTGGATCTTCAATTGTTATGCATTGATCTATGTGTCTGTTTAAGAGCCAGCATCAAGCTGTTTTTATTACTATGGATTTGTAGTACAGATTAAGGTCTGGTATAGTGATACCTCCACCAGAATTTTTATAACAGGATTGTTTTTGCTATTCTGGGCCTTTTGTGTTTCCATATGAATTTTGAGATTATTTTGTCAATTTCTGTGAAAAATTGCTTTGGAATTTTGATTGGTATTGCACTGATTCTGTGTATTGCTTTTGGTAGGATGGTCATTTCTATGATGCTAATTCTATTGATCCAGGAGCATGGAAGGTCTTTCTACCTTCTGTTGTCTTCTGAAATTTTATTCTTTAGGGTTTTAAACTTTTCATTGTACAGATATGTCACATCCTTGGTTAGATTTCTGCCAAGATTCTTCATTTTTTAAGGGGCTAAGTGGTATGGTTTCTCTTAGGACTTTCTTACTTTTTTCATCCTTAGTGAGTAAAAAAGCCACTGATTTTTTTAACATTAATTTTGTAACCTGACACTCTGCCAAACTTATTTTTTAGTTACAGGAGTTTCCTTGTGGAGTTTTATGATCTTTCAGGTATAGAATCATGTCATCTGCAAATAGGGATGTCTTAGCTTCTTCTTTTCATATTTGTAGCCCCTTTATCTTCCTCTCTTGTCTTGTGGCTCTAGCTAAGACTTCAAGTCCGATATTGAACAGAAGTGGTAAGAGTGGATAGCCGTGCCTAGTACTGATCAAAGGGGGAATGCTTCAATTTTTTTCACCATTTAGAATAATCCTTGCTATGTTTATTGCATACGATCTTTACTATGTTGATATAAATTTCTCCCATTCCTACTGTCTCCAGGGCTTTTATCATAAAAGAATGTTGGATTTTGCCAAAAGTTTTTTTCTGAATCAACCTTGTGTGTCTGAAATAAATCCTACCTGGTCACAGTGAATATTTTGATATGTTTTTGAATGTGGTTTGTTAAAATTTTATTGAAGATATTTGCATCTATGGTCATCAATGAGATTTTCCAATAGTTTTCGGTTTTTATTGTATCTTTACTTGGTTTGGGGACCAGTGTAATATTAACTTCATATAAAGAATTTGGAAGTGTTTCTTCCTTTGCTATTTTGTGGAATAGTTTAAGGAACAGTGGCGTTAATTGTTCTTTAAATGTTGGGAAGAATCCTGCACAGGGCTTTTTTTTTGGTGGGAAGATTTGTAATTGCATCTTTAACATCATCATTTAATATAGGGCTATTTAATTCAATTTATCCAGATTTAAGTTTGATAAGTTGTGTGTACTTAGAAATTTATCCATTTCTTTTTGATTGTCAAATTTTGTGGAATATAAGTTTTTAGAAGTATGACCTTATGATTCTCTGAATTTCCTTGGGATCAGTTGTTGCAATTCCATTTTCATCTCTAATTTTGTTAATTTGGGTTTTCTTTCTTTTGGTTTTGGTTAATTTGGCTATGGGTTTATCAATCTTATTTTAAAGGAACCAGCTTTTTTTTTGGTTGATTCTTTTTATCGTTTGCTTTATCTCAATTTCAGATATATATATTTTTATTTATCATTTATGCAATTGTGCGTGTATGTGTGTGTACGCGTGTGTGTATGTATGTGCGTGTATGTATGTATGTGTGCGTAGAACCACGGACGAATTCGGGAACCACCATGGACCGCCTCCACCTCCTCCTTGTTTACTCTGCCCCGGGATTCACAGGCTCCGCCCTACCAGGACCAGAAGCACAGGCTGCTCCCGCTTCCGCCCTGCGTCTATACGTGGGGTCTAGGATCCGAACTCAGGACCTTCTGCCTGCAAGGCAGAGGCGTAACCCCTAAGCCACCTCTCCAACCCCTCAATTTCAGATATTTTTTTCCCCTGATTTTGTAATCTCTGCTCGTTTACTACTTTTGGAATTGGATTGTTCTTATTTCTCTAAACTTTAAGCTGCTTTGCTAAGTTATTTACTTGTGATTCTTTATATATATATTTTTTGATGTAGACATTAAGTGCTATAAACTACCTTGTTACTACAGCCTTCATCATGTCCCAGAGATTTTGATATAATTTCATTATCATTTACTTCTAGGAATTAAAAAAATTTTTTTTTATTTATTCAATTGTGGGTGTGTGCGTGTATGTGTGAATTAGAACCACGAGCGAATTTGGAAACCACCATGGATGCCTCCACCTCCTCGTTTACTCTGCCCCGGGATTCACAGGCTCTGGCCTACCAGGACCAGAAACGCAGGCTGCCCCCGCTTCTGCCGGTGTCTTTTGCCGGCGGGGTCTAGGATACAACTCAGGACCTTCTGCCTGCAAGGCAGAGGCTTAACCCCTGAGCCACCTCTCCAGCCCCAGAATTTACATTTTGACTTCTGTTTGAGCCCATTTTTCTTTCATTATCATAGTGTTTAATATCCAAGAATTTATATAGTTTCTGTCATTTACCTTGTTGTGAATGTCTAGTTTTATTCCATGATGGTCATATAAAATATAAGATGCAGTTTCAACTTTACTGTATATCTGGAAGCTTGCTTTGTGACACAATACGCCATCTAATTTGGAAAATGTTCCATGAGTTGCTGAAAGGAATGTGTGACTTCAGGAATCTTCTTGGATTTCTTCTACCTCCTTTTTGCTTCTCTCAGGGATTTCCCAAGCTCTTCCTACCAGGTTTGGAAGTGCAGGCTGCCACTGTTTTTGCTTGGCATTTTTACGTGTAACCTTGAATCCCAAACTCAGGACCCTCTTCTTTTGAGGCAGAGTCTTAACCCCTGAGCCATTTCTCCAGCCCTTTGTTCAATTTTTGTCCTGGTAATATATCCATTGGTGAGAGTAGGGTGTTGAAATCGTGTTTGGATTAATTAGTTTTAGATGTTGTAATGTTTGTTTAATGAATGTGGATAAGCCTATACTGGGTGCATATATATTCAGAATTGTGAAGTCTTCCTGATGGATTATTTCTTTGACTAATGTATAGTATCTTTGTATGTCTCTTTTGACTTGTTTTGAAGTTTTGTTGTTGTTGTTGGATGTTAACAGTGTTACTCCTGCTTGTTTCCTTGTTCCATTAGCTTTCAGTACCTTTGACCAGCTTATTACTCTGAGAATGTGTCTATCTTTCATGGTGATATGTGTTTCCAAAAGGCAGCAGATTGATGGGTTGTGATTTTAAATTCATATTTGCAGCCTATGTATCTTGACTGGAGAGTTAAGTTCATTGACATTTAGGGTTATAATTGAGAAATGTTTGTTTATTCTGTCATTTTTTTGAGTTTTGTTGTTTATATATGTGCATTTCTTTGCTTGGTAGTTGTGTTGGCATTATTATTCCCTTCTCCTGGGTTTGTTTGTCATTTCTTCTAACTTGAGTATTTTTTCTAGCATCTTCTTTAGGTCTGATTTGGTGATCAGGTAGGCCTTCAGTTTATCTTCATGGTGGAAAATTTTTCTTTTACTTTCAAACATGACTGTAGTTTTGATGGATATAATAGCCTGGGATGGCATTTGTGATCATTTATAACTTGAAGTATAACCCTCCAAGCTCTTCTGACTTTTACTGTTGCCACTGAAAAATCAGCTGTTATTCTAATAGGCTTACCTTTAAATGTAAGTTGAAAAATTATGATTTTTTTATTTAAAGTATTTTTATTACATTTTTTGTCTAGTTATACAAGCTCAATAGGTATTCCCTTCTTCTCCCTCCCCTCTTCCTTCCCTTGTGTTGCCTCCCATTCACTCTCCCCTCCTCACTCCTTTTCCTGTTTTCTTCCTCCCATTCTCTAGAGCATCTGTTTATGTGGGCACTCAATTTCCCTCTGAGTCGTCTACACTTGTGAGGGTTCAGGATTCAGTGGCATAGTTTGGGGCCCCTTCTTAGGTTGCCTGCTAGTATGGGAACTCTATTATGACTGTTTAACCCCTTGCCTTTAAGAGTCCTATTGCCTGAAGCCTTCTCCCCTGTGATCTGTGCTGGACTTCTGGAGGTTGTTGACATGTCAGCCATTGTGCAGGTCAGACAAGGTCCAATCACATTGTGGCTACATATCCTGGCTGTTGCAGCCCTGATTTGTGTTGAGTATCTCACATACTATTAATGAAAATTTTTTATGTGGAATCTGGGCATCCAAATTTGTCTTTTTGCTTGTGAGACAAAGGCTCATGAGACAAACCCTTGAACCATCTCCCCAGCCCACCAGGAGTTATTTTATCTGGCTGTGACTTTATACTCATTAACCTATCTGCATAGTTAAGTTTTATTATACTTCTTGTTCATAATACCAGCACAATATGCATTTTAAATTATGCTATGGTCACATAACTAATTTAAATGAATTAATTTAAATGGTTTGTAGTATTGAATAAATACTGAACTTCTGTGTATAATGGGTTTAAATATTAACTCTCTCTCTCTATATATATGTATATATATATCCCATCGAATATTTACTACAATGTAAATAAAATCAACCATCCTAGCATACATACATACAGAGCAAAAAAGAATGACAAATCCATTAATTAGTAACAAACATTTAAAGACCTTCTTTATATGTATGTACAGTAACCACAAGTTATGTGCTAAATCACACAAATCACCTTCAAGTGACTCAATAGAGTGTGACTGTGCAGATGTTGGACAGTGCGAATGTGAAACATTTGCATCACCACAGAAAATTCTACCAGCCACATTGGTCTGTATTTTTGGAAAAGGGAGTCAGTTAAAATAGTGCAGAAGGCCATTTGATGTGTTAGAAGTTATTTTTGCTCATGTCTTTTCCTTGAGTGTGTTTAGAGCACAGAGGATTTATGTTTGAGCAAAGAATTTTGTGTTTGCTGTACTAAATGCATATCAAATTTTTTATTTTTCCTACACCTCAAGGCCCGTTGTGAAGACAGCATCAGGAATAATGCCAACACATATTTTTATATTCTTTATATTTTTGTGTCAATAATCTCATTTGAATCTGCATGTTTCAGGACACTTTCATTTATTATTCTTACTTACAGTTGAGAAGTCTGAAGTTCTAGAACCGAAAAGGACTTTCCTAGATCATAATCTAAAAATATTAAAGGAAATTTTTAATTGATAATTGATAATTAATGTTCATTTATTAGTAGCTGATGTTTGTTGGCATGTCAATGGATCATTTAATTTAGAAGTCTATGATTGGGCATTGCTTATAAATCTTACCATTTCATAAGTGGGGAAACTTAGGCTTTGAGTTATTAAATAACATCCAAAAAGCTGAAATTGAGTTTCAGGTGGTCTTCCATGCTTTTGTATCGGTTTTAGTTCATGTGTTAGATTCTCCTTTGTCCTGGATTTGGCCATTAAAACATAAACTTTAACATGGACCCTGTTAGTAACGTGTTAGTAACTTGGTGATCCTGATTCTATTTTGAAAGATATAACAATTTAAAACTGACACATATCTGAATAAGCCCGACAATATGTTACAGTGAATAGAATCAACCTTGACATGCTTCACAGATGGGACAACATGAAGCCACTAGTGGAAGGAACAAAAGGCACATTGTACCTCTTTGGACTGAATATTTGCACGCAGCTGAGAACAATTAGGGGTTTCTACTACAATTGAGCAAACTCAGACAATATGCTATCAGCCAGAGATTTATAAAACTCACAATTATGCCACATCCAACTTAGCATTGATGAAAAAATAAAATTCCGGTCCCAGAGCAGATGTCTAAGTAGTCATGGGTGAGAACCTCCAGGTGTTTGCAGGGTTTTCAGTCCAGCCTTTTGGAGATTGGGTAATTCACAAAACTTTAATAATGTGACAAACTTTAGGGTAAGTTTTCTGAGTCTCAAGAAGGAATGATGCCACACCGATGGAGAATCGATATGCAGTTTGAAGTCTTGTCATGTTTGTGTCAATGGCTAAACTTGTTTCTGCAAGCAGACAGGAAGTGTGGATGCACATTAATCAGATGAAAAATTTCCACGTTTTGGCAAAATCCTGCTAGCTGCGAAAGTGGAAACCATTGTCTTTCTTGCAATATGGTGAGAGAGATATCAGGCATCTGAGACATATTTTATGTACATATTTTTAATAGATGATAATGGCCTGTATATTATGTCTGTGTTATTGTTTGAATGTGTTGGCTAGACTTTTCTAGCTGAGATTGCGAGAAACTCTTTTCAAAGCAACTTAAGTAAAGAAATACAAATGGAAATCTATTTGTTGTCTACTGGATTTTCAAGAAGTCAAATTCTCATCAAGAGTGGCTAGTTTGGGAGGTAGATGGATGTCATTAAGAATCTTTCTTTTCTATTCCATTTTCCAGATTTGTATTGTGCTTTTGGAATCACCCTCAGGAAGGTTCTGTTTATAAGGGCATGAACCGGGGCTGGAGAGGTGGCTCAGGGGTTAAGGTACTGAGTTCGGATCCTAGACCCCACGTATACACGCCAGGCGGAAGCGGGGGCGGCCTGCGTTTCCGGTCCTGGTAGGGCGGAGCCTGTGAATCCTGGTGCAGAGTAAACAAGGAGGAGGCAGTCCATGGTGGTTCCCAAGTTCGTCCGTGGTTCTACACACGCATACGCGCACACATACACGTGCACAATTGAATAAGTAATAATAAAAAATTATAAGGGCATGAAGCATTCTTAAAGGTGCTTAACCTTTATAATCCCAGAGGAAACTTGTATTTCCCCTGGTAGCTCCAAGAAAGGCTTTTATTTCTTTCTGTGTATATGTGTGTTTACATGTGGGTATACTCATGTGTAGATTCACGTGTAAATGCACTTGAGTGTACTACTGTGGTTGTGGCTCCATTTTATGTCCACCTATGGAGAGAAAAAGTAAGGATTACTCCACCTCACCCACAGTGTCCATGAGTAGGGAGAGATGATTCCAGAAATGACTTTCTGATCTATTATAATGAGCTATTCCGTGTGTGTGTGTGTGTGTGTGTGTGTGTGTGTGTGTGTCTGCTCACACGTATTTGCATGCTAAGACAAAAATCTAGCCAATGGGGGCTAGAGAGATGGCTCAGGAGTTAAGACTTTGTCTTACAAGCAGAAGTTCTGAGTTCAGATCCCAAGTCCCACTGTAAAAATGTGTGGTGGAAATGACGGCAGCCTGAACTTCAACCCTGGTAAGTAGAGCCTGGGAAATCCCAGAACAAAGCAAGAAAGGGGTAGAAGCAAGTGATCTTGAACTGCTGTTGAGAAGTGCTAGATATATATATGTAACCCAAATACTTTTATGAACTCAAGTATATTAGCACATCCTAAAGTAAACTGCCACTAATTTTTACACAGTGATGTACTGATCAACTATAACTATAGTCAGATTACTAGCTTTGTTAGCATACTGTGTTTAACAGATTTCAATAAATATTTGTTACTTTTGCATAAATAAAAGGCAAGTTCACAACTAATTTTTCTGTTAGCATTTCATGCTCTTAAAATAATTTGATTTTTTGCTACAATGCTCCAAATGTTTTTCAGCATAAGATACAATTAATCCCATGGTTACTAAACAATAAATTTGATTTATTTTATCTGACCTCCATAAATTTTTAGATATTGAAATTATTGAGATAGAAATTAAACAATTTTTTTTCAAAATGAGAAAGGAATTTTTGGTAGACATAATTAAGTACTCACCTTAACAATAAAATTTGAGCAAAGATCACCGATGGTGCTCTAGATGTCTAATTTTCTTTGACTCTGCAATATAAAGAACTAATTTGCCATGGTCTGCAAATTAAATTCACAAAATATCATGCTAGCAATACTTGAATATGCAATTTCATGTGACCTTAGGAACCTCTTGCTTTGCATCTACTCTAGTTTCATTCTGTCACTTCTTTCAATGCTGATTATAACACTTTGACAATTTTTCTTTTTCTTTTTTCTTCTCAGCTTTTTCAGGAATCCGTCAGAAAGCCAAGGCCAGGACTTGGAACTCACGGTGTAGTTATACAGCCTAGTATGGTCTCAGACTTGTGACAATTTTCCTGCCTCAGCCTCCTGATTGACAGGATTACAGTTGTGTCACCATGCCTGGCAAGAGATGTTCAATGAAGGATATGATTTCAGAAATCAATAATATCTGGTACTGTGGGCCAGTACTAGAGGATTCATATCCCATAATGACTTAAGTGACTACATTAAAATTAAGCAGTATTCACTACCCTAAAATACATAATTCATCATTAAAATCACTCAATTTAGAAAGTTAATCCCATAGACTTCTATGTAGCTAAAATGACATTAAAACCACCCTCTACTTTATTCTTATTAAAAGAACATACTATAAAGATTTTCTATCATACTCTTATCTGTTACTTAAATATTCACTTTTTCTTATTAAAAGAACATATTATAAAGATTTTCTATCATGCTCTTATCTGTTACTTTAAATATTCACTTAGAATTATCATATGAGTTCTATAGTGAGAAGAAATTGTTGGTGTGTATATTTTGGCCTTTTCATTGGTAAATGAGCTGCTAAGGCAGAATGCCTTGAAGGTGGTAGGACCATCCTGGGCATTACATAGCAATGCTACTTCTAAGGATGGTAGCATCTTCTTCCATCTTGATTCCAGTTGTCATCATAAGTCCATACAGAAATCTCAAATGAAGTTTAGAGTTCTCAGTTTCTTACATGAGGAATGCCCTGTAATATCTTCCTATTCCATCTCTGCTGCTTCCCAGCTATTATTTCCATGGGCTGACCCAGCCATTAATATTTCCATTCATCTTTCCCATTTGGAGTTCTGTCATAAGCCTTTGAGCTTAATCACACTGCTCCCTCTCTGCCTCAGTTCTTTTGCTATTCTCAGTGCTGTGTGGCACTGCGCAAGAACCATGCTTCTCCCTAGAATCAGACTTTATGATTCATTCACAGTCTTCAGGTATTACCTGTTTTCAGCTTAAGGCAGTTCCAAGGCTGGTCAAAGGCAGAGCTCAAGGGTAGAATCTAGGGACAGTAGAAACACAGAGTTAAGAGAAGAGAAATTCAGAGCTGGTAAGTTAAGAATCCTCCCCAGGGATAATGGCAAAGTTTTACTGTGAGACAATATTAGTTCTCTGGAGCCTACATAGAAGCATGGGCAGAATCTGAAAGAAAGTACAATTACCAAGCTGTGTTCAGAGTCAACATCCGGGATTGATTTTAGGAGAACAATTATGAAAAGGGACCCAATGATGCCAGAACAAAAATGGACCTGCTCAGAGAACCAACTGGGATAACTAGGGAAGTGGAACTTCATCTCAGCTGATTTTAAAGTCTGAATTGTATCCATGTGTGTCATAGTAATTTCTGCCTCACTTTTATAGTTGTTCTTTTACAACTTGACAATTAGCCAACAACCGTGCAAACCAGTTTATAGACCTTGGTCCTACTCTCAAGGATATTATGAGAGATGAACCATACAATGCTTTGCTTAGCCCCCAGCAGATCATGCTTTATACTTCCCTAATCTACTCAGTTTGCTCACAGGCCAGAAAGACTTATTTTTGCCAATGAACTATTGTTGGCTCTCATTTGTCTGTATTTTGTCAAAAGAACACTGAGGATGTTCTTTATTGAAGTCTGGGATTATAGTTGTTCCAACGTCTATGTCTTGTCATATTTTTCATTTTCGTGATTCACAAAATATTACTGACAGAGTTCATTCTCTAGTTTAACATCCATGAATATAGTATATCTGGTAACATAATATAATAGTACTGATGTTTCTTTATGACTTTCACACTCATTTTGAATTTCATTCTTGTTAATTGGACAAAGAGTACAAATGGAACTGTGGTGCTGGGATTTTTTTTTAATGTCACTCAGTGTTATTATGCCACTGAGCACAAGCTGTGAGCATATCAGTTGTTTCTTCATCTTCCAACTTACAGAGAAAAGATAGGATGGACTTATCATCTTGACATCTGCAACATCATTCAGTCTTGAGTCACCTAGGAATTGATCTTGTAGATCTGAGCTGCTGCTTTAAAGATGAACAACGTTGTAAAGAGTGAGTGAGGGTATATATTGTCTTAATCTCAAATGTCTTTTTTTTGCTGAATTACTACATGAAAGCCTCATTTCTGGAAAAATAGTGTCTAATAAATAAATCCCATTAAATTAAAAACATAAATCCATTTTTCTCCTTTAAACAGTATGTGTTTCCAAATCTCATTTTCTTTCTATTATAAAGTAGCTAAGGTAGATTCAAATAAGAAATAGCCATATCACCAAATGAATTAAAATTTATTTTTAATACCGGCGACAGAGCAATGCTCACCTAGAATCAGGACAACCTAATCTCTCCCCATTTTAAAGCTTAGGGAATCTCACAGAAGAAGGGGCCAGTAAGATTGTAAAAGCCTAAAGATGGGAAGGTCCACCATTGGACCAGACATTTCATTCAACACACAACTGCTGCATCCAGGAACTCACTGCAGTGAGACTTGTCCTTACTAAATCTGCATAACAACATACCAACATGCCCTCAAAGACTAGCGATGATCTCAGGAGAGATAATTACATGCAGTGGAGGCCTTGGGGGCTAGGGCTGGATGAGTGAAGGGGAATGCCTCTATCAGTGGGCAGCCTGATGAGGGGCCACTTGATATGCCCCAGAAGCCTGAACCCCCACAAGAGTAGACTAGCCAGAGGGAACATTGGAGTGCATAGAGCAGACAGGCAGGAGGGTGGGAGGGAGTGGAATGGATTGATGATGGGAACGGAGAATGGGGAGGAGGAGGATGGAAGGAAGCAAGGATAAGTACTCAATATGCTTGTAAATGAAAAAAATTAATAAAGTAAAAGAAGATGTTGGGAGATGTGTGGGTCATTATACTCCACAAATTGAAGTCTCAGATAGCATTGAATCCGTTGGGCTTCTATAAGGGAATCCACTCTCCCTTTTAGTGCTTTCTAGTTTTCATGGAGGCCTCTACTTTTTATATCCAAGTCCCCATAAGTCTGTGAGAACTAGGACCAGAGTTTAGTTTAATTTAGCTGTGAATTATTGCACCTCTCAAGGTGACTTAGACTGCAGACAAAGTGATCAAGGACAAATAAATACACCTTATTAACTGTAGCAGTTTCCTCTGTATCTCAGCTTGCTTTTCATTTGCTTGCTCTGCAGAAACATTTCACTGTTGTCTTTTTGTCAATTTCTCAATACTTTTCTAACAGATTTTCCTTTAAAGAAAGTTTGAATCAATACTATGTGGAACATGAAGTTTTATTGTGGAGGTATAATCTTTTCCTTGTATCAGCAGCTTGGAGAGGTTATGTCTGATTGACATAGCTCTACCTTATTTAGGCAACAATAAAGTTAGTGTTGTACATTTTTACTTCAGGTATTGAATCATGATCTCACATTTGGACAATATTTATCTCACTAGGTTGTTTTGACAGTTAAAGTGAAAGTAGTAAACACTGAATGAATGGATGCGTGAATCCAACATACACATCTTTAGATCTATTTTTGGTCTATTTTTTTTCACATTTGCTATTTAATGTGTATATGTTGAACATGGTTGGATCTTTTTTTAGTATAAAAATGCCATCTTTTAGCACCTGAGGGTTTTGATTTTATTTCATCTTATGTCAATATTATCTCCCTTCTCTCCTCACCCTAAAATTTTCAGAACAATATTTTTAGCTTTGACAACCCATTTGCTTTCAGTCCTTTTATGGGTATTTTTGCAACGGAGTCAATTTAACAATTAATATTTTATTTTAATTGAATAGTTTGTTATTGCCAGTGTTATTTATTGTACTTATGTCAAATTTCTATTATTTCTGTGGAATTAACTCAGTTTGCATTATTATGAAAACTCTAAATCTCTCACTTGCTTCTGTGGTGACCTCTCTCTGCCACCTCCTTGCTTCACTGAGCCTCTTCCCCTTCTTAAGTGTCTATATAAAAATTGAGACCCTAGATTATAGAGATTGAGAGTTCCTGTACCAGGACTTGTCTGGGTAAATTCTACCGTCCATCTTCCTACAGTGAGCTGTGGTTGTTCAAAGGCAGGTTCCTTGACTTCAAGCAGAGCATTTCTTAGAAACTAGTCAAATTCTGGTCCCTTTTAAGTCAAAATGGCATGGAAGTGCATATGGAAATGCATAAGGAAAGATTCCAGGCTTCAGCATGAGAAAGACTTAGATTTGAATCTGAGTCCGGATACCTACTCCCTTCGTGTGTTTCAGAGTCTTTGATCCATTGCAAGCTGTGTTTTTTTTTTTTTTTTTTTGTTTATCAGGAAACAGTAAGACTTGACTCATTGATTTGCTTAGGATGAATGAAGATTCTCTGGCTGTCAAAGTCCTTTTCTTTTTTAAGTAGCTCTACCAAGTTTTACTATATAGTACTGGATAGAATTGTATCTGAGATTTACACCTCGTCAGTATTTCTCAAATTGTATTTAATTTAAATTGAAACAGATAAACTATCCTTATAAAGGAATTCTGTTGTGACTCATGTGCAATGGATAGAAGGCTTGTCTTGGTAGAAATTTCAGATTTACATACAATAGGTTTAGCAGACTTGAAATCTGATAAACACAGTTTCTTGGTGTCTTGGTTGTTTCTATTTCCCAGGCTCTTTTGTTGAACAAGTTAGTATATCATAGTGCTTATAATCACTGGAAACAGACTATATTGACTCTGGTTCAATCCTAGTCATTACCCACCATGTGGCTTTAGGAAATTCTTATTCTTGTTGTATCTCACGTTCCTAATGTGCAAAATGGAGATAAAAGTGGTGTCTGTGTCGTGTTGTTATAGTAAGAATAGAAAGACCCAATGATTTTAGCTGTCTTGAATATGATAATTAGTAAAGGAAATTTATTTCAGGAATTTATCCTGGAACTTATACAAATCGTGGTGGCAAAGCTGGAATAGGGCAAGGGATAACTTGTGTCTTGTCTGTTCCTGCCCCTTTATTTTTTTTCAGTTTACTCAGAACACCGTTCACAAAACAGTGGTTTAAGTGGGGTTCTCTATAGTGTTTTCGACATCCTCTGGTGTGTATTTGATTCTATTGCTCTTCCTAAGCACTTGCTATGCACTCAGCTGGCTTCACAGTTGAATTTTCTCTCATCTGCTGTGGAGCTTGCTAAAGATAGTGAATAACTATAAATAAGCTTACCCAATGTGGCTGTAACCATAGTAACTATCAGCCTTCAAACTGGGAGCGTGGGGCTCACAAGGCTGCTCTCGACTTTCTTCTAGCCCAATGCATGTCCCCTTTCAAATTTGACAGCCCTGAGTTGTGCTTGCACACAACACAGCCATTTACTGCTCTTCACAAAGTGTCTATCATTTGTTGCAATTTAACACAATTCATTTTGACTTACACACATTCTTTGAAAACACTGTACTATTTTCTATGGGGGATTTGAAAAGAGCGACTTTAGTCAGGTTTTCCACTAGTGCATAGTGGGTCTTCCTGACATCTCTGTTTCTCAGGGTCCTCCCTGCCCAGAAGTCTGCAGTGGCACTCCAGAGGATTTGGAATCTGGTTCTTACCTATATTTTAGTTTCATTTCTCATTATACTTTCTATGATCCCCTAAACTTGAAACTAGTTTCTGAAAAGTCTGTATTCCCCAGTGCTTTCAGGTTTGTATTTTTTCTCCAGTTTTGATTTAGCTACTGCTCTGTGGACTTACCTATTTTTCCCCTCTGGTTTTTAAGACTAATTGAATTTATGTGGAACCTAATCATTTCTCCCATGCTTACATGAATGACCAGATGAAATTAAGGACTGACTTCATGAAATAAGTGCTAGAAAATGAAAAGCAAAAACACAGGCCAGGCACAGTGGCATATTTCTATTATCCCAGTGTTTGGGAGCTAAGACACATGATCATGAATTCAAGGCTGGCATTAGCTATATAGTGAGTTCAATGTCAGTCTGAGCCCCTGAGAGAACTAGAGAGTGGAGAGGGAGAGGGTGAGGGAGGAGAAAGAGAAGGAAGAAGAAAAAAAGGAAGAAGAAGGAGAAGAGAGAGAAAAATGGAAGATAGAGAAGGAAGAGGAGAGAAGAGGAAAGAAGGGGGAGAGAGAGAAAAGAGAGAAGAAACGCAAAGCAAAAACCCCCAATAATCCCTGTTATACAGGTGTCAACTTGACAGTTGAGGGTTTGCACAGTGGGCACATTTGTAGAGAATTAGCAGTTGAGTTAAGCTTAGAGTGAACCTGCAGATTGTCTAGTTGATGGCGGGACTAGTCCCTGGGCAGGTGAATAAAATGGAGGGAACTGTTTGAGAAAGTGGCATCCTTCTGTATGTATACTTGGCCAGATATGTTGGTCTGGCAAGTAAGGATTGTCCCTCTCTTGGTTGTTATGTGGAGATGGTATGGTTAGTTCCTTCGGTCTCTTGGTGTTGGTGCATGCTCTCCTGCCAAGCTGGATTAAGAATTGTAACCAGAATATCATAAGAGAATAAATCACTTTTTCCCTTCAGCAGTTTTGTTATGATTTTATTGACAAGAATGCAGGTGAACTGCAACAACCCCAGACCTCTTTTTCTGAAAGTACAGATGTGACAGTTGGCATTTAGGTCACCATTCCTAGCCTCCACATAGATGATATCCAGGACTTAATTTTCTTCTTTGAATGAGCAAGACTGGTGAGAATCCTGAGTGCAGATGATTGGCACTTAGAAGATTTGTAGGGAACAAAGAGATGGTTCCATTATTAAAGTACCTAACATACAAGCCCAAGGAGCTGAGTTCAAGTACTCATAACCCACTTAAAAGGTCAAGGCCCCTCCATAAAAAGCTGGGCATTGTAGTTCGTACCTGTAAGTTCAGCACTGGGAGGTAGAGAGTGGAAACTGGTGCATCGCTAAAGCTCAACGTTTAACTACTTTTGCTAAATGGTTGAACATTAGGTTCAGTAAGAGACCCTGTCTGAATAAAGCAAAGGTGGACAGTGATTGACAAAGACACCGGATGGTCTTTGGTCCATCTTATGTTTCCCCTGCCACAGTCTCCTGAGTGCTGGAATTGCAGGTGTGGCTTTATGATGTGTTCTCAATGACCATGAGCATATCTGGGACATAGTCTACATGTTTGTTGAATGAGACTAAGATGACTGAAGAAATGTGGTGTTAACGAAGACATACATTGGTAATTAGTTTTTCCTCAAATCAGAAACGGAAAACCCATATGAAAACTTCACCTTTCACCGTTACTTTTCTGATTTAATTTGAAACAAGTTTTAGGTTATAAAATAAAATTGTCCCCTTCTCTCTTCACACACCCACTTCTTTACTTTCCCCATGTATAGTTGTAGCTGTAACCTACTCTGTTGGATCACTTTTCACATTTAAGAATAAAATCATCACCATGTTAACGGTAAAGACATTTTAAGCTCTAATTTTTCTCTGATCTTTTATCTGTCATCTATCTATCTATCTATCTATCTATCTATCTATCTATCTATCTATCTATCTATCTAAATCAATTATTTATCACCTATATCTGTCTGTGAATAATATATCTATCATTTATTGTCTATTGTCTATTATCTATTTTCATCATCTATCAATTATCTACCTCTATCTGTGAATCATCTATTTATCTGTAATCTATATATCATCATCACCATAATGACCTATCTTTATCTACCTGTGAATCATCTGTTTATCTAAATATCTGTAAATCAATATATTATTTGTCATATCTATCTATCTATAATCTATTTGCCTAATATTTATCATCATCCATCTCTGTTACCTGTGTGTTTGTCTGTTTATTAGGGCTTGATCTGAAAATGTGTTCATTTAGTTATTCAGAATAGTTTGGAAATTAGAGGGAAGTACATTTTATTTTTATTTTTGGGTAGTACCAACCCCGGGGACCATGGTTGTGGCAGAACTTCTCTCTCTACTTTTATATAAATTGGACAGTTTTCACTACCCACACTTCCCTATGGAGGACAGATGCTTTTCCTATATTATGATTTTGTTCAGTGAAATATAGCTAATCAGGTAATTGAAGTCAGTTATAAGAACCAATGAGCTCTTTTAATGTTTCATGAAACTATTTTATATATTTACCATTAAATCACCCTTTGGATGGTTTTGTTTTATTGTTTTCTTCCTGCTGTATTCGAAGATCTGGTGAAAATTATAAAAAATTATTTTTTAAGTAAATCCAGGTTTTTACAAGGTAAAGAAAGCAATGCCCTGAGTCAGATTGTTGTTAAGATGAGTTAAGCAGGGTTTTCTGCCTTCTCTTGGTAGCAGCTGACTCTGCTGAATGTGTAATGTGTGTGTACCTTTCTCCAGTGTCTATGTCACAGAGACACTCTCAAAGTCCTTCTCTTTTCCTTAGTCTTTCCCATATATATTCAGTAGAGGCTCACGGAAAGGATTTGTGGCTAGGTAGAAGCTCTTCTTGTGTCCGGGATCCCTGTCATTCTAAACTGCCTCACAACACAAACTCATTAATTAACATTTTATTAATATTGTAGATGGTTCATTTTGTCCACTTCTATGTGGCTACCTCCTATTTCATATCTTCTTCCAAAGACCAGTCTGAACTCTTCTTCTTGCCTTGCATTGCTACTTGTTGGATATTAGTTTGGTATATGTATTGGTTACTTTTGTACCACTTTGACAAAATGCCTGGCAGAATGACTCAGGGGAGGAAGAATTGATTTGGTTCATGGTTTCAGAGAATTCAGTCTGCAAGTGCTTGACCCATGAACTTTAACCCCTATGGCTGTAGTAGGGGTGTGTGGTGGAGGACAACTGTAATCTCATGGAGATCCAGGAAGTAGAGAAGGATCCAGAAAGGAGGAGTCAGAAGGAGTCAGGTGTAGTATGTGCCCCCAGGGCCTATACCAAGTGGCTTGCTCTTCTAGCTAGTCCTCTACCTTCCAGGGTTTCTAGAACCTGCTAAGATAATACTATGAGCCTGGAATCAAGCATTTGAAACACGAACCTATGACCTCAGCTCTTTGAGGAATATATGACACTTTTGAAGGTGTCACAGTTTGCTGGCATGTTTCTGATAAATTCACAACCAAAGAACTTATGGGAAAATGAGGTTTTATTCTTTCTCATGATTTTTGGTTACAGGTTTTAGTCCATCTTGGCAGAGAACCCATATCAGTACCATGAACCAAGGGAACTGGCCCTACCATATCCACAAGGATTGCTGAGAGAGGGACAAACCTCACTTGCCAGACTGTCTGCCAAATTATGCTGAAGAATGCTGTCTTATGGAACCAACTTTTTCCATCTTGCCCACCTGCCCAGGGAGTGGTATCACCTACTCTGGGCTGGGTGTTCTCTCATCAATCAGATAATCTCTTTCAGGCTTGCTCAAGGACTGGCCTTAACTACTAACTCTTCACAAATGAGCCCAGAGCTCAGCCTTCAGTTGTCAGGGAGACACATATGTATGTCTAACAGTAGGCTGCCTGGAATGTTCTCACTGTGAGTAGTGCTTCTTCTTTACTGGAATTCCACATTCTTGGAGGAAAATACTGTCATTATCTGGGGAGATTCTTTGGTTTGCTCTCCAATTTGATTATTTCCATATCTCTTGGCTTTCTACCCACATTGTGAAATCTTTCTTTTTTATTTATTTAAGCAAGTTATATATACTTTGTGTCTAGTAATACCATTATCTAGTATTCTTGCAGACCCGTCACTCTACTGGCAACTGCTTTTGGTTTTTCAGAGTGATTGATTTTTGTGGCTAATGTATTTTGGGATTTTTGCCTGTGAGTTCATGTTCTTTAGAACTTCACTGTGGGAATTCTTTGAACCTGGATTGGAATTGCTTATTATTATCTTGAACACAGCCAACTCTCTTATATTAATATATATGTTGTATTAGGTTAGACACCTGAGATTTTCCCAGAGCATACCTGAAGCATGAGTGGTAGGTTGCAGTTATAAATTCTCAAGGATTTTTTTTCTTCTGACACGAACCAAAGCAAAACCAAATTGATTTCTGAATAATGACATTTTGTGAGTGAACTTGCTTTATACCCATGAATATTACACTTACAGTGTGTGTTTTAGAAGTTCCAAATTTATTCGGGAGCATAGAAGGAATACAGGGAGTGGGATCAAAGCAGGGATTTGCTTATCTTAAGCATTACCATCAAATTTTCTGTCTCTTATGCATTTTATGTAGCTATCAAAACAAAAGATAAGTTTCTCCACAGAAACCTTGGAAATAGTAATACTTTTGCTTGCTTTCCTACCAAGATTCTTTAGCTTTTTTGTTTGACTGCATATTGGTTAATTTTGCACCTACTCTGCAGTATATTTTTTAACCAAGGTATCTTCTTTAATAGACTCAAAAGAATAAAGCAGATTCTCTTTGTTAATTAATTTTTAATTGAAAGAGCAATGTTATACATTCTTATCATGTAAAACTTGATCTGAAAATGAATCCATTGTGGGATGGCTAAATTGAGCTAGTTAGCATACCTATTACCTCACTTATGTTCTTGTGTTGAGAACACTTAATATCAACTCTCTCAAGTTTTCAAGAACATAATACATTGTCTTTAGCTAGAGTCACTGTGTCGTACAATAAACCTTTTGAGCTGATTCATTCTAACATAATTTTTGTATCATTTGCCAAACATATGCTTAACATGAATTCTCTTCCCTGTTCCTAGTCACTGCTATTTGCTTTCATGAGTTAGATATTTTATTAATTCCACATGTAAGTGAGATGACATGGTATTTGTCTTTTGGTGCCTGTCTTATTTAACTTAATATGATACAACCCAAGATGCTACACATTGTAAATGTTAAGGTTTCCATTGTGTTATCCGTCCACTTGAGTCTGGACATATAAATTGCTTGATTTCCTATCTTGACTATTGTCACTAAAGCTGCAATGAGCATGGAAGCAAAGATATTTCTTTAAGATACCAAGTTTACTGTTTTTAACATATAGTGAGAAGGGCTATTACTGGATCACATGTATGTTCCCAATGTTTTCCATAATGAATGTTCTAACTTGCAATCCTGCCAGCATTGAGAAAGGGTTCTTTTTTTCTCTACCTTTACGTCAATATTTCTTTTGTCTTTCCCTTAACTGCCTTTCGAACAGGTGTGAGGTGATATCTCGATGCTTTAACTTGCATTTCCATAGTGATTTGAGGATTTTTCTATAAACTTGTTGGGCTGGAGAGGTGGCTCAGGGGTTAAGCCTCCGCCTTGCAGGCGGAAGGTCCCGAGTTCGGATCCCAGATCCTACGTATAGACGCCAGACGGAAGCGGGGGCGGCCTGCGCTTCTGGTCCTGGTAGGGCGGAGCCTGTGAATCCCGGGGCAGAAGGAGGTGGAGGCGTCCATGGTGGTTCGCGAATTCGTCCGTGGTTCTACACACACATACACACACACACAGACACGCGCGCGCACATACACACAGTTGAATAAATAATAATAATAATAAAAATTTAAAAAAAAAAGAAAGAAAATATTCTATAAACTTGTTGGCTATTTTTATGTCTTTTTAAAAAAATCTTATTTCTTTTGGCTACTTTCTAAAATCAATTTTTAAATTTTTGACAGTTTCTTGTACACAGCATACTGTGACCACCGTCATCCCCTCTTCCTCCTCCTTTTCTCACTCTCCTACCCTTGGTGTCCTGTTTCTCTATTACTCCCTTTCCTGCTTGCATGAGTTTTGTAGATCTTGTGCAAGTGTCACACCTGCTGTGTATTTATGATTGCAATGGCCATGCTATACCTAAAGACAGTAAGTGTCTTTTAGTATTCCTCTGCATTCTCCAGGTCCTGTAATTTTTCCATTCTTTCTTCCATAAGGACTCCTGTACCTTCGAGTTGATGATACACATGTCTCATTCAGGGTTGAGCACTCAGCACTTTTCCCAACTAAATCTCTGTTTTGACTGTTACCCACTGCCAAATGAAGCTTCTCTGACTAAGGCTGAGAGATGAACTAGCCTATGGCTTGAAACATAAATATTTAGAAGGTAGCTCAACTACATGTCCATTTAACCAAATGTCAGAAGTAGATTCCTCTTTATGAGCTGTTGCTTCCTAGCTATTAGCTTTTGATCAGGTTTAAAATGCCCAGAATACATTCTCTTTCATGGACAAGTATCAAATCCAGTCAGGAAGTAGTTGGTTATTCCTGGAACAGTCACAGCAAGAGATATGAAGCAGTGGCATATTCTGTTTATCAGGTTGGTACTGTAATACTCAACGTCCCCAGCTGGGTTGAATCTTCAATGACTTTTTCCCTTAACAGGCTTGCATAGCACCATCAGGAATCTGTGTTATCATAAGCAGGGAAGAAGCTTCCAGCTAAATTTTAGCACAATTCTACTATGTCCTGTATCCAAAGTGTATGTTAGCCTCAGCCATAGGGTCTTATCATTTAGTTCTGGTGGGCAGCCAAGAGCAGTAGCAATAGGCTGTATTGTTTTGGGAACTTCTGTGGACTTCAGAGCCACCACTCTACAGGGAAGTATTCCACACTTGGCACTGGGACCATAGTTTAATAACCTATGATTTAGGGAGTACCCATGTAGGGAGCTCCACTCAAGTTTTCAAAAGTTAATTAACCTATAAAATAGTATATTCATATACAGCTTTTGGATGTATTCTCAGTTTTGAGTAATTGCCCCTCTCCCTGATCCCTGACTTTTCCTCACTCCACTTCTATCCCATTTTAATCTTTCCACCCTTAGTATTCCTCTTCCATTTTCATATCACATGTGTTTTACTATCCCTCTTCATTTCTCGCACTTCCTCCTTTCATGGATCCTTACTTGTATTAGTCCTTCTACACCTGTATTTCTTCACTCAGTGTAATATTGTTCAACTTGTCATAGTTAGATACAGGTATCAACTTGATGGTGAAGGTTTGAGCTCTGGGCACATTTGTAGAGAATTAGTGATTGGGTTAAACTCAGAGTGAACCTGCAGGAGATTATTTTGTTAATGGGGAGTTCCAGTCCACAGTGAGTGGAACTAGGGCCTGGTAGGTGAATAAAATACAGAGAGTTGGTTGAGGAAGTTGGCATCCTTGTGTATACTTGGTCAGACACACTGGTCTGGCAAGTAAGGATTGTCCCTCTCTCAGCTGTTACGTGAATATGGTACGGTCAGTTCCCTCGGTCCTGGTGTTGCTGTGGGCTCTCCTCCCAAGCTAGACTAAGAACTGTATTTGGACTGTTGTAAGAGAATAAACCCACTGTTTCCTTAATCTGTTTGATAATGTATTTATCAGCAACAATGCAGAGTAGCTACAACAGAGTTACATCCATTACCCTGCAAGTTTCAATAACATCTCTACATTGAAAACTATAAAATTCCAGAGAAAGAAATTGAGGCAGACACTAGAAGGTGGAAAGATCTTCGATGGTTTGGCTCCTTTTCAGTTGGATTATTTTTAATTTTTTTTGCTATTGAGTTATAAGTTCATTTTAGATTCTTTATAAATTTTGAACATTAGCTCTTACCATATTGCTTGCAAGCATATGTATTTCATCATCACCGCGCTGATATTTCCTTTGCTATGCAGACTTTTATAGGTGGCATAATCTTATTTGATTACTTTCACTTTCTTTTTTTATTATTTATTCAATTGTGCGTGTATGCATGTGTGCGTGTGTGTATGTATGTGTGTGTGTAGAACCAAGGACAAATTCGGGAACCACCATGGAGGCCTCCACCTCGTCCTTGTTTACTCTGCCCCGGGATTCACAGGCTCTGCCCTACTAGGACCAGAACCCAGGCCGCCCCTGCTTCTGCCTGGTGTTTATACGTGGGGTCTAGGATCCGAACTCAGGACCTTCTGCCTGCAAGACAGAGGCTTAACCCCTGAGCCACCTCTCCAGCCCCTATTTTCACTTTCATTGACTGCTTTGATGATCCTCCAAAAACAAACAATGACCAATGTTATGATTTTTTCAATAGTTCAATAATTTTAGACCTCATATTTAGATTCTTAGGCCACTTTTACTAATTTTCTGTACATATAAACATCTAATTTTATTCTTCTTCAGGTATAAGTTACATTTTTCCAATACATTCTATTGAAGGGACTGTGTTATTTTCTATTATGTTATTGGCATCTTTGAAAAAATATTGGCTGACAGTAAATGCATGAATTTATTTCATGGCTCACTATTTTGTTCTACTGGTCTACAAGTCTATAATTATGCAACAACATAGCTTGACTGCTATATCTTTGTAGTATATTTTGAAGTCAGGTAACTGATTCTTCTGGTTTTTAGTTTTTTTCCTCAAGATTGTTTGGGCTAGTTAAGACTTTTCGTGGTTCCATTTGATCCAGGTGAATTCAGGGATTTTTTAATGTATCTCTAAAGAATGTCTTTGAAATTTTTAATAAAGATATTATTGACTCAGTGATTTATACTGGGTAGTGTGGATATTTTTAACTATATTGATTTCTCAAATCCAGGAACACAAGATGCTGCCTTATTTCTTTTATCAGTATTTCATAGTTGTAAGTATAGAGATCATTCATATTCTTGGCTAGATTTATTCCTCGATATTTTATTTTTGTAACAACAGCGAAGAGTTGTTTTCTTGATGTTGGAAAATATGTTGTGAGAATATAATAATCTTGGCTAGATTGATTCTTCAATGTTTTATTTTTGTAGACACAATGAACAATTGTTTTCTTGGTTTGTTTTTATAAAATATGTTGTGAGAATATAATAAAGTTATATGTATTGTATCCTAAAACTTTTGCTATAAAAATTAGTTTATTAGCTTTACTGGGCTTGATTTCTGTAGCTTTTAGAATTTTCCATGTATTAGATCATTCATCTACACAGAGGAAATTTAATGCAAGGTAAATTTCAATCCAGTCTGGATAGCTTTTCTTTGTTTCTGCTGCTCTATTGATTTTGCTAGAACTTCTGTCATTATGTGGAATAGAGATGGTTAGACTGGGCATCCTTGAGTAGTTCCAGATCCTTGTGGAAGACCTTAAACTTTGTACTATTGAGAGTGTTTTTTCATGTAATTTTGTCTTATGTAGTCTTTATATGCAATGTATTTTAAAAATATTATGCTGACATTTAATTATATGTATAGTTTTTTAAACATTTTTTATTATTATTTCCGCTCATACAAACTTAATAGGTAGACCAGTTCCCTCCCCCCTCCTCCTCCCCCTGAACCCCCTGCTCCCCCTCCCTCCCTCCCCCTCTCCCAGTGCCTCCCCCCCAATTCCCAGAGAGTCCTTTATTGTGTATGCCTAACTCTCCTCTTGGTCTTCCTTTCCGATGACGTACAAGGACCCAGTGGCATTTCCCCGAACCCTTTCTCGTGTTCCCCTTAAGCATAGGAACACTACTGTGGCCATCAATCCCTTGCCGCCAAGGATCTTGGTGCCTTTAGCCCATGTTAGAGTTTGTGAGGTCAATAGTGTGACGGACATGGCGCAGGGAATGCAAAGTCCTATTATGATTGCTTCAGCCCTATCTAGTGTGGAGACTCTTCAAATCATTGCTCCCCCCATCCTTTTGCTCTTACAATCTTACCGCCCCCTCTTCCGCAGATGTCCCTGAGCTTCAGGATGGGGGGAGATTAGGCTGGCTTAGTTCTATGTGGATGATATAGAGTCTCTGAAGTTCTGGATTGTGGTTTGTTGATTTTTTTTTGCAGTTTTGTTGCTCCTGCAATGCCCTTCACTCCATCCTGATGGGCACTGTATGTCACTCCCTGGTCAGAGACAAAAAACTGTTAAACTGGAGTCTTGTTATAATAGCACATTCAAGGGTAGATGTAATAAAAGCAGGAAACCTCGGTGAGGGAGGGATCAGTCACCCATTTGCAAAATGATCTCTTTTCATTGCCAGACTATATGCCCTCCCCTTCTGGTGAGATCATACCCCCTCAGTTGTACATGATCAGGAACGAACGTCTGTGAACTTAACCAGGTGTCACATTACTTACTTGCATTCTATATGTATAATTTTTGTTTGGGATACATTCTCAAATGGAATTACCATTTTTAAAATGTCTTTATACCACATTAATGACATCTCAGAAGAGAGAAGAAAAATTTGCATTTTAGGTCATATTGTTTAGCTTCAGAAACTAAAAACTTCTTTTCAATGAAAACAGGGTCATTCAAATATCTAACTAAAGACTTATTTAATATCAGATGATGTTATTTAAATTAACTTCTGAATTTCTTGCTCTTAGAATCCCTCTCCTGATAAGCCCTTGCTAGTTTTTGATGGCGAATGTATGACTAATTTGTGTATTCCCAGGCCTTTTTCATCCAGGCTAATGATTTTCAGGAAGCAGAATAATTTATAAAGGTAAAGTTATCTTAATATTAGCATTTCCCTAAACTCACATCTCAAGATTACACGTGGATCTGGATCTGGAGGGTTTATCCTTGATATAACAGGGTCTGATATTCTTTTTTTTTTTTTTTGAATGACCCATGATTTTTCCATCCAACTTATCTATCAGATGGGTTGTACCAGAGAATCAAGCTCTGCAAAAAATGATTTGAGTGATTATTGTCTCAGTTTTCCCAAGGATGGTACAACTGAGGGTCATTCTGATGCATGGGAAGTGAATTAATTCCATACGAATGGAACCAGCGTGTGCTTCTTTCATGGGACCTCATATGGGAAGAGTTCCCAAACTTTTCTGCTCTGTGCATCAGTCATTCCTGAGGGGACACTTCAGCTAGCTTTTTTCTTTCCTTCCTCATTTTTAAAATTATGTTTTGTCTTTGACTGTTTTGCAGGTGTATATAATGCATACCAAACTCTCACATTCCACCCTTTTCCTATTATTCCCTCTCCCCAAACTTGCCTACATTCTCGCATCTGTTGTTTTCTGACCCACTGAGTTCTGTGAGAAGCCTGGCTTTTACAGAGGGATTGCAGCAGACAGAAGTCCTTTCCCTGTAACTTTTGTGGAATTCCCATTCCATCTGTACCTCATTGCTCACAGGGCAACTGAAAATATGCAACAGTTCATTTAGGAAGATATGATTTATGAAATAGGCTGTAGTTTTAGAAATGTCATTTGTTTCCGTGGCTCAAGGAGAGTTCTCGTGATTGAAGAAAAATAATTGCACCTGATTTAAAAATATGACTACTACTGTCACTTTTTTCCTGTCTTCTTTCAATGGGGGATGAAAACCTGACACCAAACAAAGGCTAGTGAATCACTTTAATTCTATTCATATCCAAATGATTGGTAAATTTGTCTTAAATGTTTCATGTTCATTCAGTTTTGAATAGCAGCTGCAGTATTAGAGTACCATAGAGAATTAACTTGGAATTGAATTACAAATATTGAAGAATATGTTCATTCTCCAGTAGGATGCAACAGAAACTACCAGTCAATGTCAAATTTTTTTTGATATTTCAATAGACCCTAAACCATTGACTGCATACAGTTTGTATTATCTGTTCTACCACAGATAATTGGCTTTGTCACAATATAGATCAGATTCTCTTCCATGCCCATTTTTACATTCTCAAAGGCTTTCCATTTCTTGATGAGTAACAGGTTACTTATGCATTTTTGACTTATGGTCAAAATAGTCTTTGTCCCTTGCTTTTCCCTTCCCTTATCCCACGAAGATTTTGGCAGAAGTATCTTACACATCTTTGTCCTAACATATCTTCTATTGGAGTGTCCTTTCCTAGTTCCTAACAAGCTAAACTCTTTTCAGACCCTTGGCTGTCAGCATTCCCTCCACTCTTCAAGAATAGACTAATGGCTTGGTTCTCCAACTTAAATTCATCTTGGTAACTTTAAAAAGAGAAATATGTTAGATGAAAGCCAGATAGGAGAAAGGGAGTTTCTTTCTTCAGTGACATATCCACTGATAAGTCATACATCCCTCAACAAATACTCAGGCATTTGCCTGTACAGCCATCCCTGGTGAAGTGGGCCATATGCACAAAAAAGATGTGAAGGTAGGAAAGAAACTAGTTAGAGAGGAGGAAATATGAAATAGGACAGGAGTGGAGATGGATTCAGTAGTAAGGGCAAAACCACATAAATTCATTGTATTTATGTATGAAAATGTCAAAGAATTAAAAAAATCACAAACTGTGGAGGGAACATTATCAGTCTCTCACCAGTCTTGCTATAGGTAGCACCTTAGAATCATGGGTCATGATGCTAATGATTACCTTGTTTACTCCCTAGGGATATGAAAGCCATTTTTGTCAAAATCCCCTACTCTGTCAGGTGTCAGTAGATGACATAAAAAACCTGCAGTTATGCTACCACCACCATTTTTTGAATGTGTGCCCTGCAAAAATCCATGAGGATTATTCATATGCGTTCAGACCTCTGAAAACTCCATCTCCAATTACCTGTGCCCACACCTTAGATCACCCTGATGCGTTATCTCCTAACTATTCCCTAAATCCTTTCCTTGGGGAGGCAGATTTGAAATTTGCTTTCCTTCTCCAGCTTAGCAGCCTTATGAAAGCATACTTCATCTTTAGGGGAGGGAGGAAGGAGGGACGAGGGAGCTCTGAACATCCAGCATGGATCCTTCAATTATGTCTTAAGCTCTTCTGGTTTTCTAATTGCCTGCTTATCCTTATTCAGCGCCCTTCTGTGGTTGTTATCAAACTAAGTAACTATTGTGGCGTGTCTTAAGATAGAACAATAGTTAGGCGAATTTCCTACATAAGGACTATTGAATTGCAATTTTTTATCATGATTTTTTAACAGTAACCTTTTTAAAATTTATTTATTTATTTATTATATTTTACCTAGTTATACAAGCTCAATGGGAAGGTACTCACCCCCCCTTCTTCACCTTCCTCCTCCCCTGTTGTCTCCCCCTCCCACTCTCTTGCTTCTTCCTTCTCTCTCTCCCCCCTTTCCTTCCTCCTCTCTTTGTGTTTCCCATCTGCTCTCTTCCACCCTCCAGAACATCTGCTTATATGGGCACTGAATTTCTCTCGGAATTGTCTACACTAGTGAGGATTCAGGACTCAGTGGCACACCTTAGGGCCTCTTATTGGGCTGCCGGCTAATATGGGAACTCGGTTATATCTGTCTACCCCTTTTCTCTAAGGATCCAATTGCCTTCTCCCCTGAGATCTGTGCTAGTCTTTGAGGGTTTGTTGACATGTCAGCCATTGTGCAGATCAAGTAAGGTCAAATCACGTTGTAGCAATATCCTGGCTGCTGCAGCACAGACTTGAGTGGAGGATCTGAAGCATCAGTTACCTTCTCTCCATCTTTAGGCTCTTACAATCTTGCTGCCCCTCTTCCACAAGGTTCCCTGTGCTTTAGGATGGGGAGAGATTTGGCTGGTCTGGCTCCAGGTGACTATTGTAAGGTCTTTGGTATTTTGAATTATGGTTTGTTGTTTTCAGTTTTGCTTTTCCTGCACTGCCCTTGGCTGTATCCTGATTGAGTGTTGAGGTCATCTCCTAACCAAAGATAAAAGGCTATTTAAAAGAAGGTCTTAAGATAAGAGGCTTAAAGGTAGACGAAAGAACAAGAGTAGAACACAGTAATGAGTGGGGTCAGTCTCCTAGTTGCTAGTTGATTACCACCTAACTGCCAGCCCCTCTCTCCTCCATGAATGGTGAGATCAAACGTGTCAGTCCCAACAGGAAGGGCAAGTGAAAGTGAGCTCTATTAGATGTCTCACTACTTGTAGGCAGTTCATGACCATAGTCTAATTTCTCTATTGAAATATGTTCTTTTGTCTCCTTTCTCTTGAGGTTTTCTTTCCCCTTCCTTCTTAGTTCTAATCCTTTACAGTTATAATGGGTGTTAGAGATTATCCTTTGAGTATGTCTTTAGTTCTAAACCCAACTAAGATCCACTTATAAGGAAGAACATATGGTGTCTAACTTTCTGTGCCTGGATATTTCACGCAGTATAATTTCTTCTAATCCCATCCATTTACTGACAATTTTCATTTATTCCTTTTTTCTGATGACCGAGGAGTATTCCATTGTATAAATGTGCCACATTTTCATTATCCATTCCTTAACTGTTGGGCATTTGGGTTGATTCCAGGACTTTGCTATTATAAACAGTGCTGCAATGAACATGGATCTACTCAGGTCAATGCAGTGAACTGATGCATTTTGGGGATTATTCCCAGTAGTGGTGTAGCAGGGTCATATGCATTTCAATCCTTAACTTTTTAAAAATTGCCATACTGATATCCAAGTGATCGTACAAGCCTGCATTCCCACAAGCAATGTATGAGAGTTCCCTTCTCCCCACATCTTCTCCAGCATTTGTTGTTTGTATTTTGGATTTTTGCCAACATGACTGAGGTGAGATGATATTTCAGGGTAGTTTTGATTTGCATTTTTCTGATAACTAGGGATATGAAACATTTTTAAGGTATTTATTAGACATTTCAATTTTGTCCCTGTAAAATTTTCTTTTAAGTTCTATGGTCCATTTTCTAATTGGGCTATTTATCTCATTTAATTTTTTTAGGTTCTTAGTGCACTCTGAATGCTAGATCTCCCATCAGATGTGTGGTTAGTGAATATTTTCTCCCATTGTGTGTGTTGTCTTTTTGCTCAATTTACAATTTCTTTAGCTGAACAGAAACTCTTTAATTTCATAAGAGCCCATTTGTTGAATGTTGGTTCTAGTACCTGTACTATTAGGTTACTATTTAGGAAATGTTGTCCTAGCCCAATTAGCTCGAGGGAATTTCCTACTCTTTCACCTAAGGTTTTTAGAATTTCTGGCCTAATATTAGGGTCCTAGATCCATTCAGAGTTGATTTTTTGTGCATGATGATAAGTTTGGGTCCAATTTCAATCTTCTGTATATAGTTATCCAGTTTTGCCAGCACCATTTGTTGAAGATGCTGTTCTTTTTCCATTGAGTTTTTTTAGTCCCTTTGTCAAAGATCAGATGGCTGTAACTGTGTGAGCTTATGTCTGGGTCTTCAACTCTTATCCATTGATTTATGTGTCTATTTTGGAGCCAGTACCAGACTGTTTTTATTACTATGGATTGGTAGTATAGATTAAAGTTTGGTATAATGATACCTCCAGCAGTGTTTTTGTTACTTAGGATTGTTTTTGCTACCCTGGGCTTTTTGTGCTTCCATATGAATTTGAGATTGTTTTGTCAATTTTTATAAAGAATTGCTTTGGAATTTTGATTGGTATTGCATTGAATCTGTATGTTGCTTTTGGTAAGATGCTCATTTTTAATTTTTTTATTATTTATTCAATTGTGCGCGTATATGTGTGTGTGTGCGCGTGCGTATGCGTGTATGTGTGTGTAGAACCACGGGCAAATTCGGGAACCACCACGGACCACTTCCACCTCCTCCTTGTTTACTCTACCCCGGGATTCACAGGCTCCGCCCTACCAGAACCAGAAACGCAGGCCGCCCCCGCTTCCGCCCGGCGTCTATACGTGGGGTGTAGGATCCGAACTCAGGACCTTCCACCTGCAAGGCAGAGGCTTAACCCCTGAGCCACCTCTCCAGCCCCTAAGATGCTCATTTTTATGATGTTGATTCTGTCAATCCAGGAGCATGGGAGATCTTTCCACCTTCGGTTTCTTCTGAAATTTCTTTCTTTAGGGTTTTATAGTTTTCATTGTAAAGGTCTCTCACTTCTTTGGTTAGATTTATACCAAGGTATTTAATTTTTTTTAGGGGCTATGGTAAGTGGGATTGTTTTCTCTTAGGTCTTTTTCACTTTTTTCATCCTTGGTGTATAGGACAGCCACTGATTTTTGCACGTTTATTTGTAACCTGCCACTCTGCTGAATGTGTATGTATTAGTTCCAGTAGTTTCCTGATGAAGTTTTTAGGATCACTCGGGTATACAATCATGTTATTTGCAAATAGAGGTACTTTAACTTCTTCTTTTCCAATTTGAATCTCTTTTATCTCTCTCTTTCTTGTCTTATGGGTCCAGCTAAGGCTTCAAGTACAATGTTGAACAGAAGGGTAAGAGTGGACAGCCTTATCTAGTTCCTGATCGAAGCAGGAATGCTTCAAGTTTTTCCCTATTTAGTTTAATCCTTGCTATTGGCTTGTTGTATATATAGCTTTTATTTTGGTTGATATAAGCTCTTCTATTTCAATTGTCTCTAGGGTTTTGATCTTAAAAGTATGTTGGATCTTGTCAAAAGTTTTTTCCAGAGTATTATGTGGACTTGGACTTTGAATTTGTTTATATAATGGATTCCACTTATTGATTTGCATATGTTGAACCAACCTCCTGTCCCTGAGATAAATCCTATTTTCTCAGAAGCGAATAATCTTTTTGGTATGTTTTTGAATCTGACTTGCTAAGATTTGTTGTGAATCTTTCCATCTGTGTTCATCAAAGAGATTGTCCTATAGTTTTCTTTTTTAATTGCATCTTTGTTAGGTTTTTGGGATTAAAATAATATTAGATTTGTAGAAAGAATTTGGAAGTGGTCTTTCATTTGCTACTTTATAGAATAGTTTAAGGAGTCATGATGTTAGTTCTTTAAATATCTTGAGAATTCTGTGATGAATCCATCTGGACTTTTTTTGATGGGAAAATTTGAGATTACTTCTTTATTTTCCTCATTTGTTATAGGACTATTTAAATAATTCAGTTCATTCTGATTTAATTTAGGTAAGTATGCTTATTCAGATATACATCCATTTCTTTCTGATTTTTGAATTTATGAATTCAAAATATGAAATATTTATAAATTCAAAGTTTGAAATATGACTTCATAATTCTCTGAATTTCTTGGGTTTCGGTTGTAATAACTATTTTCATCTCTAATTTTATTAATTCGGGTTTTCTCTGTCTTGATTTTGGTTAATTTAGCTAGAGTTGTATTATCTTATTGATGTTTTTCAAAGAACCAGCTCTTTGGTTGATTCTTTGTATTGTTTTCCTTATCTCAATTTTATTTATTTCATTTTTTCCTTATCTCAATTTTAGATATTTCTCCCCTGATTTTGCTAATCTTCTTTCTTCTACTGCTTTTGGGATTGTATTGCTCTTGTGTCTCTAAAGCTTCAAGCTTGAAGCTTCCTTGTTATTTACTTGTGATGTTTCAATTTTTTGACATAGGCATTGAGAGCTATAAACTTAACCTCTCTGGATGGCTTTTATCCTGTCCCAGAGATTTTGGTATGTTTTATTTTCATGGTCATTCACTTCTAGGAAATCTTGATTTCCTGTTTTATTTCTTTCTGAACCCATTCCTCATCAGCATCATGATATTTAACTTAGAAGAATTAGTGTATTTTCTGTTATTTGTTTTGTTTTATATATCAAGCTTCAGTTCATGGTGGTATGATAAGGTACAGGCTATAATTTCAACTTTCTTGATTTTGTAGCCAAATATGTGCATAGTCTATTTTGGAGAAAGTTCCGTGGACCTCTGAGAGGAAGGTGCATTCTTTGGTGTTTGGATGGAAGGTTTGATAGAAATCTGTTAGGTCCATTTGGGTAATGATTTGATTCAGTTCCAGTGTGTCTCTGTTGAGTTTTTGGCCAGTTGATCTATCCCATGTTGAGAGTGAGGTATTGAAATCCCTTACTATTATCATTTTGGGACTGATTTGTTGTTTTAGACATTGCAGTGTTTGTTTAATGAATGTGGATGAACCCATAGTAGGTGCACATATGTTCATTATTGTGAAGTCTTCCTGGTAAATTGTTCCATTGACTAAAATGTAGTGTCCTTCTGTGTCTTTTGTGATTTGGTTGAAGTCCATTTTATCAAATACCACAGTTGCTACACATGCTTGTTTCCTTATTCCATTAACTTGAAATATTTTTGACCAGCCTTTTACTTTGAGAATGTGCCTATGTTTTCTGGGGAGATGTCTTTTCCGAAGGCAGCAGATTTATGGGTTGCACTTTCTAATCCATGATTGTAACCCATGTCATTTGATTGGTGAGTTAATTTCATTGACATTTAGGGTTATAACTGAGAAATGACTGTTGATTTCTGACTTTTTTGTGTGTGTTTAGTGGCTTTCATATATGTATGACTTAGCTTGGAGGTTGTGATGGTATTATATTCCCCTTTTGGCTCTTGGATATGTTTGTCCTTTTCTTCAAGCTTGGGTATCTTTTCTAACAATTTTTATAGGCCTGGTTTGGTGATAATGTAAGTCTTCAGCTTGTCTTTATCGTGGAAGATTTTTCTTTCACCTTCATTCATGACTGATAGTTTTGATGGGTATATCAGCCTGGGCTGACATTTGTGTTCATTCATGACTTGTATTACATTTCTCCAAGGTCTTCTGGCTTTTACTGTTTCTATTGAAAAATCAGTTTTTATTTTAATAGGTTTACCTTTAAAAGTGACTTTTTTTGGTCTTGAAGCTCTCAATATATTCTCTTTTTTTTGTATGTGTAGTGTTTTGAGTGTTTGCCATGACGAGTTTATATTTTGTTCATATTGGTTCTGAGTATGATATGCCTCATATTTTGATGGGCAGCTCTTCTTTAGATGTGGAAAGTTTTCCTTTATGATAGTTTGAAAATTTTCCTTGGTTGTGGTATTTTGGGTTTCTTGTTCTGGTATTCCATGAATGCACAGATTTGGCTTCTTCCAAGTGTCCCATAGCTCTTGAATAGTTCTCTCAATTATTTTTTTGGCTTTTATAACCTCTTTTATTGAACTAGTTTGTTCTGCCATTTTGTCTTGAAGAGCTGATGTTCTATTTTCTGCTTTGTTAGTTCTGCTGATAAGACTCTCTGTTGTGCTCTAGGTTGAAGATAGCTTGTCTTTTAGCTGGAGTTCAATCTCTGCTTGAGAATTTTCAACTGCTTTATGCCTTTTTTGTTTCTTCAACTGCTTTTCTCATCTCATCCAAGTGCTTGTTGTGTTCCTGTTAATATTACTTGATGTGTTTATTTGACTACTCTCATATTTCCTCTTTCATTGTTTTGGTCAGAGTAAAGATCAGGCTTTGAAAATCATTACCTCAGGTATGGCTTTATTGGTTATCATTATGGGGTTGATGCTTTTTGTAGGAGATTTGTTGTCTTGTTTTTTGTTGTTTTTCGTGGATTTGTGTTGTGACTTGGGCATTTTTTATTTTATCTTTAACGTCTTTCTTGATGTGTGTTTTTGATTAATACAACTTACACAGTATTACTACATTTGAGCTGTTATTGCTAATGTTTACCTTGGTGTTGAATGTGTCTTTCTATATTCCTTGGTGCTGTTTCCTAAACAAGGCTATTATACTGTTAGCATATCAATTAGAGTGGATTAAAAGACAGGGATTGAAGATTAGTATGGTAGTACAATTTTTAGCTTTTACTTCCTTGGTGATATGTGAAGGTGAATGGTTAAGTCCCTGAAGTATATGGATTTTGGGTGGGCTATATGGAAATCTTAAACTGTGGTGATTACCAGTTGAGAGTAACAAAGTTAAGAAGGGTTTACTTAGCACTGGCAGCAAAGATTCTCTCTTGTTTGATGGGATAATATTTGATGTCCTCAGTTGTACGGTATTGGTCTACTAGCTCATTGCTTGGGTTTGCTCTGGACTCTGTTAAATTCTTCAAAAGCTTTAAAGTTCTTTAATGATCATGGAGGCAATTGACACAAGGATGGGTAGGTGGCTTGATAGAAGCTGCCACGCACTGGGTCATGGTCAAGTGACTCAAACCAACTTAGAAGCAAGGCACAGGTCCTCTCTGAGACCTAGGGTGGAAAGGCTGCTCTCCGCTAGTGACACCCGCAGATGTGCTCAGGCCTGGGGCATGGTCAAGCCACCACTGGCCAAGCCAGCAGTGAAGGCGCAAGCCCTCCTTTGTCCTGGGACTGAAAGAGAATTGCAATAATCTTTAAATATGAGTGAATTGAAAAAATAGAGATGCCGATTTCAGTGTCAGAATGCTGATGAAGCATGTCTCGGAGATAGCACATCAGGTAAATGTGCTTTCTCAAAAACCTGGTGATCTGAGTTTGATCTTTGGAAGCCCACATAGTGAAGGAGGGCACTGATTTCTGGAAGCTATCTTCTGGCCTCCACCCATGTGTTCTGGCATATGTGTATTTATCTACCCAACCCCATCCCCCACAATGAACTAGTAAATATTTTAAAAAAGAATGCTTCCATATTGGAAAGATATATGACTATATAGACTCCTAAAAGAAATCTGAATTTAATCTATAGTTCTTTAAGATTAAATTGAAAATTAAAACCAGTGCAATAGGCATGTCATTCAAATGTCTTGTGACATTTTAACAGCATATTTCAAATTTTAGTACCAAACTCATTGTCTGATGTTATAAATATCTCCATTTTGCTTAACTTTTAGAACATTAAAATGTACATTGTCCTTTCCCTCTGGGAACTACATGTCTCTTATTTATTAGCCTTGGGGCATACTGCTATTTGTGATCCCAAGTAGACAAAATAAAATAGTCTGTTAGTTGTAAAATTAATCCGTTAGAGGATATTTATTATTTTTATTCCTCTTTTTTGTTTCCTAAACAAATTACATGTTGTTGCTATTTATATTAGTGATTCAGGCTCATTATTTAACATCGTGAAGCAAATAAGATGAAAACAAAGTAAATAAAAATCTCTTAGAATCTCAGAATGCGTTAATTAGCAATTTAAATTATTGTTTTTTATTTCATTTCAGTATCCTCCAGATGTAGTTACATATATATATTTTCTTTCTTTTTTAAAAAATTTTCTGCTCATACACATATAATAGGAACCCCTGTTCCCTCCCTCCCTCCATCCCTCCCTGGACCTCCCTGTTCCCTCCCCGCTTTGTCCCTTCCTTTCCTCCCTCCCTCCCTTTCCCCCAGTGCCCCCTCCCCCCATCTCTGAAGCATCCTTTAATGAGTACATCAAACTTTCCTCTGGATCCTCCTCTCTGATGAGGTGTAAGGACTCAGTGGCAAATCCTAGAACTCTTTCTTGTGTTCCCCTTAAGCATAGGAACATTATTGTGACTGTTAATTCCTTGCTTCCTGGCCAAGGGGTGACATCCAATACTCATCAGGATGGAACCAAGACCATTGAAGGAACAGCAAAATGGAAAAAAATCATAAACAAACCATAATTCAGAACGTTAGAGACTCTATATCAACTGCCTGGAATCAGGCCTGCCTAATCTCTCCCCATCCTGAAGCTCAGGGAAATTTGCGGAAGAGGGGGCGGTAAGAGTGTAAGAGCACAAGGATGGGAGGAGTCATGATATAAGAGATACTCCACACAAGTTAGGGCCGAAGCAATTGTAACAGAACTCTATGCATGATCTGCAGCAATGACCAACATATCATTGACCCCTCAAATTCTAGCATGGACATATATTTATTTTCAAATATTAAGAATCTTTCTACAGAGCTGTTGGGCTGGAGCTCAGATCCCTGGATCTCACATAAATGCTACACAGTAGCTTGAGCATCTGTAATCCCAGCACAGATAATGAAAGGCAGAGACCATAGAATCTCTGGAAGCTGCAGGATAAACATTCTGGCTTATGCATCAGTGGCGATAATACCTCAAGGTCTTAAAAGTAGATGGAAAGGTGAGGAACAGCATTTGAAGATTGTCCTTAAACATGTATAGACACGCACACGCACATGCACAGACAGACATACACACACTCAACAACCAACATGTGCTCATTCATCTCTCACACTCACAAATATGATACACAGTCTTTTTATTATTCATTTATTTATTCATTTTGCATTCATGTGCACTCTCATGTGTGTGTGTGTGTGTGTGTGTGTGTGCATGTGTGTGTGTGTGCATGTGTGCGTGTGTGTGTGCATGTGTGTGTAATGTATTGTGTGTCCCTGTCCAAGGGTGACTTTGGAAATCATCCTGGATTGCTTCTATCTCCTTTTTGTTTTGCTCTGTAATTTCCCAGACTCTGCCCACTAAGGCTGGAAGTATGGACCGCTGCTGCTTCCACCTAGCATTTTTTTTTATCATTTCTTTCTTCCATTCAAACAAAGTTAATGAGTACCCCATTCCCTTCCCCTCCCTCCCTTCACCCCTCCCTGGACCCTCTTGTTCTTTCCCGCTTTTTCCCCTTCCTTCTTCCAATGCCTCCCCCACCCCCCATTCTGCAGCATCCTTTAGTGTGCATGTCAAACTTCCCTCTGTGTCCTCCTCTCTGATGAGGTGTAAGAACTCAATGGCATTGCCTAGAGCTCTTTTTCGTGTTCCCCTTAATTATAGGAACACTATTGTGGCTGTTAATCCCTTGCCTCTAAGGATCATAGTGCCTGTGATCTATGCTAGACTTTGGGGATTCAATGATATATTGGTTATTGCACAGGTCATGCAAAGTCCTACTATGATTACATTGGCCTTAACTTGTATGGAGTATCTTGTACATCATTGCTCCTCCCCATCTTTAGGCTATTACACTCTTACCTGCCCCCTCTCCCGCAAATTTCCCTGAGCTTTGGGGTGGGGAGAGGTTAGGCTGGCCTGGTTTCAGGTGGTTGATATAGAGTCTCTGATTTTCTGGATTATGGTTTGTTGATTTTTTTTTTCAGTTTTATTGCTCCTGTACTGCCCTTGGCTCCATCCTGATGGGTATTGGATGTCATGCCCTGGCCAGAGATAAAAGGCTGTTAAAATAGAGTCTTATTATAAGAATAGATTCAAAGGTAGATGGAATAATAGTAGGACACTGCTGTGTGTGTGTGTGGGGGGTCAGTCTCCCATTTGCAGGATGGTTACCTTCTATCTGCCAGACTCTATGCCCTCCCTTTCTGGTGAGATCATACTCCATCAGATGCAAGTGACCAGGAAAGAAAGTCTGTGAAGTTAACCAGATGTCTCATTACTTACTTGCAGTCCTTGATGGTGGCCTATTTTCTCTGCTGTAGCATGATCCCCTCTCTTCTTGTTTCTGATGGGGCCCTCCTTCCCCTTCCCTACATTCTTATAATCTTTGCAATTACTGTAGGTATTACAGAGATTTATCTTTGAGTGTGTCACTAAGTGAGTTTGGTGCTAGCATCCACCTATTAGGAAGTACATATGACGCTTAATTTTCTGTGTCTGGGATACTTCACTCAATATAATTTTTTCTAATTCCATCCATTTCCTAGCAAATTTCATTAGTTAATCATTTTTGATAGCTGAGTAGTATTCCATTGTATAAATGTACCACATTTTCCTTATCCACTCGTCAACTGATGGGCATTTAGGTTGATTCCATGACTTCGTTATTGTAAACAGTGCTGCTATGAACATGGTTGTGCTTGTGCTATTGAAGTGAATTTTGGCTGTATGGGTAGGTTATTCTCAAAAGTGGAATAGCAGGGTCATATGGCACTTCAATCTTTAACTTTTTTAAGAATCACCAGATAGCTCGCCAGAGTGGTTGTATAAGCATGCATTCCCACTAGCAATATGGGAGAGTTCTCTTCTCGCCACATCCTCTCCAGCATTTGATGCTGCTTGTATTGTGGATTTTTGCCATCCTGACCGGGGTGAGATGATATTTCAGGGAGGTTTTGATTTGCATTTCCCTGATGGCTAAGGATGTGAAGCATTTTTTAAGACATTTGTTAGACATTTCAATTTCGTCCCTGGTAAAGTTTCTTTTAAGTTCCAGGGCCCATTTTTTAATTGGGCCATTTGTTTCCTTGGTGTTTAGTTTTCTAAGTTCTTTGTGCACTCTGGATAATAGAGCTCTATCAGATATGTGGTTAGTGAAGATTTTCTCCCATTCTGTGGGTTGCCTTTGTGCTGGAGTTACAATCTCTTTATCTAAACAGAAGCTCTTTAATTTCATAAGATCCAATCTGTTGAGTGTTGATTGTATTGACTGTGCAATTGGATTTCTGATTAGGAACTGTTGGCCTAGTCCAATCAGCTCCAGGGAGTTCCCTACCCTTTCAACTAAGGTTTTTATAGTTTCTGGCCTTATACTGAGGTCCTTGATCCATTTGCCAATGGTGACAAATATGGGTCGAGTTTTAATCTTCTGCATGTGAAGATCCAGCACCATTTGTTGAAGATACTGTTCTTTTTCCATTGGATTTTTTGGGTCCCTTTGTCAAAGATCAAATGGCTATAATTGTGTGGGCTTATATCTGGGTCTTCAATCTTATTAATTGATCTCTGTGTCTATTTTGGAGCCAGTACCAGGCTGTTTTTATAACTATGGATTTTTTGTTACTCAGGATTGCTTTTGCTATCCTGGGTCTTTGTGCTCCATATGAATTTTGAGATTGTTTGATCAACCTCTTTAAAGAATTGCTTTGGGATTTTGATTGGTATTGCATTGAATCTGTATACAGCCTTTGGTAGGATGGTCATTTTTACGATATTGATTCTGCCAATCCAGGAACATGGAAGGTCTTTCCACCTTCTGGTTTCTTCTGCAATTTCTTTAGGATTTTATAGTTTTCATTGTAAAGGTCTTTTACTTCCTTGGTTAGGTTTATACCAAGGTATTTCATTTTTTAGGGGCTTTTTCACTTCTTTCATTCTGGGCATATAGGAAGGCCACTGATTTTTGTACATTTATTTTGTATCCTGCCACCCTGCTGAACTCCTGTATTAGTTCCAAGAGCTTCTTGGTAGAGTTTTTGGGATCATTCACCACCTAGCATTTTTATGAGGGACTTGGGATCTGAACTCAGGTCCTTTTGCTTGCAAGGCAAAGTCTTAATCCCTGAGTCCACACACAAAACTTAATCTCCAGTCCCCCACACACAACTTTTTGAAAGCAATGTTTATGTCAATTGCTTGTTTTTTTAACATTTTTATTATTATTTCTGCTCATACAAACTTAATAGGTAGACCAGTTCCCTCCCCCCTTCTCCTCCCCCCGGAACCCCCTGCTCCCCCTCCCTCCCTCCCCATCCCCCAGTGCCTCCCCCCCAATTCCCAGAGAGTCCTTTATTGTGTATGCCTAACTGTCCTCTGGGCCCTCCTTTCCGATGACGTAAAAGGACCCAGTGGCATTTCCCTGAACCCTTTCTCGTGTTCCCCTTAAGCATAGGAACACTACTGTGGCTGTCAATCCCTTGCCTCCAAGGATCTTGGTGCCTTTAGCCGATGTTAGACTTTGTGAGGTCAATAGTGTGATGGACATGGCGCAGGGCATGCAAAGTCCTATTATGATTGCTTCAGCCCTATCTAGTGTGGAGACTCTTCAAATCATTGCTCCTCCCATCCTTTTGCTCTTACAATCTTACTGCCCCCTCTTCCGCAGATGTCCCTGAGCTTCAGGATGGGGGGAGATTAGGCTGGCTTAGTTCTATGTGGATGATATAGAGTCTCTGAAGTTCTGGATTGTGGTTTGTTGTGAATTGCTTGTTTTAACTGAGGTCTGAGAAAAGAAATATTGCATGAAATATCCTAGTGCTATCTAATTGAGAAAATAGCTGAAAGTTTTTGAACAAAGAAGCTGAGAATGAGAAGGGATGAGTCCAGTCACCAAATAAAAGTAGGATACATGCTAGAAGTTCAAGGGTGTGAATCTAAGAAGAATCAGAACAAGAAAGAGGAGAGAGCACAATGAAGAAACCCACTTCTGAAAATGAGCTGAGAAACAGAGTCCACGCAGATGAGAGTCAGAGGGGTCCGTGTGCCTTGTTGTCCTGTCCTGTCTCTATCTGTGGTAGAGAAAACAGAACATAAATGGTCATTGCTCTTTCACTGGCAAGATTGTCACATATATATAAGAAATACCTCTCTCATTTCTATAATATCTTATTTCTAAGGGCAAAGTTTCATTATTCTGACCCAATAGGAATCAAGGGAGTACTCAAGGGTTAAACTTCAGGTCAAGATGAAGCAGAGGTGTGTGTTCCAGCAAGGCAACTGCTCGCCATACAGCTTCCAGGCAAACAATCACATGCTTCATACTTTGTAAAGACTTCATCTGGCAGACTTGAGATCCTCTGAAAGTCATTATGAGCCCCCCCCCTTTTTAATCCAGAGGAAATTCAGGGATACTAAATCCCTTATTCAAGTTTCCATTAAAGAAATCAGAGGAACTCTGATTTAAAGTTAGATCTAGGACTTGGGAGAGGGCATAGTGAATAAGGTGTTTGCTCCACAAGCACAAGGACAGGAATTTAGAACCCCAGAACCCACATGAAAGCCAGACAGGCATGGGGGCTATTTGTGATCCCAACACTCAGAAGGCAAAAATAGGGAATCCTCAGGGCAAGGTTAGTTAACCTAGTCAACTGATATATTCTAGGTTCAGATTGTGAACCTCAATAATGAAAGAGGAAATGGATCAAAGAAGATACCCAACTTTAAGTTTGGACTGCATGCACATGCACAAATATGAACATGCACACTTATACACACATGAAGCTTCACAAAGTCAAACACGCACGCAAACATGCATGCATCCCCCCCTGCATGTAATAAATTTAGGTCTAATGTCTGTGGATGATGGTATAGGACTTTTAAAAGTTTTCACATCTTTGAGATGAATTCCAGAGCACTGGAATCATGGAAACTCCGTAAATATCAAAGTTTTGAGCTAAATTTTGTTTCCTGTAAGAAAATGAGTATGTTCCAAAGTCTAATAAGGGAAATTACAGGGGTGGGTGTTTTGATAACTTTTTAACTTTTAAGGCTTTGTTCTTTCTCTTTTTCTATTCTATGTTGTCTCACAAAATACCTATAAGGTGACAAGATAAGCCAGATATGGATCTTCCAGATAGACAGGGTACAAAATCTCAGCAGCACCATTAATTCACTGTAGGATTGAGTATGATATTTAATCTTTCTGAATTATTTGAATTTTGACAACTGCATAAGAGGGTAATAATTCCTTTCTCATAAATGCGCGATGATGATTAGATTAGATTATCAGTTTTGAAAAGCTGTTTAGAAATGTTGCCTGTTGTCAGACAACAGCAATTAGTATACAGTGAAAAAAGTCATTCGTCCAACAAAATGCCAGATGTTATTTTTGGTTGTGTTTCAAAGACCATCCATGTGGCTGCATCATCCTCAGTGACTGCTTTGTAAGCCAGGTGTGGAAAGCTGGCATGTTCTCACAGAATTCAACAGAGATGCTAGCCAGCTCACAGAAGTTAGCACCAATCCAAGTCCTCATGTGGACCTGGCATCCACATGCTGTTTGAGTAATCATAACTTAATTCCCATTTGAAGTAAACAGAATAGACAAGTGCATCCACCATTGTCGTTCACTGACAGTTTGTCTGACCCCCTGTATAATGATGGTAACTTGTTTAAATTTTTTCTATGTCTAAACTTGGAGTAGGCAAGAAGAAATATTTTTGCTTTTAGTCAAATATTGAGACAATTAGTAGAATATACAAATCCACTTCTACCTAGACTCCCCATTGTATTATGGCTAACTAAACTTCTTTTCCCTGAAAGACTTTTGACAGAGAATAAACTCTAAGCTCATCAAAGGTGTGTCCAAGGGCCTTCATAAGTTAATCTCTGCTATTTCTGTCTTGTCTTTGCATGTTTTCCATTTTCTACTCACAGAACTCTTCAATGCCTTCTCAGAGCCTCCAACCACATCCTCCATTCCCTTTGCTGGTTGTCACAGCACCTGTTTGACATCATTTCTGTATTTTTAGATGTGAACAGGCATCAGTTCCCAGCAAAGGATCTGGTTTCTTGAGCAACAATCAAGGATCCAGCTAACTCATATTAGGAGAACTTGACTGGTGGCTGAACTGACAGATACATTTCCTCGCATGTGGCCCTGCTGGAGCTGTCCTGGGAAAACACACCTGTGAATGGCGTGCCCTGTCTGCTCATGAAGCTGTAGAAGTGGGAACAGATCATGTTCCTCTGAGTCGTATCTGGCATTGCTCCTGCTTTTCACTGCCGTGGTACTGGCTGCCTCAAGCTTAGTGTTAGTTTCTTTATTTCCAGTTTCTGCTTCCGAGGGGACCCAGGTCAACACACTATGGTCCCACAATACAGTAGACTCCTCTAGTTCATACTTAATTTTATACTTGAAATGGTCCTCTACTCTCTATTACTATTTTTCCCATATTGTGTATTGAAACTTTGGTTCAGTTTCTGACATCTCTGCTACCATGGCAACCTGAACTATTACTAATGTGTATTATTTTTGTCTTGTGCCAATGGGAGAGTTTCTCTTAAAAGATTGTACTCTCCCTGAGGAGACCGTAAAGTTGTTAATTTCCTCTGTGTTTTCAGCACTTAGGATGGTATCTGTTGCCTATACAACACTCTCTAAAGTTATTTAAGAAAAATGGGCCAAAGCTTACTTCTTGCCTTGGTTTTTCTTGCCCATGATAGCTTAATACTATGGTATTGTAGAACTATTTACTATTGAAATACATTGTTTTCTTTATAACATACGGACTCTAGAAACCTCTTTGAAATGGAGTCAAGACGAAAAGTCATTGGCATTCAATACATGGTACTCACTATCAAATGTGTTGCAGTTACTCTACATTGTTGCTGATAAATTCATAACAAAATTCATAACTCATAAACAAGAGGCTTCTTTTGGGTTTATGATAATCTGGTTACAGTTCTTATTCCAACTTGGCAGGAGAGTCTATCACCATCATCAGGGGCTGAGGGAACTGGCTACACCAAGTCCACAGGACTGCTGAGAGAGGGACAATCCTTACTTGCCAGCCTAGCATGTCTGACCAAGTATACCAAAGGATGCCAATTTCCTTATCAAGTTCCCTCCATCGTGTCCACTTGTTAGGGACCAGCCACATCCACCATGGACTGGACCTCCTCACCAATCAGACACTCTCGTGCAGACTTTTGGGCTTAATTCAAGTAATAATTTCTCACAACTGTGTCTAGAGCACAGAACTTCAGTTGCCAAATTGACACCAGTATCTAACTATGACAATATGTATTGGGATTACTAACATGCATTAGCTGTTCATACAATTAATTCTAGGTGTTTCTATAAAAGCAGTATTGTGTTACTATGAACTCTTAGAATCCAGAAGGTTTAAGAAATTTGTTGAACACCATGCAGCCAGGAAGAGGCTGAACATTACAAGGCTCACTTGCTTCTTTCTGATATGGCCTAGTGAAGATTCTCCAGGAAGAAGACACTAGGCTGACTTCCTCTTTTGTCTCCATCCACCTCCACTTTTGTTGAAAGAGACAGTATATTTTACATCATTTTTGGCACAAAGGCATTTCCTGTGAAGGAAGCCATTGGTCGAGCAACCCTTCTGGCTGGGGTGGTGGAGGTTTTCAGGGGTACTTGAGACTAGCAGTTCAATAGTTAATGTCTAGGGACATAATCATCCTGTTGTGTAAGAATTTCAGCATATTGGACCTCAGAGGACATAGGATGAAGCAAATGAGCCTTCTGACATAGGAAGGCATCCCATTCCATTGACATCAATTGAAAAAGCTTCAAAAATGTTCTAAACCTTCCCTATCTCTTCTCCTGCAGAGATAATACTACCTCATTTCTTGGGAGAGCAGAAAGTTTATTTCATGCATTTTTCAAATTTGGAAACTCAGACATAAATTCTTATAAATTGAGCAGTTCAACAGCAGGTTCAGATAAAAGATTGTGAAAGCTTTTCTCTCCTTTGTTGTCTCTTGTAGTTATTATTGCTGTGAAGCCCCTTTCTGAAAAAGATGGTTCTGTTCTTTCATGATAAAGACTCCAATCCTTAAGAATGTGCCTAAGCAAACCATTTCATGAAATAACTTATTCAGAAAAGAATTACATGTGAAAATTACTTAATCTTCCACAGAGCTCTCCTTATTTTACAAAAAGTTACTATTAAAATGTAATAATAAAGATATGGAAACAAACACATTGGGATCAATTGGAGAATGTAAAAGTGGAGACTTACTCTTGGTGACTTCCCTTTCAGAGCTTCCTTTTTTTTTATGATACCATTTTCAGCTTCAGCTTCAATCTGACTGCCATGTCCTGTCATATTTTTAAATGTAAAATGATTTATTCATTTTTAATCTTTTTCTCATCTTTTTAAAATTAATTTTGTTTTTATTTTTACTTATTTTTTACGATCTCATACGTGTAGACAATACATTTTGATCATAGCTATCCTTATCTCCCTCTCACTTACCTTGCACATTTCCCTAGCATGTCCATCTCCTGCCTTTTTTTTAAGAATAAGTATAAGCTTTTTTAAAATTAATACATTTTTTATTATTATTTCAGCTCATACAAACTTAATAGGTACACCAGTTCCCTCCCTCCCTCCTCCTCCCCCTGTACCCCCGTTCCCCCTCCCCATCCCCCTCCCTTCCCATCCCCCAGTGCCTCCTGCCCCAATTCCCAGAGAGTCCTTTCTTGTGCAAGCCTGATTTTCCTCTGGGCCCTCCTCTCCGATGACGTACAAGGGCCCAGTGGCCTTTCCCTGAACCCTTTCCCGTGTTCCCCTTAGGTATAGGAGCACTACTGTGGCTGCCAATCCCTTGCCTCCAAGGATCTTGGTGCCTTTAGTAGATGCTAGACTTTGTAAGGTCAATAGTGTGTTGGACAATGCGCAGGGCATGTAAAGTCCAATTATGATTGCTTCAGCCCTAACTTGTATGGAGTATCTTACATATCATTGCTCCTCCCATCCTTATGCTCTTACACTCTTACCGCCCCCTCTTCTGCAAATTTCTCTGAGCTTCAGGATGGGGAGAGATTAGTCTGGCCTAGTTCTAGGTGGTTGATATAGAGTCTCTGAAGTTCTGGATTGTGGTTTGTTGATTTTCTTTTGCAGTTTTGCTGCTCCTGCAATGCCCTTCACTCCATCCTGGTGGGCATTGTATGTTACCCCTTGGCCAGAGACAAAAAGCTGTTAAACTAGAGTCTTGTGATAAAAGCACATTCAAAGGTAGATGTAAAAAAAGTGGGAAACCACAGTGAGGGAGGGGTCTATCACCAATTTGCACAATGGTTACTTTTTATCTGCCAGACTATATGCCCTCCTCTTCTGGTGAGATCATACCCCCTCAGTAGTAAATGATCAGGAACAAAAGTCTGTGAATTTAATCAGATGTCTCATTACTTATTTGAGTCCTTGATGGAGGCCTATTTTCTCTGCTGTAACATGGCCCCTTCTCTCCTTGTTTCTGGTGTGGCCCTCCTACCCCATCCCTCCTGTTCATAATCCTTGCAATTACTGTCTCTAGGTGGGCTGGGTGGGTTTGGTACTAGGAGCCACCTATTAGGGAGTACATACGGCACTTAATTTTATGGGTCTGGGATACTTCACTTAATATAATTGTTTCTAATGACATCCATTTCCCAGCAAATTCCAGTAATTCATCATTTTTGATGGCTGAGTAGTACTCCATTGTATAGATGTACCACAGTTTCCTTATCCACTCGTCAACTGTTGGACATTTGGGTTGATTCTATGCCTTTGCTATTGTAAACAGTGCTGCTATGAAGATGGTCGTGCTTGTGCTATCGAAGTGAACCTCTGCTGTATGGGGGTTATTCCCAAAAGTGGAATAGCAGGGTCATATGGCATTTCAATCTTTAATTTCTTTAAGAATCTCCAGACGGCTCGCCAGAGTGGCTGTATGAGCCTGCATTCCCACCAGCAATGTAGGAGAGTTCCCCTCTCTCCACATCCTCTCCAGCATTTGTTGTTGTTTGTATTGTGGATTTTTGCCATCCTGACCGGGGTGAGATGATATCTCAGGGAAGTTTTGATTTGCATTTCCCTGATGGCTAAAGAAGTGGAGCATTTTTTAAGATATTTGTTAGACATTTTAATTTCATCCCTGGTAAAGTTTCTTTTAAATTCCAGAACCCATTTTTTAACTGGGCCATTGGTTTCCTTGATGTTTAGTTTTCTAAGTTCTTTGTGCACTCTGGACAGCAGAGTTCTATCAGATGTGTGGTCAGTGAAGATTTTCTCCCACTGTGGGTTGCCTTTGAGCTCATGTTACAATTTCTTTATCTGAACAGAAGCTCTTTAATTTCACAAGATCCCAACTGTTGAGAGTTGGTAGTAGTGACTGTGCCATTGGATGTCTGTTTAGAAAATGTTGGCCTAGCCCAATCAGCTCGAGGGAGTTCCCTATCCTTTCAACTATGGTTTTTATAGTCTCTGGCCTGATATCAAGGTCCTTGATCCATTTGGAATTAAGTCTTGTACATGGTGACAAGTACGGGTCCAGCTTTAATCTTCTGCATGTGGAGATCCAGTTTTGCCAGCACCATTTGTTGAAGATGCTGTTCTTTTTCCATTGGATTTTTTGGGCCCCTTTGTCAAAGACCAAATGGCTGTAATTTTGTGGGCTTATATCTGGGTCTTCAATCCTTATCCATTGATCTGTGTGTCTATTTTGGAGCCAGTACCAGGCTGTCTTTATAACTATGGATTTGTAGTATAGACTTAGGTTTTGTATGGTAATACCTCCAGCAGTATTTTTGTTACTCAGGATTGTCTTTGCTATCCTGGGTCTTTTGTGCCTCCATATGAACTTTGAGATTGTTTGGTCAACTTCTTTGAAGAGTTGCTTTGGGATTTTGATTGGAATAGCATTGAATCTGTATATTGCCTTTGGTAGGATGGTCATTTTTACGATGTTGATTCTGCCAATCCAGGAACAAGGGAGGTCTTTCCACCTTCTGGTGTCTTCTATTTCTTTCTTTAGGGTTTTAAAGTTTTCATTGTAAAGGTCTTTTACCTCCTTAGTTAAATTTATACCAAGGTATTTCATTTTTTTAGGGGCTATAGTAAATGGGATTGTTTCTCTCAAGGCTTTTTCACTTCTTTCATTCTGGGCATATAGGAAGGCCTCTGATTTTTGCACATTTATTTTGTATCCTGCCACCCTGCTGAACTTCTCAATTAGTTCCAGAAGCTTCCTGGTGGAGTTTTTGGCATCTCTCAGGTATAAGATCATGTCATCTGCAAATAGGGATAGTTTGACTTCTTCCTTGCTGATTTGAATCCCTCTTATGTCCCTTTCTTGTCTTATGGCTTCGGCTAAGACTTCAAGTACAATATTGAATAGAAGTGGTGAGAGTGGACAGCCTTGTCTAGTTCCTGATCGAAGTGGGAATGCTTCCAATTGTTCCCCATTGAGCATAATCCTTGCTGTGGGCTTATTGTATACAGCTTTTATCATATTGATGAAGGTTCCTTCCATTCCTACTGTCTCTAGCATTTTGATCATAAAAGGCTGTTGGGTCTTGTCAAAAGCTTTTTCTGCATCTATCGAGAGTATCATGTGGTCCTGGACTTTGGACTGGTTTACATGATGAATTACATTTATTGATTTGCGTATGTTGAACCAACCTTGTGTGCCGGGGATGAAGCCTACTTGGTCCCCGTGAATGATCTTTTTGATATGTTTTTGAATCCGATTTGCTAAGACTTTGTTGAGAATCTTTGCATCTGTGTTCATCAGAGAGATCGGCCTATAGTTTTCTTTTTTAAGTGAATCTTTATTAGGTTTTGGGATTAAGACGATATTAGCTTCATAGAAGGAATTTGTTAGTGTTCCTTCCTTTGCTATTTGATGGAACAGTTTAAGGAGTATTGGTGTTATTGACTCCTTAAATATCTGGTAGAATTCTGTGCTGAATCCATCTGGTCCAGGACATTTTTTGGTGGGAAGATTCAAGATTACTTCCTCAATTTCCTTATATGTTATAGGACTATTTAAATAATTCACAACTTCCTGATTCAATTTAGGTAAGTTGTGTTTACTTAGAAATTCATCCATCTCTTTTGTGTTGTCAAACTTCACAGAGTATAATTTTTTGAAATATGATGTTATAATTCTCTGGATTTCTTGGGTATCAGTAGTGATAACTCCATGTTCATTTCTAATTTTGTTAATTTGGGTTTTTGCTCTCTTGCTTTTGGTTAATTTATCTAGGGGTGTATCAATCTTATTGATTTTTTCAAAGAACCAGCTTTTTGACTGGTTGATTTTCTGTATCGTTTTCCTAATGTCGATTTTGGATATTTCTCCCCTTATTTTGCTAATCTCCTCTCTTCTACTACTTTTGGGATCAGATTGCTCAAGTTTCTCTAAAGCCTTAAGCTGCATTGTTATTTATTTCTGATGTTTCCATTTTTTTGGTGTAGGCATTAAGAGCTATGAACTTACCTCTTAGAACAGCTTTCATTGTGTCCCAGAGATTTTGGTAAGTTGTATTTTCATTATCATTCACTTTCAGGAAATCTTGAATTTCCTTTTTAATTTCTTCCTGAATCCAGTTCTCATTCAGCATCATAGTGTTAAGTTTCCAGGAGTTAGTGTATTTTCTCTTGTTTGATGTGTTGTGGATGTCCAGCTTTGGGCCATGGTGGTCTGACAGGGCACAGGTTAGAATTTCAACTTTTTTGTATATGTGTAGATTCGTTTGTGGCCCAGTATGTGATCTATTTTGGAGAAAGTTCCGTGTGCTGCTGAGAAAAATGTGTATTCTTTGGTGCGTGGGTGAAAAGTTCGATAGAGATCTATAAGGTCCATTTCTTTAAGGGTTTGATTAAGGCCAAAGTGTCCCTGTTAGGCTTTTGAGCTGTTGATCTATCCCATGTTGAGAGGGCGGTGTTGAAGTCCCCAAGAATTATTGTTTGTGGGTTGATTTCTTGCTTTAGACACTGTAGGGTTTTCTTAATGAATGTGGAGGGGCTTGTATTGGGTGCATATATGTTCAGTATTGTGAAGTCTTCCTGGTGAATTGTACCTCTGACTAAAATGTAGTATCCATCCGTGTCTCTTATAATTTTCTTTGGTTTGAAGTCCACTTTGTCTGAAAGCATAATTGCTACCCCTGCCTGTTTTCTGCTTCCATTAGCTTGTAGAATTATTGACCAGCCTTTCATTTTTAGGGCATGCCTATCTTTTGTGGTGAGATGGGTTTCCTGCAGGCAGCAGATTGATGGATTGTGATTTTTAATCCAAATTTGTAATCTGTGTCTCTTGATCGGTTAGTTAATTCCATTAACATTTAGTGTTATAATGGTGAAACTATTTTTGATTCCAGACATTTATTATGTTTAGTAGCTTTTATAAGTATATTGCTTCGCTTTTAATGGTGTTATACTTGCTTTATGTTCTCTTGGATATGCCTGTTTTTTTCTTCAAGCTTGAGTATCATTTCTAGCATTTTTTGAAGGCCTGGTTTGGTGGACATGTATCCCTTAAAGTTGTCTTTGTGCTGGAAGATTTTTCTTTCTCCCTCGATCATGACTGATAGTTTTGCAAGGTAAATCAGCCTGGGTTGACATTTTTGCTCATTCAATACTTGAAGTATGTCTCTCCAAGCTCTTCTTGCTTTTAGTGTTTCCATTGAGAAGTCATTTGTTATTTTAATAGGTTTACCTTTAAAAGTGACTTGTTTTTTCTCCCTTGAAGCTCTCAGCACCAGTTCTTTATCTTGAATGTGGAGTGTTTTAACTATTATTTGCTGTGGCATGCTTCTATTTTGGTCGTATCTGTTTGGGGTGCGGAATGCCTCTTGTATATGGATGGGCTTCTCTTTTTTTAGATGAGGAAAGTTTTCCTTGATGATCCTTTGAAAAATTTCTTCAGGGGTGGTATTTTGAGATTCTTGCTCTGGTATTCCATGAATACGCATGTTAGGCTTCTTCAGGGTGTCCCATATCTCCTGGATATTTCTCTCAAGCATCTTTTTGGCTTTAACAATCTCTTCCATTGAGCTGGTTAATACTCCCACTTTATCTTTAAGATCTGAAATTCTGTTTTCTGCTTTGTTAGTTCTGCTGATAAGACTCTCTGTGGCGTTCTGGGTTCAAGATAACTTGTCTTTTAGCTCAGTTTTAAACTCTGCGTGAGTCTGCTTTAACTGCTCTATGCCACTTTTTGATTCTTGCACTTTTTTTCTCAACTCCTCCATGTGTCTGTTGTGTTCCTCCTCAAAGCGATTGATTCGATTATTAAATCCTCCCTGATTTCCTCTTTCATAGTATTGAACATGGTAATGATCATATTTTGAAGGTCGTTATCCTGGTCAGGTTTTCGTGGCCATTTTCCATGGGTTTGTTCTGGTTGGAGTCTAACATTATGGGATTAATTCCTTCAGTGGGAGATTTGTTTACTTGAGTGTTGTTTCTCATGGATTTGCACTTTGACTTTGGCATTGTCGTTTTAACTGTTAAGATCTTCTTTTAATTTCTGTGCGTTTTTCACTAAACTGAATTATTTGGCCTGGGGCTCTGGGGTTGGGCGGGGACCGAGCTTACCTAGATTGTGGTGGTGAGTCCTGTCCTGGGCTGGCAGTGGACCGGATGGGAGGATGAGGCATCGGCGGGGCGCTATTTAAATCTGGGGGACCTGAGGGTGGGGCCCGGGTGCAGAGGGGGTGCCCTCTCCTCCTCCCAGGCCCTGCGTGCGTGGCTCCGGCTGGATGGTGGGAGGAGCTGGGTCCACTCCGGTGGTCTGGGGCTCTGGGGGTGGGCGGGGACGGAGCTTACCCGGCTGGACCGGGCGCGAGCATCCTGGGCTGCGGAGTGGTGGGGAAGGGGCCTATCTCCTGCCTTTATGTGTTAATTTTTTAAATTGGACAATATAAAAATCATATGTAAGCAATAAAAGAAAATGCATTAAGCTATGATTGAGCTTCCAGTTCGATATAATTAAGAACACATGATACAACTGAAGAATAGTGGTTTTGTCCATCTTCTATGAGACTAAGTTCACGCTGTGAGCACATGGAGTTCTGGCCCAAGGGGGCCATCCCCATTGGGGGCACACATAACCTTGACCCACAGGATGTTGTCCCTGTTGTGGCTGACTCATGGGAGGCCATCCTACTTGTGAGCACATAGAGGCCATCCACTTTGTGAGCACACAGAGCCCCAACCCCCGGAGGCCATCCACATTGTGTATACATGGAGCCAATCGCATGAGAGGCCTTCATGTTGTGAATACACAGATATGAATTCAGGGTTTTGTTAGGCAGTGTGGCACGTTAGGCTATTAATCATTCAGCTGTCCATAGGTCAGAATACTGAATGTAGAAATAGTCTCATCTCTCTGCCACCATTTGATGCACATGGGACACAGCAGCCACATGTGCAGTGCCTCTAAGGGCAGTAGGTAAAATGATTTAAACTTAATGTGTTCATCTTCTCTGAAAACTTCCTTTCACTCTTGGTCCCTCTCTTTAAGGGAGGGACATTATCCTTACTACTCTCAAAGCCATCTTAAAGTCCATGACTCTGTTAGGTTGTTTTTCCAATAGTCACTGTGTGTGCAGTATATGCACCCGTGTTCATATATGTGTTTGCATATGTGTGTGTGTGTGTGTGTGTGTGTGTGTGTGTGTGTGCTGATGCATTTGCAGATATGTGTGTGTGTACATGTTGAGGTCAGAAGTCAGGGCTGGGTGTCTTCCTTGATTGTTCTTCATTTTATTGATGGAGGCAGGGTCTTTCTCACCATTCAGCTAGTTTAGCTAGCTAGCTTGCTCCAGGGGCCCATTTCTCTATCCCAAGTGCTGAGATTACAGGTGTCTACCATACCTGCCTGTCAGGAATCTGAACCCTGGTTTCCATACTTGCATGCCAAGTGTTTTATCTACTGAGCCATCTAGCCAGCCCTTCTTAAGTCAATCACCCTTCTTTTTACATATTTTTAAAATTTTATTTTTTAAAATTATTTGACACATTCATATATAAATGCAACAAATTTGTAAGTTTTCATCTTTCATACTTTCTTTTTACAGCCATTCTCCTTCCTACTTTCACACATTTTTGCATGTGTGGCCTATTCATCTCAGAAGTCTGTACTGACAAGTCCTAAATACTTGCTGGGACATGATGATGGGTAAATCATTGAGTAAATCATTGCATTATCCTTAAGTAGTCTCACAGGGAGGTGTAGTATTTCTTGAGCTCTTTCTCCATGATTAAATTAGCCAACTACTGTGCAGATCTAGTGGAAGCGAACATCTCTGCAGTAATTCTTGAGTGTGACAACCCTGTCATGACCACAGGATACGTCTGGCACCCTCCCATCCTCAGGCTCTTACATTCTTACCACCCCCTCCTGTCAATCAGTCACTCTTAAGCGCTACCTTTCTTTCTCCCATGTGCTTCTGCCTTCTTATTCTCCAAAGTACCATCTCCAAAGTCCTTTTAGGTTGTTTTTGATTCACTGAAAACTTTTAATTGATTCCCCCTCATCTATTCTAGCCCTCATTGTTTCTTAAGGTGAGTAGAGGAGGGTTTGAAACCCTACAACTTTCATTAATCACTTGTATCCCACAGTCTGTGAAATTTCATGATCCTTTATTTCTGTCTAGAGCTCTGTTCACATCCCTTCCGAAGCATGATGATATTCTAGGCACTGTTTTTAACACTTTTCAATGCAAACTGCCTAATTTAATCATCACAATGGAGTAGCATATACTGGATAGACATGGAATTTGGGTAGACAATGGCATTCATTGTGTAAATTTAGGTTTAAACTAATCCCTGTTTAGGTTTCCTTCTTTGTAAAATGAGGTGGTGCACGCATCTGGTGTCCTTGGGAACCAAAAAGGTTTAATGCAGGCATCAGTAACCCATGGTACTTAGAATATAGAAGGACCAAAGATGTATTGTAAATATTTATGTATTTGTTTTAATTCCTAAAGTTAGGAATGTATTTCACATTGAAATGTGGATACTGAGGCCTGGAGAAGTTAATTTGTCTGATATCACATATCCAATTAGTTAAAAAGCTAGCTTTCATATCTGGTTCTATCTAGACATTAGTTCTTCCATTTGTCAAGAATTCTTTCTGCCATTAAATTTATGGTTAACTTTGCAACTCACATTTGATTAAAGAATAAATTCTAGAAGCAAGCGTGTGAGATTTTACTTATACTGGATTGTTTTGGAAGTAGGCCAACTGCCTTAATTTAGCTGCCCAAGCAGTGTCAACATCAGAGTCTAAGTATCAGATCTTTTGCGTAAGCAATAGGTATATAAGGCATAGCTATTCTTTTAAAAATACTTAATTTATATGAGAGAGTAAGTGCACATACATGTGATGTTACACAAGAGGAAGTCAGAGGACATTTTTCAGAAATCAGTTCCTTCCATGTAGACCTCTGGGAATCAAATTCAAGTTGTCAGACTTGCAAACAGGTTCCTTATCTGTTGAGTTATCTCACTGGCCTCTTGGGCATAGATGTTTCTGAATAATACAAAAACAATAAATTATGTCTACCCAATCCGTTCAATGGTATATACTCATGTAAAACAAAATTAATTCCAGGTTTTGTCCTTCTTCTTTAACCCTCAGGAAGTAGATTCTAATGGAATGCATGAAGAGATATTAAAAATTGACACAATTTTTTTTTCTCTAAACTGGAACATAGGGAAGTATATATATAAAGCAAAACAGGATTTGAAGAGCCTTGCTAACGAACAACTGTGGATCTTAGTCTGTCACAACAAGATTTGTTCCTCTCTCCCCATCTCTTTCACATCTTGCTGGAATAACACCTTTCTAGTGAAATTTCACTTGTAAAATTTCCTATCCCTCTTTCTAAATGCTACATTTTTTTCTTCTCTGTTTTTCCCCGTGGCTTAAAGATAATCACTTGACTTATAAATTTAATTTTATTAATTGCTTATGATCTGTCTCCCTGTTTCGTATCACTTTTGCACTACTCAAGTGCAAGTCTTTATGAAGGAAGAACATTTTTTTCCAGTGTTCTACTTCTATTCCCTAAAATAGCTCCTGGTGCATAGCAGACACTTGATCGAGATTTCCTAAACTAATGAATCAATGTAGTTTTGTCTCATCTGGTACTTATCCTTTAAACTGTTACATTTCCAAAATTCTCCATGTTGCTATACAGAGATCTAGGAAATTCCCTTTGGCACACTATTATATACTTGAACACATTAGATTTGTTTTCTAGTTCTGGAAAAGTGGACATTTAGATTATTTCCAATAGCAATATAAGATATAGGTGTTAGGTACAGAGTAGTATCTTTTTAATTGGCTCAGAGATGCAGAAATCAGCTAAGGCTAAGAACAAAAAGAGCTGAGAACCATACATCCTGTGATTGTGGAACCATCATTTACACATGACATGTGTTGGGGGATTGTCCTCTCCTAAAGAGGTATGAGTAGGGATCTGGGAGATTCTAGTTTTCTCTCTCTCTCTCGGAGACAATTGTTCTTTTTCTGAATCCAAGGACAAAAGTCGCCAAGAACACCTTCTGTAAAGTCACACTGTACCTTACCTAGCCTTCCCATTCATTCTTCTACAAATATTGAGCTAAGAAACATTTATTTTGAAAATCAGGGATCTTCTGGGTTGTTAGAGAAAGGAATTGAGAGAGAAAGAGAGACAGAGAGACAGAGACAGAGACAGAAACCAACCCAAGAGGAGGAGGACTCGGAAGCCAACTGAAGATTTGAGTTGAGTATTGTGACTTCTGTGCTGGCCTTTCATCTTTCAACATTGACTTGAAAGTTGTTTTCTTTCCTCATATTTTCTTTTATTCTTTTAAAAGCCTGAAGTTTCAAATCAAAGGGATAACTTACTACAAGGGCAACACTGTCTTTAAAAGGATATAATAGTGAAAATTATGCTGTATTTGTGAGCTTCAGTGAAGTAAAAAAAGTTTGATCATTTTTAAACAGAATAGTTCTACTTGAGAACTTGAAAAAGCTAATCACCTAGAATAATTTTTACATCTATTAAGAGTTTCCAAGATGGAGTGTTTGTGTTTCTGTGTGTGTGTGTGTGTGTGTGTGTGTGTGTGTGTGCGTGCGTGCGCGCATTGAAAACAGCACCTGAGTGTGTGTGTCTATGTAGGCCCAAGGGTGACATCAGGAATCATCCTGGATTGATCTATCTCTTCATTGCTTTCCTCTGGCATTTCTCAAGCTCTGTCTTTTAGGGCCAGAATTGTAGGTCATGGTTCAGTCCCACATGGGATCTGAGGATCCAAACTTGCTTGAGAGACAAAGACTTTAACACCTGAGACATCCCCAGCCCCACAAGCTGCTTTTTTTTTTTTTAATTTCCACTCATACAAACTTAACAGGTACACTGATCCCCCCCTCCCTCCAACCCCCTATCCGCCTGTGCCCCCCTCTCCTCCCCCTTCCCCCCTCATCCCCCAGTGCCTCCCCCTCCCATCCCCAGAGCATCCTTTAATGTGCATGCCAAACTCTCCTCTGGGTCCTCTTCTCGGATGAGGTGCAAGGACCCAGTGGCATTTCCCAGAACCCTTTCCTGTGTTCCCGTTAAGCATAGGAACACTACTGTGGCTGTCAATCCCTTGCCTCCCAGGATCTTAATCCCACAAGCTGCTTTTAAGAATAGATTTTTTTTAAAAAAATCATACAAAATATCAACTCCTCAGCTCTAATCAGTATATCAAAATCTTATCCCACAATCTTATCAGATAAGATTGTAAAAGCCTAGAGGTGGGGTGAGGTATTCCTGACCAACACTCTCCAGCCACAACAGGGTTACTGTATCCAGAATGTTACTGCGATGAGAACTTCTACCACCAGATCTACACAATGGCCCACTTACCAACATTCCCCCAGAGGACTAACTAGAATCTGAGAAGAAACAACTGCTCTTAGAAAGTGTCTCAGGGGCAGGTGCTGGACAAGGGAAGAGGAACTTCCCAATTTAGGACTTTACCCACTGAAGAGCCACAGAAATTTCAACAGAAATCTGACTCCTATACCAACACAGACAGACATTCTAAAGGGAGTCTGTGATACAGGTAAGCAGAGGAACAGAAGGGGGCGGGTGGAACAGTGTAGGATTGATGAAGAGAGGAGAGAGTGGGAGAAGTGTGTGTGGATGGGGAGGGTGGGAGAGGAGGGTGGTGAATGAGGAGGGGTTAAGGTAAAGACATAAACACAGTTTCTTTGTAAGTAAATAAAAAATTGTACTTTAAAATATATTTGAAAATCGAACATATCAAATTCTCATAAAATATCGAGGTATCATTTGTCCATCATAGGTAATGAAATATTTTCCACTAGATCATATTATTCACTCCCTTGGTAGTATTGTTTCTATTTTGATCATATCTCCTACCCAGGTTACCTGTATCTAAAATGCCTTATTCTACTATGTTGGAAGTTAGTGGTTAGGGTGCTTGCCCAGCACTCATGAATTTGCAGGTTCAAACCCAACATCTGTCACACACACAACTACTACTTATATTTTCTTGCAGTGCTGAAGTAGCTGTTGCTTGTGAATGTTTGTTAAAAGACATTGCATTTTAATTAGAATTATAGGGACCTTAAAGTAGGCCTTAAAGTATCTGACTACTCACCCTCTCTGATTTCCTCAAACTTTTTCCCAAATCTGTTTACTGCATATGGTGTTGGAATTGTTTTTTATTACCAAAGTTTTGATTAAGTAAATGCCATAGCTAGAAATTAATTTAGAAGCACTTTTCGAATTGCAGCCAAATGATATTGATCTCTAAGTGCAACCTATATATTCACCGAAGTATGCAGGAGGGCATGGGCTGCTATCCATGAAATGAGTGTCATGTAATAAATTGGGTGTGCCGCATTCCTCAGCACGCTTTTAGCTTCCATTAAACCAATTACTAAAGTTGGGGGTGGGTAAGTGGAGGGAGGATGTGAATGTGGCAGATTTTTATATGTAGAGCATTCTCAATAAACAGAAGACAGTGCACTGCTCACCAATTGTCTTTATACTTAGAGATTCTTTTCTAATTCTAAGGGATTTCTCTGCTGTTCATCATCAGATTCTTTTGGGTGTGTCTAAAGCACTACACTTAAAACTGGTTCTTCTCCTGGGAAATGCTACAGTAGGCAGAATTTCTGTCGTCTTATGGATCCCTGTGAGTTTGTGTCCACTCACAAAACATTAGCAGAGGTGCTGCCAACACTTCTCCACTAGGTCCTGTCTGTCGCCTTCAATTAGGGAGAACAGGTGTCCCACCAGACAGTTATAACTGCTGAGGGGGCATCTGCAGCTGCCAGGTTAGTGGCAAGGCGTGCAAATGAATGGCCAGATTCCTGCCCCAGGGGTTGGGAGTTTACAATTTCCCATGCAGGGACAATTACCTCCAGCTCAGAAGTCACGAAAGAACTGTTGAGAATTTCTCCCCATGGGAGTTTCTGCCAGGACACAGTGAAGTGTTGGGATAATTGGATGTCAGCTGTGGCTGTCCTGTCAAGAGGACTGTGATAACTGGGTCATTCTTATTGTAATCCTAGATAAGGAAATTGGGGGATTAAAATAATTGCCTCCGTATTTCTAATGCAAACTAGGGTAGATCTGTGGACACAGCGGACTTACTAGCTAAATCATAGTTTGGATTCATTCACTTCTGTTTTTCTCTTGCCTCCCATTCTCTTTCTCTGCTTTTGCTCCTGCATGATACATTGCATACTGGTCAAACAACACTGGAATTACAAAGCTTGCTCTAATCCTCTGATTTCCACCTGCTTGCTGGCATGACTGTGAAAATCACTTCATTTGATGAACCTCCATTTTCTTATCTACCAAACGGGTGTGTGTGTGTGTGTGTGTGTGTGTGTGTGTGTGTGTGTGTGTAATTGATGAGACAGATAATGTAAATCATCTTATGCTTGATACATCTTTGGCACCTTACTGAAGTCACTGCTTTCAGCTTTCCCAGTAGTACTTGTGTATTTTTATTCAGAATAGGTCTTCAAGCTTATTCTGTCGCCCTTTGCCAGCACTAGATTACTAAAATAAGGGACACCAGGCACTGTTCAACTCTGGGTCTAACTCTCTGTCATTTATTATCTTGCCCATTCATTGGCTGATGGATTCACTTTCCTAAACAACACTGAGTTCTGTGTGTTGCTTGTTTCAGGAAGTGGGGAGAGGAAATCTTTTTAAATAGAAAAATGACAATTCCAAGAGGGCAGAATTATTTCTTAGAGAAAAAGAGAAATGTGCTATCCTTGTATGGTACTTCATGTGAAATTAACTTTCTGTAAAATAATAGTAATAAGATCCCGTCCCCAAGTGATTTTGATCTCTTTTGCTTTTTCAAGGAAAGTGCCTGTGTGCGTGTGCATGTGTGTGTGTATATGTGTGTGTGTATATGTGTGTGTGTATTATATGTGTGTGTGCACCTGCCTGTGTAGATTAGACCAGGTGCTATTCACCTGTTTTTTTGAGACAGGTTCTTTTGTTAACCTAGACCTTGCCAAGTAGACTAAGCTGGTTGTTCAGAGAGCTGTAGGATTCACCTCTCTCTACCTCTCCAGTGCTGGAATTGCAAGCATATGTCACCATGCTCAGCTAGTATATGTGGATCCTGGATTCAAACTCAGATTCTCATGACTGCAAAGAGAGCACTTTAACAACTGAGCTGTTAACTGTTCTCAGCAGCAGATACAGAGGTTGTAAGGACAGACACACAGACTCTTGTTTAGAACTAGATTTGAGTGCTTAGCTACTTAGTCCCTCTGTTTTGCAGTTTTCTCATTTGCTAGATGGTTCTACAATATATTATTACCTGCTAACTAATGTGTTGAGTCAGTGTGTGTATTGATATGGGAAGCATGAAGAAAAGTGCTGGCACAGGGCTCTACAGTGCTAATAATAGCCATAGGGTATTTATTAGTAGGCAGCTGCTTAAAACAGTATTTTTATCTCTTTCTGGCAAATGCATTCATACAGTCCCAAAGATTTTATCTGGGTAGGCTTTTTAAAATTTGTATCATAGTAAAAGTGCATGTAATCATCTCTTTTATACTATATGCATGAATATAAGATTCCCTTAATACCATCCCCTTCCCTCTCATCCACTGAAGAACACAGAAAGAAAAAAAGTCAGTATAAAATAAAAGGTGTATTTAGAGGGCTGGAAAAGGTTCTCAGAGAAGTATCTGAAAGCTGAAATGATGGGGGTAAAATTGGTTGGCTGATTCTTGTAAGACCTTTTCTCACACTAATGAAATGCAGTGGACCCGTTTCCATCTATAGAATACATCTGGTGCAATTTCCCTTTTGGCCATAAATTTCGGTAGGCACAGACAGCTAAGCAATAAATTCTTTGTTTAATTTCTCATAGTTCCCCGTTGGGTAGGGGATCCTTCAAGTGATTATACTTGAAGTGAAAAAATGCCCCTGTTCCTATTCAGTTATACTCAGTTTGCTTCCCTTTGTGTTACACATGATCTCATGGCTATTTTCATGTACTTGAGCACAATAAAATAATTAAATATTGAATTCTAGTAATGTTAATTTTCCCATCTTTAAAGAGGTATGTTCTTTAAATGGATTTTCCTTTGAGAAAATAAAGGCATATATTTCTGTTTTTTTTTTTTTTTTTTTTTTTTTTTGTGAATTGTGCTTCTGAGATTAGGTCACCCCACCCCAACAAAGACCCGTGCACATTGCATTTTCAAATGTAGTGTTGCTTGGGGTCAGGCACACAATCGCTCTGCTAGGTCGTAAACTGTTACAGCGTTCTCCTGGAAAGTAGTCCCCAGCAACAGGTTGGCATTGATGGACTTAAATTATATTTTCCTGCTTCCTGTGGAATGAAAACCTTTTCTTCAGTTTTGTTTCGAATAATTTAAAGCTAGCATTTCTTAATATCCATCGTTATTTTAAAGATCCCTGTTGCAGTTCTGCATGGTTGCTGATAAATGACCATCAGATGGCTTAAGGGAGCAAGGGGTTTATTTTCTTACTAATAGTCCGATTAGAGTCTTGTAGTCCATGCACCAACACCAGGGCCAAGGAAACTGGCCACACTATCTCTACATAAGTTCCTAAACCAGCTCTCAATATTTTATTAATCTATTTAGGGCCTAGTCCCACCCATCCTAGGCTGGGCCTTCCCTACCAGCTAGATAATCTTCTTCAGGTTTGTTCTGGGCCCAACCCAACCACCAAGTCTCCACAAATGCGCCAAGAGCTCAAACTCCCAACAGTCAAGTTGCCACCTGTGCTTAACTATGACAATTGCCAGTTAAACTGGCACATGGATTTCAAGGAAAAAATGTACTGGTTCATAGTTTATGTCCCCATAATGCCATCAGGGCTGATTTCAAGATCCTGATATGACATCAATGTGTGTAAAGTAGGGAAGACAAGTGGATACTAAACACTTGGAACCCACTGGGCAGTTCCAGTGTACCACTGTTTTCATTGTTAACAGAATGTTTATTTTTTTTTAATCAATGAAAATTTGATTTAACCAATGAAATATGATTCTACACAAATTGAAAGGCATTGCTTGCACATTTATGTTATATATGTATGTGCATTCTGTATGTGAGACTTGTAGAATTTCATACCTGGAATTTTAGGACTATTGATATCCTTGTTACTGAATATCACATGACTGAGTGAAATCTAGAATGACAGTTTTGCTTCCTCAGACAAAGTCTGAAGGAATACAGAGTTAGGCATAAAGAACTCTCCACAAACAGATAACTCCTCTCAGGTTACTTTCCTAACAAACAGATGTTCTTGGTCTAAAAAGATAAAAAGGGAAAGAAAAAAAAACAACATTCTTTTGCTAATCTGGTTTTTGTTTAACTGCATTTAAATGAATCAAATGCCATTGAAAGAGGCATCTCTGTTTACAGTTCCTGAAAACAGACTTGATTTGCTATGAACTGTGATCTGTTTCTTTTCCTTTTTCCTTTTTGTTATTTGAGCACAGATCTCTGGGGCTCTTTCCTTAGAGTAACTGAGGTTACCCATGGGACCAGATACAGCTGTGGTAACCTCATCTTCATTAACTGTAATGACACTGAGTTGGGCAAAGAACTTGCACATGATGTCTCTGGTATTCATGTGCTGGGTGTGGCTGTGTTTCTGTCTGTGTTGCCTCCAGGTGCCCAAGCTCTCTGGACTTTGAACTTTAGTCTATTAGTTCTACAGTCATGGGGCAAGTGACTTTCCAGTTAGATACAGATGTCAACTTGGCAGCTGAAAATTGAGCCTTTATACAAATCTATGAGGAATTATTTAGTTAAGACAATCCTTTGAGCAAACCTGCAGGAAAGTATCTGATGTGGGAAGACTCAGCTCGTAGTGGGTGGGACTATTCCCTGGGCAAGCAGGTAAGACTACAGAGTGATCTGGCTGCAATTTGACAGACTGTAAGTTAGAAATATGTCCCTCTCTCAGTTCTTTTGTGGATGTAGTATGGCCAATTCCCTTGACTCCTGATGTTAGCATTGGCTCTCCTGCTATTATAATGAATTGTAACACAGAACCATGAGCAGGAATAAGTTCTTATTTCCCTAAACTGTTTGAGTCATGTTTCATCACAGCAATGTTGATGTGAAAATAAGACAGGTGATGGAAGGAAATGAACAACTTTTGCTGCCACTGGAAAACCAAGATGCAGTAGAACACTGAGGCTTATTTTTGTGTCAGAAGGGGATTATGGTATCGGCAGAGATTGCTACCAAATTTGTGGGGGACTCAGAGCAAAATGAAAATTTGGGACGCCATGTTAAAAATGATTAATGATCTCGAGGAATTGAACAAAGAGCATTAAGTCAAAGTGTGGGACTGAACTGCAGCTCCACAGCGAATGCTTGGGTAATAGGACCATAAAGGTTTTTATGTTCACCATGATGACGGAACTGGGCAGATTCCACTAGGACAAGGTATCCTTGGCAGTCCTTCTCCATCATGGGAATGAAAGAGTCAAGTCCATAAAGGAAAAATGAGAGCCAGCATTTCTTTCCAGAAAACAACCTAGATAGAGATTTCCCATACACAGCAGCAGAGTGACTGGTTAGAACGCTAAGCCAAACTTGGGGCTTCTCTGGATCAGGGAGAGCAAAACTAGTAGAAAAGGTTCAGTGAGAGCAATGGATAGAGTCTTTCCTCTAAGAAAGACGATTATACAGAAGGGAAGGGCAGACTTAATTTTCAGCAGGATTTCTACAGCGGCAGATGTCAACAAAAGACTGTGAAGTGTATGTGACCCTCTGCCTTAGCAGAGAATGCTTCCTTAGATACAAGTAGAGGTTAAAATGGTTTAAACTCTCTTTAAAAGGTATCAACATCCCTCTATGACCAATGCATGTCCATAGACAGACCTACTTACTACTCGAAAAGGACTCTCCAGAGCAGAAGTATGTCTCAAGTTCTGCTTTCACTTTAAAGCACACAGCGCTGAGAGTTCATGTCTTCCCACCGCCATGTATGAATCAAAGTCGGGGAAGGTGTTAGAATGTGTAGGGGCAGGAGAGAGTGGCTGAGTCAGGGAGAGGGAGACATCAGAGAGGATGAAGGGAAACAGTGTAGTGAAGTTTGTTGCTTACAGTTGAATCAGGAGTCAAAAAGTCATTAGATGCAACGCAGACAGTGATCCTTGGAAGGTATTTCTTTTATTTTTTAAAGAAATTGCAGTTTTTAAATTTATTGGTTATTTTTCTATTTTTACAAGCATATTCAGTATTCATCCCAGTTTTTCTCCCTCCCCCCTCCCTTCCATCCCCTCTCTTTCCTTCACCATTCCCTCCTACTCCCACCCTTCTGCCTGTGTGCATTTATGGGCTCCAGGGTACACTCTGGTTTGTCTACTCTCTTTAGGCCACCCCATTGATCTGTGTATTTCTCTTCACTCATCCAGTTTTATACTTGGTTTCCACTGTAAGTGCTCATTCTATGGATATAATAACAGCTACCTATAGAGCAGTTTGATACACTACTGTCTTCCTATCTGTAGGTTTATTGACCGTCTTCCCTTTGATGCTTTTCCTTCTCATTTTTTAGGTTCTCGTTCTAGTTTCCAGTAATAGGGATGTGTACCATTCTGATAAGTGGGTCTTGAATCCAAGCACAAGCCCCATCAACGGCATGAGATCTGTAAGTTGCAATGTAAGTCACCATGGCAACAAGTGACCATCAGTATAATAGTGGCATGAGTATCAAGCAATTTTTTAAAAATTTCTTTCTTTGTGTGTGTGTGTGCATGTGTGTGTGTATATCTATCAGAGGTGCATGCTGGTCTACTTGCACCTCTTAAACAACACTGGGCCTCTCATTTTGATGTTCCCCTGTCTAGAATTCTATCTTTGGTGTTAGTCACCACCACTTCTGGGGTACCAACTCTTTCAGCTTCTTGTAGATTTGGTTCTGACTGGTGTTCTCTCTGGAAGCCTTCTTAGCTCCTCTTGCTGATTTTCATGGCTTTTCTTGGATTTTTTTTTTTTTTTTTGCCATTCCCTTTCTTCCCATAGTACTTACTAGAGTATAGTATAATTGTAGATTGGTGTATTTGTTTATTGTTCCCAAAGAAGTATTCCTTAACTGGACTGAATTAGGCATGTCCTCACTCTAATCTTAGTGCTTAGCTGAAGTATAGTGTGCATTCAATTGTAACATGCTGAATGGATGAAAAAAATAAATGAATAAATAAATGTTAAAATGTCTAGAAGGTGAGGTGAAGAAATGGTTGTCAACATGTTGGGTCCTTCTCCAAGAAAAAATATTTGGAGTGGTAATGGAGAGGAAGGAAAATGTAAGAGTACTCTTAACTGTTGTTGTGAGAGAGCATTCAAAGTCTAACAACTTAAGGGAGAAAGGGAGATTTATTCAGTTTATGGTTCCAGAGAGAAAAAACAGTCTTTCCTGACAGAGGCGACATGGCTGGTGGCTGAAGCTGGAGGCAGCTAAGTCCCTGCAAACATCCTGAAGGCTCAGAGCTGCTCAGTCCAGTGGGTGAAGGCTGAAGACTGGAGGACTTCTGAAGAATCTTTCTTTAAAGTCTTCTGTTCTATGGTTCCTTTTACCTGGTCTGCTACTGGGAGGTTCCAATGAAGATCTAGGACTACTCATTGTATTGTAATGTATTGATCTGGATAATCTCTTCAGGGAGTCTGACAGCTGATCTTAGATAATGACAAGTGTAGTCCAGTTGACACCCAGGATTAACTACCACAGAAGAGTAAGCATTATTTAAATGTGGCTTAACTAGTAGAGTGCTATGTCCTCAGGTGGAGTAAAACTGGAGTTTGTTTCTTCATTGTTAACCTACAAGGTTAAGGGGAAAGTTGTTTCACAACTCTATGTTAGCCGTTCATCACCTTTTAGTCAGAGGCACTCCATGTTGGCCAAGCATTGAAGGTACCTGTATGCTGATTTCATTCATTTACTCATTTATTTCTTGACTCCTTCATTACTTCTTCATTTGGGTTGCTCTGGTTTTGGCTATGTTTGGGAAATTATCAATGATGGTTTTACTTGACCCAGTAGACTCCCATTTTATGTGTTCTCAAATTTCCCAAGGGCATAGCTGGGGTTCTGGGCGACAATGTGTTGCTGACTGGCTGACTTCCACTTGCCTTTCTCTCTCTTTTCTTGAATGTTACTGATATTGATCTCAGAGATGCCTCATGCCAGGTGGCCTCAGACAACAAGATTACCACCTGTAGTTGCCTTGCCAGATAAGACCACAAAAACACCTGATCAAGAAATGATAAAATGATAGGGTGAATTTGCTTAAATCATCCATGAAGCTCAGGGGTGAAGGTCACCTCTGATGCTTGATTTCAGCTTGGGGTGGGACTCAGTGGAAGTTTACATATAACTGGACAGCTAAGAATTGCCAGTCTTCTTATATTCTAGTCATGATGTGGCAGACACTTACTTCAAGAGGACATTACGTTGGTAAATCTCACAAACTCTGAGAGAGGTAACTTGCAAAGATCACAAAAATCCTACATTTCATAACCACTAATAGCACAAAGATGGAATGAGAAGGAAATGAGAAGAGAGCTAGTCCTTAATCTCTTAAATAAATACAATAATTATCATTCAGAAGCACTCCACAACATTACTTATTTGCTCTATTCATTTCCAATACCCTGGTATAAGAATAGTGTCTCGTTCAAATTTGGTCCTCAATAAATAGTAAATGGATACTACTCTTGACCATAGCCCAGGTTGTTCACTGTACGTGGGGGCTCTCAGTATACTCTGGCAATATACCAAGAGATCCTTACTTGCTAATCCAGAGCCTGACATTATCTTTGATTTTACTTCTGATCTTTCTTAGCATTCTGATCTGTGGGGGCATCTGTGGTGGGTAAGACATCCAATTTTCTATGAAAAGTGCAGATGGAGTTATCAGGAAAAGCTCTACACCGCATGGAGCCTCATTCTGCCAATCATTTGCAAAATCTTTTGTCATAGCAGTATGTTATGTACTGAAGAAAGGTAACAAGGTTGTCTGCCTTGATGGGGAAGGAATTGCCTGTTTTGTTTAGAATTATCATTACATAGTGTTTCAATAGAAAGCAGTCTTTACTTGAATCCTTTCAATTCCTACAGTACAGATAGCACAAATGTGGCTGATAGTCTCAGGCTACTTTCTTTCTGATATGGCCAGAAAGAGTGGGTACTCATCACTACTGAGAACATTACCCATTGACAGGAAATGTCCTCTGGGCACTTGATGCAGAAATTAAACCTGTTCATTAAACTTGGTCTATTGTTCTGTTTTCACAAGTTCCTATGGCCAAGTTTTGAATTCCCATGTTTGCAGGAGCTTCTGGGATATATTATGCATTGCTTTGTAATAGAGTATTGTAAAATTTAGTGGCATGAAACAGCATTAATTATCTCTAAATAATCTTGATATCTTGAAGGTCTCTCACAGGCTACAGTCAAGATGTGGGCTAGGGTTTCACTTGCATCTCAGGGTTTGTTGTGGGAGACATCTACATCCAAGCTCATTCCTGGGGTTGTTGGCAGGACACTTAATGGTTTTTGGTTTGAGGGCTTCAGTTCCTAACTGTGCTGGAGTCTACCCTTATTCCTTGTGACATAGGTCTGTCTTTCTTACTTTTTTTTTTTTTGGCATAGGCCTTTCTATGGAACATTCATGATATAATGGAGTGCACAAATCAGAGGACAAGATAGATGGCTAGAGGAGCAAGAGCTAGAGTAATGAAGACAGGCTTTTACACCTTGGAAATAATACGCCAATCTTTATTATTATTATTATGATGATGATGATGTAATAAAATGCAATGTATTATATGTTATATATATTATTAATTAGAAGCAGGTCAGTACTTTGCACAGAGAGAAGATCACTGGGAGTCATTTCAGACACTCCCTACATTGGGTCTCTCATTAGCAATCGTTCTACATATTTTAAATATTCATGCACCAAACCTAGGAGAAGCAGGAATTTGCTTAGCCAAATCTCATCCTTTCTAAACTTGGTAGAAATTTCTACATCTTAAAGCTTCTAATTCATGAATGAGTTTATTTTCTTGGCTATGCTGATTTTTCTTTCTGCTTCTTAATTTCAAAGGGAACTTGGAGGGAAAGAGAATTAAATATGCACAATCAAATATTTCTATATGGAAATCATCATATATTTTTCAGTAATTACATGGGTATGTTAGGTTTCTGTTGCTATGACAAAGTTTAAGATAATTGACTTAAAAGGCAGGGAAAGATTTGTTTTGGGCTCATAGTTCCAGAAGTTTCTGTTCATGGTAGGCTGCTTCCATTGCTTTCAGGTGAGGCAGAAAATCATGGTAAGGAACATGTGGTTAAGTGAAGCTTCTCATTTCATGGTGTTCATGGTGGCCAGGCAACAGAGAGAGAGAGAGAGAGAGAGAGAGAAGTGGGAGGAGAGAGAAAGAAACAGAGACACAGAGAGACACAGAGAGCCTTTCTTGTTCTCCACCTTATGTTTTGAGACAGGATCTCTTACTAAAACTTGAGCTCACTGATTGCCTTCAGTGACAGGCTATCAAGCCCAACTAATCCTCTTGTTCTCTGCCCCACACTCCTCAGCTGATGTTACAGTTATGGGCTGATATGTCTAGCTTTTATATAGGTGCTGGGGATCCAAATTCAGTAAGCACTTTATTCATTGACTAAACTTCCCAGTCCCATGCTCCTTCTTTAACCATCTATAGTAAATTTAATATATGTGTGCATGTATGTGTATCCCCGTGTGTTATATATCACTGTCTATGTATCTATATGTATCTCTATATAGATACACATATATGTATCTATATCATTTATGTATCTATGCGTGTATGTATCTATTATCTATCTGTCTCATTATCTTATATGTTATCTTATATGGATCTACTTACTATCTAATCTATCATCTACCAATTTATCTAAACTTATTGTGAGTGTGATTATGGAGTCTGAGAGGTTTCATAATTGACAGTGATCTGCAATCTGAAAATTAAGACCTTGGAAAAGCTGACCCAGTAGGTGGTGAAGGTCTAGTTTAAAATTCAAAACCTGGGATCTAGAGAGATGATGATGACAATTTGAGTCGGAGGGCCCTAGAACCAGGAGGTCTGATGTTTAAAAAATGAAGATGAATGTCCCAGCTCAAGTAGAGATGCTATACTTGCTCTTTTCATTATATGCCACTTGGGCCTTCAATGGGTTGAATGATACCCACCTGAATTGCTGAAACACCTTCAGAGACATATTTCAAAATAATATTTTATAGCTCTGGGTCACTCCACAGATATACTCAGATATAAAATCTGAGTAAAAAAGCTGTAGAATAGATTTGGTGTTTATCAACAAATAGCTTAGTCAATTTGGCTTCATGCTCTCCATTCTATTTGCACAGAGGTCAAATCTCCTCCTTTGTTCTCTTATTGGAAGAAAGAGAATTCATGTACACAAATCCTATGTAAATTTCCATAGAAGGTAGGAACACAATGAGTAACTCTCAATTACCTACTTTTTTAGGACGTTGAAAACTATGATTAAAAGTTCCTAAAATGTCTAGGCCATTTCTTTTCAGCCTGTTTTTAACTGGTGTCCTGTATTTCTTACCCAGTTTTTTTTTTTCAATTTTAGGGTTTATGCATTATGAAAGACACATAAAAGAATGTCAGTGGAAGCGGGAAGGAGTATACTCAGCTCAAAGGTCTCCACATTCCACCCTGGTTCCAAGCATTACAGAGAGATGCTTTCTAAGAGGAAGATTATATGTATCTAAGAAATACTTCATGTTGCAAAAATAACAGATTTTCCCTTGTTCCTGTATAAAGCAAAGCTAGTTAATTCTGTGAGCTTTGGTCAGTTTCTGAAGTCATGCCCATCTTCCTTATAGCTATTATAAGTTTCTCTCAAGTTTTGGCATTAGGTTGAATAACAGTCTTAATTTCTTATAGTCTTGTGAAATGTCTTATTGTATGTGTCATCATTAATGTATCTTTGAAAGATTAAGAGATACTGCATAAGAACATGTTAAGGACATTCTGCTTTGATTGAAAAAAACTCATCTTCGAGTTTATTTTGTCAACAATCTAATAGATTTTTGCCTTGTTAGTTGAACTGAATGCGTAGCAATAGGGCTTTATGATCTCTCGTATTTTAAACTTCGCTTATAAGTAACAGTACTTTCTATGGAGCTATTAAAGTGACAAATAACTTTCTAGGCTTGCTTTCTATATGCTATAAATGTCCAACTTAAAATTATTTTTTGAGGCGGCCACCTCAACTTTAATCTATATGCCAATCTCAAGGAATATTGCTGCCAAAATTGTGATAAAGCATCTCAAAATGTACATATTCATGGCCATTTCTCCATATCTCTCCTCAGAATTCATGATTACATCTGTTGTAGTGACAGAAACTTGGGGGAAGATGTCCAAGAAAGAAAAACATACACAGAGTCATTCTCCATCTTTAATGGGCATTAAAAGCTTCAGCCCAAGAGTGATGGATAGGGAAGACTATGTTACAAAGTACAAGAGTTTGAAGGCTTTGTTGAAATGCTGAAAATGAAAAACATGGAAGTCAGATGTAAAACTTTATGTGCTTATTCTTCCAAAGCTTAAACATTGGCCCTGGCCACTTTTAATGAATAATAGAATGACTCGACTTTTCATGACATAAATACTTAACTATATGAATCAAAAATCAAATGCTGTTAAGTCTGTTATGAGTAGAAAAAAATCTGTACATTTACTTATTGGCAAGGGTGTACTGAGGTGCCTTTTATAGTCTGCTGAAAATTAACTTTTTGCATTCTTTTCCAAACTCTGTTTCAATTGATATTACATTGGTAACTTGAAAACCATCACATTTCGGTCATTTATCTCATGGAAATTGATAAATGCTATAATTGGAACAGTCCTCTCCCACTCCACTGAGCCAGCTGTCAAAGACTTATCAGCATGTCACAATCATTAGAGCTGTTTTAATGCTTTCCTCGATTTTGTGATTTTATTTATTTATATTAAATTTCCAGACCCTCCTCATGGAAAGTGATTAACTGAGCCAGTGGTAATTGGATTTGAATTTCTATGCATTTGCTTTTACACAAGAGCGTGATTCTGCCTTTGAACAATGACTTTACCCCTTTGTTTTTCGTAAAGAATTGATAGTATGTGGATGATAAGTAGAAAAAAGACAACTATAAACTGTGTTCTCTTCAGTGCTTATTATCATTAATCATATGCCTGAATGTCATGATTTGAAATGTGTCCCCCACAGGGTCAAGTGTTTGGGAAGGTCACTGTACCTTTAGGAGGTGGAGTCTTGCTGGAAGAAGGCAGTCATAAGGGGTGGGCCTTGAGGTAGATTAATCCCACCCTACTCCTTGGAGAGGCTGCTCTTACAGTTGGTTGTCTAGCAGCTCTCAGCCTTCTGCATGGGTGTGACCTAGACCTTCTCCAGCTTCTGCAGTCAGTCATGCCGCTTTGCCATGAAAGACTGTATCTCCCCTCTGGAACTGTCAGATGAATAAATCTCCCTTTCTCCTTTAAGTTGCTTGACTTTGGGTGTTCTCTCACAACAACAGAAAAAAGTAATTAGTATACAGGCTAAAAAATGTGCTTTATTCTAGTATCCTCAAATATCAACTAGAGGGGAAATATCTTGTTTATATTAAAGGGATTAATCTTATTTGCTCTAGAAAGTATTGTATGAAAGTGTCTCTGGCTTAGAGTCCTCCCAGTCTTGCCCCATCACCTTGAAGCAATGTACCCTTGGTGGAGGTGGGAGTGGGGACCAACTGCTGAAGAGGAATTCTCTGAGAACCTAGTACGGAACCTAGGACTCCAGGCAGCCACAGGCCTTGCTCTGGCTGGCTTCCCCATTCCCTCATTACCTCTGCTACATTTCTTTCTTTAGTCTTTCTGACCCTCTTTTCGTCATGAGAGTTCATCATTTACTCTATTTACCATACTGCATTTACATCATGGACTCTGACTTTAAAAATGAAGCAGTCAAAAGGAAAGATGTCCATCCAGAGTTGTGCAAGTGGAGGGGAGGAGGTAAGGGAGTGGTTTATCATCTCTTTAAACTGAATTTCAAAGTGCATGCTCGATTTTTATTCGAGGAAGGGGGAATATCAGCACCTGTTAGGAATTCTTTGTGGTCTTAGCTCCCAAGTACTATTCTCATCTGTTAATGTGGGACAAGTGAATGTGCTACTGACTTTGAGTAGCTGGAATTTGTAGGCCCAAGGTAACCTGAACCATATTAATGTAGTAATATCTTAGTGCATTTCAGAGATGTGCTTTTTATCTTTTCGTTGTGTATCTATTACCTGGGAGTTTTGTTAAAAGCATATTGAGCAGTTCTTATTGATTTGGTAAGGGTCAGAAGTAGAGAATCTGAATTTCTGACAGGATTCCTCATGGTCCACACTTGGAGTGACAAGGTTTTTGTGTTGATAGGATAGCTTGGAAGGGTGTCTAATCTGGCTCTGAATGGAACTATCCATATTTCTATGGGGATAGGGAATAATATGTTAGTTCTTTTTCAAAACTTTACAAACCCTTCAAACATTTACTTCTTGAGGAAGGAGGGGTAGATCACTGACATAAATTTTTTCCCCTGAGTTTTAGAATACGTGTTGCCAAAAAATAAGCTTTAACCCTTAGGATTTGATTTTGTGGCTGTAGAATTATTTCAGAATTATTGCATTGATACTGACTGAAATACAAAAGTTCCGATAAGCTTTATAACTGGAAAGAGACAGAGAGAGAGAGAGAGAGAGAGAGAGAGAGAGAGAGAGAGAGAGAGAGAGAGAGAGAAGTGTATGTATGGAGGTCATAGAACAACTCTCAGAAATCAGTTCTCTCCTTCTACCATGTGGGCTCTGAGGCTTGAATTCAAACTTCGACTGCCATGCTTACACACAGGTGCCTCTACCTGCTGGGGCATCTCTCCATCCCCATAAAGCATTTTGGAAGGAGTAATAAAGGTTACTGAAACTGTGAATATAAAGTGTACGGTAATGAAGTAATGGTTTAATATGAACCTCTTGACACCTAGATTGTGGTATTTCTATGAGAATTCTTACTTTAGTCATGTGAGTTTAATTTTCATGTGCTAGGACATTCGGAGTTATGAATATAAGGAATGCAGAGTTTACACAAATAAAACAGATTTCCCACTCTTTGTGAGATTTTCATCTATGTAGTTCTGAGCAAAATGTAAGTTGCATATGATGTGTCCTTGCCAAACATATGCTAGATATGCAATAAATATTGTCAAGTTCATTGAATCTAAACAAAACTCTTGTTCTTGGTTTGCAGGCTTGCCTACATAATTGAAAGTATTCCTGCCACAAGTGTGGATTTTCATTAATGGTTAGTCCCATCCTAATCTCTTCAGTTAGTCCCCTACTAATCTTTTCAGACCTGGAAGATGTCTGGGAATGCTTTTTAGTCTCTATGATTTAATCCCTACTTCTAGTTCTCAAACTTGTTGAAAATATTTCAGCCAATTTTGAGCTTTTCCTATTCCAAATATTCATAGCACTGGTCCTACTTCATAGTGTTGCTGTGTGTGCTTTGGGAAGATAACATCTTCCAAAACACTGTGAAATTCTTAAAAAGAGTTAAGGTCATATTATTTTTCTACATCCCATCCTGTTTAGAATAGAGCTAGACATGGAACAGTTGTTTAAATGGAAATTATTCAATTAATTTGCTCCTTTGAACAAATAGTTTCTTACTATTCTTTACTTATTAAGCCCTGACAAACTCAACCAAACGAAATACATCATTGCGTTAAGAAATTTTCTTATGATTTACCCTTTGAAATACCTACAGAATACAATATCTCTTGATCTAAAAAGAAATCTTAGGTTTTTTTCAAGGTTCAGCTAGGCATGGTTGCTGGTTTACTTCTCTGAGGTATAGTAGAGATTAACTTTTGTTATATTTTTTATCAGAATTGCCAGTGGATGCTTTTTCCATGTTTTCCAAAGAATCAATTGAGCATGATTTTGGTGAGATTATACTTCAACTAGTCAATACACTCAAGAAAAGTAAACCCAGCCAAATCGTGGGAAATACAACAAAGAATTTTTTAATGTATATTAGTCAGTAGACACTGTTATAGAGATGTAGTTTTAAATCAGATCCAATTTAAGGTAATTTAATTAAAATCTTGAAAGATTTTAATCCTTGTTTCAGCAGTATGACCTATACGACAATAAAATCCTCATATAAAAATGAGAATGCAAAACAGGGAATTCAAGTTATTTCTCTAGTATCATGGGGACCAGGAAAATGTGGAGCTTAGACTAGGTGCATGTGACTAGGTACATGTGACTGTTTAAATTGATTGGAATGAAATAAAATGGAACTCTAGTTCTTGGGCTGCACCAACTATTTTTCAGATGCTTTAGAGTTACACGTACCTAATGGAAACCATACTGGAGAACACAGGTGATCATTTCCACACCACAGTTCCATTCATTGGACAGTGCCATTTTAGGATCTGCAGATGCTGGCAGCTTGCTGGCTATGCCACCTTTAAGAACGTTGCTATGTAAGGTATGGCAGTGGTTGGGGCTACTTTGAGGTGGAAAGAATGAGGAACTGAGGAGACAACTAGATGAGGAAGGAAGAGCCTTATGTCTTATGCCACCTGCAACCTTGGTTAGGGTTTTATTAGGGAATAACTGACCCTGAAATATTGTGTGGAACAACTGTGATGAGGGAGAACCCCGCCCCATGGAGCTGGTAATGTGTTAACCAGTTTCTCAGCACCAAGAAAAAATATCTGAGAACCTCAGTTTAAAGCAAAGTCAGATTTATTTTGGCTCATGGTCCTAGAGGTTTCACCCTTGAGTGTGTGGCTCTATTTGGTTGTGTGCTGAGGCAGAACGATCATGGCAGAAGCACTTGGAAGCACTTGGTAGGCAATACTGCTCACCTCGTGGTGTCCAGGAAACAACTAGAGAAAGGAGAAAGGACCAAGGTGCCAATAATACCTTCAAGGTCATGTCTCCGAGGACCTCACTTTCTTTCAGGCCTTACCTCTTAGGTGCTGTGCCAGTTCAGCAGCAGCACCAGCTTGGGACCAAGCCTTTAAAACACGGGTCTTTGGGGATTTTTAAGATGCATAGCAGGGAACTTGAGACTCTTAATTTAATGGCTAAGTGGTAGTATGAGTCAAGGTTCTCTAGAGGTCTCTAGAAGAGACTTGAGAGAATAAATATGTATCATGAGGCAAAATTTGTTAGATTGGTGGATGCAATACATGCGGGTGGTCCAAAAATAGCTGTTTGGAAGCTGGAGAGGCATGGGAGCCCCACAGCCCCTAAGCTGGATGTCTTAGCAGTCCCACGCTGGTGATGCAGGCCTGGAGAATTCCTAGAGAGCCCCTGGTCTTTGGTCCACATTGGAAGTCAGAAGAATTTGAGCCCTAATTTCAACAAAGGATGGTCCTATCAGCTGCAACAGTGGAGCAACACATGTTCATCAGCAGGCAGAGAATGCAATTAGGAATAGCACTACTTTTCCTTTGGACCTGTTTACACCTGGGCTGCTACAAAACGTTCTGCAGGGCTGCATGGATGGTTCAGGGGATAAGATTCTGCCTTGCAAGCAGAAAATACCAGCCCCACGTAAAAATGCCAAGCAGAAGAGGCAGTGGCCTGCACTTCCAGTCCTGGTGGGCAGAGCCTGGGAAATCCCAGAGCAAAGCAAAAAAGGGGTAGTGGCAATATAGGATGATTCCCGAAGTCACCCTTGGTCCTCCTACAGGGATGCACAGTGTACTCTCATAACCCACACACACATACACACACACACACACACACACACACATACAGGAAATAAATAAAGTTAAAAAAAAGTACTGCCCGGCTATGAATATGAATAGGGATCTTCTCTCTTCAGTTAATCCTTCCTGGAAATGCTCTTGCAGACTCAACAAGAAGAGTTGTGTCTCTTTGCAATTCCAGATACAAACAAGTAGACAATCATAGTTAATCCCCTTTCTGTGTTATTCTGTTAGAATGAATAAAAAAAAAACAAACACGCATACAGGAAAGCTAGGATCAGGTAGACTGCTGGCTAGCACGGAGACACAGCAGCCCAGATCAGCCCAAGCATATTTATTTTGTAGGAAAGCTAATAACTTAGCATCATCAGCTGTCAGGGAACATGAACAATGAGGACGTTATAGTTTTCTTGTAGCATATAGTGTGTTCTGTAAAGACCAGTCATTCATTAACAACCCTTCCCTGAGGAATGAAGCAGACGGGGCTTTTCCTTTTGCCACGTCCTGGCTCTGGCCTTGCTGCGATGACATGGCCTTGCTCATGTCGGCGTCTTGCGTAATTGTGATCACGGTATGTGTATCTTCTACCACCCTTCATCATCGAGGCCTCTCTTCATAATTAACCTTCACAGTCTTTGGGCTGGAGAGAGAGGAACTGAAGTTTGCACATCAGTAGGCAGCAATAAATGCCTCTATTCAGGAATGACTACCTTTTAAGTCCACAATCCTTGGAAAGAAGTAGGATCTCTTCTAGGACATAAGTGGACACTCAAGAAGCGTGCAAGCTCAGCCCCAGCAAGGCCTGCACTGACTTCACCACCAGGCTTGGATGGCCTAACTTCTCCAGGCCCACTGTCCATTTGTTTGCTGACAGGCTCTCAGGAGTTGTGGTGGCATTCTGAGCTTGGTTTAAACTGGTCAGCCTCTCAGTACCGACTGACCATCCCAGATGCACAGACCAATACAGGTATATATAGAAATAAAAAACAACAATCACAGCTCACACCTAATACATTCCAGCTGACACTAGGTACTCTAAGGTGGTTAGCATAAACCATAGTCACTTTTATTTTCATTTATATGTGTATTATGTATAACTGAATTTTCACAGTTTAATGTAGTATATATTACTAATAATATTATAACCATCATTTCGTATATCAAGAAATAGGCACAGTGATTGAACAAGGCTATGACTCCACAGGGCAGAACAGATAACAGCCAGTCTGGGCTCTTTATCTGCATTCTTGAGTACGACTGCGACCTGCTTTTCTTTCTCAGCAGGATGCCATTTCAGCTTGCAATTTTCTATGTTCTCTATGTATATAAACATTCACTGCATGTTCATTTTGGCCTGATTTTCACATGATTACTCCAGCCTGGGCAAACATCTGCTGAGTTTCTAGAGACCACTTACTTTGATTGACAGATACTACCATGGTGACCAACTTGTAGTAAGTAATTGGAGGAATTTCCATCTTTTCTACAGCACACTTGGAATTTCTTGTCTGTCCCTATGTTAAATACTTGCTGCTTGTGTCATTTTTAAGAATGATCTACATACGTGTACACTTGTGAGTTTGTGTTAGGGATAGACATTTGATTTCAATTGCTTATCTCTCCTGGTATCTGTTTTCAGTCATGAAAAAGTAGGTTTTAGAATACGTCATCTGAGAATAATAGGAGTAGCAATTAAACACATACATAAATACAGCAACTAAGACTGTATTAATTTTTATTAATGTATGCTTGATGGTGCTGCTGATATGAAACATAGAGGTTTAATTTTAATAAAATTTCATCAGCACAAACTGGAAAAAACAATCCCTGAGATGCTGTGCACCAGCCTTGTATACGAAGGCTGAGAAAACTGAAATCTACTGGCCAGTTCTGTTGCATTGTAAGGTCCTTGTCAGCAATGTGTAGAGGACCAAAGATTTTGAAAATAATTTAAATGGAAGAGTCTTCTGAGAGTATGGAAGATGTATCATCAAATTCAACACCAAACAAATCTTTCAAGTGACATTGATTTCTTCTACATGGCTGGGAGACCTAGATCAACTCTAAGATGCCTCATCATGGGTTTTTGGGCTGTCCGAGCTGCCCCACCAACTTAAATTTTAGGCTAAAAAATTCTAGTCAGTGCTCAGTCATTCTTCCAGTCATACCTGACCTCAGTGGTATTTCTTTCTTGTACTTTTTCTTGGATTAGTCCCCCATTTGAGTTCTCCCTAACATATGACTGGCGAACTCCCAAAGAGGACAAACAGTATTGTCCTGAAGGAACTCAAATGGGGGACTAATCCAAGAAAAAGTACAAGAAAGAAATACCACTGAGGTCAGGTATGACTGGAAGAATTGAAAAGACAATCAAGGCTCTGAAAATGTATCAGCAGCCATGAAATAGTCTTCGTAGTGGTACTAACTCATAGCTAGAAACCACACTCACCTGCGTCCTCCCTCACTACCATCTCTCAAAGAGAAGATATAAGGTAAAGATGTGAAGTGTCCCATTTAAACAACAATCCATCACTCCTGTGGAGACGATGGGACAATTGCCTTTAGAATACTCATGTTTCAGGTATACTCTGAGCTATAAGAAATATAAATATCTTTCAGGTTAGGTTTGAGGGTAAGGCTTATTAAGAGTAAGAAGAAACTTAAGGTGAGCATCCCCACCTGTGAGTTTGTCCACTGAAGGACCACGTATACTGTCGTAGATACCTGATCTCTTACTAGTACAGATGACTAGTGGTAATCCTATGGTCTACACATGCCGAGCATCAGAAGGGCGGGAAGGACAGGAATGGATTGGTAAAGGGAGGGGAGAGGGTGGAAGAAGGGAGGGGAGGGCATGGACAGAAATTCATTTTGTTTGTATAAAAATTCATAAAAATAAAAAAGAATATAAATAAACAATGGTGAAATTTAAAAAGTTTTGGACAGGCAAGAGCAGAATAAATATAGTTGAACATGGAGAGACAATCCTGATTTTATGTAGGTGACTATATTCACCCTTGTAATGTTCCCTACATGTTCTCACAGTAGAAGCCTGTTTGACAAGTGGTGGAGGGTAATTGGAATGAGAAGTTGCTGTGAACGCAGTGTTTGTATTGAAAGTAAAAATTTAGAGAAGGCCATTGCCTCTTTCAGTAACCAAATATTGCATTTCCATGTGCTTATTACCCCATTTAATGGACATACTTCCTACACATTAGAGAAAAAAAGACACCTGTCTGGATTTGTAAATGGGAGAAAAGGGACCTTTTGAGCCAGAATTTTATTGTTAGTTACTATAAAACTATTATATAAATATATAACTATATAGTAACTATATAAAAGTATAGTTATTATACTGACTACAGACTTAAACTAAAATCACTATAAATAAAAATCAAAGCAGTTTCTTTTTTATTGCCTCAATCTTGAGTCTAGCTACCTTTTTGATGTCATAGGTAATAAAAAATCCCATAGACAGTTCTCACTCAAATTCAGGAAGCCAATCATTTCTGAAGTGAAGGCTTGAAGACTAACCAAAATATGAATGAATAAAGACAGAAAAGATGGAAAATTGTTTTCCTTTTAATTTTTAAGCGCATTTTTCTACACTTACTACTACTGTGTAAGGAAACATAGACAAGTCCTTTGTAAATTTGTCTACCTACTTTCTGGGCATGGCTTAGGACAGTTTTGCCTTGAATTTCCCACCAGCACTGAGATTAACGGTGTCTCACAGGATTTCAGCTGGCTAGATATAATGATTGTGAAGGCAGAAGGACTGCAGGGGACATCCATGAGAAAAACAAAATTACATTAAAAAAACACAGTTAGTTTGTGTTCTGTAAATACTTCAGCACAATGATTTAATTTTGTTTACATTGAGAGGTCTATTTACTTAGCTTTTGAGAAATGAATACTTCATTTCTAAATTATGGGTACAGAAATCTGCATGTATTATTCACCATTTTAGAATCTATTTTGTTTTTAAAAAGGAAAGTGAAAATTGAATTCTTCCTTACTTCTTACACATTTTCTTTTCTTCCTTTTTTCTTCATTTATTATGAAATTAATTTTTAATTTTTTGTTCAATTTTTAAACAAATTGTTGATAAGATTATATTTACATGCAATAGGATATTTTTATATTTTTTATTTTTTCCATTCTTTTCTTTTTTTAATGCTCCATACATGAATATAGTGAATTCATAATATTTTCAGTTTTTACCCCTTAGTTCCAGGTCTCATCCCTCCTTTTTCTCTCCCTTATAATCCTTCATCTCCCTTGCCAGACTCCCTCCTATTTTCAAATCTTTTCATTTGTGCGACCCACTGTGTTTCATCTAGTTTGTCTTTGATGTCATGTGCCTGACGCGCCTCATACTCCAGCAAGTATCGTAGATCAGTGGGTACAGCATTGGGGAAAGCATCCTCCTTTTTATATCCATTTGCATTAGCCGTCATCAGTCTTTAAGAGACATGTAAATCTTTTTAAGACCTTTCCATTTTATTTCTTTTTTTATTATTTATTCAATTGTGCATGTATGCGTGTGTGCGTGTCTGTATGTATATGTGTGTGTGTAGAACCACGGGAGAATTTGGGAACCACCATGGACTGCCTCCACCTCCTCCTTGTTTACTATGCTCCGGGATTCACGCACAGGCTCCGCCCTACCAGGACCAGAAACGCAGGCCGCCCCGCTTCCGCTGGCGTCTATACGTGGGGTCTAGGATTCGAACTCAGGGCCTTCTGCCTGCAAGGCAGAGGCTTAACCCCTGAACCACCTCTCCAGCCCCAAGACCTTTCCATTTTAATAGTGAGATGTTGAGACAGATTCCATGCAACTCTTGCATAAGTATACATTTCTTGCCTTGAAATCTTATATATCAGGACTCTGTAATATCCAGGAGATAACACTGTTTCACTTCAGGCTCTTACAATCTTATTGCCCCCTCTTCTGCAACATTCTCTGAGTCTTGGGGTGGAGGTAGTTGAGGTACGCATGTCCTGATTAGGAACAAACAGTCCACAGTCACTTATTTTCTGCATTTTGGTTAGTTGTGCTTTTCAGTAATAAACTCCTGCTGTAGAAGGAGGCTTCTAGGTTGAGTGCTGAGTGCTTTTTTGATCTATGGAAATAACTGGCATTTCCAAAGCAGTTGGTGCACATCCTTCTAGCCAAAGAGTCAGTAGTCTGCTCTTACCCTTTCCCTTTCAGAGGTTCTTGTTGTAGTTTACAGTAATAGGAATGTGTTCCCTTCTGACAAGTGGGCCTTAAATCTGATCATATTACTCCTCCTTAGTATGCAACAATGTTGTGAATTGACATATATACAATATATTATATATACTATATAAATATTTGAATGGCTACATATGGATAATTACCATATACATTGCCTCATAGAGTTATCATTTTGTATGGAGAAGGTTAAAAAAATCTACTCTTGGTATTTTTCTGAAATATAGTACATTATTATTATTAACCATAGTCACTCTGTACACAGAAAATCCCTTGAACATACTACTTTAATCAAATTAAAACTTTTGACATACCACCAATTCTCTTTTCCACAGACCATAAAAGTCACCATTCTCTTATTTAAATCTCTATAGGATTAGCCTTTTCATTGTGTACATGAATGAGATCATGTGGTCTTGGTTTTCTGTGCCTGGCTTATTTCCCTCCAGGCCCAACACTTTTACATGGGATATGGGAATCTGTCCATTCATTTGTGTTTTTATCAGTTTTAACAGAGATCTTTTACTTCCTTGGTTAAATTTATTCCTGAATATTACTATGCTGTTGATAATGAAATTGTTTGTTTGGTTTCATTGTCAAAGAGTTACCTGTTAATGTGTAGGAACACTGCTAATTTTTGTATGTTGGTAGCTGAATCCTGCAACTTTATTAAACTTACTAATTGAACAGTTTACTCCTCTCATTCTCTCTTTCTCTCTCTTTCTGTTCATGTATATGATTGTGGAACATCTAGGATTTTCTGTGCATGGGATTGTATAATCAGTAAGTAGGGCAAATTGAGTTTCTTACTTGTCAGTAAACATTACCTTTTTTTTTTTTTTAGTCACCTAATTGCTTTGGCTAAGACTTGTTACATGTTAAATAGAGAAAGTGAAGGTTGACTTTCTTGTGTTTTGGATCTTAATGGGCGACTTTTCAACTTTTCCTAATGAATGTGATTGTCAACTGTGGAACTGTAATGTCTGGCTTTTATTGTGTTGGCTTATATTCCTTCCACAGAAAGTTCGTTGAGAATTTTTACCATGAGAGGTTTATTTTTTTCAAAAATTTTTCCTGCTTCTGTTGAAACAACAAAATGTTTTTTTTTTATCACCCATTCCATTAATGTGATGTTCCATACTTACAGCTTTATTTATGTGAAACCCTTATTGCAGTCATGGGACCAATCCCACTGATCACAGCAAATGATTCTTTTAATGTCCATTAAATTCAGCTTGTTAGTATTTTGTTGAGGATTATTGTCTCTATATTCAACAGAGATATTGTTCCTACAAGGTTGCTTTCTCTCCCTCTCTCTTTCTCTCTCTCTCTCTCTATATATATATTCTCTATATATACATATTCTCTATATGTGTGTGTATGTATATATATAATATATATAATGTCTTTTCTGGCTTTGGTATTGAGATTTAAATTGGGCTTGGAAGTATTTCCCCTTCTTCAATTTTTGGAACAGTCAGAGAAAGAGAGTACTAGTTATTATTTAAAGACTTGCAGGATTCAGCTGTAAGATATTCAAGTTTCGCACTTTTCTTTGATAGGAGACTTTTTGTTATTAACTCTATTTTCTTATTCATTCATCTCTTCTCTGATTCTCATCCCTTATGACTCATTGTGAGTAATTTCATGTTTAATAGTTTTTCCAATTTCTAGATTATCCAATTTATAGTCATATCATTTGTCATGATAGTCTGTATTTCTGTTCTACCAGTTGAAATATATCCTTTATCACTTCTGGTTTAGAATATTATCTTTTCTTAGTCCAGCTAAAGATTTTCCATTTTCAAAAACTATCTCCTAATTCTTTGATTTTTTTTCCCACCGCTTTTGTAGTTTCCATACTTATTTTTGTTCTATTATTTATTTTCCTTCCCATCCAACTTTGTGCTTACTTCCTATTTTTCATTTTCTTGAGGGCAATATTACACGGTTTCTTTGAACTCCTCCTTCCCTTCCTCCTCCTCCTCCTCTTCCTCCTCTTAGTCCCTTCCTCCTCTTATCTCTTTCCTCCCTTCTTCTCTTTCTTTTGGTGTTAAGGATTGAATCTTGGGCCCTGTGCATGCTAGGCAAGCACTCTACTATTGTGCTACATTCCACACTTCCTGAGATGTGTATTTATTGCTGTAAACTTCCATATAGAGGAGCTGCTCTAAAAATCTAGTTGCTTTCTCTGTATCTTAGAGAATTGTTGCATCGTGTTTCCATTTTTTATGGTATTTTTCAATTCCTTCTTTGCCTTCTTCATTGATTCATTATTTCTTCAAGAACAGGTGGACTAGTTTCTGTATGTTTATGAATTATCTAGATTTCTTGCTAAATTCATTTGTTTTTATGACTTTATAACGATTGGGTCCTATTAGGATAAACTACTGTGAAATGCACACCGCCATGTTGTTATTGGGGAGATGGTTCGTTTTATCAGCTTAGTATTCTGTTCTTACTCTGAACTATTGGCCTCCTGCCTCTTCGTATTCTTGGTGGCACTCAGGATGGAGTTAGGTCTCCAGGGAAATGGTGGAAAATACAAACCTTCCATGTTATAGCAGCTTAATGAAGCCTGGGACACTGATAAAGATTAGAATGGCTTTCCTGTCTGAGTGTTAACGAGAATAGCAGATATATGGATAAAGTTGGATTAAAAAATGGGCAGGAATGCTTTTCTGTATCTTCTGTTCAGCGAGCTATTTCCTTCTTACTGTTTTTACTTATTTAATATTTAACTCTTGTGGGGTGAAAAATGTAATGAAAATATTTGTCCAGAAATACATATTGCATCATTTTGCCATGATTCGTATTCTTTGTTTACTTGCTTAGAAGCATTCTGGCTGTTTTTAAATTGACGAAAGGGTTAATCTTGACAGCATGACTTTATGCTTACTTTGCTCTTTGTGTTAGTGCATAATGGAAGAAAAGACTGGTACTTTTCAACATGGGTTTTAGAATCTTTGTACATGTAAATGAAAATACCCTCAATGTTGAATGTCACTGCTTGAACAAGGGTGGTTAGAGCCAAAATTTACATTTCATTCAATACACACACACACACACACACACACACACACACACACACACACACACACACACACAGCACCTCCTTCATGCTAGTTATCAGTATAGGCAAGTTGCTTATTAACAGAAGAAACCGATTAAGTGGGCTATTTTGTTGGAGATATCTTGAGATGATGTCAGCAATTGTTGTTTTCATGTGTTGTCTATATTTAGAAGATCATCAGTTTTCTACATTGACCCCAGGTGCTTCTTTTGGGTTCAATATCTTCAATGGTATATGGGTCACATTTGCAAGCTACCAGACTATGTCCTCATTTCTCAGAGCTATTTGCTATACATTCTCCTTTGGCTAACTATTGATTATAGCTCTTGAATACAGTGCTTTTAGAATATTTCAGCCAAAGAAAACATTGGCATATAAAGTATAACTTCCGGTAACAGAAAAAATATTTAAAAAAAACTAGGAAAAACATAAATCATGTACCTCCAAGGCTCCCCGAAAAGACTTGCTTATTCAATTTCAGTTACAGTCTGTATTACAAACTCTTTCCACCACACACTGAGCCTATTTCAAGAAACAGATTAGAAGGGCCAGGAGTTGAGGAAGAATATACTACTTTCTTCACATCAAAATAGAACTAAGGAAAGTTGTTATCTACTGAGGTCATGCCAAATATTATATGTCAATTATGGGTTCAGTCCTTAGATCAACTCCTCAAATTTGTAAATAGTAGAAAAACATCCTATAAGTGAGACAGATTGACTATGTGTACATTTGTTTGATGTTTACACATTTTTTTCCAAAGCATTGCTGAATTCAGGCAAATAGGCAAGCCATCTCAGGACCTATAACCAAATGCAGTTATGATTTCCCTGTCCAGAAATTGTAAAAGCTGCATTTCTTTGTTATCAGGTAATTTTTTTGTTCTTGTTTTTCTTTTCTCTTTTTCAACTGTAGAAACAGGTGAATCTCACACACCGATTATTAGGTTCAGATTTTATCCTTAAATAGCAGATGAAATTAGAATTTCCGGATTCAACCATATTGGCAAATAAGAATCCAAATGAAGAGCTAGTGAGGCTGGAGCTCCTTGGGGAGTATATCAAGATTTTTTTGTGCATGCTCAAGTCCTAGAATCAGCAGACTGGGGATTAGAAGTGTTCTTAGTTATTTGTTCAATAGTATCCACTAGACAGTCCTTATGAGTTCATTGCTAATAGCAACACATTCACAACAAATCAAATCGAGATGAAAATGCTGATGATTACTGAGATGAGTGGCTTGTGTGAGGTATCTTGTCTCCACAAACAAATGCATGTGTTTGACTTTAATAATTGCAATGCTTCCTAACTCCTTTGACAGAGGAAAAGAAAAATTAGGGATCAAGTGGGCATTGCCACAGAGGAGTGCTACGCTGGGGTACACACAGAAACAAAGACAATTTTCTGTCTTAGGTTTCCTAAACCTAAAGTTTTAAGAATTAGTAGAGAATAGTTATAGACAGTATTTGAGAGTTTGGTAAAGGGTAGAAGTGCTTCCTTCCATGAATCTTGGCTAGAAGCTTCTTTAATAGGTGTATATGGGTAACACAAAAGGAAAATAAGAAATAAAAAGGAAAAATTTAAAAAGTGAGGTTTTTTTGTTGTTGTTGTTGTTTTCAGAGAGCAGGCTTGTTACCTGCTCCCAAAACACAGGCCTGAATAGAACCAACGAGTAGATTGGTATTTCCTCTTGCCACTTGACTCTGATGTGATTACACAGAATGAATTCCCTAGAATTCTGCCAGTTATTCTATATGAAATGTCCATATTCTTCAATGGGAAGAAGACTTTACCACAAAGCTGACTGAAGAAGGAAAGCAAAACCATGGTAAGTTGAGAGAACTGATGGAGTTGTATAACACTAAGAGCTGCTGAGCTACTACATATGACTGCAGATATAACTCAGTGGAAAAGCATGCATTTAGCATGCACAAGGTTTTGTGTTCAATACCCAACCCCCCCCAAGTTATGAAGTTCATGCTATCTTTGAATTTTCATAATATAACAAAAATCATCTTTATTAAGTAAGCCAATTTGTTAGTAAGCGATTACTTGAAATTATTTACCTTACCTAAGATAATGACTGTTTTTTAAATCTCCCTTCTGTGTATTTCAAAAAAATAGACATAGGCTCATTTACTTTTCATGTCATTATGAAAAATGGATATTATTATCTCCAAATGATCAATGAGAAAGCCAAGGCCCAGAATCGCTCACAGTAACAAAGCAAGTGTTTGGATCTCAGTCCACCAAAATCTGGACTATTTTTATCTTTATGTCTTATCAGATCCTAATCGTGGAGTCCCAAATCACTAGCAGGTGATTCATCAAAGCTTGGGTTCAGCATTTCTCATGCATTTCTGACCTATCTCTGGATGTGTGTCCATCAATTGATATTATTTGATATATAGGTCTCTCAATATATAAAACTCATTTCCACTAAATCTCTTGATGGTATTTAGGAAGTACAAATCAAGGTTTCTCTAGAGGATTAGAATTTATTTTGAAATAGATTCAAGTGTCAAAGGAGCAAAACTTAATGGACTGCATTTCAGGGCAGCCTTAAGTAACAGTTGCATACACCAGCAGAAAGCACAATTTCTGTAGACAAGGTAAAAATCCCAATTTGGGTTTTCACAGTGGTAGATTAGATGTGATAAATGGATATTCTTCCAAATCCAAAAAAAATATGGAAACTTGACCATGGCAAGTCTGGCATGACTTTTCCTTGACTCCACCATGGAAGGAGAAAGGTTGAGAAGCACTTTCCCAGACTATGTATCTCCTGTTCCACCCAAGATAACTGAAAACTTCATACTTGACTCAGGGTGGTGAAAGATCACACTGTCACAAGTTCTCATAAAATATCCTGAAAGCCAGTCAGAGCTGGAATCCTTTCTTCCTCCCCTGTGACAGTGACTCAACTTGACATCTCCAAGAATAAGGCCTTTTCTCTTTCCGTGAAGTAAATACAACATTAGAGACATAGCTCTGCAGGGAGGAAAGAACCTTGGGGGAAAAGTACAGTGTGTGACATACCCTGAGAGAAGTGTCTTGTGTTAAAGAATATTGAGTCAGCCAAAGAAGTGAAAACATAGATATAGGTAGTGGGACACTCACAGTACCACATACTAAGGAATGGGGTGGCCTGATTGAGGCAAGGAAGAGTTTGAGTTGAGTTTCTGGCAGAGCTCATGAATGAGGCTGTGGACTGTGCACAAACCCTCTAGATGCACTTTCAGATGCAAATGAAACTGGTCTTGATTGGATTCCAAGGAGAAAAGAGACATTCTATCCAAACTATCTTATGGTATAGATTGGGTCTGGGTGAAAAGATGAATAAATCCAAAAAATAAAGCCAAACAAACCAAAACCCAAACCACAGGAAACAATTCAAAGGAAATATTAATGAAAGAAAAATGCTCAGTAAATGTGGTGAGTGTGGTGAGATAGCATTATGTGATACTTAACTTTTTTAATTCTTCTGATACTTCACTTCCCCTCCTCCCCCATCACACTCAAGTTGTTGGACAGTACTATGATCCTTACTCAGGGAAAGAATGGATCAGGATCAAGTTAGAAACAACGAGGGGCTTGTTGACCTTGTTACCAAAAGCTTAGTCCCTTAGGGGACTGGAGAAATTTAGGTATGCCAATAACTTTGGGAAAAAAAGAGGACAGGATATAACTTTTTCTACCTCTGATTGGAAGAAGGGAGATGGTTTATTCCAGGGAATTGCACCCTGAATTCTATCCTCTTGGGGAGAAACTTGAGGTTCAGAAAATAGCTCTAGCAAGTTTAACAAAGATTTTGATGTTTCATTATGATATGGTAAAGTTAAAGTATAGTACATTCCCATAAAATGAAAGGAGAAGAAACCATCAACCTGTGATACTAGGCAGAGAAAAATTAGTGACAGGTCTTTTGGTGATAAGCTCCAGGGATTGCTGATGGAGTGAAAAGGGCCATTCTCCAAGGTGAACTGCAAGGATGCATGCCATGGTGTGCTGGATGGAAACTCCCAAATGCCATAGAACCTTGTAAGTCACCTCAATATCAAATATAATTTGGGGGCAAATGGAGAGACCTCTGAGTTATCTGAGATTAATATTAAGATTAATTTTAATTAAACGTCATCTCGACAGAATAGAAACCCAAAAGAGGTATTAAGTCATTATGATGGTTTATGTAATGCTCTATTTATTTACACATCAAGGATGTAGATCAAAATTAATATTAACTACATTGGCTATAGTTATTATTACTGTCATATCACAGTCCTCACCGCATGCTCTCTTCATTCAATGGCCGTCTTTTAAAATAAAAGAAAATTAATTTTATTAATAACTTTATAACACTTCTTGTGTTGGTTTCATTACCCTATTGATGAATGAATACAGGACACAAACAACTTAAGCGAACAAGGAACTTTATTCACTCTTTTCCTTGCCACATGTCTGCATGCCAGAGTATGCCAAGATACTGAACCACCTTTCTCCACCGTGTCCGCCTGCTCAAGAATAGTCCCACATACTTTGTGTTGGGTCTTGCACGTCAATTAGACAGTTTCTCACAGGCTTGTTCAAGAACTTGCCTGAACGATTCTTCACAGATGTGCAAACTTAAAAAGTTCAGCCCTCAGTTGTCAAGTTAACTCCTGCATCTAAGTGGCATGCCACTTTTTGGTGAACTAGAAAGCCCATCCTAAGTAATAATCTATTTCAGAGAATTTAAACTTACTCTAGAGACAGCTGACTCAGCAGTTTAGTAATAAGGTCCTAAGAATTAGGAAAAAAAAAAGTTCAGACTTTTCTGTCTCTGTTCCTCATTCCTGTGAATCAAGGGCATCCAACAGTGCAAAGCAGGAATTCCTCTTAATGAAATACACCAGCATGTCATCCCCTGACCTTAGGCTAAGCAGGACCAGGAGAAAGACCATTTATGTAAGTGAAAGCCGTCTCTAAAGACAGATAGCTCTTACAGCTGCATTTAGATCAGAGTGCAAAGAAGCTGCTCCTGAGCCCGTAGAATCTTTGATATACTCTGTTTCTCCTTGAGATTAGTGAGCTTGTGAGTCCGTGACGCTCCCTTAGTGTCCTTTCTGTTTTACTTGAGGGAAGTTTTTCAACTAACCTTGTGAGACAAATCATTCAAACAACCATGTGTGACAGTTTATTACTGTCTTCTAAAAATAAATGACAGAGGAGATTATTTGCCACCACAATTTCCAAATGACATTACAAAACCATTTATTACTGCTTTTTATTTCATTGTGTTAAAACCTTCAGAGGATGTATGTTGATCTTTTAAGTTGCATAAAATGTCACCTTGTGAATTGTGGATAGCTTTTCCAGCTGATTCTTCTTTGAGAATCCTCACAGATATTTAGCTTGGGAATATTTTATTTAGGTGCATTTTTTGCTTTTTTGGTATTTAATGCTTTTGGTAGAAGCGCCGGGACTTCTGCTCTCCTAGTGGAGGTAACAAAGATGCAGTCATTTCCCCTGAGGAATTCCAAGCCCTCTGGGAAAAGAACAGGGCCAATGATAATTATAGTTCCATGATGTAAGCATCGTGAATAAGACCTGGAGTCTGGCAGGGAAACCTGGAAACTCCACTGATGGTGTGGATGAGTCGGGTTGTGTCATTAGGCATTGACTTGTAATTCATTTCCAGCCCTAGACAGGTAACCTCAGAGCAAAGCAATAAGGAGGTAGAGCAATTCAGGATGATTCCCGGTGTCACCCTTGGGTTTCACAGGCATACACACTCAAATGTCCTTTAGTTAACATGCTCCTCAACCCCCCTTATACATAGGCAAAGAAAAAAGTCTCAGACGGGGAGGAAACATCAGGATGAGAGTGAATTACTAAACTTTTAATACAGTGGGGAGAGGGACTATGGGGAAATCAACTGTGATTTGTTTTCATTGTTTCAGACTTAGCAAGAATCTAGTCAGACATGTGGATTCTCTGTTTAAGAAGTTAACAAAGGCATAGAATACCTAAGGTCCTGGCTTTTGTTGTTCTTTTGTTACCTTGACTACATAAAACCTATCCAAGATAGGACCCAGAACCAAAGACAATAAATGATGGAGAAACTCAGGTGTTCTTTTCTCTTACAGAATGATCATTGATAGTCAGAGCTAGTCAGAGGAAAAGGACCCTTATGTGTCAATGGTCTTCCTACTGAAGGTCCACCTTGCTGTAGGTACATGCAAGAACAGACATGCCTTACAGGACTTGGTGGGATGAATATACAAGAAGGGGCATTTGGGTAGGAGGGAAATCTGTTGGGAAGAAGATATGTGTCAGTGGAAAGAGGGAGGATGAAGCAGGGGGAGAAAATAACAACAACAAATCCAGTGTAATTTAAAATAATTTAGATAAAATAGATAATCAAAATAATTGTGAGGATTCCATGTGTTGTGGAGTGTTTAGTGGCATCTCTGGTCAGCGCCCACTGGATGCGTATAGTTCCCCACCTCATCAATGAGAAAACTTGCCATTACTGCCAAATGTTTTCTAGAGTTTCCCATTGAGAGCTGATAGTCTAGATTACTTGTGAGGCAGACCTTTGGGCACAGATATGAAGGATTATTTATTAAGGAAAGCCTGAGGGTAAGTCTGTAGGAGACTGATTTAATTACTTGAATTGAGATGAAAGGACTTGCCCACTGTACGCATTACCATTTCCTAGGGAAGTAGTGTGTATAAAGATACGGCATGTGCAAATCTCTCCCCATCCTAAAGCTCAGGGAACCTTGTGGAAAAGGGGGTGGCAAGATTGTAAGAGCTTGAAGAATGGGAAGGACCAATGATATGCACAATACTCCGCACAAGTCAGGGTTGCAGCAGCCAGGATACAGACCCAATGTGACTGGACCTTGCTTAACCTGCACAATGGCTGACATGTCAACAACCCCTCCTCCCATAGTCTAGCAGGGAGAAGGCTTCAGGCAGTAGGATCCTTAGAGGCAAGGGATTAAACAGTCATAATAGAGTTCCCATACTGGTGGGCAGTCCAAGAAGAGGCCCCAAGCTTCAAAGTGCTAAGAGAGGAGAAGGGATAGGCAAAAGAAATGTAATAAAAAGTTTAAAAAATATGATGCTATTAGAAAATTATAAAATAAAATAGTGAGTTATCATTGCAAAAAAAATAAAGGAGTCTAGGAAATGGAAAAAAAAGAGAGGCATGTAAAAAAATGGCTGCCCTTGACTTTGGATGCGGTGTGGCCAGTTCCCTTGATCCTGCTGGCAACTCTCCTTTCATGATGTGCTGTAACCTGGAATTATGAGTTGGAAAAAAAATCCCCCATTCTCTTAAATTCTTTAGATCAGGTATTTGTTAGAGCAAGGAATTATGAACTGAAGACATCATTTTATTTCCCTTCTACCACACACATGTGTAAAATGAGGATTTGCGAGGGGGAAATAAGTCACCTAAAAAATTCAACTTAAGGAAAGAATATAGTATATGAGAGATAATTTAGATAAAACCCCAGGAGCATTAACATTAAAGAGAAAGAAAGACCCAGGGAAATGGAGCATCAGAATGATGCTTCAGGAATGATGGGGAGGAAAACCTTAAAGAGGACAGAACGGATGAGAGCCCTGCTCTGAGAGACAGACAAGCGTGATTTGGGCAGGATCTGGGAGGACAGGCAGCCTGCAGGAGTTAAAGGGGAGTCAGAGGAGAATGCAGTTTTTTTTTTTTTTACAAGTTTTACAAGTATATTATTTCTCATCCTTGCTTCCCTTCATCCCCCTCCCTCTCATCCCCTCTCTTCCTTTCACATATCCCTCTCATTCTTTCCCACCCTCCAGCCTGCATGCTTCTATGGACCCCAGGGTTCCATCTGGCTTGTCTACTCTTGTGGGGGTTCAGGCCTCTGTGCCATACCAAGTTGCCTCTCTTCCAGCCACCCCACTGATACAGGCATTTTTAAATTTTTCAGTTTTTTATTCTTTGGCACTTTCATATATGAATATAATGAATTTATGTCATTTTCACCCCCGCTCCCTAAGCCCACTCACCTCCTTTTCTTACTGTGTGCTTTTCTCCTTTCTAGCTAGTCTGCCTCCTATCCTCACTGCCTGTATTGGCAAGTGCCTGAAAATTCAGGATTTTGTTGTGGAAAGGATCTAGGGGGCTTCTGAGATGGCTTAGATGGTAAAGGCGAGTACACACAAACTTGGCAACCTGAGTTCCCTTCCCGGAGCCCCACATGGTGGAAGGAGAGATTTGACTTTCAAAAGTTGTACTCTGACCTCCACACACCTGTCTGCATTCTCTCTCAAATAAATAAATGTTTAAGAAGAGAAGGAGAAAGGATGTCTTTCTCTTCCCCTGCCTTTCGGAATATTCCTCAGTCTGGATCCATGGAGGAGTTCCTGGTGCTGAGGCAACAGGAAAACGACACTGTAAGCAGCTGTCCTCACCTGCAAAGCACACTCTGGAATTGCAAGACTCTTCTGGACAGAGGAGGAGTAAGTAGGAGAGGAAGGTGTGGCAGGATGGAGAGGACTTGAGGAATTCCAAGCTATTTCTTTTGCTAGAGCAGAATAGATGATCAGTTCTGTTAGGGAATTAGGTACTTTTGCAAATTGTTTTTCTCAAATTTCTGCATCTTATGTTTAAGTTGCTGGTGAAATAGATAGCCTGTTAGCTACATGTGACAGGGTTGTTCTTCTGCCTGGAGGTATTTTAATTCTGAAGGGGAAATGGACGGCATTTCTGTGATTTTCAAGTATCTCATGCATGGGAGAACAGCTACACTTTCCTCTACCTAATGCTTAAAGTCACCTCATAAAGTGCTATCACAAACATGTTTCAAGAATGAATTGCTCAGTGCCATCAACTTAGTGTGCAAATACATGTACATATTGCATTTATATTGCACATGTACTTGTATTACATTCTCCAAAAAGCATTTTGAAGATAATCTAGACTTTCAATAATATATACAAACAGATTAGACACCATGTTTTAAGGTAAATAAGAAAATGATAGGAAACAAAAAAAAACCCAAACATATCCACAGAAAGACTGCCCTCTAGTTTAGTGGTATCAGAAAGCTAATCATCTTCCTGTTTTTCTTTCTACAATCAGCTGATACTATCCAAAGTCGGTTATAAAAGTCCAACAGAACTTGTATGATTTTCCTTTCAGGGCTACATGTTAAGTTTCACCTTGTCAGGTGCTCCGCTGATGGTCTCCTGGTGAAAGAGATTTGTCACCCTATACATGTAGTCTATGAACTGTATTCCCTGGCATGAGGGAACTGTATTATCTAATTCCATCTCCATCTTAATCTCTTTCATTACGTTTACCTTCCAAATGAGTCTCATTTTTTTATTCCTATTCAGATTTCCTACAGAGTATTTGCTTTGAAAGTCTTAGCTCAGAATGAGGATTCTATAAATACCGCTGAAGTGGGCGGAGGTGGGAGTATGCCTGAAAAAGGTTGCTAGGACTCCATAGCCCAAACTGATCACTCAACTTCAAAGCTTAGGAGCTATCTTGCTTTTGCACATTTAGAATTAAACTTTATATGGCTCCAGACACTATGCTATTGTCTCTGCTGTATATTCAAGTTACAGCAGAATATGTGGCAAACAGTAGGCATTAATGAACTATTTTTTCGAATATATAAGTAGAAGATAGTTTTGTTTCCTTCAAGAAATAAATATATTCAAAGCTTCAAACATATGTGGTTCAGTTTAGGTGTAGGATTTTTGTCAGCCTTGTTTATATTTCAAAGCAAAGTATTCTATTGATTTTAATCAGGCCAGATAAATATGGGGACAATACACATGCATTTGAAGCAAATGGACAGAATGCAGATATGTAAATGGTTTGGTGGTGGTCTCAGGGATAATGATCAAGATGGATCTAACTGATGTTCAGAATGCCAGGTGCCAAAATGAGTCAACTGACTTTTTCAGAGTCTGTGCTATCACAGGTTAAATTTCAGGTGGGTAGAGCAGGAGACACAGAAGTGGAAAGTTTGTTACATGTTTGGGTAGATGATATTGACTTGGACCACCAACTCTGACCTCATATCAATTTTTAAATTTGTGTATGGAGGGGTTAGAGGTAGGGATATGCATGTGATAGTGCAAGTGTGGGGGTTAGAGAGCAACTTTCAAGAGTCAGTTTGCTCCTTCATTGATGTTTGCTCCAGGGATCAAACTTAGGTCATCTGGCTTGTGTGGAAGCACTTCTACCTGTTAAACCATCTCACTGGATAGCATCCCCCATGTTTAGACACCATTGCCATCTCTTTTGCCAAGAAGTTTCGTATTTCAAAATCATGAAACCTTTCACAGTTTACAGAGTCTTTCTGCTGTATGACATAGTTTGTAAAGACCAAGTTACTTTCTTCTTTAAATTATTTCTTAGTTTTACAAGCATTTTGAGTACTAATCCCTGCTTCCCTTCAACCCCCCTTCCCATTTCCCTTCCATTTCCTTTCCTTTCCCTCATCAATCCATTCCACTCCCTCCCACCCTCCTGTCTGACTGCTTCTGTGGACCCCAGGGTTCCATCTCACTTGTCTACTCCTGTGGAGGATTCAAGCCTCTGTGGCATGCCAAGTTGCCCCTCTTCGGGCCACTCCACTGATAGGGGCGTTTCCCTTCACTCATCTAGCTCTAGTCCCTATGGTTTTCCCCTATGTGTTCTTATCTCTCTTCAGTTCCCCATAGTCTATGACAGCATGTTGGTATGTCAGTCATTATGCAGGTCTGATAAGGACAAGTCTCACTGCAGTGAGTTCCTGGATGCATCAGTCCTGCTCTGAATGGAATGTCTTGTCCAAAGATGAACCTTCCCATCTTTAGGTTCTCATTCTCTCACTGCCACCTCTTCTGCAAGGCTCCCTAAGCCATAGGATGGGAAAAGAGCAGGTTTACCTGATTCTGGGTGAGCATTGCCGGATCTCCAGTAATCTGTATTTTGTCTGGCCATTGTTGTCCACTTCACTGCTCTTCTATTGTCCTAAGCTTCATCCCATCAGGGTGTTGAGATTCTCTACCTCTCTTGGAGAAGATTTCTAGGCTGAGTGCTAAGTGCTTTTCAAATTTATGAGTATAACAACAGCTATTTACTGAGCACTTTGGTGTACTGTCTTCCTATCTGTAAATTCGTTGGCTGTTTTTCCCTATTGATCTATTTCCTTCCATTTTTTTAGGTTCTAGACCAAGTTATTTTGAACTGAATTTTAACATATGATACGATATGTATATACTATTGCATTAACTCTGCGTGTGGCCAATAAATTCACAACCAAAAAGCTTAGGGGAACTGGATCATGATTCCAAGTTACTACTTCTTAGTCCATTTTGGAAGGGGAATTCATATATCAGCACTGTGAACCGATGGAACTAGCCACACCATATTCACAGGGATTGCTGAGATAGGGATAAACCTTACTTGTCAGACTAAGTTTGTCCATGTATGCCAGTAAGCCAAACTCTCAAACCAAGTCCATCCATCTTATCCACCTACCCAGAGGATACTCCCAACTACATAGGCTGGGTCTTCTCACATCAATTAGCTACTTTTCTGTAGGCTTGCATTAACCACCACTACTTCACAGATGTATCCACATTTCAGTATTCAGTTATCAAATTGACAATTATAACTAGCAATACACATACATATATATGTGGTAAGTTTCCCATATCTAATTCACAAACAGGAACAGCTATCATGTTATAGTTATTCGTCTCATGGCTTTTCAGGGAAGAGATATAAAGACATGTCCAGTGACTCCAGCAGACCAGAGAGGTCTGGCAGACCAAAGAGAGGATTCTGTCTAAGTCTAGCTCAGTAAAAGAATGAGTTTCTTGGGGCTACTTGCAAGAGTATGGGTGACTCACAAGCAACCATGCCTCTGGGAAGTCCTTTGTGTGACTTGAGGGCTGCTATTCCATGGAGGAGTCTTACCCCAATCAATGGTTTTTCTCCTGTACAGTGGAACCTAGAAGTTCAGGGAGGGGAGCAGACTACGAGAATCTCATGAAGTTTCTTTAAACTCCCTTTTCTTTGAGCTCTTATATATATATATGCATATATTATATGCATGATATATTGTAAATATATGTTATAAGTATTTATATTATAAATGCCCTGGTCTAGTTAGGGTAAAGCAACAGTACGGACTGAACAACAGGCATTTATTCTCAGCAGTTTGAATGTTTATGAGTCTCTGCAGAAAACACCAGCTATGTAAAAAATGTTTTTACATCAGGAATCTATGGGAGTAAGCACAAATGTTGAGAAGGCAATTTGACAAGCCTCTCATCATTAAAATAATACTATCAAATAATTTCTTCTAAGAATCAATCATTTTTGAAATGCTGGGATAGGTAATAGGAAGGTTGGCTCTCGGTAGGTATATTTATCACTCCTCATCTCAGTGTGCAAAAAATATTCCAACCACAAAAAAAGAATGCCACCAAAGCACAGTCCTCTTCAGTTATTGAATTAATGCTTCGGTTATCTGTATTACTTCTCAGTGAATTTTCAGAAAAGTCTTATAAACTGTGAGCATGCTATGATGTGAAGAAACTTCTGCAGAGTATGTAAAATTTGCAGCTTAAGCTTTGATACAACAACTAGTTCAAGCACCTGTTTGGAAACAGTCACTGGACTGAGTATGTCAAGACAGATCCCATGACACCCTACTTGTTGCAGAGTTAATGTGAATATGTAGCCACATGAGTAGTTCTTCTTGTCATGCTTAGCTCGGTGGCACCTCTGAATTTACTTGGCGCTCTGTAAGCCTCTTGTCCATTATACTTAAAGTAAGACTCCTGTAGATCTGGAGTCATGCAGGGTTCGCATTGGCTCAGGGCTCTTTGGGCTGCGAGTACCCTTGTAACTTGATACATTTCCAGTGATAAAGAAAGTAGGTCTTGAGATTTTGCCTGATTTCTCATCCTGTTCTCTTAGATTTCTACACACTGAGTAGCTTAGAGTTCTTACATAGTTTTTAGAGTTTCCAACATATGCTTTGTTGAATTAATTAATCCAGGACAAAAGAATATGTAGGGATAGGGAACATTGCAGAAGAGAGGGGGGAGTAAGATGTAAGAGCCAGAGGATGGGGAGAGGTGACACAAGGCACTTGCTTCAGTTGATAGTAGGGCTGTCATACCCATGAACTCAGTGCAGTGGTATCTACTTCCACTGGACTCCACAGTAGCTGGTCTATCAATATTTTGTCATAGAGCAGGGAGTAGGCTATGAGCTACAAAGCTATTCTGTGAGACTATAAGAGACTGATGCTAGTCAGGGGAGAGGTGGAACCTCTTTAAGGTTTACACCCCAATGGACAGAACCTTATAGATGCTATGACATTCAGTAGTGTAGGTATCCTAGATGGGGGACCCAGTAGATCACACATGCAGGGGGACATGAGGAGGAGAGGGAAACAGGTGGGGCGAAACAGAACAGGGGTAGTTTAGGTATTTAGGGGGAAAAATAAATGATAATCTGTCCGAATTAGTTTGTAAAGTATTATGGTCAATGAATTTTACTTAGAAGCATCTAAATCTTCTTTATGTATCATATATCCCCTAAAGACTTTATTAAAACAATTTTCTAAGTTTTCTTTAAGTGTCAAGTATTACTTAACATCTTCCTGCAGCATATGGACTAACATACATAAATATTGGTGTGACATAATATAACAAATTAATATAACAAATTAATATTATATATATTATATTATATAACAAATTATATTATAACAAAAACAAATTAAAGTTTGTTTGCTATTTTCTTTTTTTAAAATATTTTTATTTCATTTTTTATTCAATTGTGCATGTGTGCGTGTGTGTGTGTGTGTGTGTGTGTGTGTGTAGAACCACGGACGAATTCGGTGAACCACCATGGACCGCCTTCACCTCTTCCTCGTTTACTCTGCCCCGGGATTCACAGGCTCCGCCCTATCAGGACCGGAAACGCAGGCCGCCCCCTGCTTCCACCCGGCGTCTATACGTGGGGTCTAGGATCCGAACTCAGGACCTTCCGCCTCCAAGGTGGAGGCTTAACCTCTGAGCCACCTCTCCAGCCCCTTGTTTGCTATTTTCTGAGGGTCCTCTTTTATAATAGAATACATGATTTTTTTTTTATTTCCATTCATACAAACTTAACATGTACACCGGTTCCCCCTCCCTCCAACCCCCCATCCCCCTGTGCCCTCCTCCCTTTCCCTTCCCTCCCCACCCCCCAGTGCTTCCCCCTTCCATCCCCGGAGCATCCTTTAATGTGCATGCCAAACTCTCCTCTGGGTCCTCCTCTCTGATAAGCTGCAAGGATCTAGTGGCATTTCCCAGAACCCTTACCTGTGTTCCCATTTAGCATAGGAACACTACTGTGGCTGTCAATCCCTTGCCTCCAAGGATCCTAGTGCCTTTAGCAAATGCTAGACTTTGTGAGGTCAATAGTGTGTGGGACATTGGGAAGGGCATGTAAAGTCCAAATATGATTGCTTCGGCCCTAGCTTGTGTGGAGTATCTTGCATATCATTGCTCCTCCCATCCTTGTGCTCTTACAATCTTACCGCCCCCTCTTCCGCAAATTTCCCTGAGCTTCAGGATAGGGAGAGATTAGGCTAGCCTAGTTACAGGTGACTGATGTTCTGGATTATGGTTTGTTGATTTATTTTTTTTTCAGTTTTGCTGCTCCTGCAATGCCCTTGGCTCCACCCTAATGGGTATTGGATGTCACCCCCTGGCCAGAGATTAAAAACCTGTTAAATTAGAGTCTTGATATAATGGAATACATGATTTTAAAAACATCTAAATGTATCTCCAATATCTACAATCATGCTTTTTTATGCTAATTTTGTAGGAATGTAAGATCAAGGGGTCAAGACTCCCATAATGCAAGCCATTATGCCACACAATTGTATTCCATGTGACCCATTGTGTAATTTGTGAAGGTGGAGCCTAAAATCGCAATGGATTCCTGAGGATGTTAGAGATGCCCAGACCATGAGACTATTTGTGCTATAGCTACAGATACAGAGTAAAGGTGCTCCCAGGAGAAACTGTATGTGCTGAAGATAGTGTGAAGGGCTGGACTACTCAAGTCCTTTGGTGCTGAGATGATTACATGCTGAGTTCCAGATGCTAGACATGAATCTACAGGATTTGTTTTGTATCCTTCTGGCTTTTATTCTTGTGTTGAACCAATCTTTCTTTGAGATTTAAATACTTAAATTAAAAAATAAAACCACCCGCCGTCCGCTGCCCAAGGTGAGTGAGAGAGAGAGCCCAGCCCAGCCCAACCATCCCGGAGCCCCACGCGTCCCAGCGGCGAGCACCCAGGCCGACTCGGGCTTAGCTTGGGCCCTGCCCCGGACCCAAGCCCCTCGCATCCTCCTGCCCCATGCACCTCGCCACCCCCCTAGATCCCAGGTGAAGAATTCTGCCATTGAGCCAGCGAGTCCAGCCCAGCCCCGCCCCCCACCCCGGAGCCACCCCGCCAGCAGCACAGGGCCGCTCGGCTGCTGGCTTAGCCCCCGGGGCCCCGCCCTGGACCCCAGCCCCTCACACCTTCCCACCCCCGCGCGCCTCCGCCCCCCCCAGGTCGCAGGTGAAGAATTCTGCCATCAACATCAGACCCTCTGCCTCTCTGGCCCACCCGGGACCTACGCACGTGGTCCACGGAAGACACACTGCTACTCAGAATTCAATAGAGCCCAAAGGAAACTCAAGCAAAATTCTAAGGAACAAAGGGAACACAGGCCATACATCTGGACTCCACTACAATCATTATATCACGTGGGCGAGTTTCTTCTCATCCAGCCCAAAGATAAGTAAACTTTTTCTTTTCACCTTACTGATCCTTTAAAGTATCAATGCTGTAGATCAACTTTCTCATACAGCCACCCCACAACATACAACTCCAGGGAGTACACCACTCACCCCCACATTTCACCAAGATACTAAATCGTAAAAGTGCACTACCAAACTAATATTCACCCCCTGGTAACATAACCTGACTTAACTGATGTACTAACAGCCTAGTAGCTTCATCTAGGATATAACGATAACAATACACAAACATACCCAATCCAAGGCAAGCAATAGTAATAACTGGCAAGCGTAACAATACCAACTACGTGGATTCAGTGAAAAACACACAGAAACTGAAAGGTCCTAAAAAACAAAACAACAATGTACAAGTCAAAGTGCAGATCCACGAGAAACAAAACCCAAGAAGACCAATCTCCTGCCGAAAGAATCTATCCCATAATGAGGGATTCCGACCAGAACAAATCCACGGAAAATAGCCATGAAAGCCAGACCCAACATAATGACTTTCAGAGTATGATCCTTACCATGATTAATACTATGAAAGAGGAAATCCAAGAAGAGTTAAACAACCGTATCAACCACTTTGAACAGGAACACAACAGGCACTTGGAGGAGTTGAGAAAAACAGTTCAAGAAACAAAAATAGGTATAGAGCAGTTAAAACAGTCTCAGGCAGAGTTTAAAATTGAACTAAAAGACAAGTTATCTTCAACCCAAAACTCAACAAAGAGTCTTATCAGCAGAAAAAATGAGGCAGAAAATAGAATTTCAGATCTTGAAGACAAAGTGGGAGAATTAACCAGCTCAATGGAAGAGATTGTTAAAGCCAAAAAGATGCTTGAGAGGAACATTCAAGAGATATGGAACACCTTGAAGAAGCCTAACATGCGCATTCATGGAATACCAGAACAAGAATCCCAAAATACCACACCGGAGGAAATATTTCAATTCATCATAAATGAAAACTTCCCACAACTAAAGAATGAGAGGTCTATCCAAATACAAGAGGCATTTCGCACTCTAAACAGATATGACCAAAATAGAAAATCACCACGGCAAATAATAGTCAAAACACTCCACACTCAAGACAGAGAAAAGGTGCTGAGAGGTTCAAGAGAAAAAAGCAAGTCACTTTTAAAGGTAAACCTATTAGAATAACAAATGACTACTCAATGGAAACAGTAAAAGCAAGAAGAGCTTGGAGAGACATACTTCAAGTATTAAATGAGCAAAAATGCCAACCCAGACTGATATACCCGGCAAAACTATCTGTCATGATTGAGGGAGAAAGAAAAGTTTTCCAGCACAAAGACAACTTGAGGGGATACATGTCTACCAAACCAGGCCTTCAAAAAATCCTAGAAATGATACTCAAGCTTGAAGAAAAGAACAAGCGTATCCAGGAGGACAGAAGGGAAGTATAATACCACCAAAACATAAATATCAAACAACATGTTTACAAAATCTACTAAATGTAAAAAATGTCCAGAATTAAAAATAATTTCTCCATTATAACATTAAATGTCAATGGTATTAACTCGCTGATTAAGAGACACAGATTACAAACTTGGATTAAAAACCACAATCCAACAATCTGCTGCCTTCAGGAAACTCATCTCATCACAAAAGATAGGCACGTCCTAAGAATGAAAGGCTGGTCCAAAATCTTGCAAGCTAATGGAACCAGGAAACAGGCAGGGATAGCAATTATGCTTTCAGACAAAGTGGACTTCAAACCAAAGAAAATCATAAGAGACACAGATGGATACTACATTTTAGTCACAGGTACAATTCACCAGGAAGACTTCACAATACTGAACATTTATGCACCCAATATGGGCCCCTCCACAATCATTAAGAAAACCCTACAGCGTCTAAAGCAAGAAATCAACCCCCAAACGATAATTCTTGGGGACTTCAACACCGCCCTCTCAACATGGGATAGATCAACAGGTCAAAGGCTTAACAGAGACACTTTGGAACTTAATCAAACCCTTAAAGAAATGGACCTTACAGATCGCTATCGAACTTTTCACCCACGCACAAAAGAATACACATTTTTCTCAGCAGCACACGGAACTTTCTCCAAAATAGATCATATATTGGGCCACAAAACGAATCTACACATATACAAAAAAGTTGAAATTCTAGCCTGTGCCCTATCAGACCACCACGGCCTAAAGCTGGACATCCACAACACAACAAACAAGAGAAAATACGCTAACTCCTGGAAACTTAACAATATGATGCTGAATGAGAACTGGATTCAGGAAGAAATTAAAAAGGAAATTCAAGATTTCCTGAAAGTGAACGATAATGAAAATACAACTTACCAAAATCTCTGGGACACAATGAAAGCTGTCCTAAGAGGTAAGTTCATAGCTCTTAATGCCTACACCAAAAAAAATGGAAACATCAGAAATAAATAACTTAACGATGCAGCTTAAGGCTTTAGAGAAACTTGAGCAATCTGATCCCAAAAGTAGTAGAAGAGAGGAGATTAGCAAAATAAGGGGAGAAATATCTGAAATCGAGATTAAGAAAACGATAGAAAAAATCAACCAGTCAAAAAGCTGGTTCTTTGAAAAAATCAATAAGATAGATACACCCCTAGCTAAATTAACCAAAAGCAAGAGAGAGAAAAACCAAATTAACAAAATTAGAACTACGGATACCCAAGAAATCCAGAGAATTATAACATCATATTTCAAAAACTTATACTCAGTGAAGTTTGACAACACAAAAGAGATGGATGAATTTCTAAGTAAACACAACCTACCTAAATTGAATCAGGAAATTGTGAATTATTTAAATAGTCCTATAACATACAAGGAAATTGAAGAAGTAATCTCGAATCTTCCCACCAAAAAATGTCCTGGACCAGATGGATTCAGCACAGAATTCTACCAGACATTTAAGGAGTTAATAACACCAATACTCCTTAAATTGTTCCATCAAATAGCAAAGGAAGGAACACTGCCAAATTCCTTCTATGAAGCTAATATCGTCTTAACCCCAAAACCTAATAAAGATTCACTTAAAAAAGAAAACTATAGCCCGATCTCTCTGATGAACACAGACGCAAAGATTCTCAACAAAGTCTTAGCAAATCGGATTCAAAAACATATCAAAAAGATCATTCACGGGGACCAAGTAGGCTTCATCCCCGGCACACAAGGTTGGCTCAACATACACAAGTCAATAAATGTAATTCATCGTGTAAACCAGTCCAAAGTCCAAGACCACATGATACTCTCGATAGATGCAGAAAAAGCCTTTGACAAGATCCAAGAGCCTTTTATGATCAAAACGCTAGAGACTGTAGGAATTAAAGGAACCTTTATCAATATAATAAAAGCTGTATACAACAAGCCCACAGCAAGGATTATGCTCAATGGGGAACAATTGGAAGCATTCCCACTTCGATCAGGAACTAGACAAGGCTGTCCACTCTCACCACTTCTATTCAATATTGTACTTGAAGTGTTAGCTGAAGCCATAAGACAAGAAAGGGATATAAGAAGGATTCAAATCGGCAAGGAAGAAGTCAAGCTATCCCTATTTGCAGATGACATGATCTTATACCTGAGTGATCCCAAAAACTCCACCAGGAAGCTCCTGGAACTAATTGAGAAGTTCAGCAGGGTGGCAGGATACAAAATAAATGTGCAAAAATCAGAGGCCTTCCTATATGCCCAGAATGAAAGAAGTGAAAAAGCCTTGAGAGAAACAATCCCATTTACTATAGCCCCTAAAAAAATGAAATACCTTGGTGTAAACCTAACCAAGGAGGTAAAAGACCTTTACAATGAAAACTTTAAAACCCTAAAGAAAGAAATAGCAGAAGACAGCAGAAGGTGGAAAGACCTCCCATGTTCCAGGATTGGTAGATTCAACATCGTAAAAATGACCATCCTACCAAAGGCAATATACAAATTCAATGCTATACCAATTAAAATCCCAAAGCAATTCTTTAAAGAAGTTGACCAAATAATCTCAAAATTCATATGGCGGCACAAAAGACCCAGGATAGCAAAGACAATCCTGAGTAACAAAAACACAGCTGGAGGTATTACCATACAAAACCTAAGTCTATACTACAAATCCATAGTTATAAAGACAGCCTGGTACTGGCTCCAAAATAGACACACAGATCAATGGATAAGGATTGAAGACCCAGATATAAGCCCACAAAGTTACAGCCATTTGGTCTTTGACAAAGGGGCCCAAAAAATCCAATGGAAAAAGAACAGCATCTTCAACAAATGGTGCTGGCAAAACTGGATCTCCACATGCAGAAGATTAAAACTGGACCCGTACTTGTCACCATGTACAAGACTTAATTCCAAATGGATCAAGGACCTTGATTTAAGGCCAGAGACTTTAAAAACCATAGTTGAAAGGATAGGCAACTCCCTCGAGCTGATTGGGCTAGGCCAACAGTTCCTAAACAGACATCCAATGGCACAGTCACTGCTACCAACTCTCAACAGTTGGGATCTTGTGAAATTAAAGAGCTTCTGTTCAGATAAAGAGATTGTAACACGAGCTCAAAGGCCACCCACAGAATGGGAGAAAATCTTCACTAACCACATATCTGACAGAGCTCTACTGTCCAGAGTGCACAAAGAACTTAGAAAACTAAACTCCAAGGAAAACACTGGCCCAATTAAAAAATGGGCCCTGGAACTTCAAAGAAACTTTACCAGGGATGAAATTAAAATGTCTAACAAATATCTTAAAAAATGCTCCACTTCCTTCCCCATCAGGGAAATGCAAATCAAAACTTCCCTGAGATATCATCTCACCCCGGTCAGGATGGCAAAAATCCACAATACAAACAACGACAAATGCTGGAAAGGATGTGGAGAGAGGGGAACTCTCCTACATTGTTGGTGGGAATGCAGGCTCATACAGCCACACTGGCGAGCCGTCTGGAGATTCTTAAAGAAATTAAAGATTGAAATGCCATATGACCCTGCTATCCCACTTTTGGGAATAACCCCCCATGCAGCAGAGGTTCGCCTCGATAGCACAAGCTCGACCATGTTCATAGCAGCACTGTTTACAATAGCAAAGTCATGGAATCAACCTAAATGTCCAACAGTTGACGAGTGGATAAGGAAACAGTGGTACATCTATACAATGGAGTACTACTCAGCCATCAAAAATGATGAATTACTGGAATTTGCTGGGAAATGGATGTCATTAGAAAGAATTATATTAAGTGAAGTATCCTAAACCCAGAAAATTAAGCGCCATATGTACTCCTTAATAGGTGGCTCCTAGTACCAAACTCACCCAGCCCACATTGAGACACTTAAAAGTAAACCTATGTAACACAGTAATTGCAAGGATTATGAACAAGAGAGATGGGGTAGGAGGGCCAAATCAGAAACAAGGAGAGAGGGAACCATGTTACAGCAGAGAAAATAGGCCTCCATTAAGGTCTGCAAGTAAGTAATGAGAAACCTGGTTAAGTTCACAGACTTTCTTTCCTGATCTCACCAGAAGGGGAGGGCATATAGTCTAGCAGATAAAAAGTAATCATTTTGCAAATGGGTGATGGACCCCTCCCTCACTGAGGTTTCCTACTCTTATTACATCTACCCTTGAATGTGCTATTATAACAAGACTCCAGTTTAACAGCTTTTTGTCTCTGGCCAGGGGGTGACATACAGTGCCCAGCAGAATGGAGTGAAGGGCATTGCAGGAGCAGCAAAACTGCAAAAGAAAATCAACAAACCACAATCCAGAACTTCAGAGACTCTATATCAATCACATAGAACTAGGCCAGCCTAATCTCTCCCCATCCTGGAGCTCAGGGACATTTGTGGAAGAGGGGGTGGTAAGATTGTAAGAGCAAAAGGATGGGAGGAGCAACGATTTGCAAGATTCTCAACAATAGTTGGGGCCAAAGCAATCATAATGGGACTTTGCATGCCCTACGCAATGTCCAATGCACTGTTGCCCTCATAAAGTCTAGCATCTGTTAAGGGCACCAGGACCCCTGGAGGCAAGGGATTGACAGCCATAGTAGTGATCCTATGCTTAAGGGGAACAAGAGAAAGGGCTTATGGAAATGCCACTGGGTTCTTATATGTCATTGGAGAGGAGGACCCAGTGGAGAGTTAGGCGTACACAATAAAGGACTCTCTGGGAATTGGGGGGGAGGCACTGGGGGATGGGGAGGGAAAGGAGGGGTAGGAGGGTGTTCGGGGAGAGGAGGGGGGAGGGAGGGAACTGGTAAAAAAATTTTAAAATGTATAATTAAATTTTTAATAAAAAAAATGAAATACCTTGGTATAAACCTAACCAAGGAGGTAAAAGACCTTTACAATGAAAACTTTAAAACCCTAAAGAAAGAAATTGCAGAAGACATCAGAAGGTGGAAAGACCTCCCATGCTCTTGGATTGGCAGAATCAACATTGTAAAAATGACCATCCTACCAAAGGCAATATACAAATTCAATGCTATACCAATTAAAATCCCAAAGCAATTCTTTAAAGAAGTTGACCAAACAATCTCAAAATTCATATGGAGGCACAAAAGACCCAGGATAGCAAAGACAATCCTGAGTAACAAAAACACTGCTGGAGGTATTACTATACCAAACCTTAGTCTATACTACAAATCCATAGTTATAAAGACAGCCTGGTACTGGCTCCAAAATAGACACACAGATCAATGGATAAGGATTGAAGACCCAGATATAAGCCCACAAAAATACAGCCATTTGATCTTTGACAAAGGGGCCCAAAGAATCCAATGGAAAAGGAACAGCATCTTCAACAAATGGTGCTGGCAAAACTGGATCTCCACATGTAGAAGATTAAAGCTGGACCCGTACATATCACCATGTACAATACTTAATTCCAAATGGATCAAGGACCTTGATATCAGGCCAGAGACTATAAAAATCATAACTGAACGGATAGGGAACTCCCTTGAGCTGATTGGGCTAGGCCAACATTTCCTAAACAGACATTCAATGCTACCAACTCTGAACAGTTGGGATCTTGTGAAATTAAAGAGCTTCTGTTCAGATAAAGAGATTGTCACACGAGCTCAAAGGCAACCCACAGAATGGAAGAAAATCTTCACTAACCACATATCTGACAGAGCTCTACTGTCTAGAGTGCACAAAGAACTTATAAAATTAAACACCAAGGAAACAAATGTGCCAATTAAGAAATGGGCCCTGGAACTTAAAAGAAACTTTACCAGGGATGAAATTAAAATGTCTAACAAATATCTTAAAAAGTGCTCCACTTCTTTAGCCATCAGGGAAATGCAAATCAAAACCTCCCTGAGATATCATCTCACCCTGTTCAGGATGGCAAAAATCCACAATACAAACAAGTGCTGGAGAGGATGTGGAGAGAGGGGAACTCTCCTACATTGCTGGTGGGAGTGCAGGCTCATACAGCCACTCTGGTGAGCTGTCTGGAGATTCTTAAAGAAATTAAAGATTGAAATGCCATATGATTCTGCTATTCCACTTTTGGGAATAACCCCCCATGCAGCAGAGGTTCGCCTCGATAGCACAAGCACGACCATGTTCATAGCAGCATTGTTTATAATAGCAAAGTCATGGAATCAACCTAAATGTCCAACAGTTCACGAGTCGATAAGGAAACTGTGCTACATCTATACAATGGAGTACTACTCAGCCATCAAAAATGATGAATTACTGGAATTTGCTGGGAAATGGATGTCATTAGAAACAATTATATTAAGTGAAGTATCCCAAACCCAGAAAGTTAATCGTCGTATGTACTCCCTAATAGGTGGCTCCTAGTACCAAACTCACCAAGCCCACATTGAGACACTCAAGGGTAAATCTATGTAATACGGTAATTGGAAGGATTGTGAGCAGGAGGGATGGGGTTGAAGGGCCACACCAGACACAAGGAGAGAAAGGACCATGTTACAGCAGAGAAAATTGGCCTCCAAGGAATGCAAGTAAGTAATGTGACACCTGGTTAAGTTCACAGATGTTAGTTCCTGATCATGCACAACTGAGGGGGTATGATCTCACCAGAAAGGGAGGGCATATAGTCTGGCAGATGAAAAGTGATCATTTTACAAATGGGTGACTGATCCCTCCCTCACCGAGATTTCCTGCTTTTATTACATCTACCCTTGAATGTGTTATTATAACAAGACTCCAGTTTAACAGTTTTTTGTCTCTGACCAGGGGGTGACATACAGTGCCCATCAGGATGGAGTGAAGGGCATTGAAGGAACAGCAAAACTGCAAAAGAAAATCAATGAACCACAATCCAGAACTTCAGATCCTCTATATCATCCACATAGAACTAAGCCAGCCTAATCTCCCCCCATCCTGAAGTTCAGGGACATTTGCAGAAGAGGGGGCGGTAAAATTGTAAGAGCAAAAGGATGGGGGGAGCAATGATTTGAAGAGTCTCCACACTAGTTAGGGCTGAAGCAATCATAATAGGACTTTGCATGCCCTGCGCAATGTCCATCACACTATTGACCTCACAAAGTCTGACATCGGCTAAAGGCACCAAGATCCTTGGAGGCAAGGGATTGACAGCCACAGTAGTGTTCCTATGCTTAAGGGGAACACAAGAAAGGGTTCAGGGAAATGCCACTGGGTCCTTGTACGTCATCGGAAAGGAGGGCCCAGAGGAGAGTTAGTCATACACAATAAAGGACTCTGTGGGAATTGGGGGGGAGGCACTGGGAGATGGGGAGGGAGGGAGGGGGAACAAGGGGTTCGGGGGAAGGAGGAGGGGGGGAGGGAACTGGTTTACCTATTAAGTTTGTATGAGCGGAAATAATAATAAAAAATGTTAAAAAATAAATAAATAAATAAAGAAAAATAAAAAAGAAAAATACAAAAAACAAAAAAAACAAAAAACAAACAAAAAACCACCAAAGCAAAATGAACCTGGAAATGAATTCAATAACCAAAAAAAAAAAAAAAAAAAAAAAAGCCCAGTAGAATGTTTAACCAACAGAATGTATCATTCAGACAGAATATCAGAGTTCAAAGACAAGAAAAAAGAATTAGAATACTGAAGCAAATAAACTGTTGAATTAAAAAATAAATATCTATGAATGGAATATTTCTTCCTTTTGGAATGGGAATATTCATTATGTGCCACTGTATGCTGGAAGTATACACCTTGCTTTGATGTTGTAAGCATTTTCAGTTAAGAGATTACTTATCTCAGAAGAGATGCTGCACTTTAACTCCCAAGCAGTTTTGAAACTGTTAACATCTGAAGATTTTGGAAATTAGACTGGATGCATTTCGCATGGTGCATGAGTTGGGCCATGAGTCTACAGTGACATGGGTGGAAGCTTGAGGCTTAAAAGTAATGTTTATGGGCTGGAGAGATGGATCAGGGGTTAAAATCTTGGCCATGCAAGCAAAGGGACCTGAGTCAGGGTCCTCAGATCCCATGTAAAAAATGGCAGGTGATATGGCAGTGGCCCAAAATTCTGGCCCTGGAAGGTGGAATCAGAGAAATCCCAGAGCAAAGTAGGAAAGCAGTAGAACAATCCAGGACGATTCCCTGTGTCATCTTAGAATCTCCAAGGAAATACACATTTAGATGGATCTATGAGTATGTTCCCAGAAGAGGGAAAAATCTACCTTAAATATGTGGGTCACAACCCATTGGGTAGAATTCTGGACTGAAAAAGGAGAAAGAGGGCTGAGCAACAGTATTCATCTCTCTTTTTCTGAGAGCAGATACAATGTTTCCAGCTACCTCGTGTTCCTGCTGCCATTACCTTCCAGCCATCTTCTTGAGTGGTATACCAAAATAAATAGTTCTTCTTTAAGTTGCTTCATGTAGGTATCTGATTTTAGCAAAGATAAAAATAAATAAAAGAGCAAGGAAAAATCTAGGATCATTTTTGAAGCTTAAATATTTTACACATTTATTTGTCTTACCAAAAGATGATAAAAGATCTTTGAAAGTAAAGTCAAAAGTGTAAATTGTATTTTACTGGTGCACATTTACCATTAGCTTGATGTAAACTTGAGAAGGTTAAAATCTGTAGGGAAATCGTTTTGGGTTGTAAAAGACAAAGTGAGGGTTTGCTGTAAGTTAAACCTATGTGCTATGTGGAGATATGTATTTGTGATAAAGTGGGTGGAAATAAGATTTGTGTTACAAAAAAAGAAAATGAAATTAGAAGACATTTCTGCAAACCTCATCATTGTCTCTTAATTTTTCAAAGAAAGAAATCATGGAATAATTAAGGAATATTTGCATAAAACTTTAAAGACCAGTATTATATTATAGCATCCTTTTCAAATATCAACATACTTCAAAACCTGCAATTTCCTTAATCAGAGATTTGTCTTTCTCTTTTATATGAATGAACAGTTGGCTGCAGAGATTTAACCCTTGATAAACAGAACTTAAAAGCAGAGACTGTGATAAAAGAGAAAAGAATTTTGAGCTGAATACTGTTTGGTTCTAAAGATGGTGTGCTCTGGGTCTTTGCGATAGGAAGTAAAGATTATGACTTTGTAGTAGGCAGTTGGGTGGATGGAGTTCTTACTGTGATCACTGCTATCTAAAGTTAAGTAGTGACTAGTGAGTCATAATACTAAATGCAGAGTAAGGAAGCATCTCTGTTTCTTTTTCCACTCTTTCATGTTTTAGCTTTTCTGTATTTTAGAACAACATTGTCCCCAGTATGCTTACATTTGGTGAAAACAGAATCTGCTTTAGAATCTTACACTGCTCTTCTATTTCAGGAAAACTAATGTTGCCTTTTTCTGGATGTATTCAGTGATTTCGCCTTTACTGCCTCAACTTTAGTTCTGCTTTCCTTTGCTGTTGACTGTAATGATCAATTCAAAAAGAGTGAAAATGATCATACACAGTACAGATTTGTTCTATTCTAGGCATGGTAGAACAAAATAGTTTTAAATGTCTTATTATTATGTCTATTGATTTTTTTTGAGGGAAGCTCATACAAATTTGATTCAAACAATAAAAGAAAAATTTGTTTTTTCTATTATAAAATGACTCAATATAAAGAAGGACAATTAAGAAAACTCATCTGAGAGCTATTTCTCCAAATAGCAGTTGGTATGAAATATATACAGTGTGTGTATATGTGTATGCTGTATGTGTGTACATACACATATGCATATGGAGTCTAGAGGTCAACAATGAGTGTCTTCCTCAATCACTTTTTGTTTTACTTCTAGAAATAATTTCTCACTTAATCTGTAACTCACTTATTTGGCTAGACTGGTTGACCAGCAAACCTCAAGGATCATCCTCCCTTCCATCTACAGTGCTGGGATTACAGGCACAAGCTACTGACCCAACTATCTGACATGGGTGGTAGGTTTCAAACATTAGATCCTCATGCTTGCATAACAGCCACTTGGTTGACTGACCCATATCTATAGCCCTCTGGTCAGACTTTTAAATGAATATCTTAAACGATTTCTTGCTGAGTATCCTGTTTCCACGCTTTATTGGTAATGTAGTGTATGAACAGCCTTTGTTATCACCTCATTTGGAAGTATCTTTATCATAAAGGTACCTGACCCTTTTAGTAAAATTGACTCTTATTTTCTTTACTGGAAGAATTCCTCCTGTCATAAATAGAGGAAAAACTTCATGTTTTTTGTAGTTTTTGTTATTGTTGGTGGTGGTGGTGGAATTTTCTTATTGTAGAATAGGAAATAAAGGAGAAACGTTCCCCTTGTTTCTCTCTATATAATACCTTATGCTGATACTGTTTATTTTGTCTTTCTTTTGTTTTTCATGCCAAATAATTGTCTTTGTATAGTTACTGTTGCCCATATATATAAAGAATTATCAATAGTTCTTAGGTATTTTTGAAATTCCAAGTTTTTATAAATTATATCATATCACTCTCTCTTCATCATTTCTAATTGCAAGTCCATAATGAATTATTTTATGAGCAATTTATTCTTTTGTCCCCAAAGTCTATGTCGAGCATATTTTTTTCCTTAGTACTATTAAGTGACAAGTGTCCCAACTTATAATTTTCCCTGGAATTCCTTTACCATTCCAACCATCTGATAAAATACACATAGGGTCACAAGTTTCCATTTGCTCCAGTACATTTTCAATTATAGATAGTGGAGTGCTCAGGCCTCCAGAGCTCCCAGGACAGATATAACCTTCCCTAACTACCACTAGTCTCCAGCTGCTTCTGTCATCACTCAAAATGGGGGTCTCAGGTGTATCTGTGTGCAGGATTGTCCACATGGGATGCTTAAACTGTGTTTAGAATTACAGACTGATGTTTGAGACCACTGGCTCCTCAACACCTTTGAAAAGAATGCTAATAGCAGCCTGACGTATCTTCCCTTTTGATTCAGCAAAGCTATCCCAAAGGAAACATTGCTACCACATCAAAATTCTACAAGCTCAGAGAGAATAGACCTGGATTTGAATAAGACTTTGCCACTTAGAGAAGGCTTGATTTTGGACAAGCCATTTACTGCTTCTGAATCTCTATAAAATATAATTGAGATTTGAAGTCACTTCAGAGCTAGTCTAGAGCCAAGACTATGCTGAGTCTTGGTAATGTCATGAAGGAGTGTGTAATAAATGGGACTGTCTGAAATGGAGTGTCACAATGCTCTGACATGTCAAAGTTTGCAGTCAAGATTCATTGACTTAGATTTTAAGTGATCAGGCCTGTTTCTGCCTTTCCTGTCAACTGCAACCTCTCAGTCCTCACCACCAGCCAATAGTTCTCTAGCTCATGCTTGAGGATTATTCTCTCTTGCAGCAGGAAATATGAGGCCAAGGTTAGGTCTGTCAGTACTGTTGGGGGATGCCAATGGACAAGTGGTAGTCCACAGGGCTAAAAAATCAGTCCTGAAGACTCACACCACAATAAAAAAAAACCTAACAATAAAACACGCGGAACCTAGAAAAAGCTTTTGTTGCTACAATGTGTAAGATTTTGTATAAGTAAATATTGTTTTTAGCTGGGGACTACATCAATATCAAGCAATAGAAAATTAGTAAAGGACACTGGAAAGTTCACTGGATGGATATCTTAATTTCAGAGGAACACCCCACTTTTCTGCCACAAAAATATTTAAGTTTACTTGTTTTTGTTGCTGATATGAGTCATAATACAAACAATTTAGGGAAAGAAAAGGCTTATTCTTGCTTATGGTTCTAAGTTATAGTTCATCAGCATAGCAAGAGATTGATACCAACGTCAGGAGCCAAGAGACTGGCCATATCATATCCATCAGAAGAACTGAGGGATGGGCATACTTTTTTCTTTGCCAATCAGTCAAATTCCAGCCAGATCTTTTTCCACTATATTTACCTGCCCAGGAAATGATCTCATCCACCATGGGCTGGGTCTTCCCACACCAATCAGATAATTTCCTACAGGCTTGTTCACAGTTCTGTCTTAAGTAGATAATTATTTGTAGGTATACCTAAAGATTTCAGCTTTCTGTTGTGGATTTGACACATAAAACTGCCACAGTTATGTATATGGATACCTTATGGGAACATGGAAAAATATTTAGGCTTTTAATGCTTAATCAAGCAAAGAAAAAATCCAAACTAAATATATGATCTGATCTAAGTTTTGTAAGATAAAAGAGCAGAAGAAACATGCCAACATATCAGCAGTGAATGTATCTAGCTTTGGAGCTTAAGATGATTTTGATTCTCTGTATAATTTTCTGCATGTCTAAGTTTCTAATTAGGGTCATATTTGGAGGCAGAAAGAGTAACTTTTATCACAAGACTGACTGTGAATTTCTGTGGGGCTTTAGAAAGTGGCATTTTCATGGAGAGCTTGCTGTGACCCAGGGTCAGCCTTCAGCCAGTCACCTTGAGGTGTTATTGCAAGGTCACATCTAGCCTGTAATCAGAGCAAAGGATGGTGGCCAGTCTTGAGGAATAGTTTATCATGACCGAGGGGAAGTGATTTACCAGAGTAAATCACTCCAGCAGAGCAGAATTCCCCTCTGTGGTGACAGGCAAGCTGCGCCCCATGGCTTAAGCAGTGTTGAGCAAAATTGGATCCACTTCTCTCCCTTTGAATCCCTCTTCTCCTCACCTGTAATTAATTAGACGTGTGCTTACAAAATGGTATCACAGTTCAGGTCTGGATCGCTGCGTTTATTCAATCCACATCTGTTTTCCTCCCAGGCATTCTATTGGTTTGCTTCAAACCAGAGTCATTGGGTGCGAGTCATATTTTCAAATTCTTGGAAAACACTTGCATAGCATCCTGATGGACCAGACAAGGGCATACATTCATTTCCCCAATTTTATTTTAAAGGCACAGAGACTGATTGTTGGTTTTTTGAACACTTGTATGAAAGCACCTATTTTGAGTTTTTAAAGTAATCCTCCTAAGGAGGTAATCAAGCCTCTTGTCATTACCAAAATACGTTCTGGATTTATTACTCCAATTTTGCTATTTGTCTTCTTATCAAGATTTGGAGTGAGGGGACTATTTCCAAAATATAAACTGAATCTCAGAAGATTCTGACATCAACCTGGGAAGTACAACCAGACACTGGAGGCAAGATTCATAGAGGAAAAACAGAAGTTATATATGTTGATCCACAAGAGTCAGGAGGAACAAAATAATCAGAATACTCAAACCCTGAAGGTCAGCTTAAGGATTGGTTGGTAACTTGGAGACATACCTCCTCTTCATGCCGATGTCTGTCTAACCCCAGTTTTAGACTTGAAGATCACTGGACTCTGGATTCTCTATTAGCGTGCAGTAAATAAAACTCGGTGACCTGTAGGAAGGTCATTATTGCCTTCATCTGTATAGCTTCAAGAAATTTAAATGAAAACAAGAAAATTCAGATTCGATTGATACAGTTTGATAGGCACTTCCATGTACAAGACTAATTAAAAGAAGCTTATTGATTAAATATATAGCATTTTATTAATTTTCACAGAAACCATAAAGATATTAATATCTTAGTTTTGTAGAAGGAAAGTCTAAACCTCAAAGTAATTGGGTTTACTAATGTTTATTCTTGGTAAATGGCTGCTTGAGCATTTGAATCCTGTTTTCCATAGTCTATGCTTGCGGTACTGTTCTCTAAAGTAGATCTCTCCCAAGGTTCATTCTTGCTTTCAGAAAAAGGGCTTTATATTTTCTACGTGGGGAGCCTGCGAGTCTGTGAGTTACACAAAGAAAATTTTGTTGGAATTAAATTGGTCCCCTGATCCCATGAGGAGCCGCAGGCCTGCAGCACCCAGGAGATAGCCTGGTGTTAATGAGGTGACCTTTATGACATGGTTGGGAAAGCAAGGGCACCGTCCTCCCAAGTGCAAATTTCTACTTCGCACTTTTCATAAGGGTGCAATCGAACAACTGTAATAACAGCTTATGCTGACAGAAGATTTCTCTGTGCCAAGTTCTGAGCATAGAAATCTCCGTGCAATCTTAACTCAAGAGGAAATATACTTTCCCAAGAGGTGAGTTGTTAAATGTTTCTCTTGAGGGTAAGTTAAGGGGTATGCTAATTATGAAAAATCACACTATATTTTAAATATACATGTGTGTGTGAATACATAGGCACACTATAGGCTAGAGGGCATTTGTGTCTTTAGAAATCACTAATAGCCTCTCTAGGAACAATTGACTGTTCTTCTTAGCTGCTTGTGTTCTGAAAGGTACACGAGAGGTGCTACATTCATTTGAAGTTCAAATTTATATAGATTCCTTTCCCCATCTGAAGTCATAAGAATAATGAGTCTGGCAGTATGATGCACAAATTCATGAAACTTTAAATTACTATGATTTTGAAATTATGAAAGATCAGGCCATGAAGCATTGTTTTTGCTTTATTGTGGTTATTTCCTCTTGTGAGAGAAAGATAGTGTTTCCCCAAATTATCCTGACTCATACCTGCCCCCTTTCACATCTGTAGCCTATAGCATTGATGCAAACTCCATCCATGTGTGGGCTGTAGAAACAAAAAATGGCTCCTTATTGGCTAAGAATTGATGATTTCTCTCTTTGCTGTCATTTTAGATTTAATAGTGAAGAATCTCCTTTAATTTTAACAAATGACTCACTGCCACAATTTTCTTGGTGTAATTCCTATGTAAGCCAACAGCTTTTCTATTGTCTCTGGAACGAATGTTGCATTTTTTCCCCTTTGCCAAACATTTTATTGATTCTGTCCATTTTGTTATCTGTTAGAAGTCAGATTGGCTCCAAAGAGTATGAAATTTGTGTATTCATAATTCTTATATTTATGGTTCCATGAAGTTCAATGTTTTAGAATCTGGGCCTAAACAATCCAGGATTTTATGTAAGCTCAATGGTTAGAGAAGAGCTGCCATATACATTAGGAAATAGGACACGTTTATTTTTTTAATAACTTTATTTCTTCAAAAAAGATTTAAAATAGTATAGACTTCACAAAAAGTCGTATAGGAAAAAAAGTTCCCAAACCATAAACGGATGCAGCATCACAGAGCATTCCATAATACACAAAGACAGAAATACAAAGGGACCCTCAAGACATCCAATATTTAACACTTATTTAATAATTATATATAATTATCATTCTCATTGTTTTTATAACTCAAATAGCAGCATTTTATAATTCCACAATTTTACAAAAATACTTTGTGGATAAATGGCCCTATTTAATTTTTGTAACTGCATGAACAAGACATTTCAATTCTTATTTTGCCAGTGAAAAACTTAAGAGAGGTTAGACAAACCCTCGTCCCCTGCCCTAAGCCAAGATGTAGCCACTTTCTTCACTGGTGTAGCCACTGCTAAGTTGCCTGTGCTTTAGTCAATAACCCTCTTACACACATACACACAAGACATGAAATAGGAAGTGGATTCATTAGGAAGGAGAAAGGCTTCAGCAGCAGGGGATAATGAGACAGGTTAATATAAAGTGAAGATAACTGAGATTCATTATTGTTAAGAAAAGGCAAGGTGGAGAATTTTTGAACTAACACTTGATGATCTTAAGAAATAGGACCTTTATTAAAACAGAGGACCTTGCAACCAAGGGGGCCTCAGGGTGGGAGAACATTAGAACAGAAATGATAGTTTAAAGTAGGAGAAAACAGGAGACATAACCGCCATGAAGGGCATGGTGAGGGGATTTGGGGTTGATCTAAATTTTCTGAGAATTTTTCCAAAGCCTCCAAGTCTGCAAAGTCTCCAAAATGAAGCGGACTTCTAGTTTTCATAACTTGCCAGAGTGCAGTGGGAAGTTTTGCATCATGTAACTAGTTTGCCAGGAATCAGGAGGGTGCGGGTAAGGGATAGCTAGAGAGTAATCTATGTACATCCTGGGTTGTGAGAAGGGAGACTTAGTTTACTTACAGCTGCAAACTGAAGGCACTGAGAGAAGCTGAAGGGGGCGGGGCCTGATTTCTGGGAGAGTCAGTGTGCGGGGTCCATGACCTGACAAGTTTCTAACAGATAGAAATAGAAGTAAAATCTGGTATTATTCTCCCGACTTCAGAGTTCTTGCTATCTGCCCAAGAGTTTGAATAAAGTAACAAATATTAAATTAGAATTTGTAATGTACGTGGTCAAATGCAGAGGGAATAGCTAGCTCGATTAATCTGCGAGGTTTACCACGGCTCCTTCCAGGTCCCTGGGGACACCTCACCAACAGGCTTTGGGAACAGAAAATAACTAGCCTTAGGGCTTGAAGAAAACATCGCAAAGGCCGAACCTCATACACTATTTATTTGAAACTTACAGTTGCCTTCTTTGAATGCTGTGGAATGCATGGCTTATAGAGTCAATAAACAAGGGTTTCCTTGACCTCACCTCACTCCAGGCTTGTATTTACTGAACACTCTTGTGCACCTGGCTCTCTGTTGGGTTCTGGGAATTCCACAAACCAGACAGTGTTTGCTGGTTCCCTGCTTTCCCTCAGCCCAGCCCATTCTCCACAGACTCCACCGAGATCCAGAATGATCTTTCTAAAAATGGAAATGATGAACGTGTCTGCTCACCAAAACTAGACTGGAGGTTTCCAGAGACCAGTGGTCACATCTGTCTGATTTACCATTCTATCCTGTAGTCAGACAAGCCCAGACTTTTCAGGTAATACAAGATGCTTGTGTTTGCAGTCACTTCTCCAGCTACCTTCCTCTCCCCTTCCTAACATCGCCTGCTCCATTCATTAGATGTACCGCAGTCCCTCTCCTTGGGCCAAAGAAATGCTGCTCCTTTTGCTCAGAGTCCCCGGGCTATCATCGGCCTGCAGGTAACTATTCATCCTTCTGCTTTAATTCAGTCCTCACCCTCACTAGTAAACTTGAAACTTGCCCCAGAGAACTGACCCAACACTGTCCCGCTTCGTTCCGCATTTGGCTTTTGGAACCCACTCTGCCGAAGTGACCACACTACCAATTTTCTTATCAGAAACTAATTAGCATCTAGAAGGCCTGTCAGTATTTTGAAATGATTAATGTTGATCTTGTTTGTGTTATTAGAATAGTTGAGACACTGAGTAATTTATATTGAGTATGAATTTATTGTTCAGCGGTTCTGGACCTGAGAAGTGAGGTCAAGAGGCCAGTGGATTTTGTGGTTCTAATTCCAAGGCAGTGGTACCTTGCATACTGAGTCTTCCAGAAAGAAGTAAGCTGCATACTCACACTGTGGTAAGGGCCTTTTTTGAACAAAGAAAAGGCTATGTGGAGACTGGGGAGATAGGGAGATGGGTCAGTGGTTAAAATCTTTGCCTGGCAAGCAAAAGAACCTGAGTTCAGATCTCCAGATTCCATGTAAAAATGCTGAGTGGATATGATCATATCATTATTCTGACCCTGGAGGGCAGAGCCTGGGAAACCCCAAAGTAAATCAGTATGGTAGAAGAGCAATCCAGGATGATTCCCGACATTACTCTTGGATCTTTACAGACGCGTGTGTGTACACACACACACACACACACACACACACACAACATGCCCTCTTGTACACACAAACATATACTCATGCACATAGAGAAAACCAAGCAAGGAAGGGAGGAAGGAAGGAAAGAAAAAAGGAAGGAAGGAAGGAAGGAAAAAGAAGTAAGGAAAGAAAAAAGGAAGGAAAAAGGAAAGAAAGAAAAACACTGCATGACATAGTGTAGATGCATAATCTTAACACAATTTATGGAATGTATGTTGACATATGTGGGTGACCAAGGGACTAAAATCTAAAAAAGGATTAGAATGCAAAGGGGAGCTAACAAGTGCATGAGGCAACATCCCACTTCCCTGGGGCTCAGCTTTTGGATGTGGATCTGCTGGGTCAGAGCTGGCACAAACAAACTGCTTCCTGTAAGAAAATCTCAGGTGTCAGACTCTTTGTGCAGACATCCCACAAGGACAAGGCAGAAAACACAAAAGACTTTGAGGGTTGAGAGAGAGAGAGAGAAGTGGAATAAAGTTGTGGAAATGAAAGAGAGAACAGGTTCCCATCAGGGGATTTCCATAAGCTTTGTTCAAAAATCCCCAACCCTGAGAAACCTGCCTCTAGTTTCATGACACCAGAGAGCCGCTGCCCTGCTCTGAAGCTTACAGACTAAACATTGATTAATTATGACTTCCTTGTTTTCACAGTCCTCATTTGCATGGCAGGGATTACATGAGTGGAAATTACATGTACAGAAACTCGGGCTAACCTCCCAGGACTGAACACTAACCACTCCAGACTGCCTCTATTTGCCTGGCAGGGATGCACACTGGAAAAATGCACACAAAATGGCTCATTGTAACTCAGCCAGGACTTGTCCTTCAAAATTCAGGAGCCTGTGGTCTTGCCCTGTGGACAATACTGTTGTATCTGCCTAGCCCCATGTGCCTTGAAGTGTGCTAAATGTTTTCTTCCTGTGACACAGTCTAAAGGGTCAATTCTTTCACCACTAACCCATCCCCACTTCTCAACAGAAGTCATTTTTTCATTATAGTAGCTTGAGGGTAATTAAATGACAATTAAATTTCAACACTGAGCTTTCCAAGGGATTAATATTCAAACCATAGCAGGGCCATTGAATGAATGAATAAATTATGCAATATCAAATAGGCCATCAGAGATTTTGATGTTTCTTCTTTGTCCCCAGAACCTAATACATAGTTCAGAATGAGTTCATATTGAAAAATTTTGAAATGATGCACAATATATGAATGAGAGTCAGGTAATTCTTACACACACACACACACACACACACACACACACACACACACACACACACACACGGGAGAGAGAGAGAGAAAGGGGGAGAGAGAGATCTGTAACAAGGTAATTCTATCATATTAGGGCAATTGAATGTAATGCCACCCTCACTTAGTTAATTGGCACTGCTGAGTATCCACCGAGGAAGCATTCTGCATGGTTCCCAGTGCTAGGGGAATTATAACTACCATGTCTCCTCATCAAGGAAAGTGGCTGCCACAGTAATATGCTTAAAACAAATCTGTGGCTTTCCTGCTTAATACCCTTAACTGCTTCTCCAGCCCCATCCCCAGGATGAAATACAGCCCATCTAGCCTTTGGTGCAATGCCAAACCCTGTAGTCTCTTCCTAACTCAGCTGCAGCCTTCTGCCAGTCCCATCATGACATCCTTGGGAACCTTAAGCTCCCTCTCTTTTGCTAAGCTTCTGACTTCTAGTTGATCTTCTCTCTTTTTGAAATATTTCTGGGTTTAGCGAGTTTGTCATCAAATCCATCACCAAACTATAGCTTCTTCGGCAATGTTGCTCTGACTTGACCCAAGAAGTTAACCAATCTATTTTCCTATCCCCACAGTAACTTGTATACATCTGTCTAATGATATTGACAACATATCCCTGATGACTAGATGATAAGCATTTTAATGTTTAGGAATTTCCTCCCTACTCATCTTTGAGACACTTGGTTAATATTTTCAGACTTGCAGACAACCCAATAAATGTTGATGTGCAAAACCCAATTTTGTAATTTCACACCATATGCTGTTCTATTATAACTAAATTTGTAATTGCTACACAGATAGGTCTCGTTCTTCTTTTTTACCAGTTCAGGTTTCAAATGCTACAATTGTGTGTTATAGTAATGTCCTCAACACTATTACTGTTATGACATAAACTACCTCTGCTATTTTACAGTATGTACAATTTATGTTACCTGATACACAGGCTATAAAAATCATACACCAATAAATGCAATGCAAATTTCCATGCAAAATGCAGCTTCTAAAAGAGAAGCATTTCCTAAATGTGGAGGATTTGAGCTTGCATTCGTTGTCTTTGGTAAGTTTTAAGATCTTCAGTAGATGAAGGGTTATCTCTTCCTGGAATGTTAAGTGGAAATAGTTCATAAATAGAGTATTTTTCATCACAGCCTTCATTTTTATATTGGAATTTCTATTATCTACTTGCTCGTTCCTCAATCAGAATCCTACCCTAATGATGACTAATGCTACCACAGGGGAAGAAAATGGAGACATTGAAAAGTGTCCAGAATCATTTATAGTTGTAAAATTCTCAGTGAAAGCTGAATTCTTGAACTAAAGCACAAATATAATTGAATGTTTGAAGCTGAACTCAAATATAATTAGTGCTAGAGTGGATTTTGCTTCTAATAAAAATGGATTTAGTTGAAAATGTTTAGGATAGGAATATTAATTCTGGGTTGTGAATTTATGAGCATATTTGATAGCAAGATTCGAACAAGAGCACTGTTCAACTAAGGACTAAATGTTTCTCCTGTGAATTTAAAAAGTTGTTTATTTTTATAATATTTAATTTATCAAAGTATCAAGAGACTCATCCTATTCATTTGGAAAAATATATTGAATTGATGCAGTTTAGAAACTACGTAGAGTCTAATAGCAAAATGTAGTAACAATTGCTAATGTGGTTTCTCTAAATTACCTGACTTCGACCATCTGCTGGGGTGAAACTGCTGGCAGGTGTCAAGTTGATAGTTGAAGACTCAACTCAGGGCACAGTTGGGAAGAATTAATAGTTAAGTTAATCCTTGAGCAAGTCTGCAGAAGATTGTCTAATTGATAGGAAAGTCCAGCCCGTGGTAGGTGGGATTAGGCTCTGGGCAAATGGATAAGATGAAGGAGGCATGTAAAGTAAGTTTGGCATTCTTCCTTATAGTTGGAAAGACATGTTATCTGGCAAGGGAAGCTTGCCCCTCTCTCAGCAGTCCTGTAGATATGGTGTGGCCAGTTCCCTTTGCCCCTAGTGTTCGTGTAGACTCTCCTGCGAAGCTCGTGTAAGAACTGTAACTGGACAATCATAAGCCAAGAATAAATTCCCTTTTTCCCCATTTTAAGCCATTTCTTAGTGAATTTATCAACAACATGCAGAGTAACTTCAACAATAAGCAATATCATATTATCTGAACCATTCTTACTTTATCATTTCAAGACACCAATACTCCTGACTGCTTTGAATGAGGAAATAGTTCAATAGGGTATAACACTTTGTAAGCGAAATATACATTTATTACTCATGTTAAATTCAGTTGTGAGGCAAGTTGCTTTGCATAGGAGACTACTAGTAACTTCTGGAAATGCATCAATATTTTCTCATGCAATGAATAGCCTGCATCTTAATTTATAATTTGAAAAATATAAACACCTGACTGCTGTGAACATGTATAAGACTTAAAATTTAATAAATTTGTCTTGATGTATATATAGACAATTGAGTTATAACTCACATTCAAATGAAAATTTGTCTCTCAACAAGATGTTGTTCCATAGCACAGCAAGCAGCATTATTCTTCGGGTGTCCAAATTATACTCATGACTTTTATATCAAATTTGCAGTTTGTAAAAGGTGAAGATGCCCTGTAGTTTTTGAATGCAATTATAAGCTTATTCATGTGGAGTCAAATTCTCAACTATGAAATGGTACTTCACGGAAATATACTGTCTGGTGTGACCTGTTGTACGGTGAAGGATCTGATTAGGGACACATCAAGTCAAAAGGAACAACTATGTGTGCCAGGTCAAGAGATCCTTCGAAGTGTCTTCCATATGCTGGTAATTCTCAGAATAACAAACTGAGGAAGACACTATTACAATCAATCCCTTTCTTTCTCGATTGAAAAGGTTAGAAATTTGGGTCACAAAGGAGCCAGGATCATAGGACCATATAGCCACAAGCATTATGCTCAGGAATCTGAACTACGACAGCTTTCTACCTAAGGACTTAGCCTTCACAAGGACCTGCATCCAGAACTTAGCTATTGTTGGAGGTAAGGGAGTTTCTGTATTACCAAATTAGCTCTGTGGTTGATTCTGATGCACAATCCCGAGTGCCATCAACTAGGATTTGAGTCCCAGCCGCCCCATTTACTGAGTATGTGATGGGGCAGGTAATTTAATGTTTTCAAATCTCACTTTCTTCATCAGCAAACTAGGAAAACACTTATCACTTAGAGTCATAAGTTAAATGTACTGTCATGCTGTGATAGTGGTGTAGAGCTTATATTCAAAAAGGAGATGTTCCTATCATTAATCTAGAGAGTAAAATCTTTTTATACTCAGATGACTCTTTAAGAAGAATGCATATATATATATATACACACACACATATATATTTATGGATATATATGGATATATATTATAATGCTAACATTTTGATTCTGGCCTTGTTTGGAACTGTGCCTTCTCATTAATTCTAGGTGAAACACTTATATGGGTTATGTTTTATGATAACTTCCAAAGCACATTGACTTGATTTTAGAGAAACTCTTAAAACAGTACTTCACATTAATATATTACTTCAGGTGACATTGTGTAATGGAGGACGTGGCTCTTTGCCAGTGAGGGTCCTGGCCCTACCCTGGTACTTATGAATAGGCAGAGGCAGCTTAGTTAATCTGGTCCCAGAGCAGAAGGGATGCAAATCAGAATAACACCTCAGCTGGACTTCCTGCCTGCTAGAACATTCTGAGAGTTCTGGCTACTATGAAGCAATGGTATATCAGAACATAGCTTTTAACACTTTTCTTAAACTCAACTAGTTACTGCACATGTGACATGGTTATAGCAAAAGAGAATTGTTAAATTTTTGTTTTTCAACTTTGGCTCTTGTGACATAATAGAGAATATATTGGGAAAAGCAAAGATTCTGAAGTGTATTTTGATACTAAGGCCCAGGATGTTCAAGAGAAAAATGTTCTCTCAGTTGTCCAAAGGAAGAATGCATGAAGTTAAATGCATCAACAGAAATTCAAAGTATTTTATTTTATTTTATTTTATTTTTGTGTGTGTTCAGGTGCCCATGTATTTGTGTGTGTGTGTGTGTGTGTGTGTGTGTGTGTGTGTGTGTGTGTTTGTATGTGTATCAGAGAATACTGTGTGTGTGCATGTCTGCCTGTGGAGGCCCAAGGGTAACATCAGGAAACATCCTGGATTGCTCTACTTCCTTCCAAGTCCTAAAGTGCAGTTTGTCATTATTTCTGCCTGTTTTTTTTTTTTTTTAACAAGTGATCTGGGATCAGAATTCAGAACCTTCTGCTTGTGATTCAGATGCTTAACCCCTGAGCCATCTCTCCAGTTCTGGAACACGGGTTTTATAATGCATAAAACTTTGGTTTAAAAAAAGGAAAAGGTATCCATTAAATTTCATGTAATGGTATAAAGTAAGGTGGCATTGCTAACTTTTAGGTGTATATCCCCACTGGCAAGTTGCCCATTGCAAGTCTGACTTTGCTGCCTCGATCTTTCAACTTCAAAGTACTTACATATTATTGTTCGATTAGTTTTTTATTTTAACTTGGTGAGGCAAGCAGATACTTTTAAATCTTTGTAGACTATGCAGGGTAGAAAGCAAAGGGCTCAAGTGACCTTAGAGAAAGCGAATGCCGTGGATTCTTTTTGACAGCAAGAAAGTTATATTTACCATCATTTGATAAATGCACGTGTGATGACAATGTAGATTTTTTTCTGAAATGAATGTTTACAAAATTCTCTGGGACCAGTGCCAAATCTGAATTTGTCTGAGAAATAAAGTATACTCTCTCTATGCAATTTAGGAACTTTGGAATGCAAAGAATAGCTTTGATTTTGTAAAAATACTATGGGTTACTAATTTTTCTTGTAATAGGCCACTTGGAATTTGAAGGGCTCTTCTGCTCACATCAAAGCTGTTATAGTAAATAATTCTTACCTAACGTTTCCCAGCAATAGCCCCAGATTCCATTCTTTATGTTACAGAATAATTTATAGTCACCTTTCTTGGCATAGCCATGTAGATTTTTAAGTAACTTTACATCTATCAGGTTTTCTGGTGTTGGCCACTTGGAAGAGTCTTTCAGCCAAAAAGACCATATAAATTCATATCTGTTAATAGACCTTTATATATTCTTTATACATGTTCTTTGCCAAGGTGGCAGATCAATAGGAAATAGGACACTCATTAGGACAAATGTGTCTCACTCAAAAATGAGAGCTACATTACTAGATTTAGTCTTCAGTAAATGGTTTCATCCAGTACAGGATGGATGTATGATGAAATGGGTGAAGGTGTACAGCAATGTGAAAACTAGAATAAACAGGATTTTAATGGATGATATGGGTTTTATAATGTATATAAGCTTTGGCTAAAAGAGAAAGAAAAGGGATCTATTGAATTTCACACAATGGCATAAAGTAGAGAGGTATTATTATCTCTACCAAGAAAGAGGGGCTGTTAACTTAGAAAGAAGAATGACCTGTACCATGTCATACTATTTATATATCTCCTTATTTTCTCCCTATTTAAGATGACATTGAACTCAGTGTGACAATTGTCTTGGTGAGGGTAGAATGTTGACTATTACTTGTCCCTAATCCATTTTACTGCTTGTTTATGAAGGAGATGACATTCTAGGATTACTCTGAGAATCACCAGTGATTTTTGGATACTAAATACAAAAGTAGAAAGATCTCGAACTAAAACTTGAAGATCAGAGTAATCTTACATTACAGGGTTCTTGGTTGGTCTCCTGGGTTGGCAACATGGCAACATGGTGCATTGTCAGGTGAACACTGATGCCTGGGACCAAGCTGCGGTGTCAGTGAAGACCCAGGAGAGATGGGGCTGGCTCACTTCTGCATTCTCTGACTGCCGTGAGGAAGGTGTTCAGAGAAATTTCAGGTATTACCAAAAGAGGAACATCTCTAGTCTCAGGCCCCTTCTTCTAGTCCCACTTTGCTAGGCAACTAAGAAGAGTTGATTTTGGTACATCAGTTTCATAGAACTCAGAAATTCTAATAATTTTCTCCCATGTCTCCCAATTCTACAATTGAAAGGCAGTAGTCACAGAAGTTATTCTGTCAGACAGAATGGGTGGAGGCAAACTCACCAATGGCTTATTTGCTCTAGCATTTCTATTTGTGTTTTTAAAACTTTTTCTCCATAGTCTCTTGATACCAACTAGTCTGATAGATTTTATATGTTACCCACATTCCTTTCTTATCTCTTTCCAAACTCAATCTTTATTATAAAGTATTAAAAATCTGATAAATGGAAGCAGGAAATACTGTTTCCAGTAACTTAATATCTTAAAGAACAAATTAGTGTTTTCAGTAGGTTTCATTAATGGAAATAATTCATTTACAAATACACACACAGAGACACAGGCACACACACACACACACACACACACACGCATCTTTTATTTTTTCCACTCATACAAACTTAATAGGTACCCTGGTCCCCTCCCTCCCTCTACCCCTCCCTAGATCCCCTTGCTCCCTCCCCCCTTTCCTTTCTTTTTCCTTTCCTTCCTCCCCCTTTTTCTCAGTGCCCCCTCCCCCATCCCTGGAGCATCTTTTAGCACACACACATCTTATTTGCATCCAACTTTGGTCAGAAAAGTGCAGGTGGCTTATTCTAGGGTTACTCTTCATTTTCTGAAGAAACTTGTTCAAACTCCTTAGCAGACAACACGGATTTTTCTCAGCAAAAGTCCTTAGTATCAGGCTTGTTCGATCTTAGAGTGATATTACTTTCTATTTTTTTCAGGGTAAACATCAGAAATCCATATTTTATTTGATGGACATATTTCATATTTAGGCACAGGTGTCAACTTGATGGTTCAGGGTTTGAGCTCTGGGTACATTTGTAGAGAATTAGTAGTTGAGTTAAGCTCAGAGCAAACCTATAGGAGATTATTTAGTTGATGGGGAAGGTCCAGCCCATGGTAGGTAGAACTAGGCCTTGGATAGATGAATAAAATACAGAAAGCTGGTTGAAGAAGTTGCATCTTTTTATATACTTGCCAGACATGCTGGTCTGGCAAGTAAGGATCATCCCCCTCTCAGCCGTTATGTGAAGATGGTGTGGCCAGTTCCCTTGGCCGTGGTGCTGGTGCGAGCTCTCCTGTCAAGCTGGACTATGAACTGTAACCAGACTGCTATAAGAGAGTAAACCCTTTGTTTCCTTACAATTGTTTGTTGGTGATTTTACCAGCAACCACAGAGGCTGACTGCAATAGCATACTAGTAATCCCAGACTACAGAGACTGAGATAGGATGATTCTGAGTTAAAGGTCATCCTTGGCTACACAGTGAGTTCCAGATCAGCCTAGCCTGCACGCAAAGGTATTGTCAAAAAATAAAAGTCTAGGGCACCTGTCCCTCATGGCACTCCATATGAATTCTTTTCCAGCTCCATGCCCCTCATGGATTCCATGCCTGGAGCTCCTGAGCTCTCCAGGACGCTCGTCCCTCACGACACTCTACATCTGGAGTCTTTGAGTTCTCTTCTTTCTCTTCTCTAATAAGTTCTACCTTAATTCTCAAAAAAAGTCTAATCTCTGTCTATTTATATGTTTTTTTGCAGTATGGATCCAATCTAGCATCTTATGCATACTAGGCAAGTGCTCTGCCACTATGTTGTATTCTCAGTCATCAATTTTTTATCTAAATAAAATGATGAACATAATGATTCCTATATAATAAATATTCAAATACATGAATATGTATGTAATAATTAATCAACCAAGCCTAGGGTAAGAAATATTTTGCTGAAGGTCATGTGGCAGGCAGTATTTATTATAGTATAAATAAACATCAATGAAGTACCAAGAAATAGAAAGAATTATAATCTTGGCTTTATGTAATTGCAAACTAATATTGAGCAATTTATTTATAATTTCTGAAGGTTAAGCTAAGCTTTATATCATCATTTGTAAAGAGTGTTTATAAATCATAACTAATCAAAGTAACTGAATAAACGCTTCATGAAACATGAATTATCAATAAAATATGAATTTTATGGCAATTAATCAAATAAAAATAGGTTTAAAACAAATAATAAAGTACACTTCTCTTTTTAAATTGGCAAAGACTTTTTAAATGTAATGTTGCAAAGGACTTCGATGACTATGCACTTTCAAATATCTTGGTAGTAGTTAAATTTTCATAGACACTTTGGATTTAAGTATAAAATGATTTTTGTTTCTAAGAATTTATCATAAAGACTAGTGAAGGGCCCATACTTACGTGCATGTTGGCGACACTAATGTAATTCCATGAGTTATAATAAAAAAGCACATAAACTGGGAAGGAGACATGCTTGGGAAGTTCTAGGGGGTAAAGAAAATAAGAGAGGATGAATATGAGCAAGATACATTGTATATATGTATGTAAAAATAAATAAATAAGTAAACAAATAAATAATTTTAAAAAGAATTTGCCATAAAGAAATATAAGCAAGATATATGTGAAATAAAAAAAAGAATTTTGTGTATGGGTTTGGATTTAAAATCCAAGTCTTATGAAATCATAAATCTGGTCCTATACATTTTTGAATAGGAATTTTCAGCCTTTGCTATTAAGAAAATTAGTGAAATGAGGAGAAAAAATTAATTAGATGCTAGATGGAGTGCTGTTCAGAAAATTCTAGGAGACTAGAAATAAGGGTGGTAAATTCTCTGTTCTATCCTGGTGGCCACTTACATTTAGAAGCCCCTACAGGTTCGGCACTACAGAACCAATGATAATAACTATTGAATTGACAGCAGTGTAGTAAGAGAAGAGCTTAATTGGAGAAGACAGAATTGTTATTACTTGAAGATAAAATGTCTATATATATATGTATGGATTTAGGAACGAACTTAGAATTAATAAATATAGACTAATAACAGGATCAGGCACAGAATAAGCATTAAAAATATCAATGGTTTCACTACCTACCCAAAATAAGCCCTGGGAAGATGAGTCGTGACAAAACGTTTCATTGTAACAGCAACAAAAATAATAAAATATTTTGCAATGGGTTCTGCAAGATTACATGAATAGGACTACAAATCCTTACTTGATGATGCAAAGTGATAATTGAATTAGTGGGATATTATAGCCATTTCAAGATAGGAGGACAATGAACATATCTTAGAACGATCAGTTCTTCCTTAATTAATTTGTAAATTTATGATAAATCTAACATGGCAATAACTTGAAAAATAATTTAATAATCTAGATAAAGAATGTGTGCTGGGAAATAACTTGCTTTAATCATTACTAAAGTATATTGTAAAATAACAGGGCTTTCTGTAATATGGGGTTTATGTTAGAAATGGCTGGTTCTGCAAAGATACAAAAAAGTAGCACTGAAAGAAATGTTATTATATATAAAAATATAAAGTATTACCTGACAGATATTATAAATGCAAAAGACAAAAATTCAGCAGAGTATTGAAAATTTTGATTTATTGTAATATATTTATATTCATAGTATATAGAATATGTAGAATTAAGAAATTAAAAATAAAACTGTAAGCAACGAGATTGTTTTGTAGACAAGTAAAGAACTGCTATTGAGTTAGGAATTTACATGCTAAATCCAAAAACATTCAGATATTTTAATTGTGTAAAGTTATGGGCTTTTCCAAGAGAGGGAGGAAGACATCTTTAGGGAAGAATAGTTGAAATGAAGGAAAGGGTAATGGAATGCACATGACATGGAAGGAGAGAGGGAGAGTTTAGGCAGAGGAAGTGACCATGAAGAAGGGACCAGGGCAATGAGGTAGAGTAGTGGGAAAAAGAAGCAGATCCTAACAAAGTATAAAATTTAAATATTTTCTGCATGCTAACTTACAAACCTCATCTTAAAAGACACAGGCTTAAAGGAAATTAAGAAAAAAAGAGTTATGAAAAATCAGGAGAAGATTTTTCAGAGACCATACAAGTATATTTTAGGATGTGTATCTTTGTGAGATGAACAGAGATATTATGTCTCAAAGGATAGAATATACCCCCCAAACACAGCCACATTAATAATTCAGGAATACATACTGAAGTAGCTATATGACATTTTCACTTGTCAATTAATAAATATGTTAAGAATTTTAAACTAAGTGCAGTGGCTGAGAAAAGATGAAAAGCACTGTGATATGTACGAATTAAAACCAACATTATCCTTCTACAAAATACCTTCATCATGTAAATCAAGATTTTACAAAAAGTGTTCATATTTTTCTCTATTAATTATAGTTCAGGGGAACAGCAGAATAAATCAATCAAAATTGTTAACCAAGATTTAGGTACAGAAATGCTAGTCATTGCATTATTTATAAGTGGAATGAACAGAAAGCAACAAATATGTGCAACAATAGAGGACTGATTAGGTGCTGTATTTATATGATGATGTGTTCCTCCTCATAGGTAAACAAGTTTTTCAAGATTTTTAACCACATGGATAATGTTCACAAAATTTTATATAAAAGAGACAGAATATTAAATAAGATTGAGTACACAGATACAATATAAATTTCAAAGTATATTATATATCAGGATGAAATACTTGTATAGGAAAGATTAAAAATAATGAATAATATTTATTTATGAATAATAAGGTTAGGAATTTTTTTATTATATCCTTTTCTACTTTCTAGCTATTTAATGTTATATCCAGGACAATTATCTAATAGCTATTTAGAAACTGTAAGGAATAACAGTAAGGATTATTCGTTTTACTTCTTAGTTCAAATGGATGCATTTTAAGGGATGCATTTAAGAACAAATGTGCCAATTAGACTTCATTGTTGATTTTCATAATTATGGCACTCTGGCTTGGTGAGTTTGCAAACACACTAGTAAAATTTAAGAAAAGATTAACAGGGTTTTTTTCCAAATAGAAGTTAGTGTCTCAAATTTTGTCAAGATGATGATATACCATATATCTAAACAGTGTGTTATAAATGATTATGTATTTAGTAGTGCTAATCTACTTACTGCATATTTCAAAGTAATATTGACAGAAATTAATACACAATATCACTAAATACAATATCTCTCTATAGTGTGCATATTATTCAAATCTACATGGGATAGTGATATTTCTTTTTAAACCATACACAGAAATATCTATCCTACTGAGTCTTTCACTACAACCTGTTCTTAAGCAAGATTTAAATTCTCAGTGTTGAGAACATTTGATTCATACTAAACACATGCTTCCAATTTCTGCAAGGAAAAATACTGACACAATAATGTCTGGTATGAAATTCCTTTAACTGCAATTGAAAATGTAAATGTGAAGTTGATTTCATATGGTTTCCACTTTTGCTTATTTTTGGTCTTTGCTTTTAACCTCAGTTTCTGGTCTAAATTGTCTGATGGCTCAGAGCAGCAGGCACCTGAGACTGAAAGGAATGTTTGTAGCTAACATCTTACATTCTTCCTAGGAGAAGACAGATGTGGTTAATTATCTGAAAAAAATCCTTAGAGCTCACACTAGCACCACCCTTCACAGGTTATTCTTTTAACTCAGAATACTCATGTCATCAAATAGAAAATAAATGTAGATTTTCTATGTTGTTGTTAAGGATAGGATTAGTAAAATTGAACAGTAAAGTTCATTGATTATTATCTGAATAAATACAGATTTATAAGGGTAATCATTACTCCAATTTAACTTTGACAGAGTCATTGTCAGCTATCTTTAAGTATGAAAAATACATATGATTGGTATAGGCCTAATAATTTATGAAGTTCTTATACTTCTTTTATCACTTATTCTCTAGATGGATATGTCTATATCATTATTGGCGTTTGTATTTTAAGGAGGTAAAAATAGAAAATTCAGAGATAAGGACTTTGTTTAATACCCCAAAATCTGTATCTGATTCTGTCTGCTATATGACATTGTTTATGCAATAAACAGCCAAACCTCTAAAGATAACTGTACAGTGTAGCAAATGTCCAGTCTGGCAATTTTATGTTTGATTTGAACTTATTATTAGATTTTGTAAAACACGAAAGCTTAGACTTTATCGAGTTCCTAGACACCAAGTCACAAATCAGTAATTTTTAAGAAAATTAAGTTTTCTATGTGTACCAAGTAAGTACTTTAATTATTAGCTTGCATTTTCATGACTCATTTCACAAGCTGTGTCATCTGTGTGCATTTGGAAACCCTGAGGAGAATATTTATGCAGACCAGTTAGCTCCATGGAATCAAGAGGATGACCCTGTCTCTGGGTAATTGTAGGATCCACTTCTGCAGAATTGTGACTGCCAGCAGATGTTGACCTTTAATTCACAGTTCCTGGATAGATTCCTAAATAGGAGCATAATTATATAAAGCAAGTTCAAGGTGACATGGAAATCTAAGATTGGTGGGAAATGTGACCTAGCAACTGAACCCTGCAGAACAGGGGTTGACGAAGACCTATCCCTGCTTTGTGTCTTAAACAGGTCCAATCAGAGAAGAAACTTTGCATCTTTTGTTCCATCTAGCTTGAACTAGAGAACCCACAACTTTATCAACAGACTAGAAAATGTACTTTAATTATCAGTACTTATTCATGAGCTGGTCAAAACACCACAACTCTCTTTTTAAATATTTACTCATAAAAGACATTTTGAATAAAATAAAAAATGAAAGCTATGGGAACTTCCAGTATATCAATACTGGAAAAATAATTTTTTTCATTGCAACTTTTTTTAGTGGTGTATGCATGAATGTAGTGAATTTATGATACTTCCATCCATTAATTCCCAGTCTTACCCCACTTCTCTTTCCACTCACAACCCTTCATCTCCCCTGCTAGACTCCCTCCTGTTTTCAAATCTTTTCATTCGTGTGGCCACTACTTCATCTAGTTTGTCTTTGATTACATATACTTGACATGATTCATGCTCTCACAAGTATCATTTTTAAAGAACTATTTGAGTTCAATATCAGACAAAACATTTATTAGGGATAGGCCATCTCACAGACAAAGAACAAAGATGAGAAGATAGAAGTAGGGGGACGTATGTATCTACTTGCCCTGTAGTTAAAAATATTTTTTTAAATAGATGTGTTGTTCATACGAGAAGTGAAATTAAGAGTATCCTTTTATTGTAGCCTAGACTGACTATATTGAAGTGCCAGACTGATGAAGAGACAGATGAAGATGAAACAAACAAGTGGTCTAACAAATCGGGGCAGGACGGGGGGGGGGCAATGCTACTCACTCAGCAGTCAAGAATAAGTTTGAGAAAATCTGTGGGATTCAGAAAAATAAACAAACCTAAAACCATAAAAACCTGGCTCCCTCATTAGGAAATATCACACCTAAATGGTGGTATAAGGTCTAAAAAAATCATAGGCTGAACATAAAAGACAGCAGACTGAGACATAGAGGAAGAACATGTAACATTTTATTGGGGGAATCGTAAAAATGCAAAAATATCCTTCTAGTAACGGGGACTGTAATGTGTATATCAATGCTCTTGCACAGAACAATTTGAGGGGCTCAACAAAATGCCAAGAAGGTTTGAAGGCACTGGGTGGATACGAAAGTGGAAGAGGTTTGCTGGAAACATGGTCTGGGAAAGCAAGCCTTGCTTCGGGTACTACTTTTCTCTTAAGAAAGTTGCTGATTTTGAAAGTACATCCTGGAGGCTGAGGAATGGACCAACGCTTAGAGCAAACCAGCAGCATTGGTGGTATGAAAAATGAAGTTCAGAGTCACATAAAGCTACCATTTCACTGGGATTGTAGTAGGATCAGGAATAGCAATTTAGGAATAGACATAACTCAGAAAGATAGCATCCCTCTCTACTAGGGGCCCACAATCATTTTATATTTTCTGTAAAATGCTATATGACATATGATTGAGACTTTATGGATCCCACAGTCACTGCTGCAACTATTCCATTTGCTGTTTTAGTCTGAAATCAGACACAGTTGAATATTGAACGTGTCTGCCCAATAACATTCAATTTGCAATAACAGGCCTTGAATCCTGCTTTTCATTAGAACCTGAAATGTTTTGAGTAGATATTGGCCATCATGACAGGGGTGAGACAAAAGAAAGTGAAATGGGCTTTGTTTCCTGAGAAGTAGTGGGAAGTGAGGAAAAGGAGAGATTCATTCCTTTTTGGTACAGCTTTGGACTGCTTCTTGTGTGGTAAGCAGAATAGCACATATCTTTGCATGCAAAGGATATCTAAATTCCAGTTGCTGGAAACTTTGCCTAAGCTGTCCCATGGAAAATGGGAGCTAAGGCTGCTAATCAACTGAACATAAGATGACCTTGAAGTATGTAGCTGAAGCCAATGGAATCCCGTCTTTGAAAATAGAAGGAACTTGAAGAGTTCTTCAAAGTCAAAGGAAGAGAAATGACTATGGAAGCAGAGTCCAACATTATGTGATATGTTAGCAATTTGGTTGGCCTTTTCCAGTGGAACAAGAGGGAAGAGGAATACAAAAACCAACCAAACAAACAAACAAAGCAAAACAAAACAAAAAGTACACAAGCTTCCTCTAGAAATTGGAAAAATTTCAAATGATTGCCATCTAAATCTGTAGTAAAGAACGAAGCCTGGACCAGTTCAGTGAGAACCATTCTGGACTCTGCTCTTCAGATTTGGGGAGAGCAAATCCATGTTACTTCAAGGTACTGTTTAAGGCAGTGATAGTATAGTAGTATTCTTCTCATACCTCATGTTGTGGCAATAAGGCAAGTGGGGTTGGAGGAGCACTGCAGTCTGGGGAGGAAGAAAGCAGAGCTGGAGGGTTAAGAATGAGCTTAGTACTGCTCAATTCCTTTGTGGCTGAATAACATGTATTCATTTTCTGAATTTCCTGTTCTAGGAATTAAGTTCAGGAACACATATCCTGCCATACACAAGCCCTCACGATATTGATGTTTCTTTACAATGAGCAAGTCAATTATTTATCCAGTCACTATTATTTTTCATCATGGTGTTCCTATGGTGACCTAAAATCATAAAATCACTTTTGCATAAGAACCTATATGCAAAAAGTTTACCCGTATCACCCAAATCGGATGTAAGCCTTATCACATACAAATTCATTAAGTGGTGGTAGTGGCAGGATGCTACTTTGAACACAAAGGATAACATGAAGAGCAGGAAGGAGAAGCATGGAGGTTACTTGTAAAGGTTCTTTAACTTGGAAATTTAAAGGAATAAAAATGGGATGCAGGCTCTCACTTTTGCACGAGGTATAGCAACCATGGGCAATGTGTTCCAAAATGAGTTGGGTTTACAGAGCTAGATAAACATTAAGGCTGAATGTGATATATTTGTTAGAAACCGGGGGGGGGAGGATTTAAAGAAAATGTCTCTGTATAAATCTGTGATGTGATTGCTACCACAGGAATCCCAGTAGGGCAAGGGATCTCAGATATAATGAAGAATCAGATTCCTTCCTGCACTTGGTGAACATCGTGGATTGGTCCCTAAGCAGTACCAGAGAATACTAGAGAGATGTTATCTGAAACTGTTAATGAAAGCAGTGTAAAGGCTGAGCCTGCTAAACAATGCTCTTTCCTCCAACATGGACCCAAAGGTGCAGAGATTCTGTAAAACTGGCCTGGAATCCACTATGACTATCATAAGAATGTTACCCTGGGGTCATTTAAAAAGGGATTCTACCCTAAAGGTCATTAGCATAGAGTATACAGAGCATCTCAGTATATAGAAGGTAAGGGTGAGCTAGAACCTAAAACGTTGTTGTGGTCAAAGGAAGGAGAATTTGGTCGAGAGAATTATAGTCAGGAAGATGTACAGTGGATACACAGGAAATCACTAGTGGATCCTAAAAGCATTCTCAGAGTAAGAGCCATTAAGATTGTAAGAGCCTAAAGATGGGGGGGAGCAACAATATGCAAAATACTCCACACATGTTAGGGCCGTGTCACAATAGGACTTTGCACGACCTGCTCAATGACCAACATGTCATTGACCCCCCCCCAAAGTCTAGCATGGTTCACAGGCTCTAAGATCCTTAGAGGCAACGGATTAATAGCCACAATAGTATTCCTATACTAAAGGGGAACACACAAAAGAGCTCTAGGCAATGCTACTGAGTCCTTACACCTCATCAGAGAGGAGGACCCAGAGGGAAGTTTGACATGTACACTAAAGGATGCTCCAGAAATGGGGGGGAGGGGGCACTGGGGAAAAGGGAGGGGGGAAAGGAAGGGGAAAAGGGGGTAGGGAGCAAAGGGATCCAGGGAGGGGTAGAGGGAGGGAGGAGAATGGATACCTATCAAGTTTGTATGAGTGGAAAAAATAAATTTAAAAATATCCTGCTCTGAGTCAGAAAAAGGAGTAGTGACTCTTCCTTCAATCTGATGGAGACTTCCACAAGACCCTTGTAGAGCCAGGTAGGGGTCTTTGTTAAGTCACTGAAAGGTTGTAGGTTGTGGTTACTGGCTAAAGCCGGAGAGAGGAACAGAAGAGAATTAAAGGCTGAGGTGTGATTTCTTTCAAGGCCAGGGATCTGGTCGAAGGTGTAGGATTATGCGAGCTTCCCCAGGGAACTCCTCTTCTTCCCCCCAGAAAGAGACACACAGAGAATGAATCTATGCAAAATACTGCCAAGTAAGTGCTGGGAAGTAGTGCATGAATTTGTCTCAAATACTAAGGACAGCCTCTCATTGAGTCTTTCTTTGGGTCAAAAGCTCCTATTGAAGATGCTTGTGGTAGTCATCAGGGTTTAGGTCAGGTCACAGTAGAGGTCATGGGTAAAAGGCTACCTAAAAAGGAGACTCATAAGCTTGATATTTTCAGTCTGCAGAAGTAAAGAATGAAGCCATTTAGCTAGAAATGTAAAAAGCAATAGAACTACTATGGAATGAACTTAGGGTTATTTGTGAGTGCTTTGAATCCCATGCCCATTTATTCTTACATATGCATTGTAATACTGCCAGCAGTGTCTTCTAGAAGGAAGTAGATGATAATAACTTTAGTAGCAATAGCTGCGATTTACTGGCCTGCACTTTTCCAGGTCCTGACGAGGCTTTTCTTTTTGTCACAAAATTGTTAATCATTCCCGGAACAAAGAAGGAAACACATATTGACCAAGGACATGAATTAGGTCATGACGGAGAATTCTTATTTGCCTGCATAGCACATCTGTGGATGGCTTTTTCCAGTCTATTAATTATTTAAATAGTTATTATCAATGTTTGTCCTTCTTGCTTGAAATGAAAACTGCTGATCTAAGTTTATCTATGTAATATCTTGTAGCAGTCCAATGTGTATAAAACCCATTTTAGCAGGGAAGAAAGAGGAAAGTGACACTAATTGTGAGCTAGACAGCAAGCCATTTTTACGTGAATCATCTCAATTATGAAACACAACTTGTAAAATAGATACCTTACTTTGGCTTCAGAGAGAAAGGATCAAGGTCATGGAATTAATAAGAGGCAGGGCTCTGGCTATAATTCTTCATCTCTTTGTAGAACCTAGGATATAAATGTAAGCCCTACTTCTTTTCATGATTCTATTCAGAGAGTGCTTTATGTAGCACATCTCATTTTATTTCTCCATATGCCCATGAAATAGGTAAGAATTAAATGCTACAATTACCGTTTTTACTGACTAAGCAGTTGTAGGTTTGTATGTAAGAGTCAGCTTGGGTAATGCAATAAGATAATGATTGCATGCATGTGAGCCTGTGTGTGTTAAGTGTGTGTACTAGAGGGCACATGAGTGTGTGGGTCTGTAGAGACCCGAGGATGACATCGGGAATCATCTTGGGTTATTCTACCTCCTTATTTCTTTGCTCTTCAGTTTCCCAGGCTCTAACTTTCAGGGCTGCAATTGCAGGTCACTATCATATCTGCCTGACATTTTTACATGGAATCCAATTTGGGATTCAAATTCAGAAGCTTTTGCTTGCCAAGCAAAGGCTTTAATCCCAAAGCCATCTCCCCGGCCCAAGATAATGAATCTTAACTCAAGGGAGAGCAGGTGCAGCCTGGTAACTATGGCATCTTCAGTTATGGTGGTATTTCTGTGGAAGGTTGAAAAAATGTTCTCTTTCTAGAAAATTCACTTCTTTTTTTAAATTTTATTATTATTATTATTTATTCAATTGTGCGTGTGTGTGTATGTATGTGCACATGCATGTGTGTATGTGTGTGTGTAGAACCACGGACGAATCGGGAACCACCATGGACGCCTCCACCTCCTTCTGCCCCGGGATTCACAGGCTCCGCCCTACCAGGACCAGAAGCGCAGGCCACCCCCACTTCCGCCTGGCGTCTATACGTGGGATCTGGGATCCGAACTCAGGACCTTCTGCTTGCAAGGCAGAGGCTTAACCCCTGAGCCACCTCTCCAGCCCTGAAAATTCATTTCTTAATCCTAAGAGCCTGTAAATATTATCTGGTGAAATTTTGAATGTTGCTTCATGGGGCAAAGGAGGATGGGATTAAGTTGGCCAGGGGGTGACATACAGTGCCCAGCAGGATGGAGTGAAGGGCATTGCAGGAGCAGCAAAACTGCAAAAGAAAATCAACAAACCACAATCCAGAACTTCAGAGACTCTATATCAATCACATAGAACTAGGCCAGACTAATCTCTCCCCATCCTGGAGCTCAGGGACATTTGCGGAAGAGGGGGTGGTAAGATTGTAAGAGCAAAAGGATGGGAGGAACAACGATTTGCAAGATTCTCAACAATAGTTGGGGCCAAAGCAATCATAATGGGACTTTGCATGCCCTGCGCAATGTCCAGTGCACTGTTGCCCTCATAAAGTCTAGCATCTGTTAAGGGCAACGACATCCCTGGAGGCAAGGGATTGACAGCCATAGTAGTGCTCCTATGCTTAAGGGGAACAAGAGAAAGGGCTTATGGAAATGCCACTGGGTCCTTATATGTCATCGGAGAGGAGGACCCAGTGGAGAGTCAGGCGTACACAATAAAGGACTCTCTGGGAATTGGGGGGGGAGGCACTGGGGGATGGGGAGGGAGAGGAAGGGGAGGAGGAGGTTCGGGGGGAGGAGGGGGGAGGAAGGGAACTGGTAAAAAATTTTAAAATGTATAATTACATTTTTAATAAAAAAAAAGTTCAGATTCTTGAGAGGCAGTTCCTTTCTTATCACTTGCTCGGGCCCTAATAACAGTTGCTCGTGTTCTTATAAAAGAAAGATGTGGTGAAGAAGGCACTCATACACAGTTAAACTCCCAGGAAAACAAGCATAATCTGAAAGAACAAATAGGAAATGATACAAAAGTTTTTCATAAATACAATTAGACTTCTATAGTTATGTAATTTCTGGTGCAAAATGAGAAAACAAGAGAATATAAAAGTAATAAAGGAAGTGGAAGGGAACAAAGAGAAATAAAAAGATGGTAGCATTATTTTATTCAAGGGAAATTATATTACTAAATAAGTCTAAATGTTTACAGAAAGAAGTAAGTTGAAGTTATCATTAAACTTAGATTAACTATAAAAAGAAAAAAGTAAATAACAAAATTTGGCTAGTCAATTTCAAAAAAAAATCAAGATGTCAAAAAAAGTAAAAAGTCAAAACTGAAGAGGATGTTATAAATCCATTTCAATGTATCCTAAATTATAGTAGATGTGAATGGATTAAATTTGCATTAAAATATAGAAATATATATTGTAGCAAAATAGTGCAATTTCAGGTGATTTATGAAAGAACTACAATATAAGCTACTCAGTATGTAATAATTCTAATACTGCATCAACTTTTTATAACTGATACACGGGTAAAAATAATTTTTTAATTCAACATACAGGCTTATATAATATAGGCACAAAATATAGTGAAATAGGAAAATTAAGAGGCAGAAATTTATACTAGTTTTATTGTGAAACAGATTTGAAATCATCCTAGAATAGAATAAAGTCTAATGTTTTATATGAAAATAAAAATCCTTATGAAATTGTGTTACATGAGAAATGCTCAAATGCATTAAATAGTTGCTGTTAATATATCTCTGTATTAACAGATTTAAAAAGGCAAAAACGTGTGTCCATCTCAAAAGAAATAATAGAGTAAATTTTGTAATTATAAAAAGATCTCTGAAAGAAAACAAAACAAAAAAATCACATTGAAATATTATTTAAAAGCATTCACCATTAAACACTAAAATCTTTTACATACAAAGATCTAAACTAACAAAGAATATGCAAATTTGTAGGGTGAGAAGTTGTACTCTTTCCTGAAGAACATAGCTAAAATAAATGGGAAGTCATTATTTCACTGGAAAAGAATCAATATGTTAAGAATAATGATTTTCTACCATTAACAAATTAAGTACAACACTTACAGAATTATGAAATGAAACTTACAATGATTACTCAAACTAATACCTACAAGTGATGAGACTCATACAGAAGAAAACAAATGCCTAAAAATGCTTAATTAAAAAAAAAGATATATAGGGCTGGAGAGATGGCTCAGGAGTTAAGAATCTGTCTTGCAAGTAGAAGATACTGTGTTCAGATCTCAGGTCCCATGCAAAAACTCCAGGCAGAAATGGCAGTGGACTGCACTTCCTGCCCTGATAGGAGGAGCCTGGAAAATCTCACAGCCAAGAAGAAGGCAATAGAAGCAATCCAGGATGATTCCTGAAGGCACCCTTGGCCCTCCACAGGGACACATGTGCCCTCTGATACACACACACACACACACACACACACACACACACACACACACAAAATTAATGAATAAATAAATAAAGTTTTTTAAAGAGATATAGCAGGAAGATCGAATATATGTGGAACTAAAGTGAAAGGAAGAAGAAGAGTTGATCCAGAAACAATATATGAAAATCATACCCAAAGCACCTGAAAACTCCAAGCAACTCAAAACAGCTTCAAACTTCGTGTGTTCAAAGAGCAGTCAGTGAACAATACAGATTATTTTTATTTACTTATTTTTTAAGACAGGTTATTTTTAAAGGAGTAGCAAACTGACCGTTGGTTTCTCAAAGGGAACAATGAAACTAAAGGAATAAGTCTTCAATACCCTAGAAGAAAACACCTAACCTAGAATTGTTCATCCACTGAAGATATCCTTCAAGAAAAAATGCGAAATAAAAGTATCTTCAGATAAACATATGTAGTGGTGGTCGTCACTAATGGAAACTAGAAAATAGGTCTTCAGACAGCGGGGGAATGATCCCAGATGAAAGTCTGGAGATGTAGGAAGGACTGGAAAACATGTGATAGACATTAACTGTGCAATCATGTCTTGTGGGTTTCAAATATGCATGTATAAAAGTAGATAAGAATAAAAGTAAAGGAAATCCTGTCATTTGTGACAACACAGAGGAACCTGGAGAATATTATGTTAAGTAAAATAATCAGACACAAGCAATAAATGACTTCACTTACACAGAAATTTGAAATGTTGTTCTCCTATGAATAGAGAGTAGAATGTTAAGTTACCAGAGCCTGGATTGATGATGGTGGGGAGGGGGATAAGGGAACATTGGTCAAAGTCTTTAGCATTTCAGTTACAATGGGAAGAACAAGTCCAAGCGATGAAGTTTACAGCATGGTGAGTATAGCTAACAACAAGATAGTGTATTTCTTAAAATTGCTGAGGGTGGATTTTAAGTGTCTTTATCACAAAATGACAAGTTTTTGGGGCAACACATAATTGGATGTCTTGATTTGACCATTCTACAAAATAGATGTGTTTCAACGCATCATATAATATGCGTTGAAGGAATATTTTGACTTGATAGCTTTTATGATGGTTTTTAATGCTGGGAAAGTCAATCTTTGGGCTCTGATCTGTTCCTGAAATAACCATTAGCTACAGCTCAGTGTGAACCAGATTATCACGAGAGAAAACAACGATACTATGGCATGCCTGTGTTGCTAAAACATAATGCTGCAGGTAGGAGTATTAAAGATATTTTTAATTTTGTGATTAAGCAGAGGAGTATGTGTGTATATATAACTGTATATAAATATATATATAAATTTTGAAAAGCTGAAGTATCAAACACTCATCTCTTAAAAGTAATAAAAGGTTCAATAATTAAAGTTCAAGAAAATAGAAAGCAAGATGTAATCTACAAAACAGCTAATAACTAAATGAGAAATAACAGTAAAGAAGATTTTTTTAAAAAGCCTAAAACAGCAATTTTTTTCAAAATGTTACTAAAATGGAAAAATCTTTGACAAGTTCTTTATAAAAGAGAAAAATGGAGAAAACTGTCAAAAATATAAACAAGTTTGCCATGTATTCTACAGACATTAAAATTTAGTTAAGATGACATTATAGAAAATTTTATGCCCAAAATAGAAATATCAATGCAACAAACATACTAGGAAAAATCAATTTATCACACCTGAAACAAAAATTAGAAAACCTGAGTTGTCTTTTTATTGCTTTCTTTAGGAGAGATGATTGGGCTAAACATAAATACCAGTCAGTTTCCTCTTTGTCTATGTACTTTGGCACTCCAGAGCAGGAACTACTTCTATGGGATCAAATATGGTTTTATTATGTGAATAAGTGAAGGTACTTTCTCTTATAATTCCTTTTAGATTACATTTAAGAAATGAGCTCATGATTCTGTAAGACCTGAGTATAAAGCAGGCACTAAGCTATCCCGCCCCCACTCATGTGGAAACACATGATGCTGCAGAGTAGCTTCAGATACGATTACACAAGTCTTGGGTGGAACAGGAGAGAAGAGACATTCACTCAAAACATAATTTACATGAATTCACATGCTTTATTTTCCCCATTTTCCATCGATTGAATCCAAGCAGAGGCTGGTGTTCTAAGCATTACTGTAAAAGGACATAGTGGAGACAGTCTGTAATTTATGTTCAACAGCTGTAAAATGCACATTGTCTACATTTTTTATTCTTTCTGAAACAAATATTTCTTGTTAAATTAATCACAGCACGATATTGTTGAAAGCGAACATTTTATATACCCAACAAATAAATGTTTACCAAGAAATAGTTCAATGTGCAGGACATGATCCCAAAATGGTCGTAACTTGTTAAATTATTTTCCCAGTGTATAGTGTGAATATTCTCCTCAAAGTAAGTAGAAAAATCATGTTTGCTCTTTTATTTTAGCACTAATGGAATAGTTGTGGTAGTAGAAACAATAAATATAAAAAACAGTCAAAGCTTTGTATCTCTTAGAAACTGGTCAGCTTCTAGGTTTTATGTTAGGATGATGCTTTCTGTGCGTTATGTTCTGTTCAAGCAAACAGAAAATGTAGAAGAAAGTTCAAGACACAGTTTTAGAAATTTCATTAATCTTGTACCTAACATACATAGCTCAATAGCTTGGGACGTTGGTGCTCTTTTTCCATTTTCATCTGATTGACTTCAAAAAAACTGCAAATGCACTATGGATAAAAAGCCAGATGAAAACCCGTTACTTTGTTCTTTGAACAATCATCCAGACGTCCAAATGTGAGCTCATAAGAAACCAGTCTTTTTGCTAAACATTTCCTGTTGTTGTTAATTCACCTGGCTGAACACACAAGGGCTGGTGGCCAGTAAGAAATGGTGTGGCAATCTATCTATCTATCTGTCTGTCTGTCTCTCTCTCTCTCTCTCTCTCTGTCTCTCTGTCTCTCTGTCTCTCTCTCTCTCTATCTCATTTGCAGCTATGTACCTGTGTTGTCTGTTTTATGACAGCTCTTCTATCTGCCAGTCACTCAAGCAGATCACCTGCACACTGACAGACAGCATGTGTAAATGCAGCCAGAGATCGACAGGTAGACACTTGATGAATTCAACCCTGCAACCAGGCCGACTTCATCTATTCAACTGCTGCTGTGTTTGCAAATCAGACCCCAGATACACATCACAGTCCTTTGGAAAATGTTGTTAAGCATATTTGTTTCTTTCTTAGGCACTGGTAAAGTGAAATATGTCAACATGATAAAAATAGTGATAGCCTCATTTTTTTTTGTCCTGAATTTCCCACTCTGAGAAGAACTGCATGACTTCATTACTGATACGGCCTTTTCCTATTGCCCAAGGAGACACTACTGACCCACCAGTCCCACCCCAGTGGAATACTGTAATGAGTGAAGCCAAGGGGAGACAATGGTGCAAATGACTTCAATAAACAGTTTCTCCCAAGCTAAATTCCTTGTCTGTTCTTCATCAGCCACATGCAAACCTAGGGAACCAACCAACACAAATGGTACATGTGAGGCTCCAATACTATGAATCTGTTAGATGTGTGGAGGTCTATGCCTGTGCCCTTTGTTAATAATGGCTTACATTATTTAGCTGACTCCATGCTAGGTACCAAACATACTGTCCCATTGATTCTGCTAAAGTATGTCACAAAGAACACTGTTTTTCCCTTACCACTTAAGAGAAAGAAGACATGCTAGGTGACTTGCAAAGAAGTAATCTATGTTTCCTAGCACAATGATATTCCTGCTTGTCTCCAGAACATCCCTTTTGAGTTGGTTGAATATGTTTCTATACATTTATAAGGTCCAGTTTGTTTTCTGTCTCTTTGTCTGTCTGTTTGTTTCTCTCTCTCTTTCTCTCTCTCTCCCTCTCTATCTCTCTGTGTGTGTGTGTATGTGTGTGTGTGTGTTCATGTGCTTGAATTGCTATATTGAGTCACCTGATTAGGAAAACTGCTCCCTGATTTACCTGACTGCTCCTGTTTAATGAGAAACTGTGCCTTACTACATCACTCCTCTTGGGGAAGTTCTCATGCCCTTATGGATTTTAGATGATGGTAGCGTAATCCAGTCATCTCGTAGACCTGAACATGTCACCTCCTGTGGCGTATGGCCCCTATCAAATTGTCATCTTTGTACAATGGCAGCTCAAGCAGGAGATGTACACTGGACTGGATGGTTGCAGCTGAGTCTTTCCAGGTCACATTTGAGTTTTGCCTGACCATAGGTTGAATGCAGCCCATGGATGTACTTATTCAACTTGTGTGTGTGGAAGCCCAAGATTGACATCTGAAATGATCTTGGATTGCTCTACCTCCTGATTGCTTTGCTCTTAGATTTCCCAGGCTCTGCCTTGCAAGGCCAGATTTGCAGGCTGCCACTATTTCTGCCTGCCTTTTTTTTTTTTTTAACGTGGGGTCTAGGAGTCCAAACTCAAGCCCTTTTGTATGTGAGTCAAAAGCGTTAACCACTGAGCCATCTCCCCAGTCCTCTTCAGCTTTTTAAACATCAAAAATTTCGTGTGAAACCTGGCTTATAGCTTCTTCACACACAAAAATATAATAACCTTGATGATATAGTACCCTTTTCTTCCGTGACAAGTGTTAGCATCTCCCTTCAGAAGGGCATGACTATTCCAGACCCTTCTGCTCATGCATCCATATCCATCTCTTTACATCCATATCTAGAACTCCTGATGATTCTCACTGTCCAGCGGGCAGGTATTTTGAGTTTTCTGATCCCTGCATTACTGGAGTCTTAATGATCATCCCCTGAGCATTGTTAGCAACATATCTGTTGAGAACCAATTATGCCATGATGGTCCTTCTCTGTTCACAGTGGGTACTGAAACCATGTGTGGCTTGCTGTTGTTGAGTATTTTTATCACCAGAAGAATCCTTGACCTTCTAAGTAATTCAAGAAAGAATACGGCAAACAATCCTGCTGGTATTGACCTGCAGACTTCCTCACGGTGCATAAAACAGGGCTTTGTGGGGTTGTAGGAATTGCTAAGGATATACAGGACATGCGACTAACAGCCTCCTTTTCATGAAAATAGAGAATTGGGTTCTACATATCTCCATGGGTTCTATATATTTCCATGCAACTGCAAGCCATTTAGTAAATGTCGGTTGGTTCCTAATCAAGAAGAATGACGTGGAGAAGATGAGGACCTATCAGTTTACCCCGGCAGCATTTCACTGTAGTGTTTAGTGATGGTTCCCTTGAATTTCAAGCTGACACATTTTTGAAATGCTCTGTAGAGTGGTTGCTGATCATTTTCATAAAGCATTCTCATGGCCTTTATCTAGACTTACATGAATTATATCTATCTTACAAGAGATGGCCCCAAGACTGAGGCATTTAATCAACATCCATGTGAGAAATGGAGAACTCTGACAAAATTTCAACTCAAGATTTGGGTCTGTATGTCAATGCACTGCCTAGAGTTTGTAATGTGATCTTGGGGGTATATTAGAGAAAACAGTCTCACTGGCAAGAAAGCAGCCCCTGGCTTCTTCCACTTTATTATGGTGGGCCAAATGGAGAAAAGATCCTCTTTTCTACTACTTTGCTTGCTTCTGGAAAGGACAACGGTTAATCTGGAAGAAGAAGCATCCACATTGCAACTGATACTGAAGTCCACCCTTTTGGCACAGAGACTGATCTTTGGGACAAAACCAAGGAATGGAGCCAACATGGCAGGTGCCATTGAAGTCCCAGTGACTTCAGCACTGCTGACTCTCATTATCACAGGCATGAGGTAGCACAGCTGTTGCTGAGAGATCCTGCCAGAGGCACAAATGATGTGGGGCCCTGGCACCATCGATGTGCTGAGGCAGGGCCCTCTCCCATGGAGCTCTGGTGCACCCATGGTGGACTGGTCTCAGGAGAGTGGGCACAGAAATGAGGTGACTTAGTTCCATGCAAATGACAATGGAATGTTCCAGAGTTCTATCATGATAGATGAATGAACAGACACCGTGGTGAGATTCTTCCTGCTCCTGTTTCCCTCCTGGAAGTTCTGGGTTTGCTTTTCTTTCTCCTTCTGTTACAGTTCGCTGCATGTTGCTGGTAAATTCATAACCAAATAACTGAAAGGAATAAGGGGCTTTATTCTTGCTTATAATTTTGTCATAGATCATAATCCAGCTTGATAGAGAGGGGAGAACTTCTTCACTTGCCAGACTTTGTGTCTGCTGAGGTATACAGAAGTATGCCCAACTACTGGGTCAGCATTCTCTCCATTTTATCTGCCTTCCCAGAAAATGGCTCCATCCACATCTGTCATGGGCTGGGTCCTCCCACCTCAATTAAACAAACTCCTGGAAGGCTTGCTCAGGACTTACGTTAACTACTAGTTCTTCATGCATATGCACAGAGCCTTGGTCCTTAACTGACAAGCTGTCACCTATTATCTAACTGGCACACACTTGTAACTGTCCCTTGTTTTCTTTTCCTTTCCATTCCATTTTTTTTTTAAAGCTAGGGATAGTATACAGGGCCTCACATTTTTTTTGTTGTTGTTGTTTATAGCTAGTTTTATTTCTTTTTTTTTATATAATACATTTTTTATTATTATTTCAGCTCATACAAACTTAATAGGTACACCAGTTCCCTCCCTCCCTCCTCCTCCCCCCCCGAACCCCCTGCTCCCCCTCCCCTCACTCCTCCCGCCCCATCCCCCCGTGCCTCCCGCCTGGATTTCCAGAGTCCTTTCTTGTGCATGCCTGACTCTCCTCTGGGCCCTCCTCTCTGATTACGTACAAGGACCCAGTGGCATTTCCCTGAACCCCTTCCTGTGTTCCCCTTAAGCATAGGAACACTACTGTGGCTGTCAATCCCTTGCCTCCAAGGATCTTGGTGCTTTTAGCCGATGTTAGACTTTGTGAGGTCAATAGTGTGATGGACATTGCGCAGGGCATGCAAAGTCCTATTATGATTGCTTCAGCCCTACCTTGTGTGGAGTATCTTGCAAATCATTGCTCCTCCCATCCTTTTAGGGCCTCACATATTGTAAGCATGTATTCTGCAAATGAACCACACCCCTAACCCTTCCATATTCACTATGAATAAGACCCCCATATGGGTAAGTACAAGATAACAGCAGCACTTCCTGAAGTGAGATATCCCCCGGTTAGTCCCTTGCTGTCTCATTTCGTGCCCTATTTCTAGTTAGAGGGCACAGATATTAATTTCTTCATTCAACAAACATAAGCTAAGTACCTAGTATATATGAGACAAAGGAATAATTCATGTCTTCAATTTCTCCAGAATCTAAAGAAATAGTCAAGACTAAGATAATCAAGAACGGAAATTCATTTTCTCACAGATCTGGAGGATGAGAAGCCACAAATCAAGGCACCACAGTTTGGTGAAGGCTTTCTTGTCTCATCTGTATGTGGAAGACAATAAACTCACTCTTTCTTGCATGACCCTACCCTTAAGATTTAATCATCTTACATACTGCAACTTTTACTGTTCTTATACTGGTTGTTAAGGTGAGGAGTAAAAGTATTTCAGTCATGACATAGATATAAATACATAAATTACACTAAGAATAGGATTCTCTAGAATGCAGGGATACTCCGAGTGCGGTGGGAGTATGGGAGCGGGTACTTTATTTCTTCTCCCTACCTGGGGGCATTCAGAGGGCTTTTCTGGATGAGGGAATGCCTGAGCTGATGCTTGAAGGACAAACAAGACTCAGCCCGAATGACGGATGAAAAGACGAGGACAGCATGTTCCGGCTGAAGGAAAACTACCACATTTGTAATGGTTGGGCGGAGATAAGAAGATGGTCTGCAAATGGTGAGGTTTGGGATTGAAGCACGTTTGTCAGCAAACTCACAAGCATCAGACTGGGAAAAGACATCTAGGGGTTAATCCAGTGAGTGACATGGTTGGATTACGATTTTGATCACTACTGGATACAGAACAAAAGATGGACCATGAGGAAGATGAGCCAAGACAGTTGCTCTTCCTCTTGGAAGCTGATGCTTATGAACTTGGAGAGTTGTGGGGGAAGAGGAAATATCTAGCAATCTGGTCACAGCAGCCTGGCAACTGGAGGCTGACAGCTATTCTAGGTACTCTCCCAACATCCCCTGTGGGAATGGCTTCAGTTTGCTTCCTGCCAAGGGACACCTTATCGACTGTATAAGTTGTGACTGGCAAGTGTACCCATCCCAGAAGGAACAAGGGGGTCCCACTCTACTGTCATGTTTAGGAGCCTAGAGAAGCTGACAGCAAGGAGCACTGAGATCAGCCCTAGCTGGATAATGATGGTACTGGTGGTTATGGAGTGGGCCTGGGCCTGTGGCCAAATGAGCTGGCAACATAAGCCTGGCCTTGGCCTTGGCCCCCTCAGCTCCATCTGTCTAGCAGTGGGTGTTAGCCCTCGAAGAGAACCAGTCTTCGAAGCTGGCAGTTCAGAAAAGGAGAAGAGCACACGAAAGAGGTACATACAAGGGTGAGATCGCCTGAAACGTTCAGAGCTGGAAAGCAATTCTTTAAGCACAGAGCCCACCCTTTGCTTGCTTTCTCTTTTATTTGCCACTGTTCCTCTTAAACAGATGCCAAATTTAATGAGTCTATAAAGACATTTTCAGAATGGCAAGGGAAAGAAAAGCTAATTCACCATGCCTTAAGCAAAAAAAAAAAAAAAAAAAAATGAATGAATTGCTCAAACAGCTGAAATGTCCAATGGTATTTTAAGGCACGGTATTATAGAATCAGAGATTCACAATCATGTTAAGAATAGTCTCTTGGCATTCTAAGATATAGAGTATGTCAGTTGCTTAATGTTCTAGTAAAAAGAGCCTTTTTTTTTCATGGAAACAGAAGTTCTAGATTTTAATATAATTCATTGGCATCTCTTAGATACCACAATGGCTAAAGTAGTAGATAGTAAAGTAAGAAGTAGTAAAGCTTAATTAACTAGGTTGGGAGTCTATGTGGATGGCTGGAGGCAGGAGGTCTTTGTGATGTTTTATCTAAACCACATATCTGTAGAACAGTGGCTTCTTAGAGGAATGATGGATGTCATTCCTCATTGAAAGGAGAAGACAGAAAACCAAAGCAGCAGATGCTGGATCCTGGGCCTTGTTGACTGGCTGATTGAGAGGGATAACGTCTGATGGACAATCTGCTTATGGGACTGAGGAGATGGCTCAGGGGATAAAGCCTTTGCTTTGCAAGCAAAAGGACCTGAGTTCAGATTACCAGGTTCTATGTAAAAATGCCAAGCGGCTATGGCATCCTGTAATTCTGGCCCTGAGGGGAAGAGCCTGGGAAATCCCAGAGCAAAGCTAAGAGGATAATCCAAGGATAAATCCCAGTGTTATTCTTGGGCCTCCACAGACACATACACTTAAGTACCCCATTGTGTGAACACACACACACACACACACACACACACACACACACACACACACACAGATTTCCTGCCGATAGTGCATTGAATTATCATGTTTTTGTTTGTTTGCATGTGTAGGGGCAGGGGACTTTGGGAATTACTCTGGATTGCTCTACCTCTTTATTATTGTGCTCTGGGGTTCCCCTTCCATGTATGCTATATATATGTTGCTTCTACCAACACTTAGGTTGCTCCTACATTTTGGCTCTTGTGAATTAATGCTGCTGCAAACATAAGTGTGCAGGTAGTTATTAATGTCTCTTCTTCCAATTTTGATGGCTTATGTCCACAAATGGAGTCAGTTCAGCATCTGGCAATTCTATGTTTAGTTTCAGACAAAAATTCCATAGACTGTGTTTAAATTCCCACCAGAAGCTTTAATCCTAGTTCTTCTATGTCCTTACCAACATTTTGTATTTCTATTTTTTTTTCAATGGTATCCATACCATTGGGTAGAAAGTGGAACGTGAATTTGGCTTTGATTTGCTTAGTGATATAGAGCATCTTTTCATGCACATGTTGGACATTTATCTTCTTTGGAGAAATGTCTTCCCATTTGTCAACTGACTTTTGCTATTGATATTGAATAGTTGCTCTTTATATATTCTGGATATTGAGCTGGGCAGATGGCTCAGGGTTTAAGCCTCTGCCTCACAAGCAGAAAATTCTAAGTTCAGATCCCAGGTCTCATGTAAAAACTCCAGGCAGAGATGGTGGTGGCATACACTTCTAGCCCAGGAAGGCAGAAAAACTCCAAAGCAAAGCCAAGAGGAGGTAATGCAATCCAGAGTGATTCCTGAAGTCACCCTTGGGCCTCCACAGGCACACACAGAGACACACACAAACACACACACAACGAAAAAAATTTAAATATATTTATTTTATGTATAATTTATATGTACTCTGAATATTAGCACCTTATTGGATATATGCCTATGATTTATTAATGTAAACATTTCTCCCCTTCCATGAGTTGTCATTTCATTCTCTTGATTGTTTACTTTGATGCACAAAATTTTTTAGATTGGATGAACACAAACTTATCTATTTTTCTTTGTTGTTTATGCTTTGGTATCATAACCAAGAAAACCATTGTCTAACCCAGTGTTATAAAACTTTCCTCTTGATTTTCTTTTATGAGTTTTATAGTTTTAGTTTTTTGTCCACTTTGTTAGCTTTGTATGTGCCAGGATAACAGTGTCATCATTTCACATACATTTCCAATACCATTTGTTGAAAAGATTTTCTTTCCTCCATTGAATGATCTCGGCACACTTGGCACAAATATCATTTTGACCATATGTGAAGCTTCATTCTGGGATCTCTGTTCTATTCCAGAGATCTGTATGTCTGGCTTGATTTGGTGCTATTGTAGTAAGTTTTGAAATTATGGAGAATGTGCAATCCCAATTTAACTTTTCTTTATTAATATTGTTTTGATTCCACATGAGTTTTAGGATGGAATTCTTTTTTTTCAATTTCTAGAGAAATGTTGTGCTCTTCATAGGGAATGTACAGACCCTGTAGATCACTAAAGAGAAGTGAAATTCTCAGATAGGCAGAATTTTATAACTTGCATTGAATGTGGCAAAAATGCTCAGTCAGAAGCTCACTTTGTATGAGTTCAGCTCAGCAGAGATATTTCTTCTAACTGAGACCTACATAAAAGGTTTTTTCTTAAATTTAACCTTAAGCTGAGGTTAAGTTTATTTATCTTTGGAAAGGCAGTTTTCTTAAGATGCTAGTCATAATGAGAATACATTTACCAGCTCTATTTTAATAGGCAGAAATGCCATACTAGCATTGCTTATTTTCATTTTTTCTTTGAATATTTCTCTTATTAAACTCTCAGGGTTGCTTAAGTTGCTTTAGGCTAAAAATAGTGCAGCTGCTATTGCTCTATACTGTTCCACATGGAAAACAGTCATCTGCAGCACAAGAAGAAAAAAAATCATTTTTTGAATGTGTTTTTAAGATTATGAGGATGCCATACTTGCTAACAAAAATCATTAAAGTGACAAGGCACTAAAATCTCTTGCATTAGGGTCATAGCTTTTATTTTTTCATACAGGCGGTCAGAAAGCAAGATTCAAGCTCCTTCAGCCAACACATTGTTGGTGATAGAGGTGAAGGACAGAAAATAAAAGATTAGCTCAGATTTGGCAGACACATAAGGCAAATCCAGCCCACCACCTGTTTTTATTTAAAAAAAATACTGGAGAATAGCCATTCTCATTCTTTTATACATTATCTGGAGCTGCAGAGTTGAGTAGTTGTGACAGGGACCATATGTTCCACAAGACATGGAATACATACTATCTAGTCTACTATGGAATACGTTTGTTGACCTCTGAACTATACTATTAAATGTGATGATTGAGTAATTTGGTTCATCCCTCTAATTTTAAAGATGATAAGAAAAACAAAGGCAGCGATGCCAGGCACCGACCATAAGAGTGAAGGGTCCCAGCCTGGAAGCATGGGGCAGAATACAAGAGATAGATGGACTTTCTGCCTCTTCTGAATCAGGCACAGTTCACAGAAAGGGAACGTAGAGAATGAAAGGTCTATAGCTTGTAAAGTCCGAGGCCTGTTGAGTTACAAGTCTCATTCTCCCAACTCTTGTGAAGTTCCTAAGAGAAGAGGATGAGGACAATATCAGGAGGGGAACTAAAGAGTGGGTACTACTTGTACTGGCAGGGGACCTTGTTGATGGCTCTGGTTCGTTAGAGCTGAGCCTTATGAACTATTAATTAAAATATAAAGCATATTACATAGTGAACCCATAGTAGAACATACAAAGTAGCAACAAGCATTTCATCCAAGGAGGGTGAGAGAAGTCTATAAACAAGAGAAAGTTTCCGAAGATGTGTTATCAGTCAGCTTCTCAAGAAGAAAACAGTCGCCCTAAGTTCAAGACTAAAATTGTAATAATCTCTAAGGAGAGCACTAGGATTGGGCTGTGAAAGCCTGGTAGAGTTGATAGCTTTCTTTATGCTTCTGAGATCAGGTTACAAAAGACTGAAACTTGTGTCTCTGAATCTCTCTCCTCCTCTCAGATCATCTGGTAAACTCTTCCTGGGTCTGTGGATGACTGAAAGAGGTCTTTTCATTTTCCTCTTTCTGATTCATACAGGAATCAAAGCTGAGTACTTCCATCGTCTGGCTTCTCAAGCCCTCATCCATGGAAATAGAACCAACTTCTTACTTTCATTTAAAACAGTTGTAGCAGACATTCAGGGGTGGAGTCCTGAGGATAATCCTTTTCTTGAATTATCTCTTTTGAAGGCAAGAAGTTCTTTTTAAAATATTTATTACATTTATTTATTTTTTTCCCAATCATACAAACTTAATAGGTACCCTGGTCCCCTCCCCAGTCCCCCTTGCACTCTTCCCCCCTTTTCCCCTTCCTTTCGCCCCCTCTCTTCCTTTCTCCCAATGCCCCCTTCTTCCCCCCCCCCATTCCCTGGAGCATCCTTTAGTGTGAATGTCAAACTTCCCTCTGTGTCTTCCACTCTGGTGAGGTGTAAGGACTCATGACATTGCCCAGAGCCCTTTCTTAGGCTCCCCTTCAGTATGGGAACACTATTATGACTGTTAGTCACTGAAGGCAAGAAGTTCTAATTGCTATTTCATTCTGTTTTTTTGGGGGGGGTGCTTAATAAATTGGAAAGTGATTCTGCAGGTTAGATGGAAGTCATGAATCTGGTCCTCGAATTACAATGCTTTTAGAACCCAAACTCAAACTTTTTTGTTAATTCTGAACAATAAAACATTGGGTGGGCTTGATTTATTTCTTTGAATGTAGATAGAAATCGTCTTTAGAAGATGAGAGTATGCAGTGCCTAGAGGCGCCTGTCCTTTAAGTCCAGTGCCCTAACTTTGATCCCTAGAATCCCTGGAACCCATGTAAATGTGGAAGGACAGAATGATTCTACAGGGTTGTCTTCTGTCCATAACATGTACCATGGCATGTGTGCACCTACACATACACACACATACACATGTATGCACACACAAACACATGCACTTTGTGCATACATACATGCATGCACAATAATATTTGCCTTGCCTTTTTTGTTCCCACTTTAACTTTTAAATAATGACATATCAGAGCTTAAAAATCAATGCCCCTTGACTTCATTGCTTAAAGGAAATGACAGGCATTATGGTATTTGGAAGTCTGAATCAAAGTCAGTATATTACCAGCATAAATTAATATGGGGATATTTGTTTATCATTCACTCTAAACATTTACTAAACTTATGCACTTATACCACTGGCTTGCTTTCATGAAGCACAAAAGGCTTCCCTAACATGGTTCATTACAGACCCAGGTGGAGCCAAGCTCAACAACAGAAGTACTTGACATGTTAAGTTACTTATTATATGTTTAAAAGGCTACAGGGATAAGTTTTTAATTTGTTATTAATTTTTATTTTATATTTTTAAAATCATTTTTTATTAATATTGTCTTCCTAATTATAAACACAATGGGTGATTATCTTTAATTCCCTTCCTACCTCCCCTTTACATGTTTTTTTAATTAGTTTTGTTTTTATTTTTACTCTTTTACAAACTCATACATGTAGAAAATGCATTTTGGGGCTGGAGAGGTGGCTCAGGGGTTAAGCCTCCGCCTTGCAGGCGGAAGGTCCTGAGTTCGGATCCCGGATCCCACGTATAGACGCCAGGCGGAAGCGGGGACGGCCTGCGCTTCTGGTCCTGGTAGGGCGGAGCTTGTGAATCCCGGGGCAGAAGGAGGTGGAGGCGTCCATGGTGGTTCGCGAATTCGTCCGTGGTTCTACACATACACAGACACACACACGCGCGCGCACATACACACACATATGCACACAGTTGAATAAATAATAATAAAAAAATTAAAAAAAAAAAAAGAAAATGCATTTTGATCATAGTTACCCCTTTCTCCCTCCCATTTTCCCTGGACGTTTCCCTAGCATGTCCACCTCCTGCCTTTATGTCTTAATTTTTTAAGTTTGACAATATAAAATAGTATGTAAGCAATAAAATACATTGAGGATATAGATAGTTATGATTGAGCTCCCAGTTCCACATGATTAAGAACACATGATAAAACTGAAGAATAGCAGTTTTATCCATCTTCTATGAGACTAAGTTCATAGTGTGAGCACACAAGCCCCAGCCCATGGGACGCCATCCCCACTGTGGGCACATGAAGCCCTGGCTCATGGGAGACTATCCTGATGTGGGCACATGGAGACCTGGCTCACAAGAGACCATTCCACTTTATGAGCACACAGAGCCCCAACCCAGGGAGGCAGTCCACATTGTGTATATATGGAGCCTACCCCATGAGAGGCCTTCATGTCGTGAGTACATAGATATGGAATCCAGGGTTTTGTTAGGCAGTGTGGCATGTTAGGGCTACTAATCATTCAGCTGTCCACAGGTCAGAACACTGAATGTAGAAATAGTTCCATCTCCTCTCTGCCACCATCTGATGCGCATGGGACACAGCAGCCACATGTGCAGTGTCTGTCGGGGAAGGGGGGACAGTGGTTTTGATAAGTTTAAAAAATTGATTCTTGCCATAATAAACCATTAATTTAGCCCTTACAATCATTGTTTGATATTTTTACTAAACTAAAAATGATTGATATCTACATTCCTACAGGGGAAACAGTTGTTCGTACATTTGTCTCATGAAGGGGTGGTATTTGAAAAATGATCAAAATTATAGGTGGGATACCATTTAAATGCAAATACCCAGAGCAGAACTTATATACACACTGTGTCAGCATGAAGCTGTATTATTTTATCAATATATAACCCAATAAAATTATTTTCATACAATATCCAGTAATTAAGTCATCTCTGGCATCAATAACTCTGGAGACTTAAAGCATAGCTTTCTTCATCTGTTACTTGCTTTTATTAACCTAGAATTCATCTTGTATCAATGTTGATTTTGAATATCTAGTTCTATTTAAAATTTAACAGTTAATGCTCTTTAAAATATATAGGTCACAATACTTGGAATTTTTCTATGCATGTTGTTATGCATCTGCCATGATACATAGGTGGAAGTCAGAATACAACTTCTTTCTCTCAGTGGGCATCCAAGGATCGAACTCAAGTCACCAGGTTTGCAAGTAGTTGCTTTACCCACTGAGCTATCTCACCAACCCCAGTGCTGGTATATTTTAACATGAGAGGTGAATCCATTAATCATCTGTTGGTGACTGGAGAGAGATGAAAAGTTTAGATATTATCTTTATCCAGATGGAGAGGAGGACTACTAATCTGAAATCCAGACTAACTGAAATCTGAACTTAATGATTATTGAAAAATATATACAACTTAATGACATTCTTAATATCAGTTTCTCTCAAAGTTATCTATGGATGTCCATGTATTCATTGGCATTGGGAATTCTGTTACCTTTGAAAGATAAAAAAAGATTTTGGGCATTCTGACACATTTCGTAGATAAAATTAGAATGAAGGGAAAATAAAACAAAAAAAATGCTGATTGCCAGTGGAGACAGAAAGGAGATTCATCATCACACTGTGAGATACAAGGACAAAACATGCTGGGCTATGTTACAGAGAGACATCTCCCTTCTATCTAGATCTGAGTGTGGAAGGATGAAGGTTGTACTTATTTACTCTTCAGGCTGCCACATGTTTTTAATGTCTCTTTACTACATGGATTTAAATGCATTAGGGTGATGGATGGCTGAAGGGGCAATGGAGGAAGCCAGAAGGAAAACTGGGAGACTTGTGCTTTTCATCTGTTTCATTTGCTTAGGTTTAGAAACAAAGTATCTTCTCAGCCTTAAAAAAATCATAGTAATGAAAAAATGCTAACCAAAAATAATTACAGCTACAAGTTGCAGAGATGTAGCAGGCAGGGGGGTTACATGGTGCATTGCACCATTGCATTTCATGTTTCCTATGTTTCCTCCATGCTTTCCAAACAAAAATTCTATTACAGAACTGCTCATTTAAGGTCCTGTTGCAGAAGCATCAAATGGACAATCCATTTTATTTGCAGTTTTAAACTTAAATGATGTTTTTTCTTCTTGACCTTGTTGGAGCTACTTTATGCCTGGAGACTGTGAAAAGAGTATTCCTGATTGCAGGGTGGCTCCCTTTCCCTCCTCCACTAAAGCTGAGCACCAACGATAGTGTGATTCTTGGACTTCTTGCAGGAAGGAAGGGCCTCCTTTCCCACTGATAGAACTATGAAGTTGAAATTGGCACCTTTCCCCAACTCTACCCCTCTGTTCTGGTCCCATCTAGTTACTCTATTCATTCTGGGGTCAAGTTCACCTTTTGTGTGTGTGTGTGTGTGTGTGTGTATGTGTGTGTGTGTGTGTGTCTGTGTATTAAAGGACACTTTGAGTGTATGTGCTTGTGAAGCACAAGGGTGACATTGGGAATCATTCTAGATTACTCTACTTCCAGGGCTGAATTTGTAGGCTGCTGCCATTTCCACCTGGCATTTTTCCCTGGGATCTGGGATCGGAACTCAGGTCCTTCTGCTTGGGAGGCAGAGGCTTACCCCCTGAACCATCTCTCCAGTCCCGTATACACTCCTTAATAAAGTATTAATTTACGTGTGTTTCTGGGGGCAGGGAGAATGATTTTCCTACCCCCAAGAAAGCTGAGTTACCCTGTTGATGCAGACACCTTGAAACTTCACTTGACTGTCCTGAGGGGAATAGGGCAGCAAAACAGATACATCACAGATGTTTCCAAAAAAGACTACTACCAAAGTGAAAGCCTAATAATATGGGTATAGAAATAGGTGCCCCAAATATCAAAGAAGCTTTGCTGTTTTCAGAAAACTTCATCTTCCTCCCTAGAAACTTAGATTCACTGTCCTTTAAGCTAAGTCACGTTGCATGTCTACTCTTCTCAATGAACTACCAGGGGAAGGCACCTGCTACACTTCCTGGATGCTTTCTCCTTTTGAGAACTTTCCATCTTGGGGTTCTTCCTTTTTTCTCCTAAACTTTGCTTTTGTTGGTGGTCATTAGCATGCTATTTTCTTTCCTCGGGTGCATTCTAGGATTTGATCTAATTGTCCTGCTGTTCGAGTGTCACTAGGCATTTTTATTGGGAAGATGAATTGGATAGGGGTCAGAGTTCAGCCAGAAGGCATCTGCTCGCTTCCACTGCAGAGCGGAAACACTCAGAGGTGATCTTTAATGAAAGCTTGGGGAACATCTGCACAGATCAGGGTGTCCTCCTCTACTTTTCCAAAGCTGAGGTGATCGGGAAAGGTGGCCTTTTTCTGGAGGGACAAGTAAAATGAACCCTAAGTGAGGATATCCATCCAGGAAGGTCTCTCTGCTTGGGATGTCTTTTTCTCCTATCTGGACAAAATAAAACAGAGACAATAACAGGAGGAAATAAAGTAGAAGCTTTTGAATCGGCCTTATCCATTGGCCTGTTTTGTGCTTAGAGCAATCTGGCCAAAGAAGTTTCCACTCCACTTGAAAAAACTCTTACCCTCCTGTCTCCTCTGGTCTCAGGTTACTGCATCACCAGGATCAGGTTCTCCTTACTGGAGGTGACAGTTCTTCCACTTAACCAAGGGGCCAGAGCCCCACTTAAAGAAGGCCTAGACTTGCCCTGGCATTTCAGGCACGTAGGACAATGGTCCCATTGTTTCTTTTGCCTCTTGAACAGGGCAAGTGTCTCTTCCATGGAATCCTGAGGCCCCAGGAGGGGAGTCTGGGGTCCTGGAGATTCACCCTCCTTCCTCTCCCCTGACCACCAAGTCTGTTCTGTTTGGGTGGACCCCAGAGGGACTTGTGTCCCCAACTCCACCCCATCCCCAGGCATCACAGAATAGAATTCGGGAGGGAACGAAGGAAACACAAACCAGGAAGCCGATTTTAGTTTAGGTACCACCTGCAGCCTTCGTTTCCTTTTGGATCTCTGGCTTGAAGAATGGCTGGGGTCCTCCGGGGTCCCCAGAAAGAGCCCTACAATCCATCCAGGGCGAAGAGAGCCCGGTGCTCTTCGAGGCTGGCAGCAGGAACAGTCTCCACGGCTGGGTGGGGATCCCGCCTTTAGCTTGCAGAGCCCGGGGAGTCCCGGAGTCCCCGCGCATTGCACACCTGGGCGGCGGGATTTCCCCGCCGTCTTCCGGGAACCCCGTGGAGCCCCGGGCGGCTCCGGCGGGTGGAACCTGGCTCTTCTCCCGCCCCAGTTAACTCTGCTCGCCCAGTCTGAGTGCCCAAGCGAGTGCTCAGCGTCTGTCTCTGAGCATGCGCGCCTCTCTCCCCGCCTCCCTGCATCTCCCGGGTGCCCCCTCCCCTCCAGCCTTTTGCTCCTTTCCTTTCATTAAACAAACAGGAGATCCTGAAACCTGGACCCCGCGCCAGGAGGAGGCGGCAGAGGGGGCTGAGCGCGGATGGGTGCCGAGGGAGATCTGTGATCCCGCTTTCCCCGGCCCGCGTGCGCGCGCGTGTGCGTACACACACACACACACACACACACGCACACACACTAGTCACACACTCGCACAAACACACGCTCGCACACGTCCGCGCCGCGCGCTCGCCCGCTCGCTCTCCCACGCAGGCGGAATGCAGCGGCGCCCGGGGAGCGAGTCTGCAGCCGCTGCCTGAATGCACCTCGCTGCCCGCAGCCGGACGGCCCAGTAGGGCGCAGTCGAGGACGCTCCGCCACCGGAGGTGAGTGTGGCGCCCGCAGCCAGCGGCCACTCCGGGACGTGGCTGCTCCTGATCAGCTGGGGGACAGGTGGCCCATCCCCGGCTTGCGGGTTTCAAGGTGCACATAAGGGTACCTCTCAGGCAAAGCGGGAGGAGAGGGCGACCCCCTCCAGCGAGGTGTCAGATGGACCCAGCAGAAAGCTACCCCTTTTCCGCTCGCTCGTAAACTTTCCTCCGCTGTCATTTGGGAAACGTGGAGACAAAGGGGGCGTGGAGGCTCTCTCCGTCCGATTCCATCCTTCCCACTGCACTCCGGCTGAGATTCGAAACGGTGCGCGTGGGTGGGCGTGGGGGCTCCGGGTTCCCTGTAGGGAGTTGATGCCAAATCTTTCTACCCGTTGGAGAGATTGGGATATCTTACCTCCCAGCTCTAAGCTTTTAGATAGATTTTTGCCTCAGGCGTTGGCACCACCGAGCCGCAGGCTGGTAGTAATAATGTGCGGGATGCCACCTGGAGAATCCCTAGGCTTTCCCATTCAGCTCCAATACTACAGGCTGCAGGGTGAGGCTGGGGTCAGTGCTTGGGATGAATGATGAGTTACTGAAAGGCTCCCCATAATCACCTCCTAGAAACGCCGGGCGCCAGAATCTCTACTCCCCTGGGGGAAGGTGCTGCATTCACACGCATTGCTGAAGCGGCACTGGGAGCTGTACTTGCGGGGTTGCTGTGTTGGGGCAGTGGCGTTGGTGAAAATGGGGCTTTATTTTTGCCCTGGATTTTATGACACATGTATGGTATGTGTGAAGGATTCTGGGTTATTATTTGTCTTTGTGGGGAGATCGTTTTTCTTTCAACCTCTTCCTTGGAGATATTTTGCTGGCTATCCCCCCCCCAACTAAAACCCGTGGACCCGCGCGATTGTACCTCTTTTTCACTGGGAAAAAGGTCCTGAGAAAAGGATTTCCTACAAAACCAGCTCTGTGGAGATCGTAGAATGCAACGAACGCTGCTGTCCTGCGTGCACTTGGGGGAAGCCTCAGTTCTAAGGTCCCTTTGAGGTAGTGAATACTGAGTCCGCAGGTGAGGCCGCCAGAGCCAGGACAAAGAGGAATAGTAGTAGGACAAAAGGTGATCATTTAGGGGAGATATGTCCAGAAGCCAATGAAAGCAAGAGCTGAGGATCTGCCTTTGGCAGCCTTCGCTGTATTCTTACTGCCTCTTTTTCCTGATGTGGTTAGCAGTTCCCGTTCAGAGTATAGTTTGGAGATTCTGGCTTATCACATCTGGAGCATACAAAACTTGATCCATCCTGGGCTTACCTTTGGCATCATCTCAGTTTGGTTCTTTGTGAGTTTCTTCACTTTGACATATGTGTGTCTAGAAAGGTAAGGATTGGTGGTGTATGGAAAGTGCATTTTTGTGTCTTCTATTCTATAGAGTCTGAAATGTGTAGGGAAAGATGTGTGGATGCTGGCAGAAGGAAATGGTGGATTCTCAGACCCAGTACTTGGGAGGATTGATGGTCAGAGAGCCTCTGATCATTTTGATATGAGACAGAAAACCTCTCTCTCTCTCTCTCTCTCTCTCTCTCTCTCTCTCTCTCCTTCTTGGGACAAGGGCCTGTTTTGCTTTGAATGAGTTGTGACTTTGAAGTGGGAGAAAGCTTCATTGGGAAAGAACACATATGAAGGAGTCCTTGTCTCAAAAGCTAGCACAGCCTAATGTGGAGAGGCTTTGGAGAAGGAAGAAAAATGAAAGGGAGGAAGCTGAGAAAGGGATGTATTGACTCAAACAGGCTGGCTTCATGATTCTGGGAAGACAAAATCTGAAAGTGTTTTTTTTTCCTTCAAATAACTAGTGAAGAAGAAAAGACTTTCCCAGAAATATTCCCAAATTGAAATTGGCATAGTGGGGTTTTAAAAATAATTGCCGGCATATGTCCTTTTCACTTCATGGTGAATATTCTCATCATTATCCTTGCAAATCTTAGCAAGGAAAGATTGAGATTTTTTTTCTTTCTACTAGATTTATTTGCCTTGTTAGTGTGTATTTCCTCTTTCTTCTTCTGTGAGATCACTTTGTTTTGATCATACACAGATTCTGTTGACAAGAGCTTATTGATCACATGTCCCATATTTAGTATAGAAAGTCATAGGAAAATATATAGAACATATATAGCTCTCCCTGCAACCAGCATGTAATAGCTCTTTATATGTGTTATACACTTCATTTCCTCCTCCTGGATTTTCTCAACATTTGGAAAACATGCATCAATCAGCATGCTCAGGAGGTAAGAAGGAACAAAACCAAACACAATGCAAGAAAGTGAAAGCTGTTTCCTAACCTTTAAGAGCGAGGAAGCTACCTATGGTGTCATGTACTTACCTGTTACACATGCAGAGTAAATCAAGTATCAGTAGTCCATCCATGCATAGCAGTGACTATTTTTTTCCTCCCCTGGGGAATTTGAGCAGGTGACTATGGATAATTTTGAAAATACTTTACAGGTATGGAAAGATCAAAAGGACATTCTCACACAGAAGCCATGTGTGAGAACTTGATATAAATTAGGGAACTGTAAGTCATCCCACGTGTAGGAAAGAATAACACCTGGGTGACACTAATGAGCAAATAATGCTATGGGGTGAGTGGATAAAGATATGGTCAGGTTACCATGAAAGTACTAAGGGAGACCTTTAAGCAAAGGGAATGTAGAAGATCAAAAAGGTTTCTCAGGGAAGCTGATATGAGTTGAGTCTTGAATAATGGTGAGAAAAAGAGAAAAGGTGGAAAGCTGTGTGAGAACTGGAAGTGGTTTTATGTAGTTGCAGCCAGAGATAAGAAGATCTTAGGAGTAAACAGCATCATGTCAAAGAAATAAGCAGAACCACGGCAAATGGAGTAAGAAAGGGAATTATCGGGAAAATACCTAGAATGACATGAGGGGATGGGATATAGAAGGGAAAAAGGGACTTAGAGAAAAGCCCTAAGATTGTGGGAGATAACCCCATAGGAACCACAGATGCTAATATTATGTCAAAAATGTCTTATTGGGCTGAAGAGATGGCTCAGGGGTTAAGACTCTGTCTCTTAGGCAGAAGGTCCTCAGTTTTGATTCCAGGTCACACATAAAAATGCCAGGCGGAAACAGTGGCAGCCTGCACTTTTGGCCCTGGTGGGTGGAGCCTGGGAAATCCCAAAGAGAAGCAAAAAAGAGGTAAAAACAATCCAGGATGATTCCAAAGTCACTCTTGGTCCCCCACAGGGACACACAATGCCCTCTGACACACACACACACACACACACACACACACACACACACACACCCCACACAAAAAATAAACAAATAAATAAAATAAAAAAGTCTTATAAAGACTTGTAAAGAATGGGCAGCCCCTATGCAGGAGAACATAGAGTGAGGAAAACAGGGCAAAATGAAACAAAACTCAAAAGCCCAGAGCCGATCCACTTCATACCTAGTGACAATTAGAGATATACTAGAAGTAACAGGAGTGTGGCACTTACTGATAAAATGTTGGTCAGAGAGGTCTCAAAGGTCCCCAAACAATATAGGCTTTTGCTATTGCTCTCCTAAAAAAATCATCAGTAAAACCCTCTTATTGAAGATGCAAAACAAATGAATCATAGAACATGGGCACAATATATCAAATTGAACTGGTCTGAAGACCTCCTCTTTGCTGGATAGCTTACACAGTACCAGGGAATACTGTATAAGCTACAGGGGGAGAGAAATAATCACAGGCCTCATCAACTCATGATATCTGCAAGTTGCAATAAAAAGTCACCATGGCAACAGGTGACCACCAGTGTAATCGTGGCATGATTTTCAAAGAGACAACCAACAGCTTTCTTTTTTTTTTTTTTAACTCAACAGCTTTCTGATTGAACTCAAGTTACACATTCTTGTTACTGTCAACTAGAATAAGAACCTAAAAATGGAAAGAAATTGATCAATAGAGAAAAAACAGCCTGTGAACATATAGATAAGAAGACAGTGCACCAAACTGCTCTGTAAATATTTGAAGAGCACTTAGCACTCAGCCTAGAAATCTTCTACAAAGAGATAGAGAATCTTAACACCTTGACAGGATAGAGCCCAGGCCAGTAGAAGAGCAGTGAAGAGGACAACAGCGGCCAGCCATAATGCAGTTTACCAGTGACCAGCACCCAGAATCAGGCCATTCTAATCTCTCCCTTTCCTAAGGCTTGGGGAACCTCATGGAAAAGGGAGGGGAAAAATTGTTAGGGCCTAAAGATGGGAAGGTCCACTGTTGGACAAGACATTTCATTCACAGCAAGGTTGCTGCATCCAGAAACTCACAACAGTGAGACTTGTCCTTACCAGACCTGCATAATGACTGAAATACCAACATGCTCCCATAGAGAAACTGAAAAGAGATAAGAACACACAGGGAAAACCTTAAGGACTAGAGCAGGATGGGTGAAGGGAAACCCCCCCTATCAGTGGGTTGTCCTGAGAAGAAACAACTTGATATTCCAAAAAGGCCTGACCCTTCACAAGAGTACACAAGCCAGAGGGAACCCTGCGCTCCATAAAAGTGGCCAGGTAGGAGGGTGGGAAGGAATGGAATAGATTTATAGGGAAAAGGAGGGGAATGGGAAGAAGGTGGGATGGAGGGAAACAGAGATTAGTATTCATTATGCTTGTAAAACTAAAAAAAAAAATTTAAAAACAAGTTCAACAGAAATTTGATGCCCTTACCAACACTGACACCCCAAAGGACTTCCTACCAGCAACTAAAAGTGCAGGGGAGGGTGCAGATCAGAGTGAGATGGGTGAAGGGACGCGAGGGTGGGAGAAGATGTGTGGATAGTAAGAGTGGGAGAGAAAGGAAGGGGAGAGGGTATCATGGTAAAGACAAGCCCATTTTGTTTGTAAATAAATAATTTAATTAAAAAGAATAAAAAGAAACCATAAAACGGAAATAAGCAGGAATCTATTGTGAATAGAACTATTCCAAGCAAGAAAGCTTCAATTTTTAATAAAAGATTAGAAGTGTCTGAAGACTGAGAGAGTTTGAGACATGGTCAGATTTGCATTAAGGAGTGACAGCCATGATCACAGTGTGGAGGATTAAGTGTAAGTGTGAGGCTGAGAGCTTATTGTGGAAATATAGGTATGAAATGTTGGTGGAGATGGAGTAAGTGTAGCCAAGAGTTGTTATATCTGGGAAACAAGAGCTAGACATAAAACCTGCGCATCTCCTTCCCTTTCTCCTGCATTTCCTTCTACTTCCTCAGCATTCACTTGCAGACTTTCTTTTCTATTTTGCTAGGAAAAGGTGATCATCGCAGTGTCTTCAGCATTCAGCACAGTCCTGGCATAAAACCAGGGTCTATACACATTTGTTAAATGGATGATTAAATAGGTGAATGGGAAATCCAACCACAAAGAGATGATTCTACATTAGGATGATATAACAGTTATTCTTTACTATTGCTGTGAGAGAGCACCCAAAGTCAAGCAACTTAAGAGAGAAAGGGAGGTTTATTCGGCTTACAGTTCCAGAGGGAAGGTACAGTCTCTCAAAGCAGAGGTGGCATGGCTGGCTGGCCAAAGCTGGAGGAGGCTAAGTCACCGCAGACATCTTAGAAGCTGAGAGCTGCAAGACTGCTTGCTGCAAAGGCAGACTTCTCCTGGAGGTATGGTGGGACTAATCCACCTCAAGGCCTACCCCTTGTGACTGCCTTTCTCCAGCAAGGCTCCACCTCTCAAGGTGACATAACCTTGCCAAATACATGAGACTGTGAGGGAAACATTTCAAACCAGGACACTCCACCCCTGGTCCCCCCAAGCTCATTGCCATCTCATTATGCAAACCATACTCAGTTCAACTTTAAAAGTCTTCATAGACTACATCAGTAGTCCCAACACAGTCCAAAATTCCAAAATTCAAAGCCTCCTGTAAAATCAAAATACAAGTTACATACTTCCAACATACAATGGCACAGAATAAACATTCCTATTCCAAAAGGAAGGAATGGAGGCATATCCAGGAAAGATCGGTCCATAACAAGACCGAAAACCAGCAGGATAAACCCCAAATCTTGTAGATCCAAGTCCAACAGGTGAGCCTCTTGTAGAAATCTTCTCAGTTCCAAAGGGCTTTGGTTCCATCCCTCCAGTGCAGCTGGAATACATTGGTCTCTTGAGCTGACTCCTCCCAGGGTATACAGCTTTCCTTGTCAGGTGTCCCACGTTGTCTCTGGAATCTCTAACATCTTTACTTCTCAGTGGCAAACCAGGCTTTAACTTCACAGCACAAACTGCCCTTCTTGGGCCTCTAAACTGCAGGCTTCTTGCCTCATGATGCCTGGATTCTGCCAATTTTTGAAATCTTGGAGGAGGACTCCATGATCTCCTCTCTCTTGCATCCTTGATGCCTCTAAAACCAGAACTACATGGATGACTTTGCCAAGACTGGCCCCTTTGAATCACAGTTGATTCTGCTTCTCTATGTTGACCATCTCTTTCACTCCTGGGCAGTTGCTTTGTAAGAGAAACCAACTCTTGCTTTGGAACTCCACCCTTTAGCTCCAGTCTTCTGAAAGGATTTGCATTCTTATGAGTGGGAGGCTTCCCTGAGGATCTTGCCTTCAAGCTAGGGCCTCTCCTATTATTCAAATTGAGAGCAGGCTTTGATTTACAAATGGAGCTAATCTCTTCAACAGCCATTTTGTTCTCTGCTTCTTCCAGCCTGATTCTTTGCTCTTTTTCATAACTCTGAAGACAACTAAAAAGTAGCCATATCACATTGTCAAGACTACATTGCTTTGAAATTTCCCCAGCCAAGCACTCCACTTTAACTTCAGGCAAGCTTTCAGGATGAGGGTAAACTTCACTATATTCTCGACCAACACATGGCTCCATGTGTCACTCATCCAGTTGCAAACACAGTCCCTTTTCCCCTCTGGACCATCACAAGCTGGGCTTCCACTGCCTGTGTCTCTCACAGCATTGCTCTCCTCTGAGCTGTCATAAGAAAAGCCCATTTTGCCCCCTCACCAAGATGCAAAGACTTTCCCAGCACAAAGTCCCAAAGTTATCCGTATTTCTCCCAACAATCAGTTCCAAAGGCACACTAGCCACATCACAGTATTGGCCATACTTCTGGGCACCAACTTCTCTCAGCTTCACAAACAACTTCACCTTGTGGTACCACTTGTTCTTAATCTCACAGCTATACCCCACTATCTGGTACCAATTTCTGTAACAGTTACTCTTTACTATTGCTGTGAAAGAGCACCCAAAGTCAAGCAACTTAAGAGAGAAAGGGAGGTTTATTCGGCTTACAGTTCCAGAGGGAAGGTACAGTCTCTCGAAGCAGAGGCGGCATGGCTGGCTGGCCAAAGCTGGAGGAGGCTAAGTCACCGCAGACATCTTGGAAGCTGAGAGCTGCAAGACTGCTTGCTGCAAAGGCAGACCTCTCCTGGAGGTAGGGTGGGACTAATCCACCTCAAGGCCCACCCCTTGTGACTGCCTTTCTCCAGCAAGGCTCCACCTCTCAAGGTGACATGACCTTGCCAAAGACATGAGACTGTGGGGGACACATTTCAAACCATGACAGATGATAAGAACTAAATCATGACCTCTGATTATCCAAGGGGATCCACTTTGGTGGACCCAGTGACAAAAATGCTCCAGGAAGACCACAAATCAAAATAGGAGCATGCTTCCTCAGCCACTTCTATGGCAAACTGTCACTTGAAAGAGCCACTAACAAATAACATTGGGACATAACTTTTTAATGTTTAGAAAACTATATATTATTTCATTTTGGAATGCAATTATACAATTAATAGTTACACAATTAGTTCCCAACACATAGTAGTTGGCAGTGAATGTCCTATTCTTTTTTCTTTTACTGACATTTCCTGATTTCGTATACTTTGTGAAATTTGAAGAGCTCATGCCATCTTGGCATAGTAGGATGTGGACCTGACAACCATGATGTGGGCATCCACAGTATAGGCTGAGCATCTAGCAGTGACCCAAGCCCAAGCATCTTGTGTTTCAACCTGGAAGTCCTAATATAAGATGTCAGCATGGAAAAAAGCAGTTTGATTTCATACTGAGTAAAAGGGCAAAGGGGAAGGAATGATGTTTGGCAGGTGGGGAGATGGTGGCAGGGGAAGAAGGAGCAGATTATCCCAGGAAGGTGAATGACATTGTGTTTTGTAGAAAAGGAACTGGAGAGCATCTTTGAAAGCGCTTGGACACATTCAAGGTACAGCAACTTCACAGTCAGTGACAACTCTTGTTTGCATTAAGGATTAAAGGGGAGGATGGAAAGAACAGGAGATCTTCAATCCAGGGACTATATCTCAGCATCCAGCCACACTGAGGTATAAAGGAGAGAGACAAGCTCTGGTGACGAACATAGGAGTGGGTTTCTCAATGAGGGTGGAATGAAAGGCAAAACTTAGGGTCGTCATGGGAGGGATGGTACCTGGATGTTGCATCTCATTTTCCCCTGCATCATGTGTGACTCCTTTCTTCATTTTGCAGTCAAAGTGCTGAGCTAGGTCTCAATGTCTTTGGCATGGGTATACCCTAGTCAGTGTCAGGCAAAGTTCTAAAATAATATCTGATGATCTGGGTCTCTTCATTAGATGGGTCAGCTAGCAAGATGATTTCAAGGAAAGCGCTCTGAGAGGACTGAATGTGGAGAGGTGTATAAAGAAAAAGCAGTTCTCTGGTGACCACCAGGAAAGCAGTTTTAGTACGGCAGCATACTCAGAAGACACATTTCAGAGTTTGGAGGGGAGTGTAGGAAAAAGCATTCAGGCAGTAAGCATCCATCTGTCATTTTTGAAGTCTGGTGGGGGGAAAGAGTTATGGGACTATTGGGAGAAGATGTAGTGAGCTCAAGCAAGTTCTTATCAAGGAAGAACAGATTGTGGAGAGCTAATGGCTAAGAACAAAAGGTGTAGGGAATGAGAGCAGCAGAGGGAGGAGAGGATAGAGGGAAAGGGGTGAGGGATGGGGAAGAGGATGCTACCATCCAATGCATGAGCAGGACTTATGTGCAGACATGAGATGCTCTTTTCTCTGCTACTAGGCAGGTGTTTCCTAAAGCTCAGACATTCACCTTCATGCTGTCACTGGGTGGAAGGGGCGATGAACCACATAACCTGTTGGTTTGTGGAGAGACGTGGCGGAGGGCACAGGCCCTAGCTCTAAAGAGGCTGTTGCCTGAATTCATTTCAGAATCAGAATTAATTGAATTCTTAATTCTGTCTCTGTCACTTATCAGTTGTGTGACTTTGGGCACATGGTATACTTCTCAGTGCTTCTAATGCATGCTGTGCTTATGACAGCAATCATGATGGAGCATGTCATGCAGGATTATGGAGACCAGATGAGTTAGTTCCTTATTCAGCTTGGTGCTGAAGAGTAAGTGCTCAGTAGATGGTTGGCATTATATGTGTGACAGTGAGGTAAAGCATACAGTTTTGACTATATGCCCAGGTCTGTAGAGATGTATGCTTTGGTGCCCATTAATTTTTTTGATTATTTATAGATAGTTGACTCACCTCCTAAGTGTAGGAGTTAAGTCATCAGGCACAAATGTGGCAGGAGGAGCAGGCCAGCTCAACTGTCACAACTTAGGTGGGACTGACACATGCTGGGACTGTTTGATAGCTATATTAGACTAGATGTCTGCTCTCCACCAGGGACTGGGAAGTGACTCTGGGTTGCTGTAGGAATCCCCTCCTCTGTGCTTTCAATGCCTGATTTAGTGCTTGGCAGACACTAAGTGCTCAGTAAACACTTTGGGTTGCAGAGTGATGTGAATGAATGAATCTTGCCCTTTTGAGACACTGATGATACCCCGCATAAAATGCAGGTTCATGCTATTAAAAAATAAGACTCCTTCAAATTTAATGAGTCAAAGTCAGTTATCTCACCAGATTTTCAAGGGAAATGTGATGAGGAGCTAGGAACCAAAGAAAGGCAGTAATTTTTCATAAGGCCAGTAGTTACAATCAGTAAGTGATGTTGGCACCTAGAGTGACATCTGGGGGTGACATCCTTTCCTGATTTCTGACCCAGATCCTACCCAGTGCTGAAATCAGAGGGAGATGAGGGAAGCAGATAATCCCAGTGTTGATGTCCATCTTTCCTTAAAATTTGAATTATAATACAATTTTAAAAATCAAGCACGAATTTTGAAATATTGCACTAAAACTTCTCTTTGATATTGAGGGTTTTTTTGTGGGGGGAGGTGCAAGAAAACCTGAATATTTTGCCTGATACAAACAGTTCATTCACTGCTCTTCCCACAAAGATAAGGATATATCCTGCTCTCCCACTAGGCTGTAAAAACACAGCACTGTGTATAGCAAGTACCTTCATTGAAAACATCGAAGGAACCATTGTCTAGTATGGTGGTAAGAGCTGTTAACAAACATTCCTGACCTGGCTGGTGCGCTCACCAACAAACATTACATTCAATGGAAAAGCCAGAAGAAAAAAAACGAGGGCCAAATCAAGCTCCATCTACCTGCCATCTGTTTATCTCTCTGTCTCAGGACTGGAGGGAAATGATGAGATTGTCTGGACCAGTCCATTGGCAAATCTATGCATGTGGTTTTATTACTTGTATGCTTTTGTGGCTTTTGAAGACTACAGCTAGCAAAGGGGAGAAAATTACTGCACCTGTCAATTTAGCTGGTTTCAGATTATAGGGCTGTTGTCCAGTATGGAATAATTGAGGTCAGAAGGTAAAAATCACAGAGCTTGGAAATTAAAAAAGAAAAAATAATATTAAGAAGCACATGAATGGAAAAAATAAAAATAAATAAAGAAGGGAAACTTTGAATGTATGCTAGGTACCACGCAGGTACTACCATGGGCTGTCTAGTGAGTTTCATGCATATTAACCCTTTAAGTTTTGTAACACACCATTAAGTTGTTACTGATCTTCACATTTATTAACTGAGCAAAGTCAAGCAGAAAGTGGAGCTGCTAAGTTAGTTTTGCATTCAAACTCTGGTCTCCATTCAATGTTGCTGGACATCCGAGTGTTTGGATGCCTAGGCTTGGAATTTCAGATCATCCTGTAACCTTTCTGCTCCCTGTGAAACCTTAGGTGATAGGCTTCAGTGGCCGTTTGTGGGTGTTAACTGGGAGGGAAGTCAGTGGTCCACTATGTCTTCCATTTATGGTGCCTTTTACCTTTTCTATTCATCAGTAACAGCGTGGTGTAGAGATGCATACTCATAGGGAGTAAGTATGCTCCCCCTTGTCTCCCACTCGTGGCTCTCACAAATTTTCAAATGACCTGAAAGCATGTACTTCAGATTGCCTCAATTACATCAGAAATGGCCTTTTCTTCCTGCATAATGTCATCAAGTGTTCTAAGAGATGCTCCCAGACAGTCTGATGAAAAGGTGATTCTGTTGACTAGAGCAGCATCTGCCACGAGGAAGGGTAATGTCTTTGCACGGTTGACCGGCAAGGATTTCTGGGGTGCCCTTTTTATTGAGATTTCTGATGAGAAGCGTGGAGCAGTGACCCTCTCATCAACATTTAAATTCAATGAAATACACAATCAAGTGGAATCATATACAATTAACAGGAGTCGTCAGGTTGAAGCTGCCCAGCTCGGCAGCTCTGCCAGCGGAGCGTGGTTTATCTCATCTCCCAGCCTCGCTCACTGTTGCTTCCAGGCAAACCCACAGGGTCAAATGCTGTGATAATCAATCCACAGCCTTCTCTCTTGGGGGTCCCAGGAGCTGATAAAAAAAGAAAGGACTTTTTCATTTACACTTGTATCAACAGGAAGAAAACATCATCTCTAGAAAAGAAAATGTAGCATTACTGGATTTTTTTTCCACCTGCAGTGTGAAAGCAAAGAAATTCCTCTAGGCTTGAGAAAAAAAAAATCTATGGGGCCTTTCCTCTTTTTTTTTTTTTCCAAATGGGGTGACATATGACATATGACACAGGCTAGTTCTCTGGCCAGGCTAGTTTGGGACAATCAGAGTACTGTATTTTGTTAGCTTAAAAATTAATCAAACTGGGCTAGGGAGATGGCCCAGGGGTTAAAGCCCTTGCCTTGAAAGCAAAGAGAACTGAGTTAAGATCAGATCCCATGTAAAAATCCTGGGTGACCTGCAATTCCAGCCATGGAAGGCAGATCCTGGGAAACCTCAGAGCAAGTAACAAGGAGGTAGACAATTCAGAATGATTCATGATGTCATTCTTGGGTATCCACAGGCCTACTATGCTCTCAAGTGCCTCTTGTACACACACAGAAAAATCAATTAAAGCAATTATGCATGTATTATATATACCAAAGTACCTGGTAGAGAAAGGAAATATTATTCAATTCAAATTTTTACCCTGATTTCTTTTTCAGAAAACTATTGAGTTGTTTGGTATATGTTCCTCCAACATCTGGTGTTCATCAACCCTATATGTATTACCCTTCATTTGAATGGTGGGATTATACTTTATATATTGTTTTACCAATTGTTTCTAGTTTCAGTTTCAAACAGAAGCTATTTCTTTTGATTAATAAACATTTGTTACCTAGATTACCTTTTTTTGAATGGTGGGATTATACTTTACATATTATTTTACCCTTTGCCTTTAGTTTCAGTTTTAAACAGAAGCAATTTCTTTTGATTAATAAGCATTTACCAAACACGACTAGTGCTTGAAAAGGAGAAGTGCTGCTTTAATTTTAAAACAGAAAATGTCTAAAGATCAAATGCTTTCTGAGTATCTTGTAGAGGCCACCTATTATGCCACGTGATGTGGAAGAGTTCACATCCTAACAAGAGATACTATAATGAGGGCACTAGATTTGAACTTAATCCATGGCAACAGCTGTCAGTTCTCCTTGACTCATAAAAATGGACTGAAAGGGACAGTCCATACCAATTGTTGTACTTTTTTTCCAGATGAAAAAGATGAGGTCCTTTGAGGTTAAGTGACTTGTCCAGGGTCCCACACTTGATGACCCTGGGCGGGGGGGAGAAAGGAGACAGACTGTTTTCTAGCCTGGTAAACCAGAATGGGTTCCATTTTACCTGACTGCAAAACAACTCCCACATGGAAGGAAGAAGTAGGGAACTCATGTCATAGACACTAGCTTGAGTGACAGGTTGCTACCAAATTCAACTCATGCTTCCTGTAAACATGATCCCTCAGAGTTTCTGCAGACCTCTGCGCTCCTCATCCCATTCCTGCTCCACAGTCTCCTCTAAGGACCTCACATTAGCATAATACCGATGATAAGGCAAGAGATGTAAAATAAGATATGACCCAAGTTGCTCAGGGAAGGTGTGCGTTCATCTAGAAACCTGTGACTAGGAGTTTAGTTTCTAGTTTGGCTTCTTGCCAACTTGAACCTTAAGGAATGAATTCCTGAATAGCTGCATTCTACCTGCCAGCTTTAACCTATTCAGGTACTTGACCTTATGCTAACATAAGGAAAGTTTTGCCCATGCTAGGAGTGCAAATACCATAATGATTCTTAAAACAGGCTAGTTCTCTTTCCCTGGTCTGTTGGTTAAACAACTTGGATGTGGTGGTTGGAGAGAGTTGAGTTCAAGCCCTGACTCAATCATTCATTTGTTTTGTGGTCTGAGGTTTTAGTCTTTTTGTTGTTGTTGTTGTTTTAGTCTTTTTCTGTCTCAGATCTCTCATTCATGAGAGAGAACCTGAAAGTCTCCACTTTCCCACAGAGATTTATTTTTATAAGGAATAGATATGTCTTAACACAGGTTCCAAAATGTAATAAGGACTAAATAGAGGGAAACTACTATTCTCTTTAATTATTTATGTTAGTCTCAGGACTTAGCACTGGTACTTCTTCAAAACCATATAGCTGTGGAATCTTTTCATGCTAGATGGTTATGTTTTCCTCTACAACACTTAAGCTTCCTTTAAAAAAAAATTCCAAGACTTAAACCAATGAGTTGCAAATATAGGTCATTGTGTTGTTAACAACAAACTTTAGTCAGGTCTTTGTCAAAACATCACCTTTGGTCATTGCTGACCCATGAACTGTAGAATTTAGAACACTAGCAAGAGGTGGTCTGGCAGTTTGCCTACATATTGCCAATAAATTTATGACCAATAGCTTAGGGGAACAAGCTGGCTTTATTCTGGCTTATGACTGATTGTCCAGCTATAGTTGCTAGTCCAACTTGATCAGAGAGTTCATGCTAACACTAGTAGCTGAGGGAATTGGCCATACCATATCCAAAAGGATTACTGAGAGAAGGGCTGTCATAGTTAGGCACAGGTGTCAACTTGTCTGTTGAGGGTTTGAGCTCTGGGCACATTTGTGGAAAATTAATGATTGAGTTAAGCCTAGAGCGAACCTGAAGGAGATTGTCTAGCTGATGGGGAAGACCCAGCCCTTGGTGGGTAGGATTAGGTCCTGGAAGAAATCATGGAGAGCTGGCTGAGAGAGTTGGCATCCTTCTGCATACTTGGCCAGACATGCTAGTCTGGCAAGTAAGGATAGTCTATCTCTCAGCCATTATGTGGTGATGATGTGGCCAGTTCCCTTGGCCCTGGTGTTGGTGCGTGCTCTCCCGTCAAGCTGGACTAAGAACTGTAACCAGTAATCATAAGAGAGAATAAACCCCTTGTTCCCTTAAGCTGTTTGATGGTGATTTATCAGCAGCCATGCAGGCAAACTGCAACAAAGGCTAAGCTCTCTTGCCAGACTGCAAGTCTGCCCAAGTATGCTAAAGAATGCCCACTCACAGCTTCTGCCATCTTTTCCACCTACCCAGGGAATGGTCCCACCCACTATGTACTTAGTCTTCCCACATCCATCCATCAATCAATCAGACACTCTACTGCAGGCTTGCTCGGGGCCTGCGTTAACTAGTAATTCTTCACAAATGTGCCTTCAATTGTCAAGTTGATACTTATATCTAACTATCACAGGTGAGAAGATGAAGGAATGTGACCAATATATGAAACATTAAAACTCTAGTTCTTTAAAAATTAAACCCTGGTGCTTTATCCCTGTACTCCCACTCTTGTGGAAATACTTAAAAATTGAAAATATATTATTTATTTCTTAAACATGAAGATGACATTATGAATCTTTATTGGTTAAATATAGGTATTAGGTATCAGCTTCCTTAGTTTTACTGGTAGGTTACCCTGATGTGCAAAATACTTACAGCCTTGTACAGAATCATACTTGGCCAGACATGCTAGTCTGGCAAGTAAGGATAGTCTGTCTCTCAGCCATTATGTGGTGATGATGTGGCCAGTTCCCTTGGCCCTGGCGTTGGTGCGTGCTCTCCCGTCAAGCTGGACTAAGAACTGTAACCAGTAATAATAAGAGAGAATAAACCCCTTGTTCCCTTAAGCTGTTTGATGGTGATAGAGAGAATAAACCCCTTATCCCTGAGGGCTGGTTGATAGGATCCTTAGCAAGCCAGCCAGTACTGGGGTCTTTCCTGTCACAGCCCATAACAAGTGGGTCAGCCTCTCTTCTCCAGCACTAGGGATCTGTTCTTTCCCACGTTGGGAACCATGATGGGTATATGTATGGAAGACGCCCACTTGGATCTGAGGTGTGGTTGGCCAGAAATCTGGCTACTGACTTAGAGAAGGTAACTAAGGTATTTTCACACAGGGTCTTTGCACTAATGGTTAGCACTATCCCACCATCTGCAATGTCAGTTTTGCAAAAATCTGCATGTCTTCATTCTCACCATCTTATAGATCTGCTCAGATGGGTCCTCTCTGAAAACCATCTGAAACAACCAATTTACTTTCCTCATTGCCTTACCCAGAAGTGCCTTACTTCCTGTGATTTACTTTTAATTTGTGATTTGTTTCCTCTTCTAAAATATAAGCCTTGCAAAATGAAGGAGTCTGTCTATTATTAAGTGCCTTAGCCTTTAAAAAGTGCCTGTTATACCCTATGAGTTTAACTCAAATTTATTGAATAATCGAATTAGAAGAAAGAATAAGTAGTATTTTGAAAGCAGATCTAAGAAATCAATCTCAGTGATCAGATGCAAAAAGCAGAAAGTGGACTGGAGAGATGGCTCACGGGTAAGACCCTGCCTCAGAAGCAGAAGGTCCTGAGTACAGATCCCAGGTCCCAGTAAAAATGCCAGGTGAGAATGGTATCCTGCACTTCCAGCCCTGGTGGGTGGAGCCTGGGAAATCCCAGAGTGAAGCAAAAAGGAGGTAGAAACAATTCAGGATGCTTCCTGAAGTCACCCTTGGTTCTCCACAGGGATACACAGTGTCCTTTGATACATACACACAGACATATACAAGCAAAATAAGAAAAAGGCGAAAAGCAAAAGAAAATGTTGAAATGTGAGATGGCTTTAGAAATACACATGTGAGATGGGCAATTGGTACTCAAAGGACTGATGTCAGCAAGGCAGAGCCATCTTAGCTGCAGCCCTGGCTTTCAGGCACCTGGGGCTCTGGTACTTAGAGGACATGCCAGATAGTTACGTATTCTACATAATGGAACCCATTTCACTGTGGGCAACTTGATATGTTATTCTTACATCTTCATCTTCTGCCTACAGTGGGAGAGATGGCCAAGTTTAAGGGCACAGTTCATATTGAAGAGGATGGAATTAAGAGGTGCTTGCAGAAATTAAGCTCCATCTCATATAAAGATTCCTTTTTAAAGTGCCCAACAAAATCGAATAATTGAACACAGAAGAAGGAGTGAAGGCAAGAAAATACATTAGGAGAACTAAGAAGACTGAGCACATATACCTTCTTATCTTTACCTGTGATCCATTATTGGGGAAATGTAAATTTGCACAGAAATCTAGCTATCTTGGAATCTTTAAATATGAGCTTCTCCTTGGTTACTAGGTTTAGTTCTGGGTGAAATGATGACAGGTGTTCTGAGTGGTTTGTTGTGTCTGTGTGGTCTAAGGCACAGCAGCAGAGAGCAGCTCTGAGGACCCTGAGGAGGCTCTGAGCTACCTGCAGTTTTGCCTAGAGTTTCACCTGGAAAAGCTGGGCATGGCATGGTTGTGCTCCTGAAAACTTTAGTTTAGGGCTTCATCTCTGTGGGTTTCTTTAGAGAATGATTACTGAACATTGTATGGTTCTCTTGGCTTGAGAAAAAAATGACCTACAAATATAACAACTATCTGGATGAAATTTGCCAAATTACAGAGTATAAATGTAAAGCTATTAGAAAGTTTAACCATGTCAAAAGAAACTGATGCTCTATACTTTATTTTTTATTGCTGGGAATATTGACCCCAAAGCTCATGGTAGTCAAGTATCCACATCCCAACCTTTTACACTCTTTTATGTGCAGGTATGTGGTAGGGAGGTGAAAGCATGTATATGTTCAGATGTGTGTTGAAAACTGAGGTTAACATCACTGGCTGTCTTCCAATATTGCTATACACTTTATTCTTTGAGACAGGACCTCTTAGTGCATCTGGAGCTTGCTGACTCAGCTAAACTATATGATCAGCTGAGCTCTAGGAATTTGCTCATCTCCTTTTCCCAGGCCCCAGTGCTAGGGTTACAGATGCACACTATAGTTCCCATTTTTTTTTACATGGATGCTGGAAATCTGAACTCAGGTCTTCTTACTTGAGTGGCAGGCACTCTAACCAGTGACTCTAATCTTACAAAGTGTCAGTCTTTAATAGTGTCACTCAGGAAAATGAAGTCTGGAGTCAAAGGATGAAAAACTAACATCTACAGTTCTGATGCAAATAGAATCCACACAAAGAAAATCGAAGGGAGAAAAATTAAATTCATTTAGTACTGAGTTTATGCTTTAGATGAAATTAAAGAGGTGAAGTCATAGGATATAATTTGAATTTTTCAAATGGTTCGTAGCTTTTCCAAACAGGTTTTCTGGAGGAGAGAATATTCTTTTTCTGCTTTTACCCAAACTCTCATCTTTGATGCAAGTCATGATTCCCATATCTTTTCCCTCAAATTCAAAATTCTTTCTTGTGAATCCAAGGAACAGTTCATAAGACAATGGCCTCTTTCTCCATTGTTCCTCTTGAACACATGTGCAGATAATCCCAAGTTTCTCTCCATCTTGGACATCTGTCCAAGTCATCATCTTGCTACATCTTTCTGTAGCAAGGGAATATCTATCTGCAAAAATTTTTTCTTAGTATTTCTCAGGTTCCTGATTTCTGCTCTGAAGATGTTAAGTTCCCTTCAAGAGAAACACAGCTTCTTAAAAATAATCCTACTACTCAACGTCCAGTTCCACAGAAAGAATCTTGAAAAAGATTCTTAATCTCCAAAAGGAATTGTGAATTATTTTTCAAGTTGAGTTTCGGTAATGAGTGTAAATTAATTATTTGTTTGGCCAAAGGGAAACTTAATAGCATTGTAATGCCATGGATATTTTCTAAAGGAGAGTAGTTTAACATTTTAAAACATGTTGAAGTGTTTAAAAAAACATTTAAAATGTGAGTTAAGGGTAATAATTGTGCCACAATGACAGGAACTGAAACACAAGCTTTACCCACTGGTTGGTGCGTACAAACTCCATTTGGGAAGATTTGTCCTTTAACCTTGTCCGAGTTCTCTGCCCCTTTCTCTAGAGCTGCTGTCTGCTTTTATTTCTGTGACTTTTGTCTTGCCCCTAAACTGTCATCACTGCTGATTCCTACCTTTTCTTCTACACAACTTTGCCATCCGTATTTGTTCCCTGGGAGGAGAACAGAGATTACATGTGTCATAGTTAGATACAGGTGTCAACTTGACAGTTGAGAGTTCCAGTTCTAGGCACATTTGTAAAGAATTAACAGTTAAGCTCAAAGCATATCTGCAGAAGATTGTGTAGTTGATGGGAAAGGCCCAGGCCATGGGCCATGGGACTAGTACCCAGAGGGCAGGTGAATGAAATGGAGGGTATTTGAGAAAGTTGATATCATTCTGTACACTTGGCCAGACATGCTGGTCTGGCAAATAAGGATAGTCCGTCTCTCAGCCATTATGTGGCAATGGTGTGGTCACTTCCCTTGGCCCTTGGTGTTGGTGTGGGCTCTCCTGCCAAGCTGGAGAAGGAAATGAAGCTGGAGACAAAATAAAACCCCTTGTTTCCCTATGCATCTCTTTTGTCATGATTTTATCAGCAACTACAGGTATATTGCAACATGAAAATGGTGGGATGTAGTAAAAAGAGTGTAAACTTCCATCCAGCAGTCTCTGTTCGAGTCTTAACCATGTATTACTGTGTAACCTGGGTATTTTCCTAATAACTTTGAGATTGAATTTCTTCTTTGTAAAATGAACACGAGGATAATTTTTTAAAAAAAGAATAATTTTGGGGTAATGTCCAAGAGTGTAGACTCTAAAATTCTGTATAAGTACCCATGGTGAAATCATTACTGATTCAGCACCATCATTTTATGAAGGGGAATAAAATCCTTCCTTCAGCAACATTCAGATTTCTACTGTTCATTTGCAGGGTGAAAATCAAAGTTTAGAGTGTGAGTCAGATGGTAACAAGTGGTGGCTGGAAGTATAAGCTGACATGGTCTTTGAAATGACTACAGTATACCCTGGCAATCAGAGAGCATGTTTGGTGTTCATTTTTTACCAAATATTACTTGCTTACTGCTAATGGGTTTTAGGCTTATTATGTTCTGTTTTGGACATTAAGTGCCTAAGATTACCCAGAGGAATCTATAAGGTCTTTGATTATAAAGCTTTCAGTGGACGAATGGGCAGGTTACTTGCAAAGAAAGCAGATGGGAAGGACAAAGGGACTGTGGTCTCAGTTGATCCAGCAACAGTCAGGAATTTCACATGATCCCAAAACAGAAACATCAAGGTTTTGCCAATCATAGCTGTGCAATCTGAAAGCATTTGATGCCAAAGTATGGGTCACTGCCATCTACCTTTCTAAAATTCTGCCATCCAAAACCATTTTGACCAGAATCACCAGGGAAATTTAACTGAATAGAATCAAATGGGCAGAACCTGAACAGACTGACTGAAGTTTTGACATTTAGGCAGTAGTTGAAAGTGGACATGTCTCTGTTCTTTGATTTATTAGATATATTTCAGTATATAGTCAATATTTGTTGGATGGGTGAACAAACTGCTGTGTATTGATCGAGTGGAAGTGAATGAGTAAGTGAATCAAAAGAGCAATGAATAACAGGAACAATTGAATTTCTGGGAGTTGGAAGTGGGATGCCTAACTGGGAACAGGGAAGAAGAGAGGGAGCTTTTAAAAAATGCATGGGATCAGAGATTCCAAATGAAATTTTCATTGAAGCATATTTTAACAAGAGGTTCAAATAAGAAACTGGCCCCTGGTGATACAAGCCATATGCAATGACCTGCTCCAGAGATAGAGTACAAGACGATGGCAAGACAGGGGCAGTTGTTCAGTTGGTAAAATGCTTGCCGAATAAGCAGGTAGCTTGACATGCGTGATGGGCACCTGTAACCTCAGCACTGGGGAGACAGAGAAAAGAGGATTTGGGAGCTTGCTGACCAGTCAGCCTAGACAAATCGTTCAACTCTAGGTTCTGTGAGATGCCTTGTCTTAAAAAAATATAGAGACAATGATTGAGGAGGATACCTGATGTCAACCTCTGGCCTCCACATATACACATACATACATGCCTATACACTCATGTGCACACATATGCATACACACAAACAGAGAGAGAGAGAGAGAGAGAGAGAGAGAGAGAGAGAGGAGAATGGAAAGAGCCTGGGCTCTGGATGTCACTAGATGATTTTTTGATCTGGGGGAGATTCTTAACCTCTCTGACCTTAATTTCTCCCTCTGAAAATGGACTTATAATACCTTTATTATAACATCATCAGGAATGTGAACTCTCAGGAAATCCCCTAGCATACGGTTCACTCTCAGCAAATGTTGGCTGTGTTCCCACTTCCTTAATCTTGGATTATAAAAATGCAACACTACCAACACCCTAAGGATGCAAACATGCTAAAAAAACAGTGAAGGTAAGCAGCTGCTAATATTACAGAAACTCAGATCAATCAACCAACATGGGTTGATTCTCACAAAGTCCAAACCCAAAAATGCTAAAACATACATGCGTCTGAAGGTGTACTGCATCCTGCATTGCAAATCTGTTTTATTGGTCATCTGATGGCTCTTTTTCTTGATTTGTCCTTTGCTTTGATTTTCTTTTTCTTTGTCTACTCTATTTTAAGAAATGCTTGCAGCTGCTCCCTAATACATATTGTCTTACATTCAGAGTCAGTTGTGAAGCCCATATCTCTCTACTTCCGGGATAATGATATTGACCAGTTGTGTTTTTCCCTGTCACCTGCTTGAATTCTTGTTTATCTCTCTTACAACATCCACTAAGATCCTCTTTTCCTCTTCTGCAATTTTTGTAATCCTTAGGTGCTTCTTGCTGATAACAGTCTTATAAATCATGGTACTTACTTTAATGCTTTTTATTTTAGTTTTATGTTCTCTTAGTGAAACTTATTGAAAACCCTCCCTCCAGTCACATTGTGTTCTCTACATAACTCCTTATTCCTTCTCCAACAAAATTTTGAACCATGATTTTTTCTGAGACTCCTCTTCTCCCCCACACATACTCTTAACCTGTTAATCATTTCTGAACTCTCAGATGAAGGAATTTTGGCTCCTTTCTGCCTGAAAAGTCCTTGTAATAATCTTCCCTGGGTACCATGAGCTCTCATGCTCCTATTTTGAAGCTGCTGCCTGCACATCCACTAAGTCATCTGTTGTCATCCTTTTTCCACAGCAACATAAAACTGCATAAAGGGCATCAGGGGTCTCTGAGCACTGTGACAGTGATATTGTCTTGTCACTACTCTGTGCACACCTGTCCTCACTAGTCACTGTGAGGATTCATCTGTGGGTGGAATCAGAAACATACCATTCCACCATCAGTCCATTGCCAACTTCCTACAAAGGTGTCACTTAGGTTCTTTTTTCCTTTCATTGTTCAGCTCCATGGCAATTCCCAGAAATCTGTCTTTAGGTTGGAATTAAATATCTCCACCATTTGATATACTGCATTTATGCTTTTACGAAGAACCTGCCTCAAATTCCTCTAAATATAGCTGGATCACCCCTTCTTTCCTTGAGCAAACTACAATTCCCTTTTCTTCTTTCTTCTTTAGGTTGCCACCATGTCTCCTCCTCTTAGGTTTACCCATCACAATTTCTGCTAAGAGCTTTAGAGTTTATTATTGAGTGTAGCATTTCAGCTCAGGTGAGTCTTATAATTTTCTTGAAATTTCATCATACTGGTAGATGGACTTCACCTTTATTTATAGAAGAAGCTCAAAAAATCATATATGGCATATATGTATTGAACGCTATAAATCTGTATGATTACTATCAAGTAAAAATAAGTGAGAAATTCATCAATGGAATGTATCACCTATTCCTTCCACCTCCTTGTCATGCTCCAACGCCACACGGTACAACTCATTTATTCCTTTTCTTTTCCCAAGGACTATGTCACCAGAAATGTGCCAGAAAAACAGGTCCATAAATAGATCATTACTCACAGGGAGAGATGCCAAATGGCCTTGTTCTGTGTCCAAGAAAACACGGGGACTCCTAAAAAGCAAAATGAAAAATGACAAGTTAGCTTATCATTTCATTGGGAAGACTAAGCATAGATAGTACGATATTTGGTCCAGTGAGCATTTGAGGATGGATATGACAACCTTATCCTGAACTAATTGAAAGCCACAGGAATCCTAGATCTTCTGATTGCCTCAAAAACTCAATAAAATTCTTACTGAGTTACTTATGTATTGTTATGGAATATCAGACAAGAGTTCACCATCTTTCAAAGAGGTAGGAAATCACAGTGAACCAGAAATCCTGATTCAGGAAAAAGGTTTCTTATTTTTTTAGGTAAAGTAAAAAGATTAATGTGATACCGTCTTATTTCAGGGAGATTCACAGAAACATTGATTTTATAATAGGAAACAGGCACATCTCCTAATGCATTTGTATTGAATGCTCAGACTTCAATAACCACTGATCCTCAGGGGCTAGGAGAGATCTTGATTCAGAACTACTGTCTGGAAGATGATGATTCATGAGTAAATCCTTAAAAGATAATAATATGGCCATTAATAGTGAGAATGGGCTATTAGATATACTACCAAGGGGGCACTAAAAATAAGAAATTTACAGTAGTAGAATGAGCCAAGTATATGTACAATAAACCCATGGAAGAGAAAACACAGTGTTCGATAGCTGCACTAGGGATATACTTCAAGATGACCATGGATGGTGAAACAACAGCCCAAGTATAATTTTGTAGGTGTTAGATATTAGTAAAAACATAAAATAAATATTTTCATTGAATGTGTGCATGTTTTTGAAAACAGATACTTTGGGCTGAGGACATAAAATTTTTGTCTCACAAGCAAAAGGACTTGAATTGGGATCCCCAGATCCCAAGTAAAAAATGACAGGTATATACAGCAGTGGCCTTTCATTATGGCCCTGGAAGACAGAACATGCAAAAACCAAAAGTAAAACAATAAGGTGGAAGACCAATCCAGGATTGCTCTTGTTTCATGTCCTGAAGGCTAAGGTGACTTGACATGATCTCTTACATCTGCCTCCAGCCATGCCTTCTATTATGCTAGTTGCACCATAATGAACTATATGAACCATAAATCAAATAAATCTTGCTTTCTCTCTTTAAGTTGCATGTTTTATGTTTCATAACATAAAAATAAAGTGTCCGAAATACCAATTAGTAGCAGTGTTGCTTGAGCCTAGACAAAACAGAACCGTTTCCATTCCAAATCCCAAACCTCTGAACTGTGCAAGCATTTGCACCTTCTAACCTTTCATCTCTCTCCTCTGGACCTCTCTTCCTATCTACTCTCTTGGTACTGGACTATTTCATCCAATCCCTGCTGTCACCTCCCACGACTTCCTTGATGTTCTTCTTTCATAATTTTACTTTTCTCTCAATAACTTATTGCTTTCAATCTGCCTTTCCTTTGAAGTTCATCTTACTCCATCTTCTTTGATGTGTATAAAATTCTATTCTCTGCTCTCCACAGCATATAACTAGTGTTGTCTTTGCTTTTTTTCTTCTGTCATTGTTTTGTTTCTTTTTCCACACTCATGTCCTAGTCTCCTGTCCCCATGCTCCCCAATTTCTTGAAATTACTGGGTGTCTAAGTTGAATCTTTAGTCATTATCACCCCTACTCTCAGTAATAGGGAGGAGCAAACCATGAAGTTTAGGTGTATTTTTCAATGTCCGTAATTAGGAGACTCCAGACTCTTCCCTCATCTCATCTCCTTGCTCATGCTACAGGGGAATCTTTGCCTTTCCACAAGCATGCTTTGTGTATTTCTGCTTTCACATTTTAGATCTAATCCCATGGCACTTGCCAATGTTTTAATTATTCTTCAGATACTCCTAACCTCTTCCCATTTTTTCAGATACTTCTAGTCAGAAATTAAACTATTCTTTTCTTGGTTTTCAGATTACATTTTGTACTTTCATCAGGCTCCTTTTGTTTCAGTTCTTGACTTTGTAACATTTTTGTACATGTGTCAATCTTTTCCATTTTCTTCCTTGTGGGGAGGTAAAGGTTTTTTTTTAATTTAAATACATAGACATAATGCAAGCATTTCAAAAACCCATTGTTAATAACTGCAAGTGATATTTTGAGGAATCTACTTTCAGGGTTTTAAAAATATTGAGTTTATTTGAAAGAGAGAGAGAGAGAGAAATGTAGAAAAGCATATAGAGCATGTATGTATGGGGGGACAAGTTTTGGAAGTCGGTTCTGTCCTTCCACCATGTGGGCTTCTGGGAATTGATCTCAGGTTGTCAGGTATACAAGCAGGTGACCTAACACTGAGTTATCTCTCCAGTCCCTTGAAGGATTTTTTTTATACTTAATTAAAAAATATCATAGCATACATGTTCTCTGACTGTCCTTGAAATTCTGATCCTTTTGCCACATGCTCCTGAGCATTGGAATTACAACTGTGCATGTCACACTCAGCTTCGGATTTCCCTTTTTGTTTGTGGTTTCAAACCACGGTAGGATTTTTAAAACTAGAAGTCTGGTTTGGAGGCATAACTCAGTAGAGTTGTCTCGCATGCACAAAGTCATGATCCAGCACCACATGAACTAGGTATGGTGACATACACTTGCAAGTATAAGAAGTAGAAGGAAGAAGAACAGAAGTTCTAGGCCATGCTTAACAATGTATCAAGTTTGAGGCTGGCTTGAACTACATGCAGCCCTGTCTCAAATAAATAGAAAGAACAACATCAAACAGTACCACATTGAATGGCATGCTTTTAACTGAGACTCATTCCGCGAAACTGCCCTCCACAAAGACTGTGCCAATCTGCTGGACTTACTCAACACTTGTCTATCTTTCATTATCTCAGGGTTCCCTCTAAATTGGTGTTAAAAAATTATTAGCACATGCAGTCTTTGATCAGTCAGGTGAAAGAAAAGAGCAGGACAGAAATGGAGCAAAATAGAAACTTTGTGTTAATTCATTTTTGAGTTGGCACTTAGGGAGCCCAGATAGATATTAAACAGCTAGATAGAATCTCAGGTTGGACAGCATGCAGCACCTAAAATAAAATATGCAAATATTTTATCCCTCACAAGCCTGCCTTTCCCACATCTCCCATTTCAGTTAATAACACTATTATTACCTCATCACTTGAGCCAGAAAACCTGGCTTTCTTGTGGAGCCTTCTTCCTCCTTTTAAAATTGATCATTGATCCCTCTCTTCCTTTCCTTTCAGAGCCTTCCAGATCGATTTCATATCCCCCATTCCCATTACCACAAGATTTATTTAAACTCTCTTTGCTATTCCTTTCTTGGATGATTACAATATCCTCAGTGACTCCTATCAGCTGCCTAATATTTGCAGAAATGTCTTTCCAGACTTAAATCCAGAACATCAGTCCCATACAAAAAGCCCTTGTATTTTCTTGTCCTCTGTAGAATCTCCATACCTTTACAGAGTATCTGTGTCTCATCTCTGGGCATAATGGTACGAAACTTGCCCACCTTACAAAATTGTTGTGTAAAAAACAAGCTTACGTGTTCCTGTTGAACAAATGAGCGAAGGTATGAATTAGAAATTATTTCTGTGGAAGTATTTCTGTGTTGCGGAATAAGGGATTCAGAAGTCACTTGGAAGTGATTCAGCTAGAAGGATATTCTGGGGCTTGATTACAAGTGGCCATGTGTATCAGGTTGAGAAGAAAAGCTCTTACTGTATAAAAACTGGGAGCTTAGAATGGTCTCTGCAGCTCCAGCTAATCTTTAAAAAGGGAAATATCAAACTCTGTTTGCCAGATACATCATTGTTGAAAACCCACAAACATGAATGTTCTTGTCTATGATGAGACAAAATTTCCTGATGAAGCTTAATCTTTCTAATAGTCTGGATTATGTAACATACAGTCTTCAGATTTACAGGATGATTTCTCAAGTCTTTCTCATGCATTCACTTATTTAGCTATTACCTTTGACTGCATTAGAATATAATCCCAAAAACACTTTTGAACTGCATCGGTGATTCCATCAGCTAGAACAGAATCCAAAATGATTCTGCTTTAGTTCCATAGGGGCATAATATTTATTAGTTCTTTCTACCTGTCGGAAGCAGTACTTTGCACCATTCCACAATTCCTCTCAGGCAGAATCTGTTCTTCACAAAGACTTATTACCTCTTAGCCAGGGTTCTGGGGTCCCAGAGAATATAGTAAATTGATTTATCTGGTGCCTAAGCCCAAGTCCCAGTCATAGAAATCCATGACCACTGGAAGGAGGAGAGAGTCTCAAATAAATAAACAAGTCAATAAAGTGTCAATGAACGAACCGCTTTTGTTTCAAGGCTCTGACGCCGTCTGTTCCTCCAAGCCTTTCGTGTGCATTTGCTGTGTCAGCCAGAAGTGAAGCAGAGAGAATGGGAGGAGAGAAAGGCCATTAGGAGCTGAACCAGCAGGAGTCAGAACAGGATTGTCTCTGGCTCTGCTGAGAGCAGAAAGGCTGCAGGCTGGTCCTGGGAGGGACTTGACCAGAGGCATTTATTTCCATTACATCATGGCCATTTCATAAACAAAGGCTGAATGTGGATTGCCTACTCTGAGCTGCTCAGTTATTTTCCAAGATTTGAGTTCCTTTAATTGAACTCCTGATTGGGGACAGAGTTACTATTAAAATGGAATTTTTCCCACTTTGAATAAGATCAAGTTCTATTTTTCCTTGTAGGATTTTTTTTTTTGCCTCTTGTTCAAGATCATCTGTAGCAGTAATTTGCTCTTGATTAACATATATCAGATCTACATATATTAGTTTTTCATTTCCTATGTGATTAGAGAAAGAGTGTTTTTCTACTTGCCCAACAAAAGAATTCCTAACACCAAATAACACTCTATGAAATATGTTGTGCATTCATATTTCATTGGAGATGGAGTAATACCTGTATGTCTCCTGTGAAAACAGTTGTGTTTATCTTTCTGAGAGCAGTTTGGACAAGTGTTTCAAGTAAATCAAGAGATCAGCTAATCAATTCCTTAGAGAACTGGATTAGATGCCCTCATTTCAAATGGCACCAGTGCTTCATCATTGTCTTGAGCAATCTTAAATACTCTACGCTGTCTTCCTTCTCTATTATTTATGGAATCACTGGCTCTTGGCATTCTGCTTTAGGTCATATAAAATCACTTACAGATATTTTCAACACACACACACAGCCCCTTCATGTCGTAATCCAATCTGATATTCTTTTCCTCTCCCCATATTACCTCATGTGGGAATTCTTGTTTTAACTTTATTGATCTGTCTGGTTATTGTGTGGCGGTGATATGGCTCCAAATATTGCAGGATAGGATGAAGAGGAACAGCAGATAGATGTACATGTTTTAAGGTTTTCTAACTTTTCAGCTGTAGGATTTAAAGTCATTGTGTCCTTAGAATAAATTTGAAGTATTTTTTGTTTGTTTGTTTTTTGGTTTTAAGCTAAGATCTTTAATTGGCAATGATTCTAGATCACACACAATGATACTAAATAATATAAAGAGAGCCTATGATGTTCTTTCTGCAGTTTTACAATTAGTTTTCTGAATTTCACCATTTCATAAAGCAGTTTTATAAAATCATATCCAGGATACTGACATTGACAATTCATTGATTTTATTACAAATTTCAGGAGCTTTTAGCTTTTTTATGTATCTTTTGTTCCATGTAATCAATGAAGTTTGTTGTTGGGATGTGTGTGTGTGTGTGTGTGTGTGTGTGTGTGTGTGTGTGTGTGTGTGTGTATCAGAAAGCACTTGAATGTGTGTGCTTGTGGAGGCCCAAGGGTGACATGGGGAATCATCCTAGATTGTTTTACCTCCTTATTGCTTTGCTCTGTGATTTTCCTTCCAGCATTGAAATTGCAGGCTGCCATCATAGCTGCTTGGCATGTTCATTTGGGATTTGAGGATCCGAACTCAGGTCTTTTTGCTTGTGAGTCAAAGACTTTAACCTCTGAGCCATCTCGCCAGCCTGATTGTTGAGATTAGATGTCACATTCCTCAGCACTTCCCTAACTATAATTGACAATTACTTCATGCAAGCTAGCAATTCCAAAGTCCCTGAAAACAGCTTCCATCTGTTGAGTCTTTATAAGTGCTGAATTATGTGACTACAGTAGATGTATTCTGAAGAACTATATTCAGTCATCTCTTAGTGTTCATGCGGGATTGTTTTCAGAACCCTGTCCACATTGTTAGCCAAATCTGCAGAATCTGAGCAGATTACTTATATAAAAGAGAATAAAATCAGCATGTAACATATACATTTTCTGGCATATCCTATGCCATATCTAGTTATTCATAACAACCTAAATACTATACACATAATTGTTACATTGTGTTACTTACAGAATTTCTGTACATGTTCAGAATACTTCTTTCTTTTTCCTGAATACTTCTGACTGACATTTAGTTGAATCCTTGACTGTAGAACCTTTGGGTACAATGGGGTGAATGAAGATTAGTATCCGTACTTTTCTGGTGTGAAAAGGGAGACCCAAAGACACTGAACAATATAGTTGTGCTTCAAGATTAAAATTCATGTATTTGGACTCACACTGTGCTTTTAAACCTTCATTATATATGCTGCCAAGATGGCCCATTTTATCTGTCAGTTGTTATGGCATTTTATCTTAGTTACTGCTGAATTCTCTTTCCTGAAAGTTTTACTCACTGATCCTGTTTTGACTATTTTGGCCATGTGAAAGGGTTTTCAGTTTTCTTTGTGAATTTCTTTTTCTTTACACGTAAGACACCCCTAAATACTCCAGAAAGTATGCATTGGAAATGACTTACAGGATTCTGTAGTCTCATGAAAGTGTTATTTATTCCTTAAACTACTTTTTATTGTATGCATATGTATGTGTGGTACGTATGTGTGCATGGTCACGTGTGAGGGCACACATGTGTGCAAGTGCACATGTGTATGGCAAGCAGAGGTTGGTTGGCAATCACTCTCCATACGTTGCATCGGGGTCTTTTGTTGAAAACAGGAGCGCATCTATTTGGCCAGTCTAACTAGATAGTTATCCCAAGAATCGCCTTTCTTTTAGCTCCTAAGTGCTGGGATTGCAGGCAGTTCTCTATGCACATCTGGTTTTATGTGGGTACTGGAGGTCCAAACCCCAGTCTTCATTCTTGCACAGCAAAGACTTTATTTACTGAGCCATTTCCCCAGCCCCACATTTAAGTTTTATGGAAGCTATTTTTCAGTGCTTTGAGTCATATCTGTCTGTCCCTTGGTTCTTTTTTTTCTGACCGAGCTAGAAAAAGAGTACCTTCCACTTTCAGCCATTGTCAGGGCATTCAAAAGACCAACGTGCATTTTATAGGCTCACATTGACTCAGTGGAGTGGCAAGGGACCCAATGTGAATGGAAAATTAGGACCTGCCATTGGCAAGTGGAGACAAGAATTTACGCCTACCTGACTGTAGCTGAGTTTCCCATAGGAACTGACTTCAAATCAATTGGATTGACCTGAAGGTTTCCCGAGTATTACCTATGATTAGAATATAAATTCTAATCATATATAGTGGTATAGTGGTGTATATGTGTTTTCATAGTGTGTGTTTAGACACATTCTTTGCTAGATCATCAACTATTTTGAGTTATTTAATTTTTAACACTTGTAAGGTTAGCGAAGGTTCTTCTTCCAGATGTTTGCATCATTTAAAAGGCTACTATAGTCTTGAGTATTGGTTCTGCTCCTGGCTGTTTGACTTAGTGCTCAGCTGCAGAAGTCGCTGACACTGATTATGACCTCTATTAGTTTCTGAGCTCAGTTACCTCCGGGCCCAGGTCATCAGTTAAGAGGAAACAGCTTCCAGTAAATGTCACTGGGGCGCAAGCCTCTTTCTATTCAGTTTCTTGTGTTCATGTTTTCGCAAAGAGAAATGTCTAGTTAAATCAATTACTCCTTGTCTTTTTTGGTGTCTTGTGAAAAGTATTCAGAAAACAATCGGAAGATCCCAGATCACAACTTCATTCTTTTTCTCCTTTGTTTCCACCACATCCTTGACCATGCAACTGGGGAAGAAGAGAAAGAGAAGCAGACAGAATCTCTGGAGCAACTAAAATAAGAGAGAAGATTCTTGACAAATTCCCAATTTCCCCACACAGCATCAGTGACCTTACATTGTAGTCCCAAATCCTGAGCCACAAGGCCTCTCCACTGTTATAGCACTCCTTCCTTGTGTTATAGCTCTGACAGAAGGGAAGGAAGGCTGTGTTTCTTACCAACCTTGATTTTCTTCTGGATTTCACAAAAGTCCTCTGCTGCAGCATGCTGAGGAGGAGGAATGCGTTGAGCCTAGATGAGGATTGGACTTAATGAAGAGCTTTAGGTCTTCTACACAGCAGCAGAGACTGGCAGAGGGTGATAACCAAAAAGATAGATCCGGCTTTCCTCTTTTCTTGGTTAGAACCTGAGGTAGAGTTTGCTCTCTGGAAACCTCCATGGTGGTGGGGATGTTAGGAGTTGGTCCTGCCCCCGGTAAAAGCTTTTTTTGTGCTTTTCACAAGAAGGGTGGGTTGGTCTTGAAATTCAGAATAAGCCTTGAGGCCACACACACTAGCAGTATGAATTGGTTTCTTTCACATATACCACTTCCTTGGCCACCATTCTCATCAGCCTTGTTATGACAGGAGAGAAAGAAGACCTGTAGTGTATCTAGACAAATGAACCTGAGACACCGTACATATCCTTCACTTGGGGTAGGAAAGTAGTCACATTTACTAAGAAACCGGGCATGGCATAGAGACTGTGTAGAGACTCATGGTTATCTTGTGCTGGGAACATGAGGCAATTAGCAACAAGATGGGTGGGCCAATAATGGAGGACAAAGTTGGAGTGATCATCTGTGATTATCCATTTATGTGTGATGAACTCTGACAACCATGAACCACACCCCCACCTCTAGTGATTTAACACAATGGAAACCCTTAAAGAATGTGCAAAATACCATGGAAAAGGAGTGCTGTGAACTGACAGAGCTGAAGTTATTTTTTTTTCCAGCAGAGAGGCTGATGATAGAAATTAAATTCATTGTTGGAAAATAACACAAGTTATCATGTTTTCTTTTGAAATCCTTGTACTTCAAAGTAGTTTTAGATATAAAAAGGAGTTACAGAAATATTACAGAGAATGCTTTTAGAGTCTTTATCTAGCTTCCCCTGACATCATCATCTTATGTAATGTTAATACAATTATTAAAGCTAAGAAGTGAACATTGGAATCATACTACTGACTAAACTACAGATTTTATTCAGATCTTGCTAGTTTCCCCCTCATGATGTCTAGAATCCAATTCAGGTTCACTTTGTGCTTTGAGCTGACATTTCTTAATCTCACATTAAAATTTATTTTTTCTTGACTATGACACTTTGGAAGAATCTTGGTTAGTTGTTTTGTATACTTCTCTTCAATTTTTCTTTGCCTGATTCTTTCCTCACAATTAAATTAAGGTTATGTTCTAGAAGAATACTATTGAATCAATATGTCCTTTTTGGTCCATCACTTCAGGCATTTTGTGATAGTGTATGTTTTATTACTGGCTTTGTCAACCTGGACTGCTTTGTTAAGGTCCTGCCTTTGGTGATTTTTTATTGTAAAATTACTACTTTGCCTTTCCCCATTAAGGAGAAAGAAAAAAATTTGCATGATCTCAAAATATCAACTCAGTTTGTTTTCTTTACCCTTTGGGTTCTATTATGCTTTTGTTTCTCAAATTATTCCAACTTTGGCCACTGACAGGTCTAACAGGTTGATTATTGAATTCTTTTTTTAATGTCTTCTAATTTTTTCTTTAAAAGAGACTATTTTTCTCAGAAGATTTAAGTTTGCAGCAAATTAATAGGAAGGTATAGGGATTGCCCATATCCCTCTGCCTCTATATGGGCAAAGTACTCCCATTGCGAACATTCCCAGTCAGAAAGCACATTCGTTCAACTGGCGAATCTATAGTGACACATCATCATGGACCAGAGTCTATTATTTATGCTAAGGCTCAGTAAGTTACCTTTTCCTCCTCCCTCCCTCCTTTCCTACTTCCCACCTACTCTTTTTCCTTCCTTTCCCCCCTCTCTCCCTATCATGCTAGGGATCAGTCCCCATGGCCTTATAAGCATAGCAGGCAAGTGCTCCACTATTCAGATACATACCTAGGACAAAATGATATTTTTCAAGGAAAATTTTGACTATATTTTTGTTGATTCCTGGATTTTACTTCTTAGAATTATTTATTAATCTTGATTTTAATGGAGCCTCATGACAGCCTCCCTAGATTTCCTTTCACTGTTAAAGGGAATATGTAAGGAACCCTGGAGTGGAGCTGGGAGAAGAAATATTTAGCTCGTAAAGTAGAGATGATATCCTGTAAGATCATATTGGGATCCTTCATACATCCCTGAGGTACGTGGGATAGATGTTATTGACTTTAGTCTCATAATGCAATCTGTCAGATGAAAGGGTAACTTATGTGGTTAAGTTCACTTAACTAGTAATTTATGGTGTTAGATTTAAATGAAAATGTGTGCTCTTTGAGATGTTAGTTCTTGCAGAATCAAAGAGATTGTTGAGTTATAATGACAGTGCTGTGGGTGTAGACTGTCACAAATTTATTATAAAGTAAGTTAATGTATCTTTGTCTTTCTCCAGCAGGATTCTGTGGGCATTCGAGTAAGTGAAGCTAGATAGCTATATGTACATAGTGGCAGTAGAATTAGAAAGTTATGAAGATAATATGGAGATTAGATAGGATGAGAGTGAAATATAATAGTGTGTGTAGGGCTAATCACTAGAGAAAATGATAAAGGCGCTCCCAGAAGAGCTAAAGGAATGAATGAATTACTACTTGAGCTCCAGACTCTGAAGAAGTAGTTAGTTTGGTGTTTGATAGCTGGACCCAAGAGTTAGAAGGTTCTCAGCCTGTCTATGGGAGTCTGACATCTAGGATGATGGTATCATAGATGGAAGAGAAGCCTGGAGAAGTATTGGAAAAGAAGAAACTCTGAAGTCCAAGGAGATGTCATTTCCCACTGCTCTCCTGATGAACTTTCACCTCAGATAAGCTGAGTTTTCTATTACTTCCCTTCCTGCCCAGAAGTCACCTTAGTCCAGCCTTCCAGGCATAAACAGTCCACTAAACACACCTAACATGTGAGGTCTATTGTTGTTCATGTTGTTTCATCCACTTTGGAAACCATCTCCTTCACTGTGCACCCCATATGTTCAGCACCTAGTGTAATGCTTATCATGTTGCTAGCATGACTATTTCTTTTGAATAAATCATGCATTACCAGTAAATCTTTGTATAAATCATTCTTTTGTCAATCAAACCGGAATCCACTCTTTTAAATGCAGTGTTAGATATATAAGGCTCAAAAATTAAATTGATGGAATGTTTTGTTGGTTTAAAGGATATTATCATTTTGTAGAAATACAATAAACAGCAATGCTTTTATGTTTAGCTTCATTATTGGAAAGATTATTCTACCCACATGAACAAGTTGTCACCTGCATTATCAAAGCATAATCTTGTAAAATATAACAATTCTATACTTTTATATTATAATCAGCATCATGGAAATGCATAATAGAGAAAGGGAAGATATATTATAGCAAGTTATTTTATTTTATGACTAATTTAGCTTTAGTGTTTATTGTGAGCCAGGGACTATGCTTAGTGTTTTATATACTTTTGCTCATTTGCTGACAGTCCCTTAATAGTACATTATAGAAAGTGTTCTTAGAATCTGCATTTTATAGAAAAGGGGGTTGATATGTAAAGGTGTTTTGTGAATGAGCAAGACAGCTAGATTTTGAATCTGGTATCTGATTCTGCAGAGGATATTGGAACAGGTAAATGGTTTTTTTCCCATAGAAAGAAGAGTCTGGTTGAGCCCATGTTACATCTACCCTCCTGACCAAGTGTGTCTGTCTATACTCAAGGTTAGCGTCTGTTTCATGATCCGCTTAAAAGGTAAGGAAGAAGAAAAAAATGGACCAAGGAAGTATAATACTATGGTTTTGTAAAACATTTGCCTTCATGATCTGCCTTCATCTGAACCCAATAGATGGCAACAGTTCTATGTTTTACTGTGGCATAGCGTGGAGGAAGCATGCAGAACCAGAACCTTTACCTCTGAAGACAGCTGAATGGTCCATGGCTTAGTGAGCATCTAGACATACTAGGTTTGGCCTGACTATATTTGCTCAACAGCATTTGCCAGCAGCAAGGAACCCTCCTCACGTGATTTTGCTCTTTCATATTGACAAATATCTCAAGTGGGGGAACAAGAATATGGAATGTTACATGACGACCAGAAGAGAGACACTGGGGAACACACAGAAGATCCATTGTATGGCCCCACCAGAGGTCATGGAGAGACTTCCAGGGAGTGGTGTTGCTTGAAGGACCTGCCTGAACAGATAGGGCAGGAGCTGATGTCATTTGAAGTAGTATAGAAAGTACATTTCCTTCTCTTTGGGGAAGATGAGTAAAACTGAACCACTTCTGACTATAGTTGCACAGGTTATATGGCCAATAGGTAACGTTGACACTTGGCCAGTATTAAATAGTATGGGCGAGTAAGGCATGATTATATGTAATATAAGCAAGATAGTATTTTCTGTTTCATAACAATACCCAGCATTAAAGAACATTTTAAATTTCCTATCATTTTTCATTCCTTTCCTATTCATCAATTAGGTACAGTTCCAATTAATCAGAAAAAAAACTGATACTGAGAAAAAAATTGTTAGTCAACTTAATATTAATAACATTGACAACTAATTAAATCCCAAGGCACTATACCGGTCACTTAATTACAGTATTGCTCAAGTCTTAAAATAAATCTGTGAAATAAATAATATTCTCATGATGTTGATAAATAAAGTCTCAAAAATGTGAATTCACTTGTCCAGGGCCTCACAGCTAACAAATTGTTGAATCAGGACTGAAATCTATGTCACCCCACCCTCCAAGTCTATATCTGTATCTGTTTTCCATTCTGAGGGATGAGGGGGACTTGAAAGAACTCTCATTCTGTGGTTACCTGTAAAATAACCTTTCTATCTGTTTTGATTTTCAGCTTTTTATTTCTTGTGAGGTAGATATTCTCTCAAATTACATTTTCTTATGAGTGAGCTGTTGTTCATTAAAACATATCCAAAGGAAACAGCTGATTTTCAGATGGATTCATCTCTTATTGCCACTGCCTTCATTAATTTGAATATCAAAGCATTTGCTTGTTTATACACACTGAAGAGTGAGCTCTCTAAAAGGAAACAAAAGCAATTCCCTGAAAAGGTTTTGCCATGTTTTTTGAGTAAAAAATGTTTGGATGAATCATTAAGAATTTATGTACATTTCACACAATAAACCCAATGAGTGTAACAAGTTAAATTTATGAATTAAAGATCTGGCAATTCATCAGCCACCTGCCTATAAAACACTTTTGAATTCTGTTTATATAAAATGCTTCTTATAATCACATGGAGGGATGGACATTTTGTTTATAAAATAATGAGGCTTAAAAATGTAATAATTTAAATATTTGCAAACTGCACATCTGATAAGGGGTTAATATCCAAAAATATATAAGAAACTCAATTCCATAATCAAACAACTGGTAACCATATTAAAAATAAACAAATGACTCTAATAGACATTTCTCAGAAGAGAGCATAAAGATGGGTATGCCAAAACAAACAAATGAATATCCCAATATGTTCAACATCACTATCATCAGTAGATATGAATTAAAACCATAATGATATATCACCTTATAGTCATTAGAGTAGCTATTATCAGAAAGACAAAAATAGCAAGACTTGGTGAGAATGTGAAAAAAAGGGATTTGCACATTACTGTTGGGAATGCTGATCAGTGTGGCTGTTATGGAAGAGTATGCGGATTCCTTAAAGTACTTAGAATAGAACTACTAGATATCCAAAGGAAATAAACCAGTCACTTGAAGAGATACCTATACTTCTTGTTCATCACAGCATGGGTCACAATAGTTAGGGAACTGATACAGTTTAGTGCCCATCAACCGTTGATGAATGGATAAAGAAAACATATGTACATGCAGTGGGATATTATTGGTCACTTAAAAATTTCCTGTAATTTGTGCCAACATGGATAAACATGGAAAATATTAAGTTGAGGGAAATCAACAAGGAATATGAAGATAAATACTTTGTAATATCACTTCCATGTGGAATATAAAAAGGTGAACTTAAAAGAATAGAACTAATTACTAACAGTTAGAGGCTAATGGGATTTGAGGGACATTGCTCAAAAGACCCAGAACCTCAGTAACACAAAAGTAATTAATTCAAGAGATCTATTCTCTATCATGGTGAACTTATAGTTAATATATTACATATTTTAAATTTTTGTAAAAAGTGGTTTTAAAAGTTCTGTCATGGGCCGGAGAGATGACTTAGGGATAAGACTCTGTCTTGTAAGCAGAAGGTCCTAAGTTTGGATCCCAGGTCCCACATTAAAAACAAGTGGGCAAAAATGGCAGTAGTCTGCACTTCCAACCCTGATGTGCAGTTTGGGAAAGTCCAGAGTGAAATGAAAAGGTAGTAGAAGCAATCCAGGATGATTCCCGAAGTCACTCTTGGGTCCCTACAGGGACACAGTGCCTTCTGATATACACACACATACGCACATGTACATCAATAACTACATCTTTTTTTTAAAAAAAAACAAACCTCTATCACCAAAATGTGTTGAGTGTTTAGCTTAGCTTTTCCAGCCCATAATCTGTACATATATAAAAATGTCTCCTTGACTGATCCCCTAGGCTCCCGGTGTGCCTGTGGCTCAGATTGGAAGAGCACTTAACACTCAACCTAGATAGAAGTCTTCCACAACAGAGGCAGGGGATTTAAACACCCTGACAGGATGCACCTAAGGCAGTGGAAGAGCAGTGGGACGGACAACAAAGGCCAGCTAGAATGCAGAGTACCAGTGATCCTGCAAGGTTCACCCAACCTAATCTCTCCCTGTCCTAAGACTCTGGGAACCTTGGGAAAGAAGAGACAGAAAGACCATAAGAACCTAAAGATGGGAAGGTTTACTGTTAAACAAGACATTCCATTCAAGGCAGGGCTATTGCATCCAGGAACTCACTGCAATGAGACTTGTCTTACCAGACATGCATAAAGACTGATATACCAGCATCCCCCACACAGACTAGGAAGGATCTCAGGAAAGAGAATTGCATGTAGTGACTAGGGCTAGAGGAGTGAAGGGCAATGCCCCTGTCAGTGGGGTGGCCTGAGAAGGGGCCACTTGGTGTGCCACAGAGGGCTGAATCCCCTACAAGAGTAGACAAGCCAGAGGGAACCCTGGGGCCCGTAGAAGCAGACAGGAAGGAGGATGGAAGGGAGTGGGATTGATTGATAAAGGAAGGAGAGGAGCGACAAGAAGGAAGGGGGAATGAGGGAGGCAGGAGTAAGTACTCAATATGCTTGTAAAACTAGGAAAAAAATAAAAAATATATTTTATAAAAATGACATACACTTTACACAAACACATACAATATACTTTCTGTCAATGAAAAGAAATGCTGAATAATGAAATGAAAATATGAAATAATTTGGATAACTCTTACAAGTATTGTTTTTCTTTAAGTACATTAAAATAATGCAATTTTTACAGTATCTCAACCTAAAAGGATTCTATATATCTTTGTGCATTTCTCTGTGCAATTCAGTCACTTTCAAATATGTATTCATCTATTCCAGTAACACTGACATATCTTAAAACATCTTTAAAATATTTCCGTGTGAATTTCCCCAGAGCCAGTTTATTTATAAATCAGGGAAAGTCAGTTTCATCAATATGTACTTGCTCCTTTTTTTAAAAAAAAAAAAAGAAAAGTGGTGATTTTACATCTAGCAATCAATTTTACATACCGAACCCAGTTTTTGTTTCAGTTCTTCTTTTTTTAATTTATTTTTTTAGTTTTACAAGCATATTTGAGTACTAATCCCTTTTCCCCTCTATTCCCCTTCCCTCTCATTTTCCTTCCTTCCCCCCATCATTTTATCCCACTCCTACCCTCCTACCTGACCACTTCTGTGGACCTCAGAATTCCCTCTGGCTTGTCTACTCTTGTGGGAATTCAGAACTCTGCTCATACCAAGTTGACCCTCCTAGGGACACTCCACGGACAGGGGCATTTCCCTTCACTCATCCAGTTCTAGTCTCTAAAGTTTTCCCTGTGTGATCTTTTATCTCTCTTCAGTTCCTCAAAGTCTATGGGGACATGTTAGTATTTCAGTCAGTTTTGCACTATCTTTGATGGCTTCCCAAGGCCAACTCTAGTGCTTAGCTTTGGAAGACTAGTCACCCCTCAACAGATCTAGAAGCCTGTGCAGGAAGCACCTACAGTGTTTCGGATTATTGATTTCCCAACGTAGGTAACACTCAGGTGCCTCTGAGTGCATAGAATCTGATCTACCCCTAAAACAGCAACTGTTGGTGGTGGTCTCACTTAGATCCATGTCTCCTCAAATCTCATTTTGCATTTATTCCTGTGAGATTAGAAACAAATTTCTAACTAATACTGGATACTCTTTCGAAGGTTTCATCTCAGTAACTCTCGATTTATGACTGTATTTAAATAACATGCCAATAAAGATACACTTTTCCAGCCAGAGATATAGCTCTGTTGGTAAAGTGCTTGCTGTACAGTCATGAAAACTTGATTCAATCCTTAGGAACCATGTAAAAAGTTGGACTTGGTGGTGTATGCTTGTAATCGTAGAGCTAAGGAGCCGGAGAGAAGTGGATTTCTGGGGTTCACTGGCCAGCCAGCCTATCCAGCTTGATAGCCATCAGACCTTGCTTCAAAATGTTGGCTGGCACCTGAGAAATGACACCTAAGGCTTTTCTTTGACCTCCATAGTCATATACACATCCCTGCACATTTGTGTAGCCTCATTCTCCTGCCTCTCTCTCCAGAAAAATATAATACTTTGAGAGACTTTCAGGAATTGAAGGTTTTGGCTGCAAGATTTGATGGAAATCCAGCTCAATGAGACATCTTTACCATGGAGCTCAGTTCACATTTTAGGCAGTTGGAGTGTATTACTTGTGAGTTCATCTTTTACAGATGTATTCATTACCCTAGACTAGTTGGAAGCTTCTCTTTGTGTTCTCTAAAAAGTATATATTTAAAGACAGTTAAAGGAAAAATGTGTGTGTGTGTGTGTGTGTGTGTGTGTGTGTGTGTGTGTGTGTGTGTGTTGGGAAGAAGGGAGAGAGACATTTGTGATCATGATTGCAGGCAATGTAACTTAAGAAATAGCAAAGCAGGTGAATCTTACCTTTGTGTTCTCATCTTTAATCTGTGAGAAACTCTCCCCTAATCAGGTGAGGTCCCTATTGTTTCTAGTTTTTGATTCTAACAGTGCAGAGGTCTCATTTAATCTGTTTTATTGTCCCAGAAATATTGTTAATAGGTTATTTTCCAGCAATAGATTTGTATTGGTGACATTTAGACACTGGTAATATGTAGTAACTGAATATCTAATGGTTTCCTAGGAAACCGCAAATCAGAATATTGATGAGTATAAGCGCTGAGCACTGGCTAGAAACTGAAAGCTAATTTTACACAAAACTTGGAGCATTAAACACAGAATTTTGGAGAGGAGACTCTATCCCACTGGTCCTATTCATCACATTCCTTAATTTCTTCGAGTCCCCTTTTTAATTGTCAAGAACAATTTCTTGTACACATTCTTTCAAAGACACTTTTTTCTATCTTCTTATTTAAGAAATCTTGACAGTCCAAAACTTGTACCCTGGATTCTTCAGTTGGAGACTTATGGGACCCTGGCTTTCTCCAAGTTCCTACTTCAGAGCATTGCTTAATTGTGCCCTCCCAGACATATTTTTGTTTAAAGTCCACTGTGTTTTCCTAACCTCATCTCCTTTGATGCTATCATAATGCTTGGCTGTATTTGCAGCTAATGCTTCATTCTCAGACAATTAGAACTTCATGTGTTGTTGAACAGTGTTAGACTCTGTGAAACAATCTCCTCACATTCTCTTATCTCCTGATCTGCTTGATCCCTGTGGTTAACCCACTCCTTCCTTCCTCTGAACTCTTTCTAGAAATGAATAATGGATGCCAACTCCTCTACCGAATAGGACTCCTCTTTATCTCCATGATTGCTGTCTTTGCTCTGTCATCCAGCCCAGTGGCTAAAACCCTAAAACCCATCTCATTGTCTTACTCTCTTTTCTGCCCAGTTTCCACTGTGTTCCAGAGTCATTCTTCTGAAACACAGACTGAATCCAAGCAGCACATTCATAGTAAGCTGCCAGGGAATTGTGCTACTTCAAAAGCAAAGCAATAATACCAATGAAAACGAGGTGCAAGCTGCATCAGACTTATGAGTGATATGAGTGGTGAGGCAGTGAAGGGGACTCTCAAGGCAAGACCACATATTAATCTAGCCACTGTTTCATAAGGAGCCAAGAGAGAGCTGAATAGCACAGCTGTCTACATGGATGTTCATCAATAGGAAATTCTCTGAGCAGCCATGGAGGAAAGTGTGTTATTTTTTCAGTTCTCCATTGTTCAAAGCTCATCTGATGGATCCTCAGTATTGTTTTACCTAGTTGTTCGTCTTCTTCCTTTATTTTTGGCATATGTAGGTGTGTACATGTGGGGGAGGGGGTTGTAGACGAGGGCACTTGAGTGGGTGCATGTGCCTATGGAGGGCCAAGGGTTACTTCGGGAGTCATCCTCTACCTCCTTATTGCTTGGTTCTGGGGTTTCCCAGGCTCTGCCTTCCAGGGTCAAAAATACGGGCTTGACGCCATTTCTGTCTGGTATTTTTATATAAGCTCTGGGATCCAAAATTGGGTCCTTTGGCTTGTGAGACAAAAGCTTAACCCCTGAGCCATCTCTCCAGCTCACGCTTAGCTATTCTGATAGTTGAAAGCAGGCCTCATGGCTGGACTGTGAGTTTGTATTCAGTCCTACTAGTTGCAGGAGGAGTCACCGTACGGATTACTTTGTCTACATATGAATAAGCCAAAAGTGGAAGATCACCATTGCCAAGGAAATATCTCCTTAGTTCTAAGCAGTAGATTCAGTTAGATGTCTGAAATATACCGGTCTGTACCATGACAGAAACAAACTAAATAGCAGAATCTAGGAGGTTAAGTGAAGCTGACACCATTTATATTAGATATTATGAGACTTATAGAGATGTTTGAAAGGATACATCACTGTCTGGGCTGTATGCAAACAGTTAGATACCATTTTACTAACAAATTTGAGCATTTGAGTATTTCAGGTTCCATAGACATATCCTTAGATGAAATCAAGGGATAAGCTCTGTAGAGAAAAGGATTATAAGCAGAAACCTAAATCTGCTCTGATACTTAGGAAGAAAAGCATTACATTAAATGTGAGAAAGAACTTTCTCCACTGACCAATAATGATATATATATATATATACTTATCTATATATATATATATATATATATATATATATATATATCAATGACAGTGAGTGTGATTACTAGAAGACATAGAAGTATAGAGTGGAAGGCTCATGTGCAAAGCCTTCAGTGATTCCTGGAAATATTTGTGGGAAATCTTTCCTAGAAACTGATATCTTGAAAGGAACAATATGTCAATTCTGAGAAACATTCTGGACAAGAAAAACAGGAGATACGGTATTAAAAAGAACTGATTGGATTAGTGAAGCCCAGAGATATTTAGACAGAGTTAATTGTCCTCTATTCTAACACACACATTGCATCATCTGAGAGTCTGTTTACTTCTCAAGGTTAAGGATGATGAGGTATGTACTGTGAGTCATCAATAAAGAGCTGTAACAACTGGTTCCTCATGAACACAGGTTCATATTTACAGAGTGAACAAAATGATTGGTTAGGACCCCTGAAAGTCAGTTTGAAGTGCTTTAAGGCTATAGATCCATAGCTCCTCAAATCTGAACAAAATCTCCAAGTAAGAAAATGAAGGCTGTTGTCAGTTTAGAATCTTCTAACAAAGTGAGAAACAGCATTACTTGGGAATGATTTTGAATATTTGTGAACAACTGTGTTTTTGCCCTACAGGTTTTTGGCTCACATGCATAAAAGAGTGGCCTTAATCTAAACATGGTCTATGAGTGCAGTTTCTAACTGTCAATCAAATTCTGCTTTTTACAAATGTTTCTGAGGTACTAGTAGTACTGACTGGTGTGTGTGTGTGTGTGTGTGTGTGTGTGTGTGTGAGTGTGTGTACATGTGTGTATTTGTGTTTTTTTTCATCAAACCTGGTGATTTCATGAAAATGTTAAGGACCATGCTAATTCAACTGTTACTACAAGATAACCATAAAAATATCATCCAACAGAAGGATGTTCCTTGAAACAAGATAATTATTTTTAAAAATATGCATTTTCCTCTCAGATAAATATGCAAATGGGCTCACTGACACTGATTGCTTGGCTATAGTTCAGTCTACTATTTGTAAGGCTTCATACAGACTTATATTCCTTTCATATCAATAGCCCTGATTATTCAGAATAAGTGAGTCTTTTGATAGACTTTACACATATACATAAGAAGTAACATTCTTGTAATGCTAGATTATAGGCACAATCCTTACAAGTTTATACAGTTGTTTCATACTCTTTTTCAATTTGTTACACCCTGGTAAACATGTTTAGAATATCTTATTATAAATCATTACAGGGTATTGAAAATACTGTCATGAAATATCTTTTTTTTTTCTGTATGAGTGTGGATGTGTGTACAAGAAGACGCTTGAGTTCGTATGTCTGTGGAGGTTAAAGGCATATGCTCCTCCTTATTGCTTTGCTCTGGGGTTTCCCAGACTCCACCTTTTAGGGCCGGAAGTTCAGGCCATTACCATTTCTGCTTAGTGTGGGATCTAGGATCTGAACTCAGGTCCTTTGGCTTGTAACACAAAGGGCTTTAACCCATGAAACAACTTGTAGAGGAGAAAGACAACTAGCACTGATATTCTTTGTCAGAAAAGACCATCAAAAGAAAGTTTGATCCATCAAATAGCTTCTTGGTAAAGCAAAGAAATAGCAAGTCCTATATTATCTTCTGATGAAAGCATGCTTTGTATGAGTAAATCTGTATTCAGACGACATCTTCAAGCACCCCTCTTCCTCACATCAAGGCTAGCTTGACCAACCAAGGTGTTCTTGCCCTGTGTTCTCTCTGTGCTATGATTGGATGTATGGCACACTTTGAATCACTTCTTCATGGCCGTGTCCTCAAGATCCAGTTTTCTTAATGATGGTATCACAACATGCCATCCTATCTTATGTCACTGTCAGCAGCAGTAGGTTTGACTTCATAAAGAACACAATGTCTTGGGTTGTCTCGGTCAGCTGTTTTGAGCATGCTGCAAGTATTGAGGAGCCTGACATAAACTTTCTTTAGCCTAAGCAGAGCAAAGTGATATAAATAGATTGTGTTTTCTAAGGTATGAAGTGCTTTATACCAAGTTCCAGAAAGTATAAAAGCTGCTAGGTAACATCAGGGTTATTCTCTTCTGCCAGGGAAGATTCCCTTATTGTTTAAAAGAAATTATAATCCCATGAACTTTGATCCTCTGAATAAAAGGTCCCAGACAGAACTTAAGAAAGCAAAAGTTTACTTAGACTGAGAGAGTATAGTCCACCAGCAAGGAAGGCATAGTAGAATGACTCTGTGGTAGCAGATCTCTTCACATGTTAGCAGTTGATGGAGCAGAAAGCCAGACTAGAACTCAGACTGGGCAAAAAATCTTCAAAAGCCAATAACTAGTGTTCTATTTAACACTGGCCAAACCTCATTTCAAAAGATTCTACAGCCCCAAAATAGCCCTATCAACTGGGGGATTAGGTGTTTAAACACATGGACCTATTGGAAACAGTTGAATTTCAGATTTAAAACTTTAGTACCTTCTAACACCTTCTAATCCAATCTCTGGAGATCAGAATGAATGTCAGTCAGATATTATCACTTTCCTGCATATAATAATGAGTTTTAAATATCTTAGACTGAAAATCAAATATCACGCTATTTTGAAAGGCTTCTCCTAGAATTCCTGTTGAATCTTGCCTCACTCTCTTTTGTTTTGGTTAAGGGGATAGCAACTGTTATAACAGGTTACTGTTAAATCTCATGGCCTAACTCTAACCACGCATTGCTTCTCACCTAGGTTGGTCCTGAAGGTAGAAAGACAGAGATGGACTCCTGTTCCTTGCTCCTTTCGTTTCATAGGGTTGATAAAGAGACAGTATCTTCCCATGTAGTTTCCAAGGGCCTTCTAGATATCAATGTCCAGATAACACTTAAGCACAGTAAGTGGTATTTATATGTGCTAATCCTAAGACTGGCCCTTCCACCCATGCTGCATTAACGACTGGGAAGAAGAATTTCACATCGGGAAGCTACATTTCCAAAACCATCTCTTCAGCACAGAACAGAGCAGGACTTGATTGGTAGAACACTGGAAGCTTCTCCCATGCTCCTCTTCCAGGTAAAGCCAACAGTACATGACTTGTCATCTCGTCCTGGGATCTTTCTATCTTGGAGTCCTGTCCCTCCTCTCAGACGTTGTTTTGCTGCTCTTAATACAACTTACTTAGGGCTCATCTTAAATAACATTTTTTCTTAGAAAGACTATTTTCAAAAACCTGTTAAAGGTAAGACTTTATCATAACACTTATCATAAATGGCAATAATTTGATTTAGGAAAAATAGATAGAAACATGTAAAGAAATGCAATTAAGTTTCTAATGTCCATCATAGTGCTTTTATATAGTAGATGCCTAATGGAGGAATAGTTGTTATTAAACTGAAGCATTATTACTGGACATTAAGATAAATTTATTTCTGACTCATTGGCCAGGTTTGATACATGGATAATGATTATTATAGCATCCTGAGACTTTATATTAACCTCTTTGGTGATAATTATGAGTGACCAGTCTAATCAGTGATTAAATTATTATATACATTACCTTGAGAATTTAGCGGTTTTAAGTGGCAGCAGTAGTTTTACCATCTCTTACCTACATGGTGGGGCAAGGACTCTGTGTTCAGCTAATTGGCCCTGCCTTAGAGACTCTCAGTTGACTATGGACACACATGACTGGGATTCCAGCATCAGCAGGGCCAGAGCTGGCTTCGAATCAGCATGTCTCAAGAGTAGGTGTCTCGGTGAGGCAGGAAAGTCTGTGAACTTCACCAGATGTCTCATTATTTACTTGCAGTCCTTGATGGTAGTCTATTTTCTCTGCTGTAACATGATCCCCCCTCTCTCCTTGTTTCTGGTTTGGCCCTCCTTCCACTTCCCTCCTGTTTATAATCTTTGCAACTACTGTATTACAGAGATTTATCTTTGATTGTGTCTCTAAGTGTGTTTGGTTCTAGGATCCACCTAGTAGGGAGTACATACGGTGCTTAATTTTCTGTGTCTGGGATACTTCACTCAATATAATTGTTTCTAATTCCATCCATTTCCCAGCAATTTCGTTAATTTATCATTTTTGATGGCTGAGTAGTATTCCATTGTATAAATGTACCACATTTTCCTTATCCACTCATCAACTGTTGGGCATTTGGGTTGCTTCCATTACTTTGCTATTGTAAACAGTGCTGCTATAAACATGGTCGTGCTTGTGCTATCAAGGTAAATTTTTGCTGTATGGGGGGTTATTCCCAAAAGTGGAATAGCAGGGTCATATGGCATTTCAATCTTTAAATTCCTTAAGAATTGCTAGATGGCTTGCCAGAGTGGTTGTATGAGCCTGCATTCCCACCAGCAATGTAGGAGAGTTCCCCTCTCTCTACATCCTCTCCAGCATTTGGTGTTGTTTGTATTATGGGTTTTTGTCATTCTGACTGGGACAAGATGATATCTCAGGGAGTTTTTGATTTGCATTTCCTTGATGGCTAAGGATGTGGAGCATTTTTAAAAATTTTTATTATTATTATTATTTATTCAACTGTGCGCATGTGCGTGTGTATGTGCGTGCGCGTGTGTGTGTCTGTATATGTGTAGAACCACGGACGAATTCGCGAACCACCATGGACGCCTCCACCTCCTTCTGCCCCGAGATTCACAGGCTCCGCCCTACCAGGACCAGAAGCTCAGGCGGCCCCCGCTTCCCCCTGGCATCTATACGTGGGATCTGGGATCCGAACTCAGGACCTTCCTCCTGCAAGGCGGAGGCTTAACCCCTGAGCCACCTCTCCAGCCCAATGTGGAGCATTTTTAAAGATACTTGTTAGACATTTTAATTTCCTCCCTGGTAAAGTTTCTTTTAAATTCCAAGGCCCATTTTTTAATTGGGCCATCTGTTTCCTTGGTGTTTAGTTTTCTAAGTTCTTTGTGCACTCTGGATAATAGAGGTAACCCACAGAATGGGAGAAAATCTTCACTAACCACATATCTGATAGAGCTCAATTTTTTTTTTTAATCATAACTAAGAACAGCTTTCAGGTCTGAATAGCCATGTATCAGAACAACCTAGGTCTGGCCTTTATTAGCCTTATTCTTCAGTAGGTTTCTGAACCTTCCTGATTTTAGAATCCTCACTGTATAAATGAGGACCAGCAGTATCTTGTTTAGAGGACTGTTATGTGAATGGCCCAAAGTTAACCTCATGCTTAGCTTTCTGCTTAGAAAGTATACAATTAGTCAACCAACAAAAAAAGGCTTGTTAAAACTTCAATATAGCAGATATTATATATTGGGGCTGATGAAATAGCTAAGGGTTTAAGACTCCGTCTCCTAAGCAGAAGGACCTGAGTTCAGATTCTGGCTCTCAAGTAAATTCTGGATCCAAATGGAAATGGCAGCAGCCTGTACTTATAGCTCTGGAAGGCAGAGACTGGGAAATCCCAGAGCAACACAACAGAAGGTAGAAGTAATCCAGGATGATTTCCAGTTATCCTTGGTCCTCCACAGGATGTAGAGTGCACTCTGATACACACACAAACATGCATACACACACACACACACACACACACACACACAAATAAATAAGAAATACTTAAAAATTGGTTTTATATTAGTGATAAATATTTACTAAACATATAGCATATATAAAACACTACTGACTTAATGCTTGTTTGTATTGCAATTTATTGACTTTGCAGTAGCACGAACACACCAATATCTGGTATGAACTACATTTTTTCCTGAGCCAACAATGTGTGTACAATGCTTTTTTGCAATTCTGAGCAATGGCTATAAGCTACCATTCCATGAACCCTCTGATCATGAGGGAGCAACTTTTTTTTTTTTAAAGTTGATACCTTTAATTCAAAGGCTAAGGCAGAACCGATGTAAGCTTGAGACTAGTCTGAGCTATAAAGTAAATTCAAGGTTAGTGTGGGCCCCAGAGTGAAACCCTGTTTCAAAACAAAACTCTTTTTAAAACATTGTTTACCATTTTGTTCTGCAATGAAGGTTGTTACTTTCTCTCTCCTTTTTTATTTATAGTGTATTCCCCCCTCCCCCCTCCCCCACGCTCACACAAACTTGATAAGTACCCCATTCCCCTCCCTCCCTCCACCTCTCCCTGGATCCCCTTGCTCCCTCCCCCATTTTCCTCTTCCTTTCCCCCCTCTCCCTTTCTCTCAGTGCCCCCTCTCCCCCATTCCTGAAGCATCTTTTACTGTGCATGTCAAACTTCATGAGGGAGCAACTTGAACTCTAATGTTTGGCAGAGGAGGTAAATCAAACAGCACACACACTGTTTTTGACTTACGGTGGGCTCATGGCTATCACTCCATGCTAAGTCCAGAAGCATCTTTATTCCAAACATTGAACTTGTATTAAGCGAATTAGCCGTGCTAATATTTTTGAAGCTAACCATTTCTTCTCATACTTCTAGGGGAAGGTACTTGTTGGGTTGCAGATGTGAGAAGAAAGATAAGCTGCTGATGTGAGAATTTGTAGGGCATAAAGGAAGTCAGGGCACTGATGAACAGTTAAGGACAGCTTGGAGCAGGGGAGACACATCTGGGTGTGGAATTTAAGCAGAGGTCTGAGGACAGGATCTTCTTCACCCCATTCGGAAAGCTTGGATAGATCTGAATGTGTAGCAAAATTCTCCATTCTTTCTCAATTCTTGTTAACCGGGCCTGGTGCATGGACAGTGGCGCTCGAGGTCTCCTAATGCATATGATTATGGGCAAATTCAGGCGCAAAAGGCAGGAAAAATGTGTTTACTTCTGTTGCCTACTGCTTAGCAGAAATGGAAGTCTAGCCACCCTAGCTCTGTGTCTGTCCCCAAATACCATGAGACAGATGTGCTGGTGGCTTACTGACTAGTTGGAACCATGTAATGATGTCATTGCTGTGGCAGCTTCCGCTGAGAGAGTATTTGATTCATGTAAGGCAATCAAAGCTATAATCCGGTGCTAGGAAGTGAGGTAGGCAGGAACATAACACCTGGTGAGCACATCGACTTGGTCTATTAGGCACAAGGGTGACAGGGGAAGTGAAAGGGATTCGTCTCCTTAAACACTACTTAGAACAACTGAAACACTATTTAGTATGGTATATTATCTTGGCAAGCATTTCATAAAGTAATACAGTGGCTCCTCCTACCCAAGGTTGCTTTGGGAGCTGAGGGCAGAGGAGGAAATTAACTATTGGAAAGCGTTCCCCTGGTAATGCTTAAGTTGATCCAAGCTTCCCTGGTGGCTGTTGTTATTTTCCATGCGAATGCAGTTCAGAATGAAAGCAAGATGATAACTGTGTGTGTGTGTGTGTGTGTGTGTGTGTATTTATAAAAAGCTGCAATGCTGCAGATTCTCATATTTAATATCAACTGCATCCTCAAATTGCTACTCCTACTGTTTATGAGGTATAGGGAAATATCTTACATATCTAAATCTTTTAGTGGATCAATAACCAACTTGTCAGATTAGTGGATTTCATTTCAGAGGTGAAGCAATTGAGGCAGAGAGAGGTAAGGTGACTTATGCTAAGCCAAGCCTCAGAACTGGCATATGACAATGTGTGTGTTATTTCTAGAGCTGGATTACATACAGTCTCTGTGTTCCTGGCCTGTGCCATGCATCAGGCAGCTTTAATGGTGCCCTGGAGAGATCAGCCATCCCACAATGAAGGTATCTCAGGGACTTCACAAGTTTTCAACATGCTTGCACATTGAACTTACCTGTAGAGTGCGAAAATATATAATGTCACAGTTAGATACAGGTGTCAACTTCGTAACTGAAGCTTGAGTTATGAGCATAGTTGTGAAGAATTGGTAGTTGAGCTGAGCCCTGGACAGGCCTTCAGGGAATTGTCTAGTTAATGGGGAAGACCCAACCCATGGTCGGTGGAACTAATCCTTCATTAGGTACCTAAGATGGTAGTTAAGGAAGTTGGGATCCTTTGGTCTACTGGCCAAGTGTACCATGCTGGTCTGACAAGTGAAGATTATATCTCTCAGCAGTCCTGTGTGTATATGGATATATGAATATATGATGCAGCCAGTTCCCTTGATCCCTGAAGTTGGTGTGGACCTTCCTGCCAAGCTGGATTAAGAACTCTAATCAGACAATCATAAGAGAGAATAAAACCTTTTGCTCCTCTTTAAGTCATTTGGTCATGAATTTATTGGTGGCATGTGTAATAACTGCAACATAGACCTATTTCAATCTTGCTGTCAGAATCTTTGAATCTGAAGAACTTTGGTCTTTATATGGTATTATCATTGGAAGAGAGAGGTTATTCATAAGTTTCCCAGGTGGCCCCAATCTAATGGTTAAGGGCCATTCACTGCCCTCTGTGAATGGCTACTCATATGGCCCATGGGTTATCAGTGTAGGATTCTCTGGGAGTTAGTTTTAATAGGAGAGCCTCCTTTCACTGCAGGTAATTTATAGGTGCACTAAAGTTTGAGAGAATGCATTCCCTGTTAATCCAAAGGATTGGCTAGGGAAGGGAGCATCACTCTAAACACAGGGAGCAACAATACAAAGGCTCAAAAGAGAAATTGGTATTGGTAGGAACTAGGTGTCAAAGGCCAGTCTTTTTGTTTTCTTTCTAGGGCATAAGTTTATTGGAAGGAGAAAATATTAGAATGAGATGGAACTGGATGAAGCAGTGAGGTTTGTTGTATGTAGCCCTCTGGAGCGGTCTCTGGGCTGATAACTGCCAGAAACATTTCTACTCAAATTTATTCTTACTTTTATGCAATAGAAGGAGGGAAAATTTGCTTATATCCTCCCTATAGTCTTAGTTACCTCTAGTTTACAATAACCTTATGTCAAAGTGGCATCTTTTAAGATGGACAATTCAGCTTCTATCATTGGCAAATATGTCCTTTCATTCTGTGTGTAATATTTTAATGTTTTTAAATTTAATTTTAAAAATATTTATTTATTTAGCATGTTGCGTGTGTGTGTGTGTGTGTGTGTGTGTGTGTGTGTGTGTGTGTTTCAGAGGGTGCTGTGTGTCCTTGTAGAGGACTAAGGGTGACTTTGGGAATCATCCCAGGGTAGGAAGTGAAGGCCACTGCTGCTTCTGCCTACTGTTTTTATGTGGGAACTGGGAACTCAACTCCAGACCTGCTTGTGAGGAAATGTCTTAACCCCTGAGCCATCTCTCCAGCCCTTTAATGATTTTAAAATGTTTAAAAAAATGTGTGTGTGTGTGTGTGTGTGTGTATGTATCAGAGGGCACTGTGTGTTTTTGTGGAGACCCAAAGGTGACTTTGGGAATCATCCTGGATTGCTTTTACTTCCTTTTTGCTTCTGTCTGGGAAGCTATAGGCTGCAGCTGTTTCCATCTGGCATTTTTACATGGGATCTGCAATCCAAACTCAGGACCTTCTGCTTGTAAATGAGACTCTTAACCGCAGAGCTATCGTTTTTGCCCCCATCTTTTCATGTTTTTAAATATTTATTGAGAAGGAGAAAGAGAGAGGATGTGAAAGAGGGACTGAGAGAGAGAAACAGAGAGAGAGGAGGGAGAGAAATAGAAAAAGAGGGAACATGTGTGTGAGGTCAGAGGACAATTTTCTGACGTGACCTGCTAGGGATCGAACTCAAGTTGTCAAATTTACATATAAGTGTCTTTATCATAGGTCAGACCCCGCCTCCTAAAGTTTTTACTGCTTCACAATAATGCGGTTTGACTGGCAACCAAACTTTGGCACGTGCCTTCTGGATAATGCTTGGTATCTAAATCAGAATGTGATAGAGACATAGGAGAGGAATTGACAGCAGCATTGTTATTGATTGGACCTCGGATTAAGGGAAGGTGAAAAAAAAAGGAAAGAAAGAAACAAACTACACTTTCTAAATGTTACTACTACCATCAAAAAGATGTTTCCATCCTATGCCATTGTAATCATACATCAGCAATTCCTAGATCTTCTATAGCCATAATTGGCTTTATATTTGTAAAGGAGATAAGAGACAATTTCATAGCAATTTGCTGAGAAGCAGCACCGATAATTTTACAGGCTTTTATATCAATAGGAAAATATCTCATACTTCCTCTTGCATTAAAAATATTACCACCATTCATGAAACAGTACAATTTCATAAGTACCATTACCTAAAGATTTAGGGAAGCAAGGATTCAACTGTGAGGCATACTTACTGTTTTACTAAAGTATAACAATGCACACATACACAATGGGGAAACCTAGTCTTTTGTTTTTATATATCTATCTGGACAAATTTAGAAAAAAAGACTAGCTATAGCACAATTATGTAGACGTAACAAAGGCAATTGTAAAAGACAGGATACAGGTCAGATGAGCTGAACACAGAGTAATAAATCATGACATGTTTGCAATGCCTGACAATGCTTTAAAACTCTAATTTTTGCTGGGTTATTCCTCAAAGGAACTTCCAATTCAATTGTAGCCTACCGATATAGGATTTGTGGTTGAAATTTCTTTTGCAGCCAATCTACTGCACAAATTGAAGCAGCTGTGCCCAGCATGAGTCTCATTTCAATGACTACACTGTGTTGGGTGTTATGCAAGGGCCACTAATCAGGGGAAAGGTTCTCCTCAACTGGCAACTTCTCAGGGCCACATGTAAAGGAAAATTTACATGTTTCATTAAGAACCAACACACTGATTGGCTTGTGACCAACCTGATCATTTACATTTTCTGGTTTAAAAAAAAAAAGAAAAAGAAAAGCTCAGATGTTATTTCCAGTCCCATGTCTTCCCTCAGTTCATTAGTTTGAATAAACCAAGTTCCCTGAGTGAGAAATTGATTGGAGAACCGTGGGTTGCTGGGGGATGGTTGCTGCTGTGTACCCAGATAATCTTAATAAGATTAGCCTTGTCTTTTCACGTGGGCTTTGATGATGGCAGTCTCCCACATTCTCCAATTAAAATCCTTGTCACACTTGACTTTTATTTTGCTTAATTTTTCCAATGCGTTTAGTTTGAAGTCTGAAAGCAGATCGATCTGTTTCGCTCACTCTGAGTTTAGTTGTTCCTATGCGAGTTTTTGCGCTCTGCCCCTGCCTCTGTGTTGAATCTTCACTGAGGCAGTAAGTACTAATCTATATGAATCTACTTTATAGAGAGATGAAAAAGATGAAACCATGAATATTAATATCCTATTATCACATGAGGGTATTCCACACACATACACAAGAAAAGCCATAAAATGAGAGAGAGGAGAGGGAAGGATAGTAGTGTTAGCTGCATTGTTCTGTCCCAAAGAATGGAGGTCCAGTCAGAGCATGAGACACTTATGATATCAAGGCTAGCCAATGAAGCAAACTGTGGCCCTGTGGTTTCAGTTCTAAGTTCACCAGTGAAATCCTGGTAGTAATCAGGAAAGGTGTACATGCCATCCCATGCCTTTGTGCATCAATAAAATGCAAGGCATTAACGTGATGGTTTGGGAATATATACATTTTAGCTTGTGAGATAAACTATTATAAAAAGCAAGAGTGAATTAGAAGACAGTCGTTTTTGTCTGGAAAAAATTACCAGAAATAGATCAAATTGTTGCCATAGAGGTTTTGTTTTAAATTCCATTATTTTACTCCTTAACCTTCCCCAAAGGGAAGATGGTTCCAGAGAGAGAGAGAGAAGTTTGTTCAAAAGAGCTATATTAATTAATAACAGTTTTAGCTACAGTTTATCATGGTTCATTTGCAGGAGCAGATCTACCAGTGTTCCTCTTTTTGAATAAGCATATAGTGTCTGTCTATTCTTTTTTCTGTTCCTGTGTATGCTATGAGCACACGTGTGTATGCATTTTGCAAGAGGTTGGGTGCACTTCTGTGTCCAGTGTGCATGCACATGAGTGTGTCTTTTTGTAGAGGTCTGAGGCTGATATTGAAATCATCTTCAATTATTTTTCCAACTATTATTTTGAGCCTGGATCAAAATAACCCAAAGCATGCCATTTCAGCCAATCTGGCTAGCCACCTTGTTCTAGAAATTCTCAGTCTCCACCTTTAGGGCTGGAACTACAGGAAGGTTGCCATACCTGCCAGACATTCTATGTGGGATGTAGGGGTCCAGACTTAAGTCCTTTCGCTTATGCAATGAACACTTTCAATGCTGAACCATCTCTCTATTTTCTCTGTCTATTCACATATACATATATATATTCTCTGAGATACAGGACAGTGCAGGCTATGATAGAAACATGTTTCCTTTCTCTGTGATTTTGCATGCACGTTCTCTTTGGTGTATTAGCCATCAGTTAATTAGTACTCACTAAATGGCTCTGTATACTAGGTTTTTTAAAGGCATAATCAAGATAGTCAAAGAAAGATGCGTGACTGCTTGTTTACTGAGTAGGGCAAAGGATTGCACTAATTACTCAGAAGATAGTCCACAGCAATTACACGGGGAGTGCTGGAGAGACAAGTTTATGAAGTGCCATTAAGAGTCCCCAGCAGGGTCTGATTCTGAAGTGCAAGTGTATTACTTCCCTTCTGAAGAAAAAGAAATTAAGGCAGATCACTTACTGTGAGCCACAGAATTTGAAACAAACATTAAGTGTCTCATGGAAGTAAATTCTCATGGCCAACAGTTGTGAGAAGCATTCAAATGAGACTTATAAAAATTGACTTTTTGGAAAGAACTGGAGAGCAGGCAGTTGTTAAGTTGTAATCTAGTATCTGAGAGACATGACGTTTGAGGTTTTGGCTAGAGCTGAAAACTGAGCTTTTCAAATATCTCTAAAAACATTCAAAAATTTCTTGGAAATCAGCTCTTTTTTTCTCCTTACATTGACAATTTAAGAACTTAAGAGTTACATGCCTAGAATCACAAAGAAGCACATCAAAATGAATTGTAATTGTACTTCATTTAAAAGGGTCTAATTTCTGTACAAGGCTATTCATCTTTTAATAAAAATGCCTTGATTATCTTTGTTTGATTAGAGTTTTAATTGCTATTTACAGTTATTTATTTGTGTGTGTGTGTGTGTGTATGTTGTATGTGTGTGTGTGTGTGTGTGTGTGTGTGTGTGTGTGTGTGTGTGTGTGTTCCAGAGGACAGCTTGGAGGAAGTCAAGTTTCTTCTTTCACCACATGGGCTCTGGGGATATAACTTACATCATTAAGCTCAGTGGCAAGTGTCTTTATCCAATGAACCATCCTGCAGGTCCTACAATAAGCTGTGATTATTATGTTCATTTCCTGCTTAGCCTAACTAGCATCTTCTACCAGCTTCTTGCTCAATTGTACCTTCTGATCTAATTCCCTAATTACAAAAGATATGTGGGACACATTTTTCTAACTGCAGATGACATTAGGAACTAAAGGTGGGGAAAGACCAATAAAGATAGAGTGTTCACTTGCCTGCCTGCCTAATGATGAGAGTCCTCTTAGGACTGGAAAACTCTCACTGTAGATCTTTTCTCCTCTATAGACTTATTTCGTTAACCCACATCTTTCATCATGTGCCTCTAAGTACTAAAGGGGAAGTGCTTACATACCTAAAAATCTTTTCTATGTAGGAAAGTCAGATGATAAGTCATCAAATATTGATGGCATGCCTTGGGATGGTGTCATAGTTAGGCACAGGTGTCAACTTGACAGTTGAGGGTTTGAGCTCTGGGCACATTTGTGGAGAATTAGTAGTTGAGTTAATCACAGAGTGAACCTGAAGAAGACCGTCTAGCTGATGGGGAAGGTCCAGCCTATGGTAGGTGGGATTAGTCCCTGGAATAACTCACGGATGAGAGAGTCAGCATCCGTTTGTACACTTGGCCAGACATGCTGGTCTGCCAAGTAGGGATTGTCCCTCTCTCAACCATTACGTAGAGATGGTGTTGCCAGTTCCCTCGGCCCTGGTGTTGGTGTGAGCTCTCCTGTCAAACTGTAACCAGTACGAGAATAAATCCCTTGTTGATGGTCATTTATCAGCAACCATGCAAGCGAGCTGCAATAGATGGAGATAAAAAGCATCAGTCGAGGCAACGTAAGACAGGACAACGGTGTAGATTGGGTAGCTGAATGGGAATCCCGTATGCAAGGTGGTTGAGTGGGTCCTTCAGGGAAGAAGAGAGCATGCTAAGGCAAAGGGGACCGAAGGAAAAGACCCCAGCACTGCGCTAAATGTGAGGTGTTGAGGCCGGAGCATAATGGCGAGTTCTAGATGAAGTACAGGGCTGACCTCAGCTGCGATTTAGCAGCCTACATGTGACCCCTAAACCAGCACCATCGGCATCACCTGAGAGTTTGCAGCAAAATACATTCTCAGTCTCCACTGTGAACTGCCAGATCACTCTCTTGAGTGGACCCGGCCAATCTATGTTTGAAGCAACCCTTCTGGCTGAGAAATGCTCAGATTCAAGACCTGCTAATCTAGAGCCTCGTTTCCCGCAACTTGATTTTGAATTCGAATTCGATTTTTATTTGCATTTGGAAAGTTTTTAAGAAGAGCGAAATAATATGACTTAGGCTCTGAGAAAATAACTTTGGCCCTTGTGAGGAGAATGGACAGATTGGTGCTTATTCTTATGTGTCTAGCCTAAAAACTGCAGTTCAGCAGGAAAGAACAATTAGCAGATTCATGCCGAGCTCTGTTTACTTTTATGGGGAAGGATAATTGTGCTCTATCTCATGCCTGAATTCCAGATGTTGGGTACCTGAAAATGCAAACAGAGGATTCCTGCTGTGAGATGTCAGATCACTGAAATTCAAACCTGCTTGTGGGAATGCAAACCCATCATCAGCTGTCTTCAGGTAGTTCTCAGGACTCAAGTGAAGCAGGTTTTCCCACTTGAAAGTAATAACCAGCTTTAGCAATGAATGTAATTAGGAAAGTTATGAATTCGAGTGTGTTATGTCCTCTGGATATCAGGTCAGATTTGAGAGGGTATGCACAGGTGTATGTAGTATGTGTGTGTGTGTATATAATTTCTACACTTGGAATTTATCTTTCTGAGTACACATATTATTAGTATATGTACTATACTATACATACTAATGGTGTATGTATGTATGTATATATATATATATATATATATATATATATATATAATTTCTCTGGTATTTTATAGAATCTCCAAATGATGATCCAAGATTGTCCTAATCTAGACCAAATCTTCTTGATTATTCCTTATTACCTGCAATTTTCCCTTTTCTTTTTCACTATTTCCCTTTCCTATGATATGCCAGATAAAGTTATCTGAGGGTGTACTGTCTGTGAAGCCAGCACCTCAGGTAATGCCAAGACAGAATTGTCTCTGCTGCCGATTTGCAATTGTGTTTTCTCAGGTCCAGCACGTCAGGTACTGTTCATCCAGCCAGTCTCCCACCACCAACATCTATCTCTTCTTCTGCAGTTTCCCTTCATGCAAGTCAATGCACAAAAAATACTGTATTTGGGAAGTTAATGGGAACTGGGAGGGAGTAGAATTCAAGCCTTGTATTTAATTCACTATTTTATATCACTCTTTATTACTGCAGATATTTCCCTGGTTATATGGTCTGGCAGGCCCTTGCTTGTCATCCTGGATTAAGGCAGAAAGGCTGTGCTTAGGAACTTCCTGGGTGGCCTGGCATTTCATCCATGCTACACACAGAGAAAAGCCCTGACCTTAAACACTTTGTATATAATGGCTGCTTCTAAGAGGGACACAACTGTATGAATGAACTCTCTAGTCCCGAAGGGTGGATCAGAGCATATGGGTTGTGTACCTCAAATTCTACAGTTACATAATAAGATTTTATGTTTATTCATGAGAAGAAAAATAATCTGTGAATATTTATAATCACTCCCTTTTGTGTCTTTGGTGATCTACCAGACCTGGAGGAGTTAGAGAAAGTCCAATGACTTCAATGACTTTACCTAGAGAAAGAGAGAGAAAGAGAGAGAGAGAGAGAGAAAGAGAGAGAGAGAGAGAGAAAGAGAGAGAGAGAGAGAGAGAGAGAGAGAGAGAGAGAGAATATTGGTGGAGGGAGGAAGAGGAGAAGGCTCTGAAAGCTCCAGGTGTATTGCATTAGATTTTATTGAGTTGAGTGCCTGGAGGTGGCAACAAAGAGGGGGTCTGAACCACAAGGTGATTGGACAGACCGTTCTTCACACAAATTCTGACAGTTGGAACGTCACAGTTTTCTCTTTGATTGGTTATAGTTCCCAGAAACATCCGCTTCTAATCTCTGCCTGGCTGCCCGACCTCTGGTAGCTGAGAAGCATAAGAATGAAGTGTGCACACTGAGTGGAAATGCTCAATCCTCCACTGTTTCCAGTGTGGTGCCCAGTTCTCAAGTGCACTGTGCCCCCGAGAGGTCCCTTCTTCTCTTTCCTAAGAAGGATGCCCCAGGCTCTGCCAAGGTGGAGGAAGAGCAACAGACTAAGTGTCCACAGCTCCTTCAACATTGCTCCAGTAAATCTTCCTGCTATCCAGTTGTATCTTTTCTTCTCTCAGATGTATCTGGTGCCATGACTACACAGCCGACTGCAAGTTCTGCTGTCTGGAGCAGATTGCTTCTCGCCTTTCTTTCCTTGCTGGTGATATACCATCCTGTTTTCTCAAGTCTAGCAAGGCAGGTACCGCCCATTCATCCACTTTCCAGCCGCCAACAATTCAGCTTATTTTCTCCTCTCTCAATTTCCTTTGTAAGCTAATGCATTAAGGAAATGCTTTACTTAGGAGTTAATGGGGCTGGGGAGGGAACAGGACTTGATGCATGTATTTAATACACTGATTTAAATCAGAAGTACCTTCACACGTCTTTCCTTCCCTCTCGTCTTCCATTGGGTTAGAAGTGAAGAATTTGATGAATCTCTATCCTTATGCTTCTCTGTGAGAAATCAGGAATAGCTACAGTTAAGTTTAGATTAAATTTCTTTTCCCTCTGTGTTATATATCGACATGATCCCATCCTGTTTCTGCTTAACACAAGATGAGCAGGGATGTATTTAAATCTCAGAAAGAGGAATAGAAATTAGGTAATAGCAGAAATCTCCTTGCTGTGTGGGATGTTGAAATGGGCTGTCAGGGGACTCCATTGAAGCTTGTGAGTAGCTGAATTGACAGAGAACGAGGAACAGGGGCATGGATCCTCACGTGGCTGGCATTGCCTTTGCAAGGCATTGCAATTAATGTAGGGAAAGGCAAACATACTTCTTTGTCTGGATTAAGAAATTTCTGCAATGTTCAGCAAATGCATGTTTAATTCATGTTTGGGTATTGCAGAGTTGTCCCTCAGACCCAGTTACATACGTCTAATTAGTGTCCGGGCTTCATTTTTGAAAGCAATGGGTAGAGGTCATTCAGTGAGAATTGGGGGGGGGCAGTGTGGTCATTCCACCTACAGTGATAAATAGTTGCTATGTACAACCTACCCATTAATAACATGGCCTCCCAACTTTCTGCCGGAATCGTGATGGTTAGCTTCTCTATTTTCAGAGATAGATTTATTTTTACAGGTACAGTTACTGTGTCTTCTGTTTTCCTCCTCTATTATGTTAGAGTAAACAAGAAAGCTTTTCTGTTTTGCAGGAGAAGAGTTCAGTTTTTCTCAGCATATTTTGTTCCTGCAAAATTCCCCTTAGGTATTTGCGTACTTCAGGGAGAACGCTGAACTTGCCATGCAGGAAACTGGATTGGCTTCATGTTGAACTGTGAAGTCAAATTCAGAATAAAGCTGTCGTTTACTACTTTTCTGCTAAAAGCTTGACCACCCCCTCCCTGCCTGCCCTGCGTTTTGGATTTGAAAGGGCAGCTGTGCTACAATGCTGTTGTTTTCCTAAAATTTCTGATACCCTCTTTCTAGCATCATTGTTGCTGAAAAAAATAGAGCTTAGGAGTTAGACTCAAATGGGTATGACTTTGTACATGATTTTGTACGTGACTTTTGCCAGACTAACATATCAGTTAAATACAGGTGTAAACTTGACAGCTGAAGATAGTCGAAGGCTTCGGGCCTGGTAATTGAGGCGAGCTATATGCAAGTGTGAGGGGATAATTGATCTACTTGACATGGGGAAACCCAGCCCACAGTGTGTGGGACCATTCCCTGGCAGGTGGATAGGGAGATGGCTCAGTCCTTTGGCATATTGACATGCAGGCATTCCGGCAAGGGACAAAGTCCCTCTCTCAGTATTTTCTGTGGTTATGAGGTTTCCAGTTCCCTTGATTCCTCATTTTGGTACCAATTCTTCTGCCAAGCTGGACTGTGGACTCTGATGGAACCCTAAACAACAATAAAGGCCATGTTCCCCTAAGTTATTTGGTCATATCAACAATATGAAGAGAAAGAAACTGCAACGAACTAGTCAAGTCTCATCTTTAACCTCTAATTATCTTTTATTCTCATCTCTAATCCTCTTCTTTCTTACTTGGAAAACAGGGGTGGTGTTAGCGCTTCCATTAGAGTGGCTGAGAAGATTAAGAGAACAAAGGTGAATAAGCGGTTCAACAAACAGTAGCGAGAGATGCCCACTGTCTTTAATAATAATCACCACCCTGACTGTTATTGTTGTCATTTCTGTTCAGACAAAGAGATTGCTGAAAAGAAAGAAAAGAAAACAGAAATCGTGGGAATGAGCAAAGCACTTTTCTCACTTGTAGCATCTAGAGACCTGCGTGAACTTGACTCCACAACACAGATGAGCACGTGGATCCCGTTTTATGAGCTATTCATAGTTTCATGCTGGCATTTGTCTGATTGCTCAGTAGACATCCTTGTCAGACTCCAAGAATGAACTAACACTGATTACCACTTCACAAGTCAGGCCTGCCTGGTCTGTCAACCTAAACTAGCAGGAAATGCTATTACCATTGAGAGTATCCCAAAACAGCAATGAAGTTCTGAATGTACAATTTTTAACTGACATATATTTAAATGTTCAAAAGATTCAAGTAATCTTTAAGCAAAATGGGAAGCATATGGGAAATGATCAGAATTTCCAAACCGTCTAGCTAGTGCCTATTCAGATCTGGAGGTAACTCTTTTCAAGCTACAAAAATAAGCAGGCTTCAAAGGATCTGTGATTCAGAACTAGATTTGTTAGACTTTTTAAAAAATGTAATGCCGATTGCCTGGGAGGTGGGGGAAGTGCTAGTAAGTTCAGTCTTTCCCTGATGTATTGAATCAGCTCCATTTAACACAGAGGCAGGAATCCCTTGAATGAATACAGTGGAGCCTCCGCTAAGTATTTACTCCAGGGACTAACAAAAATCAATTGGCTACTCGAGGTAGATCTTTAATAAAGGACTGAATCAGGATGGTATTGAAAACTGCATCCGAGTCATAAAGAAGAGGCCTCTTAAGAGGGGCGATAGCACACAGGGACAGGCTTCTATTATCTGTTTTAAAGGAGAAGATTCGATGGAGACATGCCACATTGAATACAGTAGACTGTTCTATCTTCTGTTTACTTATTAATGCTCAGATTCTTTATCTTAAATCACTGAAAGAAGGGAAGAGTGGCTTCAAGCATTGTAATAACAAGAGTGTGTATATCTATGTGTAATTCTCAAGAGAATTCCCCTTGGCCGATACTGCCTAATTAATATTTACTATTTGTCTACGAGGAAGATGCAGCTATAATGGGCCTTGTTGGATAGATCTAATAAAAGGATAACATAGAAGATAAATTGTGTTTGCTCTGACTGACTGATTTTTAGACAAAATCTCTATATTCAAGTAATGGAGCCTTTTCTAGGCTTTGTGCACAGGGAACTTTGACTGAGAGTTTGTTGGATGGGATACTTGGGATGTTTGTTAAGCAGGGAAAGTCTATTAGAAATGATCTGGTGATCCCAGCTGCTGAAGGAACAATACACTCTTTGCTATGCTTTGGAGGGATTTCAAAGTCTGGGTGGATTAGAGATGCTATGCCTGAGAAGGCACATGGCAAAACTTCTTATCAATGGAGAGAGAAAAGGATGAAGACTTTATTAGACACCACTACATGTCTATGGATCAGATATATTAAAGTTGAAAGTTATGTGGTGGTGATGATGATGCTAATGATAGTGATGGCAATGCCAGTAATGATGCCGAGTTAATTTTTGTCGAATGATGCGCTGGTAAGCTCAGAGACAAGTTCTTTACTTATTTTATCTTGTTTAATTAATGAAATAGTCTATAAAGTTGGTACTATTATTATACTCTATTTGGAAGGGGGAAAGGAAAAGACCCTTTTTTGTTAGAAAAGAATGAAGCAGATGACCTAAGTTCCCAGAAGGAATTATGCTTTTCTAATGTAGAAAATACAAATTTGCTTTGCAATGCTTCCTTTGCGTTTGACAGGTCAGTTCACTTTATTTTAAATTTTTTATTACCATTTTTATATTTCCATCCGTAAAAGAAAGGTTAAATAATTTTGATACACATTCTATCGTGTGTCCTTAAAATAAAAAGCATAAAAAGTAAAGCAGGACCATGTGCAATCTTTGGAGAGATACTAGTGTATATTTGCTTCATAGTGATATTATAGTTCAAGTGTATTTTGTACTTAGAGCAATTTTTTCTCCTGTCTCCTACTTCTTTCAACTAATCATCTTCCTTTCTCAAATAGTTCATTAGTACCCTTCTGCTTCTCTCTCTCTCTCTCTCTTTCATACACACATATACATACACACCACATATACACATGCATACACACTGTGTTTCCTAGGCCCCACATTTGAGAGAAAATATGGATCATTTTTCTTTGTGCACCCAGTTTATTTTGGTTAATATGATGATTACCAGTTATCCATTTTACTGCAAGTAGAACAGTTGCATTCTTCTTTATGGTATTAAGTAGACAAATGGACATGGCCTTGCACTAGTCAAGACTGGGCTATAAATCCACATTGCTTCAGGAAAAGCCATGCAGCATAAATTTAGTAAATATGAGGGACCCTGAGGCTGACAGGAGATTATGTATCCTATCCAAAATAAAATTAATGGCAGTAGCAAAACATGAAGAGAACTTCTCTCTGGGATGACTATGAATGACTGTGAGTTTCATAGCCATTGCTTTGAAACTCATGGGAATAATTCTAGTTTCTTAGCTAAGAAGCCATGTGATTGTCCATATTAAGATGAAACATCTGTACTTCTCTGATATGAAAGTATTATGTAAAGGCTTAGAAACAACTTATGACCAGGAACTCTTTAAAGGATACCAGTGTAATATGAGAGAGGTGGGGCATGGAGAGTTGCAGAAAAGGCAGGATGGATAAATAAGCAAGAGAGTCTCTGTGGCATTCACCTTCCTAACTCTGGTTGTCACTGAGATCTAGTGGCACATGTCCTTTAATTAGTAGTTTAACTAGTTTCTAAGTCACAAAATATGGTCCTTCAGAATTTCTTCCCAAGATATTTCTCTTTTACCCAATGCTGGCTAAAGTTGACTTCTGCTGCTCATGCATAAAAGTAACAATTAACAGGCTGCTTATAAGGAGAGGAAGAAGATGAAGGAAGTGGAAGAGAGCCAAGGACAAGAGGCTGGGAAATCTACATACAGAGTGCAGCATCAGGAGGGACCACTGATGCTCTTAATGTAAAGACAGGTCTCAATATCAGATAATGGTGGATAGTACTCAAAGATAAAAGAGACTGTGGGAGTTGGGAAAAAATGACAGGAAAAAAAAAGAGTTACTCTTTGGAATGGAGGCCATAATTGATGGGCTTTTTCCCATAAAGTTGTTAGAAGATTCATTCTGGTATCTTCTGTAGGTCCAAAGCAGACCCTTTAAAGGAGGGTGGCTGGAATTAGCTTTCAGTAGGAAGAGGCAATTTGGAAGTACTAAATGTAATTTATAAAATAAATTCACTTGCTTAGATTGTCTGCAGAACTCACAGTAGTTCTCTGGGGGGATTCTTTTCTGAAGGTGGACCAGTGAATGGTTACTAAATTCATCTTCATCTGGAGCAGAATTCTAAGGTTATCTTTGCTTTGCTTTAGGTCTTAGGGGAAAACTTTCAGTCTGCCATCAGTAAGTATGAGTTCAACTGGTTGTGGTCATTGAGTGTGATGTGTATTCTTACATGAAAGAAAACTGTATTCTGTGCAAATCTGATCATGTTAGTTTTCATCTTTCAATCCATTGATGTCAATCATTGACATGGTGTATCGTGTTCATTTGTCTGGAGTACTTGAGAACACTTGCCTTTGCATTTTTTCCTGTGCCACTCTTAAGTTCTCTGAAAGCATCTATTAAGATAGAATTTGGACTACAGCAGGCATACTGGAAATCCACTCCTGTGGAAGTGATGGGAGAAAGCAAGATTGGGCAAAGGAAGAAATTGAATTTTAATTCATATCCAAACAATTGTCAGACCATCTGGCAGAAAGCTCTAGAACAGATAATTTCTTTGGGAGCTTTCCTGTGATGGTCCAAAATCACAAAATTTTCTGCCCTGAATTTGTCATCTACCAGATATGGGATACTCTATGACTATTATGCATCTAAGTTTCAGTCTGCAGATATCTGAGCTAGTCAGTCCTCCCCTGAGAGATGATCAGAGCTTTTCATTACTATATCAGCAAACTGATGCTCATAGAAATCTGATGCTCTTCTGACCTAAGATTTGTTTGCTAGGATGGCTTCTGTTCAGGTCATGGAGTAGAATATAGGTGTGTGGATAGTTCTTACACCCTTTAGTCAGAGTCCTGCATAGGAGGCTAGTAGCAAAGGTCTCTTGCAGGTCCCCAGGCTCCTTCTTGGATCTCTTAGCACAAAGGTCTACATTCACAGTATCTTAAGACTTGGATGATGACTTTAAATTTATTTCATGAAAAACAGTTCTGACTAACATCAAAGAGCCTTCACATTTATTTTTATCAAAAAAATGTTTACAGGTCTGGAGTAGATACCTGGCTTCTCTTTGGTTCCAGTTTTAGTTACTTTGGCTTTGGTATTCAAATTTTTTCAGTAACCTTCAAAAACCAAGCATAGGCTGGGCTGAATTTATTTGATCTTTGTTCTCAGAAATGTGGTGTAATGAACAGGAAACCACACATATGCTAATAGGAGAAAGTGTCAATGCATTTATGTAAATAGAGTTCTCTAAAGTCTTGCATGTGAGATTATCTGGGAAGTGGAGTGAAAGAAGTTAACCCAGTCTCCTAAATGTTGTTTTCTTTAGAATGGTCTAGTTAGTCTTCTTTGAAGAAAATGGTTCTTCCATAAATGAAATAACTGGTCATTATCCCTATGTATGATATATGCACATATTTGTGTGGATGTGTGCATATGTGTGCCTGTGTATGTACATGCAGATGTGTGTTTGTCAGTTATCCACTTGTAAAAGTCACATAAATCAGTAAGAATCAACAGCAGACTAAACTTGAATAAATACCCCCATTTTTCTTTTTTTTTTCTTAGAGAATGGAGCATTTTGTTCTATAATATTGAGCTGCTAATTTCCAGGATGACAGTATCAGGTTATCTTAAGTAACCAGTGATTCAATTTTGCACTGCTGAATTCTATGTAAGCAAAAAGACATTTACTCATGGCTGTCCCTGCAGAACATTTGGAGGAAATTACAGCAAGGCATACAATGGGAAGTGGAGGCAATGTTATCATGCTTGTCGTTTGTCTTATAGTAATAGAGCTTTTGTGACCTGCTTAGTCATTTGTTATTCCCTTCATAGAAATCTTTTTTATGTTGAAATTATAACCTGTACAGGAAAGTCAGAAAAGGAGCACAAAAGAGCTACGTGGGGTTTGCCATGGTGAATGTTAGTATTCAGTTAAGAAAGCCAATGTTTTGACACCTTAGCAGAACTCCAAGTAGTGAATGTTTAGAACTCCCAGCCTGCCTTTTTGGGTTAAATGGTATGGAGTTCTGATTCTTGAAGAAAATTTTAAAAAATTCTTGTAGATAGGATATATAATGGCAACATTGCTACATAGTAATATCATAGTATCAGGAGATGTAAGACAACATTACTGCATAGTACTTCATGTATGTTATGGTAATAAGTACTATATCCATCATATCAGTCAATTCTTGTAGCAACCACATGAGAAATTTCTTATTACCATTTCACAGATGACTAAAGTGACATCCAAGAACACATAGTAAGTAAAGAAGCTAGAACATAGCACAAAACTGAAATATAGTTGACTGAGTGTAGTCTTTTTCATAAAATGTGAAAAATGTTTCTATATCTTTGATTTTAATATTGTTTGGCACTTGGTATGAACTTATGATTTAATCAAATAAACTAACTTCTAACTTCATCCGTTTCTATTTTGTCATCATCATGAGTCTATGATAATGAATTTTCTTTCTTTTTATTGGCATAAATTAGTAGAAGGGGAATCAAGTTACCATTTCAAAGTATTTGATACACAGTTCTAAGCTGTCGTGAGCAGGCGGTATATTAGGTTCAGGCTGAATCACAAATTAGGTGGTTTAGAATAACAAAAATTTGTTTTCTCATAATTCTGGAGATTTGAAGCCAGAGAGATGGGTTGGGTAGAGTCACATTCCCTCTGAAATCTTCAGGGGAAGGACCCTTCTGTGCCACTTTCAGTTCTGGCAGGGGATATGATGCATTTGACTTGACACAGGGTCACTCTGACCCTTGCATGGCTTTATGCCTGTCTCCTCACTCTGCTTTTGCTCTGTGTCTCTGTCATAGTTACTCTTTGTACTGCTGGGAGACACCACTCAGACGCAAGCCACTTAAGGGGAGAAAGGGAGATTTATTTGACTTACATTTCCAAAGGGAAGATATAGTCCATTATGGTAAAAAAGTCATAGCTTAGAGGCAGAAACTGGAAGGCTGTTTTAGTTCACTGCAGTCATCATAGAGCACACAGCAATCAGCAAACTCAAGAACAGATGTCAAGTGGAAACAGGGCAAGCAACCCATCCTTAAGGCCCACTTCCTTTGACATGCCTTCCTGCAGCAAGCTCTACCTGTCAGGAGGTAGACATGTGCTTGTGTCTGTACATATCCTCCAGGTCTCAAGGCTTATCGCTCTAGGAAAATCTTTCAACCTGTGATGAACAGAGTGATTGTGTACCCCATATCCACTTTATAGATTGAAGCCTTAACTTCCAATGTGACGGGGTTAAGAGACAGGACTTTTGAAAGGACATAGATGAGATTCATGTCCTATAAGACAGACAAACAAAGTCTGCTTTCTCACTGCCTTGTGAAGATTCACTAGGAGGATAGACATCTATAAACCAGAAAGGAGGACTCACTGGACAGGGACTCTGTTAACTCCTTAATCTAGGACTTCCCTTCTTCCAAAACGAGAGGATAACACCTACTGCTTCCATGCATCCTTTATTCTGTCTGATTTATTTTTGGGCAGCCCACACCATGACATATCCATATCTGCCTTCTCAGTTCAACAACCCTATATATTAGGCAAAACCAATTTTATTCAGGCCATTGTGTCAGCTAATATTTAAGCAGTTATTAGATTGAATATCTAATTTATATGCTTTTAAACCTTAGCTTGAACACAAGAAGCACCTATTTTGACTAATTATTCTACTTCATTCAGCTACAAGTATTTCTTAGATTTTTTAAAAAAAAAAGAACCAATGAATGAGTGAATCCTTTCCTTTTGTCTTTTGGGTTTCTCTTTTTGCTTCTCATCTTTCTCCTAGTCTTCATTGAAGCTTTGATCACTTGGCCAGTTAGTGCAATGCATCACAAATGCATGAACACAGAGAATGTTTCTTTGCTAGTGCTGAGATAGCTGTAAGGATCATAAGACTATCTGGGCAAATCTCTATACCAGGCTTAAATTTGTGCTCCAACACTGAGCACTGGCTGGTTTATTAATTATTTTTTTTTGTTGCTATGGCAAAGCACTTAGAAGGGACTGGAGAGATGACTCAGGAGTTAAAACTTGGTCACACAAAGGAAGGACCAACATTTGGATCCCCACATCCCATGTAAAAGCTCTGGCAGAAATGGTGGTGGCCTGCTTTTCTGGGCCTAGAAAGCAGAGCCTGGAAAACCCCAGAGCAAAGCAATAGAGCGGTGGAACAATTCAGGGTAAGTTCTGAAATCACAGATTCATACACTGAAATGCCCTTTTCACACAGTCTCACACACACACACACACACACACACACACACGTGTGCACATTCACAAAAAAAGTAACAGAAGAAGAAGAAGTATTTATTTTGGTTGATGGTTTCAGACCATGGTGGCAGGGAAGGCATGGCAGAGCAGCTCAGTTCATTGCACTGGGATTGGCAGAAAGATCAACAGCAGGATTAAACCATGGGATTAGTGGTGATATTAACATTGGGGTCATGTGAAGAGACCATTTCACACCATGTCAGACCAGGAAGCAGATATAGCATAACAGGAGCCAAGAATTTGGGTAGGACTATTAAAGACCTGTCCTTAGAAATTTACTTCTGCTAGCTACCTCCTGAACATTTTTCAGTCTCCCTAAATAATGTTTCTACCTGGGGAATAAGCATCTACCCATGGGCCTATGGGAAACATTTCAGTGTACGCCACGACAGCTGGACATCGTATGAGCATCACAGTCAGTGGAAGTCTATACCAGGTCCATTCATTTTCCATAGTTTTGATTATTTTGCAAATGAACAGCTGTCTTTTTAAGATGTGCTCCATTTTCCCCCTCTCAGTTCTCTGTAGCACTGTAGAATGCAGTTTCTTGTCTCTTTCCCATGACTCTGATCAACCATGAGAGCTATCAGTAGCTATTTCATTCCTGTCATGCCATTTGTGCTTTAAGCAGTTCTCCTCTTTACCTGTCTCCTTTCTTTTCCTCCCCCTCTGCTTTTGCCCCTTATATTCCTCTTTCCCTTTCATTCATCCTCCACTTCCTTTTTTTCCATCTCCTTTCCCTGTTTCCTTCTCCTACTTCTCTTTCCCCCTACTACCTCTTTTCCATTCTGTATGCCCTGACTCGCCTTTCTCTCTATCCTTTTCCTACTTTCCCAAGGGTGATAAAAAGCTAGTACATGACCTGTAATTCCCATTTTCTTCTTAAAAACCAGACCTGCTCCAATCACAGAGGACCGAGAAAGAAGCAGAGAAGGAAATCACCAGTGCTGAATATGATCTCATTGTTAGGGAAGTAGAGACAGATTCCTGAGGTTTATCGACTAGCCAGCCTAGACAAATCCTTGAGCTTCAGGCTAATGAAACACCTTGTCTCAAATACAAGGTGGACAGCATCTGAGGAACTTGGTGAAAATGATCATTGTGCATTGATCCAAATGACAGACAGGAATGTCGAGTGGGATTGTATTGAGTATAGCAGCTTGGGAATTTCTAAAACCTTCTACCAAGCTGACACTGATCCATTAATCGGCACAGTCAGTTATTAATATGCCATCACCATGTCCCTATGGAAAATGGGAACAATAGTGTAATCACTGGGGAATCTTGAAAGCTGGATTTAATATTTCAGATAAATCCACTCACTCATTTGTTCACCCATTTGATTGGTTAATGTTCACATGTAGCCCTGGCATTTTTTAATTTTTCATTGAATGCTTTGGTTGTGGCATCTGTAATAGTGCTGCGAAAGTTTAGAGTGTCAGCCCTCTGCCCAATTAGCTTTCTGTCTATTTTGATGCAACTGCAGAAAATATTTCATCACCACGGCCCATTATGCCTTTGACTCCAGGTCCTTCTGCTTTACCTGGTCATCTCTTGCCATTAGATGGACTGTTATCCTAGAAGAAGCTCTCAGGGTGCTAGAATGCACGAGCGATCAGGATGCTCTGAGTTATTGCTAATGTTCTTAGATCCTTCCCCCAGGGAGGCAGATTCTTCTTCTCAGCTTCACTGAGCAGCTGACATAAAACTTGAGTTTTATAGGTCTAGGGAGATAACTTGGACAAGCATTTGGAGCTTGGAGAAGCTGAGTTCATTCTCCAGAATCCACATTAAAAAGCCAAGCATTGTGGCACAGACTTATGATCCCGTTGCTAGGGACAGACAGGTCCCTGGGACTTTTCTGCCCAGCCAGCCTAGTCAAGTTGCTAAACCTCAGGCTAATAAGAGACCCTATCTCAAAATACAAAGGAGGCAATTATCTGAGGAATTGTAGCCAAATTTATGGCCTATACACTTATGATTACATACTTATGTACACATATACATATTAAAAAATAAAACTTGAGTCTGTGTGCAAGCTGTGATTGGACCCATTGTAACCATTTTCTTTCACCCCTTTGTTCATGGAAACACCAAATCTTACTATTTCGACATCCTGATTCTCATTTCTATTCCTCTTACTCTTTTTTATACAGCCCTTCATTATCTGTACCCTAATTTAATGATCCAGCAGGGCTCCCTTCCTGCCTGTATTCCTCCTGTTTTTGTTCACTTTGTAGTTAGAATGATGTCCCTAGAAGACCAATCAACTTAATCTGCTGTCCTGCTTAATGACCTTGGTGGTATCCCTGTTAACCCACAGGTTTTAAGTTCTAATCAAGTGACTGAACGCCCTTAGTGATTTAATTCCGTCTTCTGTAGTTCATGCTTTCCCTATCTCTGTGTATTTTCTTCTGCTTCTTTATTGCTCTGAATGAATTACTCTGCTGTGCTTTTGAATTTACTGATATTCCCTCCAAACACCCTGCATTCTTCCTCCTCCTCCTGTGTGTCTAAGAGTGGACACACACATTTTACCAAACCCAGGCAGAATTGCTCAATGTTTCTCTTATAGTTCTATGTTTTAAAAAGTTCTGCTAGGTAAGTAGATTGTTGAGCCAGGGCTATATTTTACTTTTCTGTAGTCTCTATAACCAACGCATAGCTGGCAACCATTATATGAATTGAAATAATTATTAATTCATAAATACCACCTTGATAAAAAGTATTTATCATAGACCTTTGGTTTATGTCAAACTCTATTCTAATTATTCTATGTGTTACCTCTTTTGCAGAGTAGCTATGGGGCTGGAGAGATGGCTCAGGAATAAAGTCCTTGCTATATAAACAGAAGTTCATATCCCCCGGTTACACATAAAACTCCAGGCATGTGTGTTGACCTGCCTATAATTCCAATCCCTGGAGGCTAAAAGTGGTAATCCCAAGAAAACTGGAAAGTCAGACTAACCATAATGGTAAACTTTGGTTTTAATTAGACATCCAGGTTCAAATAAAGAATAAAGTAGAAGAGTGATTGATGTATGATGATTCTTAATATCACTCTAGGGCTTCCACATGCCTGCCCACTTAAATGTATGTGCACTCTCAAACACATGTACCTACTCAAATGAAGATACTCATATACATAAGCATATATCCCATATACTTGTGTTAGAAAAGAATGAGCGTATACAGCTAGAAAGCATTCTGCTCAACAAAGGTCTGTGCCAGTAGATACAGGTGTCTACCCAACGACTGAGAACTAAGCCTTTGGGCATCCATATGATGGCTTACTGAGTCAAGACAAGCCTCTGAACAAACTGTAGATGATAATCTGTTTATGTGAGAGGATGTAGTGGATGGGGTATTCTCCAGACAGATGGATAAGATGGATAAGAAGTGGTTGGTTTTAGCAGACTGGCAAGCTAGACCTCTCTCTCTCTCTCTCTCTCTCTCTCTCTCTCTCTCTCTCTCTCTCTCTCTCTCTCTCTCTCTCCTTGTTCTTCTGGATATGGTATGGCCAGTTCTTTCAGCTCTTGATGTCATCATAATGGGTGGTAGCCTGAAACTACGAGCATGAATGAAAATCCTCTTTTTTCCCCCTAAAATTGTTTAAGTCATGCATTCATTATAGTCAGGAGCATTTGACACTAAGACAAATTTTGGTACCAGAAAATTGGGAGATTGCCATGAAACAAAAACAGCAGCGAAGTATGACTTATATGCCCCAGAAATGGGAAACCCACTCATAAGATCACTTAGTCACTGTCCCACTGCCCCATTTCCACTTCTCCTCCTTCTCCACTTACTACTGACCCCTCAGTCTGCTTCTCAAAACACTATGAGGAAGGCCCATCCTCCTTCATGTCTGGTAATGTTGAACCCACAGGCTAAAAGCCAGACCAAGCTATAAGGGAGCTCATAACCTATCGGGCCAAATGAGGTGGCTTAAGAGCAGAAGAGGGGGCAGTAAGATTGTAAGAGCACAAGGATGGGAGGAGTAATGATATGCAAGATACTCCACACAAGGTAGGGCTGAAGCAATCATAATAGGACTTTGTATGACCTGTGCTATGTCCAACACATTATTGACCCCTCAAAGTCTAGCATGGACTAAAGGCACTAGGATCCTTGAAGGCTAGGGATTGACAGCCACAGTAGTGTTCCTGTGCTTAAGGGGAACACAGGAAAGGGTTCTGGGAAATGCCACTGGGTCCTTGCCCCTCATTGGAGAGGAGGACCCAGAGGAGAGTTTGGCATGCACATTAAAGGATGCTCTGGGGATGGAGGGGAGGCACTGGGGGATGGAGAGAGAGGGGGGAGGGGAGGAGAGAGCAAGGGGGTCTGGGGGGTAGAGGGAGGGAGGGGACCAGTGTACCTGTTAAGTTTGTATGAGTGGAAATAACTAAAAATAAATAAATAAATAAATAAAAAATAAATAAAAACAAAAAAAAAGAGTGATCCTGCAGTCAATGTTTACATAAGTATTCATCCTTTCCATTGGCCTCCCACTTATCCATCCTGCCTGGGACTATCTCCTTATGCTCAGTTTTCCAAGATCAACATTCCCTCTTTTATCAAGTACTTTGATCACTAGGCTGAGACTTCTGATTTAACTTCTGTCCCAAGATTTTATTTTAGCATCACCTGAACCAGCCAGCACTGCTGTGCATCCCCCATCTCCATGCTGCTGTTTGGAGCTCCCTAATGCCTACAGAGTTAGAGGAGCTAATGGCTTGGTCAATGCCTAGATATTTGATCACTGGTCCAAGCAGTGATCTTTGAACGTTGCTGGTCTGGTCTGGTCTGAGATCATGATGTTTTCTGTGTACATGGGCTGGCCTCTTCTAGCCTTTCCAGAATGTGTCATGGTAGTATTTTCTTTATGAACTAGTGTAATTTGGCTAATGTAGTCTTTCTTTATTTTTTTAAATTAATTTTTAGCTTACAAGCTTATTGAGTACTAATCTCTGTTTCCCTCCATCCCCCCTACCTACCATTCTCCTCCATTTTCTCATCAGTCCATCCCACTCCCTCCCATCCTCCTACTTGGCCACTTCTCTGAACCCCAGGGTTCCCTCTTTGGCTTGTCTATTCTTGTGGCGGGGTTCAGGCCTCTGTGGCATATCAAGTTGACCCTCCTCAGGACACCCTATTAATAGGGGCATTTCCCTTCATTCATCCAGTTCTAGACCCTAAGGTTTCCTGGGAACATGTTGGTATTTCACTCATGCCCCAAGCCTTAGGATGGGAATCTGTATTATGGCTGGCTAATATAATCCTTTCAAAGCTAGCATATTTTGATCACATATTATGTGTCAGATATAAAGCCTTCACATAAAACTGTAGGAGAGACATCATTATCTGTCTTCTTTAGGTTAAAAAACTACCTCAGAAATATTTAAGTAATGTTCAGCAGTTCATATGATCAGTAAATGGCAGCATTAAGATATGAATTGGTGTCACCCTGATTTCCAGGCACTAAGCTCTTTCGCTGCAAATTGGATAGAGGAGAATTTCTGGATCACAGAAGAGGGTGAGTTCATAATGAGTGCTGAATCAATACTTTTTGCTTTTGATGCTACTCAGTATTGCTACACAGACCTTTGTTATTGATTGTGGTCAAGACTATTGTAACATTATGAAGCAGACCCAATCAAAAGCTTCCCTGAAATGAATGAACATGGAGTGCCCAGTAGTTTTATGACTGTGGGTTGCCAGCAATGGCAGAAGATGTGCTTAAAAGTCGCATTCAAAGTCAGAGAAAGGCTTACTCTTGCTTGAAGAATTCCTTCAAGTAAATGATGCTATAGTTGCATAGCAACTAGGAGAAACTCTGTGTAAACATAGGTAAGCTTGCAGTACCCTAAAGGTGATAACAAACAATAGGGCAATGGGTAGGTTATCGAATTCTGCAAAAGCCGCAACATACCAGTAGCCTCATGTAGGGAGAGGATATTGAGGAAAGAGAGCCTGAGTGACAAAGAGCACCACCATCCTCATCAGAGAAGAACAATGTCATAATCAGAACGGGACATGGTCAGAATAGTAACTGTTCCCTGGTCATTTCTAGAATGGGTTGGAATTGCACTGAATGCTACAGGTGGAAGGCAACATGTGAATGAGTGAGGGTACGAGTGAATGATTCCGCAGACAGGAGGGAATATGATCTGAACTGGGACATAGACCATCAGAATAGGCTTGTAGAACATTCTTGTGAACATGTATGTCACATAAAAATGTAAAGAAGGGCTAAAGAAGTACTTGATTGTCAAAGATCAAAGTGCACAGATAGCACATGTAAGACTGAAGCATGTATCCCCAGCAACACAGTGAGCATTTGCACTATTTCCATGAGCGTGTGGCTTCTCTAGTGAGGGCTTGCGGTATCTCTGGGAGTATCTGATTACAATATGCCCAAGTGTCAATCCATAATGTTGGAATCCTCTATCACCTAAGTGATGATGGCTTTTTATAAAACTACCTTGTAACATTTTCATGAACATATGTGTCACTTGCATGAGAAAGGACCTGGCCTGGGATGGGGAGCATCTGAATGAAAGTGTGTAAGATCCACATGGGAAGGGCTCAAACTTGAACTTGTATCAACAGTTGTTCTAAGTATGTGTCACAAATGTATGATGGCTGAGTGAGGTGACAAATATTTAAATGAATATAAATCAGATATAGGTGAACTGACATGACATTTAAAGACCCATGTAACTCTCAACTAACCTGTGCCATCTACACAAGTGCATGCTATGAATACATGTATTACTCAAAGCATGCATGTGGAATGTACATGAATTTATATGACATCACAGTGTGTTTGCAAAACACATTGATAATACGAAAGAAAATATAAAATCTGAGCTGTGTGGAATGCTTACATGAACACTAGTGTCGTTTTGGTCTTTAGAGAGTCGTATGTATTTTCTGCAAAAACTACTCATTATCTTTGTGCAAACTGACATATCTATAAATAATTATCACACATTGTAGGAATTGTAGACATGAGTGCCCACACAACAAAAATGTACCAAGATTAACAGCTACATTAGGCATGATAACCACCCAGAGGAGGATGCATGGGATGGAAAAACAATATGAGAACAAGAGACTGTGACTTGATTGCTCAGGAAAGATCAGATTAAAAGGTCCTGTGAATCATGTCACAGAGAGTGTGCAGGATTTTTCCTTCTTAGTAAGTGATACAGAAGGACCAAAGATTTTCAACAGAGAAGGAGTGTGATCAGCCAATACTTAGAAATACCACTTCAGGACTGGGAAGATGACTCAGCTGGTGAAGCACTTGTTGAACAAGCATGAGGTCTGGCATTTGGATTCCCAGAACCCACGTTAGGTGTCAGGTAGCTACGATGGCCCACCTGTATTTCTAACACTTGGAAAGCAGAGACAGAGGATTCCTGGAGTAAGCTCATATTGTATCATGGCTTGAAATGTGAGTTTTCCCTCACAGTCTCATGTATTTGAATCTTTAGTGGTTTGGGATGGTCATGGCATCTTTAAGAGGTGGAGCCTTGCTAGAGGAAGGAAGTCAAAGGGGTGAGTCTTGAGGAATATTAGTCCCACCCTACTTCCAGGAAAGGTCTTATCTTACAGCTGGCAGTCTTGCAGCTCTCAGCCTCCATGAAGGATGTGACTTAACCCACCTCCTGCTTCTGCTGCCAGCCATGTTGTTTCCACCATGAAAGACTGTATCTCCCCTTAGCAACCATACACTAAATAAATCTCTCTTTACCCCCTTAAGTTGCTGGACTTTGTTCTCTCACAACAACAGCAAAGAGTAACTAGTACAGCTGGCTAGACAGACTAGCTGCAGTTAGAGAGGTCCAAGTTCATTTAAAAACTCTACCTCCATGATTAAGGTAAAAGAGTGATTAAGGAAGATGTCTAATGCCAACCTGGACCTCCACATGCACATGTACATACAAGCACACTCTCACTTTTCACCTATACACATGGGTTCCTACACACATGTAAGCATACTTACACATGCATGCACACTATATACCCGTATGTGTGCCAAAACAGAAAGAAGTATCACTGAAGGCTGAGAGAATACAGAGTAGAATTGGAGCAGATAATCCACCACAATATCTTTTTACCCTGGATGACATGGTCCTAAGAGATAGCAAAGGCAGTGAAAAGTGATGGCAGAATAAGGAACTATTTCAGAAGAGGAGGTAAAAGTCTATGGGATCTGTGGATTGGTGCAGTGACAGGTCATGAATATCAGATAGAACAGGGAAAGAGGGAGGAAAGGGTTGGAAGGGATTATACCTTTTGAATTATACCAGCCAATGTCATAGTTAACCTACATGGTTGCTCATAACTTCATGACAAAATAGCTTAATACAGGAAAAAGGGATCTTATTTCTCTTATGATAGTCTGGTTATAGTTCTTAATCCAGCTTGGCAGGAGAGTTCATCTCAATACCAAGGGCAGGAAGAACTGGCCACAGCATATCCACAGGATTACTAAGACTTGCCAGACCAGCTTGTCTAGCCAAGTATACCAAAGAATGTCAATTTCCTTACCTAGTTCCATCCATTCTGCCCTGGGCTGTGCCTCTCCATCAATCAATCTCCTGAAGGCTAGCTCTGGACTTAACTCAACCATCTATTCTTCACAGTGTGCCCTGAGCACTGAGCCCTACAGCTGTCGAGTTGACACTTGTATCTAGCTATGACAGCCATTTCAAAGTTCTGTGACACTCAACACTGAAAAGGGTGCCCAGGTCTAAAACCCAGATGAAAGTCATTGCTGAAGGAGATTGTTTCTGATAACAAACTCATGGGATTGGTGAGATAGGTAGAGAACAAAAAAGTTGAAGATAGTGCATCAAAACTCTATTCAAAGTGCAAGCAAAAGAGGAGACAGCAAGAAAGGAGAGGAGATGCATGTGCCTCACAAAACAGCCAGATTCTTTGGAAGTAAGGAAAAACCATTTACATGATTGGAGACAGTTCTGGATAGAGTGTATCCAAGAGAACCCCCCAGGGATTAGGAAGCTCCGAGACCCATCCTATCTACGACCCTGGGTTCTTTTGTGGCCTTGGTTGATTAATTTGAGACTCTGGCTGTCTTGAAGGTCAGAGAGCATGAGCTTTTTTCATCTCTGATCTGCCTGTGTTTGAGAGTTTGGAAGCTCTTGGGCATGCTGGTTGCATGGACAGGCTCTGTGGATGCTTGGTCCCAAGTTCCAAGACTGATGGCATCACTAACTAGCCCTCTAACACAGAGAAAGTTATGTAAGTGCTCTAGTTCTCTTCCCTATAAAATGAATCTAATAGTAGATTGCAGATTTTTATGTGTTCACATAGAGAGAGAAAGGCTCATAAAATGCTTAGTGCAATATCTAGTAGGTGTGAAACAAACAAATCCAATTCCAGCAGTAGCAAAGCCCCATGAAAATTGTGATAGAAAAGGAAGTTAGATTAAATTATTTCTAATTTCCCTGCCTGCCAGCCTAGCACTATTTCTCTTTTTCTGTGATCCTGTCATGAACTATTTAGTAGGTACTTATGGTCTAGATAGCAACTGGGGAATAGGATTTGTTCTCTGATTTCCAGTGTGCATTGCACAGTCAACAGAAAATAATTCAGGTGAAAAAATTATCCAACATAAAATGCAGAAACACTTAGAAAATGTGGCTCACCAGTGACTGCTCCTTCCCCTAGAGGTAGCAAGGGAATCAATCAGGAATCTACCTCCAAGGACCCATTTTAAATTGTTTCCTACATTCAGGTGCCAGGACTGATGATTATTTTTTTCTCATTGTATTTCAACAAAAATGAGGGAGTGTTACATATTTGAGTTAATCATGCCTGTTACTTTATTAATGTCTTGTCAAGAGGATTCTCTTGCTTCTGACAAGGGCCACATTGGTATGTGTTCTTTCACATGTGCAGTATCTAGGAACATGTGAAAGTTACCAAAAGTGGATTGTTAATATGAGCCTGGTGAGATTTGGAAAAATAGAAAAATAGAAGGATCTGTCTTAAAGTATGTCACATGTGGAAAGTGAGTGAGGTGACTTCAGTTTTGGGATGACTGCTTTATTATGAAAATCCATTTTCCTTGTCTTCATTGATGGTCTAATGAGACCAAGTGGATTAAAGGCTGGGCATAGGGAAGGAATAAGAATTAGGATTTTACATTCTCATAACTTTGTATTTATGAGAAAATTTTAGGTATTATTCAAACTGTCTGCTTCTCTAAAAGTCTATGTGAGGAAAACCCAAAGATGATTGGCCAGAAATTATTCATTTTTTTTTATTCCACGTGTATGTATATGTGAACATGTGTGCTTATGCATGTAGTTTTGATCACAGATACTATTACTGTGCACTTTTAATAGCCAGATATCATTTAATCCTTGTAGTTGTGAGACACATTAAAGACCATTAGAACACTGTCACATCCCTTAGGTAGGAGTCTTGTTTCCCCATTTTATAGGTGAGATCTATTATTACTAATGTAAAGTATTCTCCCAAAGTCACACAGTGAAGCAGTGGCAGGGACAGATGGGAACTCAAGTTAGCCTGCTGTCAACATTCTAGCCCTGGGCCATTATGTATTCATTACTCATGTGTATAGAAAGATACATTCGGGTGAGGTGAACCCTGCCTGAGACATCATTGCTTGTATCCCATGGAATCTGCTACAAGAACTTTATACATTCTTTTGTCTTGACATGTTGCTTCAAGTTATAATTTGCCTTGTTATCCGCGACTCTTGACAATTTCTGTGTGATGGGGATGATGGTGGCAATTATAACAGTTTTTGAAGATCTGTAAAAAATGGGCTGTCGTTTAAGGAAAATGAGCAGGCATAGAGAGAAGACTGTAATCCCAGTAATATGTGCAAGGTCAGCCTGGGCTTCATAGTAAGTACCAGGCAGTCTTAAGCTACCATGTGAGACTGCCCAAATTAAAAAGAGAGAGAGAAAAACCTAGGCAGGCATTAAGACTTAGATAATGCTTCAGTGACTACATAAATAATGGTGTGTAGTTCCTCCAGTGAAATGTAATTTAAGTGTCTTGGGTTTGCTAGTCTTATAAGATCACTCAGTATTTAGTATACTAATATTAAATACTTCATAAAAACAACCCTCCTGAAAAGGTCCGAGTGTTTGCTGTAAATGTTTCTGAGTCTCTGAGGACATCTGTCACCTCTTGGTCCAGCTGCATTTCCCAGGTCAGCTCTAAACAGTACTTGGCATTTAGTGAGCTTTAAGAATATCTTAGGTAACTCAAAAGGGGGAAAATAAAAAGGAAAAATAAAGAAAGACTACCAAAGGAGCACCAGACAGTATTGCTTCCTCAAAAGTTTTAATTGGATGCTTTCACCAACATTTGACCACATTGTTGAATACAACAGAATGAAGAGAAATGAAAATTGAATATAAAGATTCTTTAGACATTAGTGGCTTAAATCCTTGCATGACACTGTTAACTCCTAAGGCTAAAGAGTATTGATGCTCAAAAACTGTCGAATGTATGTGATGAACAAATCCATGAATACAGGGAATGCAGCCCTCGGAATACTATAGAGCGGATTAGCTCCTCTTGTTTCAATTCCCTTCAGAATTAGTCTAGGTATCCTTTAGAATCAGGTAATGCAATCTAGTCCAGTTATTATGAAAATCAGCATGGAGATTCCTTGAAAAGCAAAACAAAAACTAAAAATAGCCCAGTTGTACTGCTCCTGGGTATTTGTTTGAAAGATTCAAAGTTAACCTATCACAGAGAGACATGCACATCAGTGTTATTGCTGCATATTCACAGCAGCCAAGTTATAGTGACTATCAACAGAAGAATGAATAAAGAAAATGTGGTATATATACATACAGTGGAATTGCTTGTCATGGAGACAAATGAAGTTATGTCATTTGTGTGACTTCTCTTGTTCATAATCTTTGTATGGATTTATAGATAAAATCATATATGCACATAAGACTTTAAAGTAGAAATGAAGTTGTTTAGGGGAACAACAGGGGCAGTAACAGGAGGGGAGAGAGATGTAAAGGTGAGTATGGGAGAATATGCTCAGAGTATAATATATACTTGCATGAAAATGATCTTGTATAATGCAGTCTACTCAAAATTTAAAAACAAGGATATTCTCTAAAAGTATTAGTCTTCTGAGAGAGAATTCTGTCATCACGTCTTCCTGTTTGTCTATGAGGAGTTATAATGCCTTATAGCATGGATATTGTGAAAATCATAGGAACAGGTGCTTTGTAGTGGGTGGGAGATAATGGAGACACTGCATGGATTTAACACATGTCCACCTTACAGCTGCTGAGAACATCGCCAATAATGGCTGGTGCTAGCAGTCTGCCAGGTTTTGGCTGCGGTATCCTCTTCAGAAAACAGATCATGGTATCAAAGCACTTTAGGAACAGATGATGTTGTCTGATTTTTGAAGTTGATATGAATGGAACTGTTATACATAGTGTAGATTTGATACCTTAATATTGTGCTCCAGAAACAATCATCTTCTGTATGCTCTTGATAGCCTAACATATCCATGCTTAGTATTCCATTTTCATCATTACATTAATAGTCCTTGAAACATTTTTACACATACATTAGGCAAGCAGGTTTTTTCCTTCCTCCCTTCCTTTTTCTCTCTAGTTTTTCCTTCCTTCCTTCCTTCCTTTTATGGATTTTTGCTTGGCCTTTTTTTTTTTTTAAATTAGGTCTTTCCCAGTTTGGCTTTCAATTTTCAGTCATTCTTATTCTGCTCCCTCCCCAACTTCAAGTGGTGAAGTTACAGAGCTGTATCCCCCATGCCTGGCAAAGACAAAAACTTTGCCACTCAGCTATATTCTAAGTCCAGAGGAAATAATTGAGTATTAATTTACATCTATAGCTGTGAGGGATGTTCAATTATTTTCAGTATACAGAAGAGTTTGCTTATTCAGTAGGAACTTAAAAATTTTTCCATTTCTTGTTATGTCCTAGCCAACACTTGATTTGTCAAATGTTTCGATAATTGCCTATCCAGTGCTTGTGAAGTGGTAGTCCATTGTGGATTAGACTGCTACTTTCCTGATTACAAAAGAAAATGATCATCATTTAATACATTTGCATACTATTTTGATTCCAATTGGAAGTACTAGTCATAACATTGTCTAGTTCTTTTCTTGATTGTTGGTTATTTTCTTATCAGTTTGTTGATATTCTGTGTATTTTGGGATACTAATGAATCACAAAGTCAAGCATAATATGACCAATACTTTCTCCAGTTTCAATGTGTGTGTGTGTGTGTGTGTGTGTGTGTGTGTGTGTGTGTATGTGAGAGAGAGAGAGAGAGAGAGAGAGAGAGAGAGAGAGAGAGAGAAGCAATATTTAATGACTGCTTGTAATACTTGAGTTTTTTTGTGTCTTAGGAAGACAAGCATCATAGGAAGAGAAGTATCCTCATCCTCAGCACAGCTCTCACTTGCCAAGATTCAATGTCTAAAGCTTTTCATAGATTATTTATTTGAGCCTTGAAAAATCTTGCTGAGTTTGGGGGGATATTAGTAGCTATTAAATTATGTAGTCACATGTGAATTACATAGTTATTTAGAGGTAACTACCTATAGGTGATCACATTTTCCTTGAAAAGGGTAGAGATACCAGAAAACTTTATATTAAACTGCATTTTACTGTCCGTGCCTGTGGAGGCCCAAGGATGTCTCCAGGTGTCATCCTGGATTGCTCTACCTCCATATTGCTTTGCTCTGAGCTTTTCCAGGTTCTGCCTTCTAGGGCTGGAAGTTCAGGCTGCCACTATTTCCACCTAGCATTTTTATGTGGGATCTGGGATCCAAACTCAGGTCTGTTTGCCTGTGAGGCAAGCGCTTTAATTCCTGAGCCTTCTCTCCAGCCCCCTTAAAATGCATTTTTTTTTTAAAAAAGGGTTGTCAATCCTTTGAACTTCTTTTCGAGTATATTCTCAGCTAAAAAATGAGTGTAGTATGTTTACTACCTGTCTCTTTTTCTGCTGAGGTACCTATGAAATCCTTTTAGAGAGTATTTTACCAGAACTTACACCACTAACAAGGATTAATGAGTTCATTGAACTGTGTAAACAGAAGCAGTTCTCTGATGAAAATTCATGTACAGAATGAAGCAAAACTACTTATGATTAATCTCAGATATGTTACATGAATGTTTCTTTATCCTGAGTTAGGGCTGTACAGTTGGCTTTATTGCATTTTCCCATTATTTCTGATCTGACTACATGTTAGGAATGAACAGGCCAGAATACTATATTTAATCTATGTCTGAAAACTCTACTGGATGCAAGAATTCCTTTGCTTACTAACTCTCTGAAGGAATTTTTTTGACCATTATGATAGTTTTTTAGTCAAAGGTCTCATTTTATGTAATGACAAAAATGTGTAATATAAATAAATCTTAATTCACCAATATTTCTGCACACACAATCTATATCTATTGTGCATATATTAGGCTAACTAAAGTGCTCTTCTACATTTAACATACTGCAAATATAGATGTAATATATATACACAAAATATTAATTTTTCATTAGATTATGGATTTATTTGTAACATATTTAATATATAAAATAAAAACATCTAACTGATAAATTGAAAATAAGTGAAGAATTGTCTGAGAAAATCATTGGTCCTTAAAATTCTCAAGGTTTTGTTGCCTATAAAATTTGAAGATAGAAATATATTTGATTGAAATTCTTTTAAAGTCCTAAATATTCAGATTAACTTTTCATTCTTTTCTGGAAGGCTAGTCTGAATTTTTGGAAAACATACCAAGTAAAGCTTTTGACAAGATCCAACAGCCTTTTATGATCAAAACGCTAGAGACAGTAGGAATGGAAGGAACTTTTATCAATATAATAAAAGCTGTATACAACAAGCCCACAGCAAGGATTATGCTCAATGGGGAACAATTGGAAGCATTCCCACTTCGATCAGGAACAAGACAAGGCTGTCCACTCTCACCACTTCTATTCAATATTGTACTTGAAGTCTTAGCCGAAGCCATAAGACAAGAAAGGGACATAAGAGGGATTCAAATTGGCAAGGAAGAAGTCAAGCTATCTCTATTTGCAGATGACATGATCTTATACCTGAGTGATCCCAAAAACTCCACCAGGAAGCTCCTGGAACTAATTGAGAAGTTCAGCAGGGTGGCAGGATACAAAATAAATGTGCAAAAATCAGAGGCCTTCCTATATGCCCAGAATGAAAGAAGTGAAAAAGCCTTGAGAGAAACCATGCCATTTACTATAACCCCTAAAAAAATGAAATACCTTGGTATAAACCTAACTAAGGAGGTAAAAGACCTTTACAATGAAAACTTTAAAACCCTAAAGAAAGAAATTGCAGAAGACACCAGAAGGTGGAAAGACCTCCCTTGTTCCTGGATTGGCAGAATCAACATTGTAAAAATGACCATCCTACCAAAGGCAATATACAGATTCAATGCTATACCAATCAAAATCCCAAAGCAATTCTTCAAAGAAGTTGACCAAACAATCTCAAAGTTCATATGGAGGCACAAAAGACCCAGGATAGCAAAAACAATCCTGAGTAACAAAAACACAGCTGGAGGTATTACCATACCAAACCTAAGTCTATACTACAAATCCATAGTTATAAAGACAGCCTGGTACTGGCTCCAAAATAGACACACAGATCAATGGATAAGGATTGAAGACCCAGATATAAGCCCACAAAGTTACAGCCATTTGGTCTTTGACAAAGGGGCCCAAAGAATCCAATGGAAAAAGAACAGCATCTTCAACAAATGGTGTTGGCAAAACTGGATCTCCACATGCAGAAGATTAAAGCTGGACCCGTACTTGTCACCATGTACAAGACTTAATTCCAAATGGATCAAGGACCTTGATATCAGGCCAGAGACTTTAAAAGCCATAGTTGAAAGGATAGGGAACTCCCTCGAGCTGATTGGGCTAGGCCAACACTTCCTAAACAGACATCCAATGGCACAGTCACTGCTACCAACTCTCAACAGTTGGGATCTTGTGAAATTAAAGAGCTTCTGTTCAGATAAAGAGATTGTCGCACGAGCTCAAAGGCAACCCACAGAATGGGAGAAAATCTTCACTAACCACATATCTGACAGAGCTCTACTGTCCAGAGTGCACAAAGAACTTAGAAAATTAAACTCCAAGGAAAACACTGGCCCAATTAAAAAATGGGCCCTGGAACTTCAAAGAAACTTTACCAGGGATGAAATTAAAATGTCTAACAATTATCTTAAAAAATGCTCCACTTCCTTCGCCATCAGGGAAATGCAAATCAAAACTTCCCTGAGATATCATCTCACCCCGGTCAGGATGGCAAAAATCCACAGTACAAACAACGACAAATGCTGGAGAGGATGTGGGGAGAGGGGAACTCTCCTACATTGTTGGTGGGAATGCAGGCTCATACAGCCACTCTGGCGAGCCGTCTGGAGATTCTTAAAGAAATTAAAGATTGAAATGCCATATGACCCTGCTATCCCACTTTTGGGAATAACCCCCCAAGCAGCAGAGGTTCGCCTCGATAGCACAAGCTCGACCATGTTCATAGCAGCACTGTTTACAATAGCAAAGTCATGGAATCAACCTAAATGTCCAACAGTTGACGAGTGGATAAGGAAACTGTGGTACATCTATACAATGGAGTACTACTCAGCCATCAAAAATGATGAATTACTGGAATTTGCTGGGAAATGGATGTCATTAGAAAGAATTATATTAAGTGAAGTATCCCAAACCCAGAAAATTAAGCGCCGTATGTACTCCCTAATAGGTGGCTCCTAGTACCAAACTCGCCCAGCCCACATTGGGACACTCAAAAGTAAACCTATGTAACACAGTAATTGCAAGGATTATGAACAAGAGAGATGGGTTAGGAGGGCCACACCAGAAACAAGGAGAGAGGAGACCATGTTACAGCAGAGAAAATAAGCCTCCATCAAGGTCTGCAAGTAAGTAATGAGAAACCTGGTTAAGTTCACAGACGTTCTTTCCTGATCTCACCAGAAGGGGAGGGCATATAGTCTAGCAGATAAAAAGTAATCATTGTGCAAATGGGTAATGGACCCCGCCCTCAGTGAGGTTTCCTACTCTTATTACATCTACCCTTGAATGTGCTATTACAACAAGACTCCAGTTTAACAGCTTTTTGTCTCTGGCCAGGGGGTGACATACAGTGCCCAGCAGAATGGAGTGAAGGGAATTGCAGGAGCAGCAAAACTGCAAAAGAAAATCAACAAACCACAATCCAGAACTTCAGAGACTCTATATCAATCACATAGAACTAGGACAGCCTAATCTCTCCCCATCCTGGAGCTCAGGGACATTTGCGGAAGAGGGGGCGGTAAGATTGTAAGAGCAAAAGGATGGGAGGAGCAACGATTTGCAAGATTCTCAACAATAGTTGGGGCCAAAGCAATCATAATGGAACTTTGCATGCCCTGCGCAATGTCCAGCGCACTGTTGCCCTCATAAAGTCTAGCATCTGTTAAGGGCACCGAGACCCCTGGAGGCAAGGGATTGACAGCCATAGTAGTAATCTTATGATTAAGGGGAACAAGAGAAAGGGCTTATGGAAATGCCACTGGGTCCTTATATGTCATCGGAGAGGAGGACCCAGTGGAGAGTTAGGCGCACACAATAAAGGACTCTCTGGGAATTGGGGGGGAGACACTGGGGGAAGGGGAGGGGGGAGGGAGGGAACTGGTAAAAAATTTTAAAATGTATAATTAAATTTTTAATAAAAAAAAAAAAAAAAAAAAAAAAAAAAAAAAGAAAACATACCAAGTTCCAAAAAGCTAAAGCTGTGAGGAAACTTCCCATTCTTTATGTGTCCCTCGTAAGGCCTCCATTTGCCATGTTTCCTTTATTCTCTCCCTTATGACATTTTATTAATTTTTTTATTATTTATTATTTATTCAATTGTGCATGTATGTGTGTGTATATGTATGTGTGTGTGTAGAACCACGGACAAATTCGGGAACCACCATGATGCATGATGGTTCCTTACAACATTTTATCAGTGGAGAAAATTGTCATTGAATATGTCAGAACTGGATGAGACATTAAGAATCATCAAATTCAGGATTCTCAAAGAATAGTTCATAAGTCCAAGAGGTCAAAGTTATTTTCATAAGAGTAAGATGCTGGGGGGGGGGGCTGGAGAGGTGGCTCAGGGGTTAAGCCTCCGCCTTGCAGGCGGAAGGTCCTGAGTTCGGGATCCCAGATCCCACGTATAGACGCCAGGCGGAAGCGTGGGCGGCCTGCGCTTCTGGCCCTGGTAGGGCGGAGCCTGTGAATCCCGGGGCTGAAGGAGGTGGAGGCGTCCATGGTGGTTCCCGAATTCGTCCATGGTTCTACAGACATACACACACACACAAACAACACGCGCACACATACACATGCACATGCGCACAGTTGAATAAATAATAATAATAAAAAAATTTTAAAAAAAAGAGTAAGATGCTATCTGCTTTTTTCACTTTTCTCTTTCTGGGGTACATGTAAGGTTGTCAAAAACTAAATGGCATGTCATATCACACCAGACTGAACACAGAGGCAGGCATGAGAATCCAACTGTATTCTATTGACTAGGCATGAAAAAATTTGCAAAAGTTTATAAGTGCTTCTCTTGTTATTTTCAATTTTGGAAAATATAATTGTTTTTAAAATTTATGTTAACATGTAATGACTTTATTAATATTTTCTTAAATGACTGTTTTAAAACTATTTAAAATATATCAGCATCAATAATTAATGGAATAGTCTAATGGCATTAAGAAGGGACTGATTTATTCATGCAGGAATATTTTCTTAGGCTTTATTTTTATTTCTGAAAGTAAAATATAGTAATGATTATTGCTATAACTCAGACAAAATATATTTATGGTCAGTATATTTAAATCAGCATTTTGTTTAATTCTCTCTTTCATCATTGCTAATCATTTCTTTTGTAAATTGCAGGCCATAAAGGAGCTAGAGCTATGTCATATATTCTGGCTTACAGCATGCTCATAGTTTCTCTCAAAGATTCAGACTGTATTTATTGAATGAATTATCAATAAAATTAATTTTTAAATCTCTCTAGTATTTTCTTCAAGGGGTAAATGTATTAGGTTCACGATAAGCACTAGGTATTGATTTTTTAGCATTCCCACAGAGAGATCAAGAATAATTTAGCAATCTACAACCCTACCACTAAGCAGTAATTGCTGTTTGTAGTTTTATTTAGATTTCTATATTCTCATATTTGAAAAATAAAGTTTTGATTATTACTTCGTATTTAATTTTTTTAAAAAAAATCAGAATGAGTTAGTCACATATGGAATCTGCCACTTGATGGCTTCTTTGCGCCTCATTACTTTCAAAGATGTTTTGACTTCTTGGCAGATGCCAATGGGCACGCATGCCATCATATGGCTGTGAATGACACTGCCTTGGGATGGAAAGGGTAGGGAGGTTGTACTCAAGAATTCTCCCAGCAAAGTATCCCAAGCATGAGAACAGTGTGGCTAGTTTTAACAATGCCAAAACAAACAGCTCTTCTACTGTCTTAAGACATTGTCTATGTGATTTAATTTGTATAATATATAGGAATGTGAAAGATGGAGGTCACAAAGCAGATTTAAGGAATTATATTAGTTATCTGAAAAAGCAAGAACAAGTTTGTCCCTGGACTTTGGATTATGAAATGAATCAACAGGATCTTTTAAGATCTAAATTAATAAGTGGTTGATGTAGCTCATAGAGAAATACCGATAAAAATAGAAAAATGATAAATTTTGTTAACTTTCAGAATGCCCAAGATTAAACACTGGCATAATACTTATGAATGGATGTTAAGGGTTGCTAGAGATGTAACTACATATAATTGTTAGAAGGCCACATGGTTATATATAAGAAAATTCAAAGGCATTTATCCAGTTATTTGGAAAATATGCCCAGTTACTTGGAAAATATATCCAATTACTTGGAAAAAGCCTTTGCCAGATTTCATATTCCAGATATTTTCAAAATATACTTATAAGAACATTATATTAGATTTTCTCAGCTGGTAATTAACTGATAAACTTGTTAACTTGATCTGAGTTCATCCCCAGAAACCCTCATAGTGGAAGAGAACCGACTTCTGACCTCCACCCCTGGCCCATAGCCTCTCTCTGTCTCTCTCTCTCTCTCTCTCTCCCTTTCTCCTTCCTCTCCCTCAAAATAATAAAAAAATAAATTCCTGCTCTTGTCCTTTCATTATAAAAAAGATTTAAAAGAATATTACATAATTATGTAATAAAATCAAGTAAATCTTACACTCTATCAATATAGGACTGTTTTATAAGTTGTGTTATATCCAGATAATTAAATCTAATAAAATCATTAAAATGATTGAAGTGGAAATGTATGCAAGTACTCTCCAGGATATGTTGCTAAGAGGCAGCATGCTTTCTGGAATTACCGTGCTTATAATAGTTTCTGGAAAATAAACAAGAAATTTATAACATAGTCATCATCAGAAGGATGGGTTTAGGTTAGGGTGAAAGAAGAAGAGAAATTTTCTCTTGACAAATACATCCTTTGTTGCTTCTATAATTTAAAACGTTTCAGCAGGGACTCATAAAATCGTGTAAGTTTTGATGAGGCAATGCAACTTTTTTTGGTTAATCTGGAAATAGAGATATATGCAAAGACCTGGTGCTAAGATGTCCTTTTTTAATTATTAACCATGACACATTAGGGACAACATAAGTGATCAACCCCAGATGAGTTGAATGAGTTGCAGTTAGCAGTTTAAAATAATGTTGAGAGGGCTAGTAAGATAATTAGCTCAGTGGGTAAGCTGCATCCTCAAAAACCTGGTAACCTGAGTTTGATCTCCAAAAGCCCACATGATTGAAGGAGAAAACTTCTGAAAGTTGCCTTAAGACCTCTACCAGTACAACATGGTATGCATCTCTCTTTCTCTTTCACTCTCTCTCTCTTCTCTCTCTTATTCTCTCTCTCCATAAACAAATATCTTAAAAATCTTTTCTAAAACTAATTTTAAAAAGTAAATAAAATAAAATTTTGAGAAAGAATATCCCTGACATATTAGTTGATGACCCTCAAAGCACTAGGATCCATGTTACTCAACTATCTGAAATCACTTATATCAAATATTACTGAAAGGTATAATCTTGGTTGCTGATGTCAAAAAAGTAATATGTCATTTTCATAAAATAAAATAAAGTCTAAGCAGATGTTCCTGCTTGGGATAAATCAGTCTTTTTAATGCCATTAGAATATTCCACTAAATATTTTTGTGGAAAGATTCTGTTTCATAATTCAACACTATAATATTGTTTTGAAGGCATGCAGCATAATTCCTATGTAATTGATGATTCATCAGACTCATCTATATAAGAAGCAATTTCTTTCATAAAAATATTTTGGTGAAATATTTGGAGGGAGATTTCTTTTCAGATGTGCCTTCCTTGTACTGGTACTTCATGCAGTTAGCTGTGATTTGTCAACATTTTGTTGTTGCTAGTTATGCATTTTATCTCTTAATTGTTATTGACTTATTTGAGAGAGAGGGATGGAAGGAAAAGAAAGAGAGAGAGAGAGTATGGGAGAGATAACAAACCATAAACTGTATGTAAAGGTTGGAAAACAATTTTCAGAATACTGGTTCTCTCCTTCAACCATGAGGACTTTGAGGGGGGATGTGGAACTCAGGGCACCAGGTTTGTAAGTTTTTAGTCATTGAGCCATCTCAGCCTGGTCAAGCATCTTATAAGAGTTTTCTTTATTTTGGTCAAGTATAAAAATTCTGAAGTGCCTTTAGTCCATGCTAGATTTTGAGGGGTCAATAATATATTGGACATTGTGCAGGTCATGCAAAGTCCTATTATGATTGTTAAAGGCACTAGGATCCTTGGAGGCTAGGGATTGATAGCCACAATAGTGTTCCTATGCTTAAGGGGAACACAGGAAAGTGTTCTGGAAAATGCTGCTGGGTCCTTGCACCTCATCGGAGAGGAGGACCCAGAGGAGAGTTTGGCATGCACATTAAAGGATGCTCTGGGGATGGGGGGGAGACACTGGGGGATGGGGAAGGAGGGGGGAAGGGAGGGGGAACAAGGGGTCTGGGGGGGTAGAGGGAGGGAGGGGACCGGTGTACCTGTTAAGTTTTATGAGTAGAAATAAAAAAATAAAAAAAGATTAAAAAGATTAAAAAAAACTGTGAAGTACTGTACATTCATTTCTTTGTGAAAATATCAGAAACAAGTTGGTGAAATCTTAATAGTATAGCTGTAAAACTCATGGAGCATTATTTTACGAGTCTCCTGACCACGGAACAGAGAATGACTTCATCTCCCACTAGACTTGATTGAATGGTATCATTTGAGACACTCATCAACCCAGCCCACCACCGATAATGAGACAGGTAGAAAGACTCCATATATCAGAAAGTCTTTGTAGCAGAACTGAAAAGAATTTATTCTCTCAAGTGCTAATATTTTTAAAATAGGCACAACTTACTTCATCCTTATCTCTTCCTACCCCAAACCCTTAATGTGTTTTGTTTAAACAAATTAAAACTCTGAGGATTATTTAGCATTTTCTTATCTCCATATACACACTTTACAGGCAGACACACCTGCCAATTGATAATCCTACTTAAAGTCGGTGTAATTTGACAGTCCTGAACAATCTACCTGTGTCTTTGTTTTGTGTCTAGTACTGTAACTCCAATGTTTTGTACTACAAATGTACTTTTAAGACAACTTCTCTGAACTGTCACTTCTACACTGTATTATTAAAATATGTGTAATCTGTGTATCTGTTTAAATACACAGGCAACAGGTGTTACAATGCATGGAAATTAGAACAGTGAATATAGAAATTCTGTCTTCAGGAATACACTTACTCAGCATTACTCGTGTATGCTGTCCTTACCCATTTAATGTTTGTATATCAAAAAGATGCGAGTTTAGATTTTCAGTTTGATGATTATTTCCATCAAAAACTATCCCAGAATGACAGCTTCAGATGCAAACAGTGTTGTTTGCATTAATTTGGCACTTTAGTACTGCATTTCTCTTCCTTGCATCAAACCATTGTGCAACCTGAGGCTTGTAGCATCCGTGTTTGGTTCTTTACTCGCCTGGGGCCCTGCAGCGTGAAGCTTGACAGTTTCCGTATGGTGCTTCACACTTTGGGGAAAACAGGAATGAGAAATGCTTAGTGTGCACTTTTGCTCCTTCATGTGGGGATAGGAAGTGGTGCTGGCAGCTGTCTAACTGTGTAACATCTGCGAGGATGTGTTTCAGCATCATCTTTACACTGTCGAGTGTCGGAGTAGTACTGACATGTAGTGTATCATTTACACTGAAACAAACGAGCAGAAGCAATTCTATGTGAATTCACCTGGCAGGAAGGAGAAATTGACCTCACCTTCCAGATGCCTCTTTCAGATACTTGGATATTTACAGTGCACAACATTGAAGCTTTAAAAAAATAGATGCTACTTCTCATGTTTTCACTTTTCTTTCTGTAAAAAAATATGTCCTCAGAGAGGTGGTTATTTGTTGACAATTGACTTGTTCTTTTAAGTACATTCAAGTTCACAAGACATGACTGGAGTAAAGATTAAAGACAGAAAGGAATATGATGAAAGGAATTTTAGTCTCTTGATAAATGCTTAAATATTCTAATCTTTTGATACTACAGAGGCTGCTAAAAGACTTTCCTATATCAACTTTATGCAGCTTCTGGTTCTATTTCAAACAAACCAAACCTGAACAAAACCAAGCTCAAACAAAACACTAAGAAATCAGATCTGTATTTTTATACATTTATGTCTTCATTCTCTGTAAGTGCTATTTGCTCTTAGTGGAGTAACAAGAAAGCTATCTGAGCGAGGAATATGACTGCAATTTATATTTTTAATTTTCTGCAGGAAATGGATCTCTCATAGGGTGAACTAGAAAATGTATCATCCCCAAGATCTTTACAAATCAAAATTCAAATGTATCCATGAAGTCACAGTTTGCATTCCTGAGGGACATTTTTACAGCCCCTTAAATCTTCCAGTATTGAGTCTGCTTGGGGGAAAAATGTAGTAGCAATAAGAAGAAACAAAGAATATCAAACTCTGTTTTGTGCTGTCACTGTTTTTTATCACATACAAAAATGCCATTCCTATGGTGTTGATAGACAACTATCATCTTTTTCAGGAAAAGTGGGAGATTTTATAGCTTTATATATTTCTGCAGAGACTTATGGCTCTAGAGCTCTCTTGGTTAAATGGCAGAATAGTGGAGAGCAGTGTTCCCAGCAATAATTGAAGGCAGGCTCAGCAGGGTGAACCGCAGAGGCAATGGGCAGAGAGGAAGGTTTGGAAACCAGACGCCATCATATACCACTTCCCACCACTGTTTTCCAATTTGTCCGACTTCTGCTTACCTTCAAGCCTCATCCTCATTATAACCATTCTGAGAGGTCTTCCCTGCTCAAATTTATAATAGAACAACCTTTGTTTGCTTCTTATTGAAATCTGTACAGTTTAAATGCTTAGATTGTTTACATGGGCTTTTTTTTTATCAGTGTTTCCCATTAGACTGTATGTTTTTCCAAGAACAAGGAACCATGTATGGCTTGTTTTATGACTATACCGTCAGTATACATCACAGTACCTCAGATAAGATATATTGAATTTATTCATTAATTGTGAATGATTGAATACAGACAAGGAAAGTAGATTACAGGTTAAAATGAAGTAGACACATGAAATCCTCACACGATTAAGAAAAAGTAATAATTGACAATAAGGCAAATAAACTACAACTGGATTTGGAGGATAAAGTAACGATTCTGGCTCACTGTGTCCTACATCTTGAACTAAGGTATTAGTTCTTCGCATGACTTTCATTAAAGCAAGTTTGATGTCCGGGTCTCCAAATATTCAATTAGGTGTTTAAATTCTGATATATTTATATATGATTTCAGATGTTGATTTGAAAACAGAGACTCCAATGGCTCTGCTCTTTGAAGAGAGCGTTTTTAAGCAATTTGTCATCATCATTACTTCTCAGCACTTTGACCATTTTATCTCTGGCAGACTTTATTTGGCACCTATTCTGAAATGGAACTTGGGCTCAGCTCCCCTTCCTTAAGCTTTTCTAGTAACTCCTTTGATTCCTTTCTTTCTTACTATCCCCCTATTAAAGCAGCTAGATTTGTTCTCATATATGTGATGCTTACCAAAATGCCTCTATGTATGAAAAATAGGTAATGGTTCTGGGTTCCAAAATTTGTACAACTAGCCTGATATGATCGGTTTACTTCCCAACCCCCATTTTGTTTTTGCTTTGTCTTTCTGGCTAGATTATAACTCCCAGGGGCAGAAATGGAGTAGGTCTAATAAATCACTGTACCTTCTAACTTCTTTAGGAAAGTGTAGAATCAGAAGATTCAGTATCTGTTGATAGATTCCTTGGCTAATTGATTGGAAAGGCCACGTAGACCCCTAGAAAAAAAACCCAACAGGGTATTCATGTCTTCACTCTGACCTGTGTGCATGTGGCAGACATTTGTAATCAATCACAGCATGTCTCCTGATTACTTCTCAACGCAGTATTCTGGTGGTTTCTACCAATCCATCAGTGTTGCCACATGAGATGGAACCCAGCTGACTTCTCTAGATTCAAAATCTGACCATCAAAGGCCTTGACTTCACATTTGCGCTTTGAACTTGATCCATGTGGCACTGGGTAAGGCAAGATCTTATAGGAACCTTAAAAAAAGCTTGCCTCAGGTACTGTGTTGAAAATAAATAAGACACACAAAAAAATCTGCACAATTATTTTCCTGTGTGGTGTAAGAATGGGAATGGGAGGGGAAAGGTCACCTCTGGGGCTGAAACAGAGGAATCTTGCCAGGCTGAGCTTCTGTAATAACAGTAATTAATATAATTAATATATTTTGTTGAGCCCTGTCCTAGCTGCTCTAAATGTGTTATTTTGTCCTCCCAGTGCCCATGTGACCTGGGTACTGATGTCATCCCCAGCATGAGTGAGCAACCTGGGAAGCAAAAAAGTAACCTGGTAGACCACACACCAGGATGGTGCACCGGGCAGCATCACGGCAGCAGGCGGCACACCTGGATTGGACTGATTTAAGGAAGCTGGAAGGAAATATGAAGGTCCACAACCCAGGCAGGACTGTGTCCAGGGGAGGTCACTAGTAAAAGACCACTGGGTAAAGAACATGACTGGCCTAAGGTGACTCTGCAGGCATGGAAACAGGGGCGGGGGCAGGGAGGAGGGTAACAGAACCAGACCTAGGGTGTTCCTCCTTCAATCTCTCTTCAAGCGCCCTCTGTCAGGAAGTGGGAAGATTAAGGATCTAGCCGCTGGGATGCACAGAGCCTAAGGACCAAGAAAAGAAAGAAAGGTCAGGTAGACCAGGAATTCGAACTTGATCTGGTTTCAGAAGTACAGAAGTACATAAGGTGTTTAACTAGAGCTGGTGCCGATTTAATGAAAGCTTGAATCGCCAGTGACCTCGATTAAAAGCACAGCAAGTAGATGCTGCTAAGCATGCTTCTCTGCAGGAGGGACTGGAGAACCATGATGTGGTTTGATGAACTTATTCAGTACTTTTGAGAGGTGGAGGAGAGGTCTCCTTTTTATTTTGTTATCTCTTGCAACTCATTATATATTTCCAAACCAGGCTGTGCCCTGCGGCTGCTGGGGATGACTCTCCAGGTAACTTCAGCATTGCACTCCGGGGCCAGCATGCACTCGATTCTCCTGCAGGCTCACATTCTACCCAATCTCCCCAGCGCAGGAAAGGCTTTCATTTACAATGCCTTGTTTCATTTCCACAGCAGAGTCTCATGAAACCAAGGGCCCTGCTTTGCTCCTGGGAGATAATGTATGGGCAAAGAGGCAGCTTGACATCTGGATCTGTCTGTGCTCCCAGGCTTAGTCACACAGAGAGCATCATCAACCTGCATAAATTTAGCCTGAGAGGGCGGCTGTGATAGCTGTGGGATTGGCGGCTGATTTCAATTGCACAATTATCTGTTGAGTGCCTACCACAGGCCAAATGCGGAGGGTTCAGTGATGAATGCAACAGATGTGGCCTCATAACACTTGCAGAGTTTTACTTTTGCATGTACAAATTGCCAGCTGAGGCTGAAGGATGTGTCTTTTCCTCCCCGAGGGAATACGAGAGGGCAAGGGATTGATGGTTTAAACAAACCATCGATGTGAGAGACGCAAAAAAACTGTATTGCATAATTGGCTCTTTAGCAACCATTACTTACAGCCCAAGAGTAAATGTGTGCACAGACCATGTGGAATGTGTGCATGTGGCATTTTACCTATAATTTGACCATTCACTTAGAGAGAATATTTCTGGGTGGATACTCAGAGACCAAGTTTGTTTTTCTGAGCAAAGGTGCCTAAAAGGCACCTGAATAAATGAAATAAATGCTGGAGAGAAATTGAGGAAATAAAGCACAAGTGATCTAGGTTTTGTGTGTGAGCTAGGAAAGGATGCTTAGAGCTGTCATATACATTGTGTGAGATAAAAATGCACTTCAGCTGGACATTAGAAAATAATGAAAGCTGCTGTCAAGGAAGGCAGAGAAATGGTTTGAAGTTTAGAGAGTAGGGAGGTGGTTCGGTTGGCAAAGTAATGGCAGCATAAATATGAAGACCTGAGTTCTGATCCCTGACATTCAGGTAAAAACCAGGCATGGTGAGGTGCACTTGTAATTCTAGGGCTTGGAAGTCAGAGACAGGTAGATTCCTGGACTCACTGGTCAGCTAGTCTTGTGGAGTTGAAGAGCTGTAGCTTCAGTGAGGACCCTGTAATAATAATAATAATAATAATAATAATAATAATAATGAGAGTGATCTGGAAAGATTCTCAACATTGACCACTGACCTGAATGTACACTAACATGTACATATGAATACACCACACACAAACACGCACACACACACACACAAACACACAAACACACACACACACACTGTTAAGAATTTCAATTTGAACCTATAGAAATTGGAGATCCATGAAGTCCTCCCTCCCTCCCTCCCTCCCTCCCTCCCTCCCTCCCTTCCTTCCTTCCTTCCTTCATTCCTTCCTTCCTTCCTTCCTTCCTTCCTTCCTTCCTTCCTTCCTCCCTTCCTTCCTTCCTTCCTTCCTTCCTTCCTTCCTTCCTTCCCATACAAGTAATATTATCAGATTTATATTGTGTGTGTGTGGGATGCCTGTATGTGGGTAGAAGTGCCCATGTATGTGCCTGTAAAGGTCAGAGCAGAATGTCAGGCCCCTTTCATTACCACTCTTTGCCTTATTACCTTGAGCTAGGGTTTCTCACTGAAACGGAAACTCGTTGCTTCAGGTAGGCTGGTTGGCTAGTGAGCTCTCAAGATCCGCTGGTCTCAGTTAATCAGTGCTGGCACTGTTGTTATTTGCAGTCATGCACCATGCATGCAACTAGCTTTAATGTGGGTATTAGGGATTTGAAGTCAGGTCCTCATGTTTTCAGAATACACTCTCTTCCCCACAAAGCAATCTCCCCAGTCCAATATGATCAGATTTCTGCTACAAAAAGATAACTATGAAATGCATGTCTTTATCCCCATGGTCCTAATTAGTTTTTTTTTTTTTTTTTTTTTGTCCTTGCTCCTTCATACCTTTTCTCCTACTATGACTGTCTTTTTTCTTCAAATTGAGAAACTTATTGAAAGTAAGACCTGTGTCTTGGTCTTTGACTTAAAAGAAAAGCAAGGGCAGGGCATACAGTGTTCAGATTTCCACAGGAAGTTTCTTTCTGGAAACTTCAGACTCAGGTAGAAAGCTGAGGGTTGCTTTTCTTCTACAGTAGGATTGGGCACCTGGGAATGAGCTAGGCATAATTAACCCTTCAAAACAAGAGGCTTTTTTGAAAGCCCCCTTTTTTGTTCACTCAACAGGTGCTTGTTTAGCAGATGAAAGGTGGGCGTCTCCTATTTGAAAGAAATGTCGACCTTGTCCTGTATTTCCATACTCTTTAGTTTTAGGGAAGTAAGCCGCTTTGACCTTGTAGAAGCTTACCTAGTTTCCTGAAAGACGTCTAGAGTAAGGCACTTCATCCAGCTGTCCAGACCTGAACAGTAAACCTGGCCATCAGTTGTGTGCAGTGGAGGGCAGCAGAGGGCTGCAGAGCATGGTCCAGTGGTCCCTTGGAAACCATTGACCATCAGAGGTCTCTGCAGGTGTTGCCCCTTGGCCTACACCTCTTTGAAGATAGGTTAGACTATGGAGAAACTGGGGAACAAGCACCTTGAAGATCCCTAAGAATGGGTCAGGGAATGGGGAACTAGAAACTGGTTGAGTCTATGGACAGAAGGCTAACTAGTTCATAACATAATCCCTTTGCTTTCTTCAGACTACCAGACACTTGGGTGAGCTGGATGAGACACCTTTCAAAGAGAATCTACTTGGTCTTTAAGCACTTTATCTTGTTTAGAAAAATCAGAGAAGTTGGAATCTAGAATAATCCCCTCCTAACCCCCCCAAAAAAACCCACTTGTATTTGTTGTTTTTTTTCATGGAAAATAATTTTTAATTAGTTGTGTAAATTGCCAAACAAAGTTAATGGATTTCATGGTTACCTAATTATGTGTACTTCACTTTTATTCATCCCTTCTCCCAAGCCCTTCCCTTCCTCTGAGCCTGTTGTAGACACCTTTCTAGTAGCCTCTCTTCTGTTTCATAAAAGAGAATTTTATATACATTTTTTATTATTATTTCCGCTCATACAAACTTAATAGGTAGACCAGTTCCCTCTCTTCCTCCTCCTCCCCCCGAACCCCCTGCTCCCCCTCCCCTCGCCCCTCCCTCCCCATCCCCCAGTGCCTCTCCCCCAATTCCCAGAGAGTCCTTTATTGTGCATGCCTGACTCTCCTCTGGGCCCTCCTCTCCGATGACATACAAGGACCCAGTGACATTTCCCTGAACCCTTTCCCGTGTTCCCCTTAAGCATAGGAACACTACTACTGTGGCTGTCAATCCCTTGCCTCCAAGGATAAAAGAGAATGTTTTAAGAAAACATTTTTTTAAATTTTTTCCACTCATACACCCTTGATAGGTACCCCATTCCCCTCCCTCCTTCTACCCCTCCCTAGGTTCTCTGACTCCCTCCCCCTTTTCTCCTTACTTCCCCTCTCCCTTTCTCCCAGTGAGGGCCCCCCATCCCTGGAGCATCCTTTAGTGTGCACATAAAACTTCCCTCTGGGTCCTCTACTCTAATGAGGTGTAAGGACTCAGTAGCATTGCCTAGAGCTCTTTCTTGTGTTCCCCTTAAGTATAGGAACACTATTGTGGCTGTTAATCCCTTGCCTCTAAGGATCCTAGTGCCTGTGATCCATGCTAGACTTTGGGGGGGTCAATGATATGTCAGTCATTGTGCAGGTCATGCAAAGTCCTATTATGATTATTTCGGCCCTAACTTGTGTGGAGTATCTTGTATATCATTGCTCCTCCCCATCTTTAGGCTCTTCCAATCTTACTGCCCCCTCTTCCGCAAATTTCCCTGAGCTTTAGGATGGGGAGAGATAAGGCTGGTCTGGTTCCTGGTGATTAATGTAGGGTCTCTGATGTTCTGCATTTTATATATATATATATATAAAACCAATTTTGCTGTTCCTGCACTGCCCTTGGCTCCATCCTGATGGGTATTGGATGTCACCTCCTAACCAGAGATAAAAGGCTGTTAAAATAGTCTTATTATAAGAATAGATTCAAAGGTAGATGGAATAAGAGTAGAAGACTGCAGTGAGGGAGGGTCAGTCTCCCATTTGCAGGATCATTACCTTCTATCTGCCAGACTATATGCCCTCCCTTTCTGGTGAGATCAAACCCCATCAGTTGCAAGTGAGCAGGAAGGAAAGTCTGTGAGCTTAACCAGATGTCTCATTACTTACTTGCAGTGCTTGATGGTGGCCTATTTTCTCTGCTATAGCATGATCCCCTCTCTCCTTGTTTTGGGCGGTGCCCTCCTTCAACCTTGCCTCCTGTTTATAATCTTTGCAATTTTGTAGGTATTACAGAGATTTATCTTTGAGTGTGTCTCTAAGTGGGTTTGGTACTAGGATCCACCTATTAGGCAGTACATACAGCACTTAATTTTCTGTGTCTGGGATACTTCACTCAATATAATTTTTTCTAATTCTATTCATTTCCTGGCAAATTTCATGAATTCATCATTTTTGATGGCTGAGTAGTATTCTATTGTATAAATGTACCACATTTTCCTTATCCACTCGTCCACTGTTGGGCATTTGGGGGGATTCCATGACTGCTATTGTAAACAGTGCTGCTATGAACATGGTTGCATTTGTGCTATTGAGATGAATTTTTGCTGTATGGGGGATTATTCCCAAAAGTGGAATAGCAGGGTAATATGGCATTTCAATCTTTAACTTTTTTTAAACTTTTATTTATTATTATTATTATTATTTATTATTTATTCAATTATGCATGTATGCATGCGTGCGTGTGTGTGCATGTATGTGTATGTATGTGTGTGTGTGTGTAGAACTACGGATGAATTCGGGAACCACCATGGACTGCCTCCATATCCTCCTTGTTTACTCCGCCCTGGGATTCACAGGCTCTGCCCTACCAGGACCAGAAACGCAGGCCGCCCCTTCCTCCTCCCGGTGTCTATATGTGGGGTCTAGGATCGGAACTCAGGATCTTCCATCTGCAAGGCAGAGGCTTAACCCCTGAGCCACTTCTCCAGCCACGCAGTCTTTAACTTTTTAAATAATCACCAGACGGCTCACCAGAGTGGTTGTATAAGCCTGCATTCCCACCAGCAATGTAGGAGAGTTCCCTTCTCACCACATTCCCTCCAGCATTTGGTGTTGTTTGTATTGTGGATTTTTGCCATCCTGACCAGGGTGAGATGATATCTCAGGGAGGTTTTGATTTGCATTTCCCTGATGGCTAAGTATGCAGAGCATTTTTAAAGATATTTTTTAGGGGGCTGGAGAGGTGGCTCAGGGGTTATTAAAAAATGTATTAAAATATTTATTAGGATTTTTTTAGACACTTCAATTTTGTCTCTGGTAAAGTTTCTTTTAAGTTCCAGGGCCCATTTCTTTAATTGGGCCATTTGTTTCTTTGGTGTTTAGTTTTCTAAGTTCTTTGTGCACTCTGGATAATAGAGCTCTATCAGATATGTGGTTAGTGAAGATTTTCTCCCATTCTATGGGTTGCTTTTGTGCACAAGTTACAATCTCTTTATCTGAACAGAAGCTCTTTAATTTCATAAGATCTTATCTGTTTAGTATCAGTTGTATTGACTGTGCTATCGGATTTCCATTTAGGAACTGTTGGCCTAGTCCAATCAGCTCAATGGAGTTCCCTACCCTTTCAACTAAGGTTTTTATAGTCTCTGGCCTTATATTGAGGTCCTTGATCCGTTTGAAATTAAGTCTTGTACATGATGAGAAGTATCCAGTTCTAATCTTCTGCATGTTCACAGCCAGTTTTGCCAGCACCATTTGTTGAAGATACTGTTCTTTTTTCCATTGGATTTTTTGGGCCCCTTTTTCAAAGATCAAATGGCTGTAATTTGTGGGCTTGTATCTGAGTCTTCAACACTTATCCACTGATCTGTGTGTCTATTTTGGAGCCAGTACCAGGCTGTTTTTATTACTATGGATTTGTAGTATAGATTAAGGTTTGGTATGGTGATACCTCCAGCAGTGTTTTTCTTACTCAGGATTGTTTTTGCTATCCCAGGTCTTTTATGCCTCTATATGAATTTTGAGATTATTTGTCAACTTCTTTAAAGAATTGCTTAGGGATTTTGATTGGCATAGCATTGAACCTATATATTGCCTTTGGTAGAATGGTCATTTTTATGATATTGAGTCTGCCAATCCAGGAACATGGGAGGTCTTTCCACCTTCTAATTTCTTTCTTTAGGGTTTTAAAGTTTTCATTGTAAAGGTCTCTTACTTCTTTGGTTAGGTTTATATCAAGGTGTTTCATTTTTTTAAAGGTTATAGAAAATGGGATTTTTTCTCTCAGGGCTTTTTCACTTCTTTCATTCTGGGCATATAGGAAGGCCACTGATTTTTGTACGTTTATTTTATATCCTGCCACTCTGCTGAACTCCTGTATTAGTTCCAGGAGTTTCCTGGTGGAGTTTTTGGGATCACTCATGTCATCTGCAAATAGAGATAATTTGACTTCTTCCTTGCTGATTTGAATCCCTTTTATCTCCCTTTCTTGTCTAATGGCCTTGGCTAAGTACAATATTAAATAGAAGTGGTGAGAGTGGACACCCTTGTCTAGTTCCTGATTGAAGCGGGAATGCTTCAAATTTTTCCCCATTGAGTATAATCCTTGCGGTTAGTTTATGGTATACAACTTTTATTATATTGATAAAGGTTCTATCCAGTCAAACTATCTCTAGGGTTTTGATCATGAAAGGCCATTGAATCTTGTCAAAGCATTTTCTGCATCTATCGAGAGTATCATGTGGTCTTGAATTTTGGACTGGTTTATGTGGTGAATTACATTTACTGATTTGTGTATGTTGAACCAAACCTGTGTGCCCAGGATAAAGCCTACTTGATCACTGTGAATGATCTTTTTGATATGTTTTTGAATCCAATTTGCTAAAACTTTGTTGAGAATCTTTGCATCTGTGTTCATCAGAGAGATTGGCCTATGGTTTTCTTTTTTAAGTGTATTTTTATTAGGTTTTGGGATTAAGACAATGTTAGCTTCATAGAAAAAATTCGATAGTGTTCTTTCCTTTGCTATTTGATGGAACAGTTTAAGGAGTATTGGTGTTATTCATTCCTTGAATGCTGATCCACCTGGTCCAGGACATTTTTTGGTGGGAATATTTGAGATTACTTCATCGATTTCCTCATATGTTATAGGGCTATTTAAATAATTCAAAACTTCCTGATTCAATTTAGGTAAGTTATGCTTACTTAAGAATTCATCCATTTCTTTTGTGCTGTCAAATTTCACAAAGTATAAGTTTTTGAAATATGAAGCTATAATTCTCTGGATTTCTTGCGTATCAGTAGTGATAGCTCCATGTTCATTTCTAATTTTGTTAATTTGGCTTTTCTCTCTCTTGCTTTTGGTTAATTTAGCTAGGGGTGAATCAATCTTATTGATTTTTTCAAAGAATCAGCTTTTTAACTGGTTGATTCTCTGTATCGTTTTCCTTATCTCAATTCGGATATTTCTTACCTTATTTTGCTAATCTCCTCTCTTCTACTGCTTTTGGGAATGGATTGCTCTAGTGTCTCTAAACTTTAAGCTGCATTGTTATTTATTTGTGATGGTTCTATTTTTTTTATGTAGGCATTAAGAGCTATGAATTTACCTCTTAGGTCAGCTTTCATTGTGTCCCAAAGATTTTGATAAGTTGTGTTTTCATTATCAGTCACTTCCAGAAATCTTGAATTTCCTTTGTAATTTCTTCCTGAATCCAATTCTCCTTCAGCATCATAGTGTTAAGTTTCCAGGAGTTAGTGTATTTTCTGTTGTTTGTAGTGTTGCAGATGTCAAGCTTTAGACTATGGTGGTCTGATAGGGTACAGGCTAGAATTTCAACTTTCCTGTATATGTGGAGATTTGTTTTGTGGCCCAATATGTGATCGATTTTGGAGAAGGTTCCATGTACTGCTGAGAAAAATGTGTATTCTTTGGTGCGTGGATGAAAAATTTGATAGAGATCTGTAAGGTCCATTTCAATATGGGTTTCATTACATTCCAATGTGTCTCTGTTAAGTTTTTGACCTGTTGATCTATCCCATGTTCAGAGGGCAGTGTTGATATCCCCAAGAATTATCATTTGGAGGTTTATTTCTCGCTTTAGATGCTGTAGGGCTTGCTTAATGAATGTGGAGGGGCCTGTATTAGGTGCATATACGTTCAGTATTGTGACAGCTTCCTGGCAAATTGTGCCTATGACTAAAATGTAGATCCATCTGTGTCTGTTATGATTTTTTTTGGTTTGAAGTCCACTTTGTTTGATAGCATAATAGCTACCCCTGCCTGTTTCCTAGTTCCATTAGCTTGCAGAATTTTGGACCAGCCTTTTATTTTTAGAATGTGCCTATCTTTTGTGGTGAGATGGGTTTCCTGAAGGCAGCAGATTGATGGGTTGTGGTTTTTAATCCAAGTTTGTAATCTGTGTCTCTTGATTGGTGAGTTAAATTCCATTGACATTTAATGTTATAATGGAGAAATTATTTTTAATTCCAGGCTTTTTTTATGTTTAGTGGCTTTTGTAAGTGTATTATTTGGCTTTTATTTTTTGATGGTATTATACTTCCCTTCTGTCCTCCTGGATATGTTTATTTTCTTCTTCAACCTTGAGTATCATTTCTAACATTTTTTGAAGGTCTGGTTTGGTGGACATGTAAGCCTTCAAGTTGTCTTTTGGCTGGAAAACTTTTCTTTCTCCCTCAATCATGACGGATAGTTTTGCTGGGTATATCAGCCTGGGTTGACCTTTTTGCTCATTTAATACTTGAAATACGTCTCTCTAATCTCTTCTTGCTTTTACTGTTTCCATTGAGAAGTCATTCGTTATTTTAATAGGTTTACCTTTAAAAGTGACTTGTTTTTCCCTTGAAGCTCTCAGCATCTTTTCTTTATCTTGAATGTGGAGTGTTTTGACTATTATTTACCATGGTGATTTTCTATTTTGGTCATATCTGTTTGGGGTGTGGAATGCCTTTTGTATTTGGATGGCCTCTCATTCTTTAGATGAGGGAAATTTTCATTTATGATAACTTGAAAAATTTCCTCAAGTGTGGTATTTTGGGATTCTTGCTCTGGTATTCCATGAATGCGCATGTTAGATTTCTTCAGGGTGTCCCATAACTCTTGAATATTCCTTTCAATTATCTTTTTGGCTTTAACGATCTCTTCCATTGAGCTGGTTAATACTTCTACTTTGTCTTCAAGATCTGAAATTCTATTTTCTGCTTCGTTAGTTCTGCTGATAGGACTCTCTGTTGAGTTCTGGATTGAAGATAACTTGTCTTTTAGTTCAGTTTTAAACTCTGCTTGATACTGGTTTAACTGCTTCTATACCTATTTTTCTTCCTTGAACTGTTTTTCTCAACTCCTCCAAGTGTCTCTTGTTTTCCTGTTCAAAGTGGTTGATGCAGTTACTTAACTCCTCCCAGATTTCCTCTTTCATAGTATTGATCATGGTAATGATCATGCTTCGAAAGTCATTATCTTGGCTTAGCTTTCTTGGCTATTTTCTGTAAATTTATTCTTGTTGGAATCTATCATTATGGGATTAATTCCTTCAGGGGGAGATTTGTTTTCTTGGGTTTTGTTTCTCATGGATCTGCACTTTGACTTGGGCATTGTTTTGTCTCTTAAGACCTTTCAGTTTCTGTGTTTTTCAACTGAAGTGAATTAGTTGGTATTACTACTACTATGCTTTGTCTATTGTTATTGTTATTTCCTAGATGAGGCTATGAGACCGTTAGTAAGTACATCAATTAAGTCAGGTTTAGTAGGTTTGGGTCAAATAGTAGTATGGTAGTGTACTTTTACGATTTAGTACCTTGGTGATATGTGAGGGTGAGTGGTATAGTCTCTGAAGTTGTATGTTTTGGGCATGGCTATATGGAAAAGTTAATCTACAGTGATTAATAATTGGAAGGAACAAGATGGTAAAAAGGGTTTACTTCTCTTTCAGCTCAATGTGAAGAATCTCTCCCATGTGATAGGATGATTTTAGAGGACTTCAGTTGTATGGCCTCTGTCCCCTAGAGCTTTGCTTGTTTTTTCTCTGGACTCTGTTGAATTCTGAGGAGCAGTGTGTCCTCCCTGGACCACAAGCATCCCGGATGGGTGGAAAGGGCCCACTTGTATGTGTTTTATGAATCATTTTTTTTGGTCAAGGTGAGGGCTATTCCTCTATTTAGCTGAAAATTCTGGTTTCCATTGGCTACTCAAGAAACTTACTAGTGGACATCCAATCTCAGTGTACCAATGTGATTGGCAGATGTTAGATGTTTCTCCCCACTTTTAGTCTGTGTTTTACTGAATATTTGCTTAGTGATTAAGAAACATTCTTCAGTTCTTTTTTGTAGTTAATTCAAGCCCACACTTCACACCTAAAGTATTTTACAATCTCCTCTTACTACAGCTTCCCAAGAATAAAACATCTTTACACCTATAATAATAAAAATCATCTACCAAGTATGAGAACAAGGAGGCAAAATCATTCACATTTTGCTCTCTTCTTGTTTTCTCCCCTTTGGCTGACTTCAGTCCTGATGAAAAAGTCATTCGAATCAGGTTTTATGAGTTACTGTGTTGACCTTGCTAATTAGAATTACTGACAATAGGCTTTTTAATCTTTTTAAAACAGAGATAGCATCCAATATCCATATTTATTGTTTTCCAGTTCATTGGCCAGTGGTGTCAGTATCATTATGCTGTAATTATCTGTTTTTCACTTCTCAAAAAATTATCATGCCTTTTCTTACCATCCTTATTTTATGATAAGTATCTTTTTAAAGGACTTGCCCTCTCCTTTCCATTGTTATCTAATAATAGGTATAATTAAATGCATGGAGTACTGAGCGCCTGTTATTGCATAAGTCTTGTATCACTATTTTATTCTAATATGTTTCCATTACATCTGAAGAAAAGTAGTGCATATTCTCCCCCTGCCCCTTCCACAAGAGTAAGTGTAAGTTTATTCCCAAAGCAATGTTTTGATGCCATTTAGTTCATCCACACCACTGAATGTGTTTGATCCTACCTATTCTGTTACAGTTGGGATTCAATATTTTTTACCATAATCATATCTTCTCCAGTGAGAACACTGGTATTATTTTGTTGGCTTAGAGGACAGAATTAAAACCGATTAGTGGGTAACTGTTACAGGGAAGCAAATTTTAGCTTAATTTAAAGAAGCATTTTCTAGTAGTCTTTAGAGAGAGAAATGAGTCAGTTTCATTAGGGAATGGACTTCAATCACTGGGGTTTAGGTAGAGTTGAAAGGCTGGTTAGCACCTTGGATTCTGTTTGGGATTTGCTTGGGATTTTATTTTATTTTATTTGTACATTCAGGACATAATGAGGATGGGCTTCTAGAAGGGAGTTTTTAATAAATTCCTATTGATACATGAGCCTTGAGCTATGAGGATGGTGCAATTCATTTTAAAAGACTTCTTTTCAGTAGAGGAAGAATAAATTAGCATTTATTGAGTTCCTGTGTGCCAGGTATTCTGACAAACACTTGTATTTTTTAATGTTCATAACAACCTTACTAGGTATAGTTTGTTCTTTTCAGCCCACAGTAAGAGAAACTGAGACTCCAAAGGTTTCAGTGACATGTCCAAGGTCATATCATAGCAGACCCCAAGTCGGTAGCCAGATCTATGCAATTGTAATACATCAGGCCAACTTTTTACCCAGATAAAAAGGTGTGTTTACCAAAGCTCTTTCCTTCTGAGTATCACCATGAATTTTAGCCATAGGAAACACATTTCAATGGTAATTCATGACCAAGAAGCAGCTTGTAATCTTTTATCAATGGCTGCAAGGTAAATCTAACTCAGCTTTATTTTTTATATTCTCCGTGGAGCAGGTGTACAACCTGTTGGTTTTCACACTAGATGTCAGCACTGTCAAAGAAGGTGAAAAATATTTGAATTCCTTAGATTTATAAGAGTTGCTAGGATTTCATAGCAATCGATGCTGTAAAAGTCGTATAAGCAATAAGAACAATGGATTCTTCTGAGAGGAAACAGATTTCATCCTTGCTACAATCTGGCTGTGTCTATATCCTCTTCTTTAGATAAACCATTGAGCACTGATTAAAATGTGACCTTCACAATATAGTTATGTGACTCTATCGATTTGTAGTCTGAAGAACTAAGAACTCAGAGTCACCCCCAGGAACGTGAAAATAGCATTTCCCATTGCTATCTGGAAAGTTGGAGCACATCCAAGCAGTCAGCCTTTTGGTATTCATTTCCTCTCTGTGAAAACAGACATGGAAGCTTGCTCTGTATTCATTTGTTTTCCAGGTTAGCTCTTGCAATTTTCTTTAAATGTGCATAGAGGGACTTGCAAGCGAAGATTCTGAGCCATAACATGTGAGTATATCTGGCAGTCTTCCCTGATCTGTCACTGAAGGCTGATTTCACCACATGAGCACATCATGAAGATATATACCTTTTCCTTTGTTTTGCCAACACTGGTATTGCCTGCAAATGCTACCTTTAATAATACTATCAGCAAACAATTAAACACTTGCTATGCAAGTGGTATTATACTAATAAATTTTTATCTTACAAGAACAAGTGATGGTTCTCATTTTCTCAAGAGGAAAGCTACCTCAAGCTTTATTTCTTTTTCATAAAAAATGAGTGAAAAAAGTGGGATAATCCTCAAATTGGGTGTTTAATTTAAAAAAAAAAACACCACAAAAACCATTTCAACGAAGTGTTCTTTGGAAGCTATTTGTAGAGTCATAATTCTGTCTACCATGGGGTTCAATCTTATAGTGAATTGCAATAAATAGATCAACTTTACTAAATTTATGGTGAAAAAGGATCTCTATGATAAGTAACCTGATCTAAAACTGACCTAGCAAAACTGTAATTTGGTACTGTTGCATTTTGTGTACTGATATTATCACCACCAACATGTACTTTGTCTGTCTGCTAGTAAGTAGTTAATGCATGGTTATCCTTACATGGTGTCCTCCAGTACTGTGCAGAGGAGACAAATCTGCATTATATCTTTCAAAACGTCTGTTTAAAACTATGATGATTTGGGCTTTATAATGCATTTTTAAATGTAGCAGATTCATGTACCAAGGAGTTAGTAACCTTCCTAATGCTTTGGAAAGAGTGTACTGTATATGACTTGGGAGAAGTGTACTACACCTGGTTCAAGAGGAGTGTACTACATATACTTTCCATTGTAGCCAAAATTGATACTTCTGTATTTCAAAATTCTGTAATAGCTTTCCCTGCTTTAAAATTGAGACCACCCATTATAAATGTATTGATTATTCTCTGTTGCTGTGAGACACTACTCAAAGTCAATCAGCTTAAGGGAGGAAAGAACATTTACTCAACTTATGGGAGATATAGTCCATTATGGCAGAAAAGGAATGACTGGCACAGAAGCTGGATGCAGCCTAAGTCATGTCCAACAAGGAGACTAAGAGCTGCAAAACTGTCAACTGCATGAGCAGTCCTCTCCTGGAAGTAGGGCAGAGCTATTCAATATCAAGGCCCATCCGCTGTGATTGCTTTCTTTTCAGTAAGACTCTGCCTCTTAAAGGCTAAACAGCTAAAGATTCAAACACATGAGCGTGTGGGGTACAACTCATATTTCAGACCATGGCACTCAACCCTGGCCTCCACAGGCTCATTTTATCTCATTATGCAAACTATACTCAGTACAACTTTAAAAGTCCATGTAGACTACATCAGTAGTCCCGGCACAAGTCCAAAATCCCCTGTAAAATCAAAAGACAAGTTATGTACTTCCAAGATACAATGGCACAGAATAAACATTTCTATTCCAAAAGGGAGTAATGGGAGAATATCCAGGAGAGATCAGCCCATAAGAAGACCAAAAACAAGCAAGACAAACTCCAAATCCATTAGCTCAAGCCCAACAAATGAACTTCCTTTTGAAATCATCTCAGTTCCAAAGGGCTTTGGTTCCACCCTTGGAGTGGAGATGCCCACAGGACTCATTATTCTCTTGGGTTGGTTCCTTCCATGATGCATAGCTTTCCTTGGCAGATATTCCAAGATGGTTTTCTGGCATCTCTAGAATCTTCACTTCTTAATGGCAAACCTGGCTTTAACTTCACAGCACAAAATACCCCCCTGTAGTGACAGTAAGTAGGAAGCTGAAGGTTCATTCATGAATGTGAGGGGTGAGAAATGGAGAGGGAACAGGGAGAATTAGAACTTATCACCTAGGTAGCAGGCATGTAGAGCAGGGGTGCATATGGGAATTAAAATCAGTAGAATTACTAGAAAGAGTAGTTTAGACATTTTGTAATGGCATCTACAAAAAAGAAATAGTCCTGTAGGATATGGGAAGTCATTTTTTACTGATGTTTTGGAGAACCTGTCTAGAGATACATGAAAAAAAAAAAAAAAACCACGAAAAACTGGGACCTTTGATACTGATGAACCAAGACATATGTGGCTTATACTAAAACAGCCAGCACACCCTATTTTTGTGAAATTCACAATAAGAAACTTGGAATCACGAGTCTTTGCAAACTATCTTTCTAGCTCTAGACCCAGAGATGATCTCTTTTTAAAAGGGTGAGTGATTTTAAAGTGAATAGACATAATTTTTCCTTTGAGAGATAATGATCATTTTATCTGTTTAAACCAAAGCCTCGTACTATGTGAATCAATCCATGGCAGACAGAGAACTGAGTACCAATTCCAACCAATGTTTCAAAGGCACAGCAACCAGAAAATGTCTTTCAAAGCAGTGATTGGGTACTGCATTTGATGCTCAGTGGAATACAGACTTAGCATAAGAGGAGAGGGAGGTTTGTTCTGTGATTTGCCCAGATTAATTTGTATTGTCTCTCTAAATATGAAGTAGTTATCCATTTTTACATAGATCCTGTAATCTGCCCTGTTGACATACTTCCTGGAGTACAGTTTTGGAAAATAATGACTCTATATAGCACTGCATCATTGACCAAGCCACATAAAGACTTCCATTTGAATGTTCCTAGTAGCTTTATTTTGAATAGCCTCCAAATGTAAGCAATTAAAATAATATCTACTCACTTATAGGTAAATGCAAAAACAAATTGTGGTTTATCTTCACAACAGACTGGCACTCAACAATAGCAATTAAATGAAACAAATGGCCGATACCTAAAACAACATAGTTACATTTCAAAACATTATACAGGTTGTAAAAGCTAGAAAATAAGGAATATATACTGCATAGATCCGTTTACATAAAATTCTAGGAAACACAAATTAATGTGTTATGACAGCAGATGATAAAGATAGGAGAACAGCGAACAGAAGGTCATAAAAGGCAGTGATGAAATTTGAGGAGTGATGGATTTGTTCATTAACTTCATTATGGTTATAGTTTCATTTGCATGAACATGTGTGTGTACACAGTCAAATATCTTCAATTTTTCACTTTAAATATGCCGTGTTAACCATTCTGCATCCAGTGTCTCACCATTCCCATGTCCCCATGGTAAGAAGCTTCCCCTCAGAGTCCAGCCGGCACTGTGAATCGACACCCAGTGCATTCTGGTCAGATAGAGCTGTGAGATTTAAGCACAACTCTTAGAAACCAATTCAGTGCCCTCACACATCTGTCTGCTTTTATGGAACTAGTAGTATCTCAACCTCAGACAGAGGTTTTCAAATTTGAATTAGATACAAAGTCTGAAACTTCTTAAATGGTATTTTTCAAACTTTATTTATTCATTCAGTGTGCATGCGTGTGTGTGTGTGTGTGTGTGTGTGTGTGTGTGTGTGTGTGTATCAGAGAACACATGTGTCTCTGTGGAGGGTCAAAGATGACTTCAGAAATCATCCTGGATTGTTTCTACCTCCTTCTTGCTTCCCTCTAAGATTTCCCAGGCTCTGCCCATCAGGGCCAAAAGTATAGGCCACAGCCATTTCTGCCTGGAGTTTTTAACGTGGGACCTGGGATCTAAACTCAGGACCTTTGCTTGGGAGGTAGTCTTAACCCCTGAGCCATTTCTCCAGCCCAAATGGTATTTTTAAATTTATGTTGCTAAAAAAACCTTTTTAAAAATAAGACTGGCACACATTTACTAAAACTTTCTATATGCTTGATTTTAACTTTCAATGATTCCCAACTAATTAGTAAGACTGAATAAATCGGGAACTGAGGATGTGGGTCACTTAGTAGAGTGCTTAACTAGCATGCATAGAGCCCTGGGTTTGACCCCAACTTCACATAAACCAGGCAGGTGGTACACCCTTGCAGGCCCAGTACCTTATACATAGAGTATTAGGAGTTCAAGGTCTTTCTGGTTACATAGTGAATTTGAGGTTGAGGTAAATGAATAAATAATAAGTGCTGGTATTAGAAATAGTTTCCAGGATAAATATGTATGTGTGTGGATCCTATCCCTATTTTACTGTGAATGAGAATTGTGTAGTTAATGATAAATAGGTGTGATTTTCATGGAATCTTCATGGAATATTCCATAATTACCTAATATAATACCTCTGTAATAATATAAGTATAATATAAATACCTAATAGTAGCCTCCTTCTAGAAAAATAGTGTATGTAGAAAGAGATGATATAATCTCTACAATGTTTGTTTCTTTTAAAAGGAACATTCCTGTGACATTTAAAATCCTCTAAGTACAGAAGAGTGAGGATAAAGAATGGAAGTCCAATGCTGTTTGTAATTCCTCAGGTAGTCTTCTGGACTTTTATCAGTTATTCGTCTCTGCTGTGAGACACCACTCAAAGTCAAGCAACTTGAGGGAGAAAAGGGAGATTTTTTTCAGCTTACAGTTCAGTGATATAGTCCATTATGGCAGGAAAGGCATGGCTTACACAAAAGTCAGAGGCAGTCTAAGTCATGTCCGTCAAGGAGGCTGAGGGCTGCAAAACTGCCAACTGCAAGAGCAAACTTCTCCCAGAAGTAATGTTGAGCTAATCAACCTTAAGACCTATCCCCTGTGAGTGCTTTCTTCCAGCAAGGATCCATCTCTTAAAGGTGCCTTGACTTTTCCAAATAACTAGATTCAAACACATGAGCCTGGGAAGAGGGGGCAATTCACATTTCAAACTATGACAGAGTCCCAGCCACAATTGTTGTGAGGTCTTCAAGTTTATAAGGGTCAGATGAGCAGCATGTTTAGGACTCAGAGTTTAGTTGGGGAGATGGGGCAAGAAGGAATTCAGGCAGAACAAGGATGTGGAGTAGGAGGTCCACCGACATACGCATTTGCTCATAGATGAGAAGGTTTGAGAACATGTGCCTTCTCTCTCTTACCTAACTTCCCCCTGAATCTATATTTGATATAATATTGAAAATGGTGAATTGAATGCTAGAGAAAGGAAGGAACTTTGTGATGAAGGAAACTATTAGTAAAGCAGTTAAAATTGCAGTGTGAACTCAAGATTTCCTGAGTTCAGTTTCTGCCTTTCAGTTTATGAGGTGAATGTGCGACCTGGTATGTCTTATTTAATGTTTCCTCTTCTTGGATCCTCACCTGTGAATATGGCTACAGCACCTTCCCTGTATGCTAGGCTAACCTAGAGTGCTGGGAATGGTATCTGCTTGTAGTACGGGCTGTGTCTGTGCCGCTTACTGGTGCCATTTGTTTTAACTCTGATATGGAAGGTTTTATAAGACAAGAGGACGTGACCCATAATGAGATTTTCTGCTTTCTTTCCACAACCTTCCTAGACTATATATCCAGTAGAGTCTGATGACGTTGAGGTGTCTTTTAAAACAGTTTAGAAACTGAAGGGGCTATTTGCAGAGAATTCTTGTAAGGCTGGAGAAGAGATTAAATCAGTTATTGCTTCTAAACCACTGAAAAGTGAGCAGGGTTCAAGTTCCTAAGGAATTCATGAAGTGTGGTCCCTACAGGAAGTCTGGAAACTGACAATACCAATTGTTGGTGGAGACCAGGAGCAGCAGAATTCTGATTTATTGATAGTGGGGATGCTTGACAGTATAGCTAGGTGGAAGGAGAGTATGGCAGTCCTAGGAAGAAACTAAACAAACTCTACATGACTTCCAGCAATTATACCTCCTGGTATCCAGTCAAAGGAGCTGCACATCGATTCTATAGTAGCTTTATCCATTATTGTCCAAACTTGAAACCCACCAAGATGCCCTTAGTAAGTGAATGGATACATAAGCTACATTACATCCAGGCTAATATTCAGGATTTTAAAAGAAATGAGCTACCAAACCGTGAAAAGACATGGAAGTGGAAAAAAGAACCCACCTGACAAAACTACATATGGGAGTCCAACTATAGACATTCTGGGAAGGGCAACTACAGAGACAGTAAAAAGACAGTGGTTGCCATGAGTTAGAAGTCTAGGAGAGATGAAGAGTCAGAACATCCTGTATAATACTCTAGTTGATATATGTACTTGTGGATATATCCAAACAACCCTCCTGAAGTCATGGGCTTTGGTGGCTGTGATGTATCAACAGAGAGTCAGCAATCACAAGTACACAGCTTTATTGGGGGATATTAATGGTGAGGAAGCTACATGGCTAAGGGAGATTCTGGGAAATCTTGTATCTTCCTCTCTATTTTTCTGTAAACCTAAAAATTGCTTTGAAAAATAAATTCTTAAATCAATAATGTTCTCAAGAATTCTACTGTCTATATGAGTTTGTCAACTCCCCCCCCCCACATCTTTCCCTCAGTCTCTGGAACTAAATTGCCCTCAAACTCTTCATAAGCCTTTCAGGAATTTTCTAAATTTTTTTTTTTTATTCAACTGTGTGCATGTGCGTGTGTATGTGTGTGTGCGCGCGCGTCTGTGTGTGTGTCTGTGTATGTGTAGAACCACTGACGAATTCGCGAACCACCATGGACGCCTCCACCTCCTTCTGCCCAGGGATTCACAGGCTCCGCCCTACCAGGACCGGAAACGCAGGCCGCCCCCGCTTCCGCCTGGCGTCTATACGTGGGATCTGGGATCCGAACTCAGGACCTTCAGCCTGCAAGGCGGAGGCTTAACCCCTGAGCCACCTTTCCAGCCCACAGGAATTTTCTATATGTGATCTTCTCTAAGTCTAAACTGCATCTATGTCTTCAATGTTGAAGCAAGGATTATAGTTTGTGGCATTCTTGTGTCTAAATTTGGCCAGTGAATATAGTCAACCATGCTGCAAAACTACGCAGCTGAATGAGTGTGGAGTGTGATGGAAATCCCTTGGGAATCAGCTCCAAGTGAAAACTGTGTTATAGAAAGATAAGCTTGAGTGGCAGCTTGGGGAATAATGTAACTTTTTCTCTTTTCCTATACATAGAATTTCCTTGTCAATACCTTCTTTGATTCATCCTGTGCTCCCTTTGCTGTGTCTCATCTCTGTCTCCTTATATAACACATTCATCTGAAATCCCTTATATTTCAATATCAATTGCCATTTAATAAGTGTTCTGTGGGACTGCTGAGAAGAACATAGATTTAATTATTTCCCTTCTAATTTCATGTCCATTATAAAAGAAAGTTTGATGTAAGTAAATCAGTTAAGCACTATAATTTACAGTAACATGAGAAAGCAGGAAAGCAAATATGTTGAATTTGGCCTCCAATGTTAGAAGCAAATTTGAATTTTAACTTCACTGTATTGGGAACTTGGCATTTGATATATTATTTAACTTTCAATCTGATCACTTCATCTGTGGAAAAAGGAGCAATAGTTGCACCCACTGTACATGATGATTACATGACTAGTCTTAAGCAATCACTAGGATTAAATGATAAAAGAAGTTTAATGTGCCTGGTGTAATGCAAGCACTCAGTGAGGAATAAATAGCACTGTTCTCACATTCTATACCAGAAGAGCTCTTGAACTATATGATAGTAAGTGAAGAAAACTAAAGTAAAAACACACAGTGGTATAGTATGGGGTTGTAAACCCAGGCTGCGTGTTTGGTAACATGGGTTCAAGTTTCAGCTCTAATTCTTGGTGAGTGTAAGGAAGCTGTTTGACCTCATCATGACTCATTTTCCCTGCTGAAAAACAATGGATTGACTATGCCACGTAATTTCTTAGCTGTGCGATTTAGTGAGGTGATACTCAAGGTGGAATGTAAGACTGTCACATTGAGAACATTTATATTTGTGTAAATTAGTAACACATGCATAAATTATAACTTAAGCTTTAGTTATGGAAGATAATTTGAGGAAAGCATCACATAATGTCATTCATGTGCATGGTATGTTATGGTCCCAAAATAGAAAACCAACACATCAGCCTTTGCTGTTCTGAAAGAGCATCCGAAATGACTTGAGAGTATATGGAAGGCTAAGAGTCTGGAAGGCAGGAGAAATGGGTTCAAATTCTGGGTGGAAAAAAAAAACAGCACAAATAAGTGCAAATGTGGGACCAAGTATAGCATCCGTGCGGGGGACATGGACATGAAAGATGTCCCTCCCTGTGTTCATTAGATATCTATGAACAGGTAGTAACTGTGGAGTCTGGGTGTGGCACAGGAATTAACAAGACCTGTGAAGAACCAAGTTGTATCTCAACTCATCCTCTTCCCATTGTGTGGATGAGGTGATCGGGACATAGAGAAAAGCTTTACTATCTCCAAGCTTACTGATTGAAGTCAGGGTCATTGTTAAATCCATCCCACGAATCCTGACTCTAGTCAACTGTGTGGCCTTGTAGGCCAGAGTATAAAGAACCCAGGCTGGGCAAACTCTAAATGCTTACCCCATGGTCATGCTTCCAAAATTATAGATTAATTGCTGCTCTTTTTCCCTTGTCCATATTCCTTAAAGGAAAAGAAGCAAATATTGACCAATAAGACTTCATCAGTGCCACTTGGAATACACCTCCTTAACTCCACGGGCCATGTGGTTGCTGGAGGACTGGCTTAGCAAGAAGCTCCAATTTGCAAGGGCAAAGTGTTTTTCCTGGTACCACATCACTGATTTACCATGATTTCAAGCTCTTCCCTCAAGGAGTTTCTTCCTTCTGTTGCCTCCAAGCTAAATGGCTCGATTTGGTGGTGTTTTATTTTTTTTACCCCTATGAAGTATGTTTCTTTTTCTCTCTCTCCCTTTTACCAACCACTTCATGATCAGTGAAGTGTTATCTTCTGCTTAACTGCAGTTTCCACAATTGCTCTCCCTGGTGTGCCTAAGATCTGCAGATCCTGAGTTGTAATGTTGGATGGCATTCCTGAATCACGCAGGTCATTAGATTAGAAAGAGGTTTCCCTCCTAGTCTGAGTCACCACCTCTTGGAAGGTTGCAAGTCGTGTTGCTGTGGACATCCCTTGATAGAAGCTGGGCACTGATATCTCTTGGAGAGCTTTAGTGCCACACATTCCTGTGGGTTTCCATTTCTGCAGTCTTTCCTCCTGCTCCTGTCTACTCCGCGTGGAAAGGAGCAGCAGGATATCTGTTAATCTGTGCATCAACACAACCCGTGGTTTATTTTAGAAAAGGCAGAAAGCTGTGCTGGGAAGAGGAGAAGGAGGAGGAGGCAGCCAGAAACTCTGCAGACAAAATGCAAAAGCAGTATGCAGGGTGATGGAAGAGATGGGGTCTAAACAAGCTCCTTTGAAGCACATTGTTTTCATTGGGTTCAACAATTTTCCTTCACCTCTGAGTGGGTGCAAATTGCTTTGGCATCTTTTTCTTGCCCTCCCCATTTCTTCCTCTTTCCCTTCCATTTTCCTTCATATCCCTTAGTGTAAGGGAAATCAGAATTAACAGAAGATAATTATCCCCTCTCAGTTCTTTCCACCATCCATTACCTGCCTCCTTTCCTCCCAAACCTGCACACTTCTTGCCTATTGGAACCTTTTCTGGAATGTCCTAGGAAACATACAGTATTAGTGTACACTGCTCTTGGGTTGTCAGAATTGCAGTTGGGAGAACCCATGCATGTATATTTAGTCATCAAAATCTATTCCACTTAGTATGTCAAAATTTGGAAATTAATGTGGCTGGTAGGCTGTCCTCTGTTAGTCCTAGGAGATGGCATTCAACACATAGTTTGCATGACAATATCCTCTTCTAGCTGCAAGCTTTTTTCATGACCCTAGCGAATCTTCTCATTTCACAGCCTTTGTTCACATGGTTTCTATGGAGTCTGTAGCTCCATAGTTGCCCATATCTCTATTTAATTTTTGGCTAACAAGATAAATATGTTTCTCAATGAACTGCAATAATTCTGCTTTGCTGATTTTTTTAGAGTTTTGAGGTCTTATTTAAGCACAAATAAAACAGATTACCCATTTTCTTCTTGCGTAGCCTGGCTTTGGATTGTGACTGTGATGGTCAGCTGTGCTGCTGTCTACACAATGGCTTTGCAGTTCTTGGAAGAAACATTATGAGCAATCTCTCCACAGTAAGATTTGGTGCATATCAGGAGCACTTCCAGCTCCTTGATATTGTGGATCAGAAATTTCCAGAAGCCACTGGGCAGCATGTGCTTTGGTTTCTTGTTGCTCCTATGACCAATGTCGGGCATCAGGATATGACCCTTGAATCTTCTCCAAACCCTGTTGTCAATACATCTGGGTTTCCACCAATTATGCTTAATTTTGACATATCAGTCCGACTGGTGCCAGATGAACTTCTTGGTCCTCTTTTTGACGATCTTGGGCTTCACTAGAGGTCTGAGGGCAGCCGTGATGCTAAACAGGAGACGGCAGCCACCTCACAGGCAGGCAGTGCCAAAAAGGGCTGTTTTGCTGTGTTTTTTTTTTTTAATTTTTAAAAAATAATCTATTCATTTTATTCTTTAAATTTATATTTATTTATTTTTCCCCAATCATACAAATTCAATAGGTACCCCAGTCTACTCCCTCCCTCCACCCTTCCCCACTCCCCTTTGCACCATCCCCCGTTTTCCCCGTCCTTTCATTCCCCCCTCCCTCCCCTTCTCCCAGTGCCTCCCCCTCCCCACTCCCATTCCCTGGAGCATCCTTTTGTGTGAATGCCAAACTTCCCTCTGAGTCCTCCACTCTAGTGAGGTGGAAGGTCTCAGTGGCATTGCCCAGAGCCCTTTCTTGGGCTCCCCTTTAGTATGGGAACACTATTATGACTGTTAATCCCTTGCTTTTAAGGATCCTACTGCCTGTGACCCATGCTAAACTTTGAGAGGGGGTTGTTGACATGTCAGTCATTGCTGTTTTGCTGGGTTTTAAGAATTTTATGTATGTTGAGATGCAAAAGTATGTGGCACCCCCCCACACAACGTTTGCATGATGAACACAAAGTATAATCAAAGGACTGTTAACCCATCCTCTACTTTTGAGCAAGGTAGAAAAGGATGCCAGTTCCTCTAGCTATTGTCCTACCTCAGGGTTCACAGTTTATAGAACAGAGAGCATACTGTCATTTAGTTTTATTTAGTTCCTTGGTTGAATGTCCTGGTACAATGCATAGCCTGCATATCTTACTTGGCAGTCCTGGGTGTTTTGGTAAAGAAAATATTCTAGGAGCAATGAAATAACCTTTATAAATGTGACCCCTATCACTAGAAATTAACTTCAGGCTAAGATACAGTAAGAGGAAGCAGTTTGCCTCTAAATAATCTCATGGTAGCATCATTTTCTGTAGCATCTTACAGTTTAACAAGTCCCTGAACAGTCATGCCTCCTTCGCTCCCCAAATAGCCCTATTCATATGCTATTATCTCTATGTACATGAACACAAAAATTTAGAAAGTTGTGTTACTTATAGGTGGTGTTTTATAGTATTAGGTAAGAGGTGGAGTCAGAATTTGAACCAGTCCCTCTGAATAGTCATCCTGAGATTTCTTGCTTACAAAGCATAGGACTGAATACATAAAGCCTTATGTATATATTTATCACAAGCAACCTCATTTATATGCATAACTGAATCATGAATATGCAATCCTTAGAACAACTCTGTCATCCTGTCCATTCCATTATATCTGACATCATGGAAGGCAGCATGCAGATTAAGGCTTCTGGCACTGAGGCAATTTAGCAGAATGAATTCCCACATGTCAATTTCCTAGTTGTAAACTGAGGTCAATAATAACTGTTTCATAACCTCCTGAGTTGTTTAAGATCATAATCATATTTCTTATCATTAAATCCATAGGCTAGAAGACCTATTTCATTTATTGATTTTCTTGAAAAAATTTGCTTATTTTTATGAAAAAGGTGGGTTGAGGGAGAGTGAAAGAGAGATAGTGAGAGAGAGAGAGAGATTGAGAGAGAAAGAGTACAGGATACTTGTGGATGTCAGAGAACAACCTTCTTCCACCATGTGTGATCCAGGGATCAAACTCAGTTATCACCAGGTTTGTGCACAAATGTTATAACCCACTTAGCTATTTAACCAGCACTCGTTTGCTGTTTTGTTTATTTACAAAGACTAGAGCAAATGATGAACACAACTATGTTCTCTCCTTTACTCTGGCTTTCTATATAGATAGATATAGGTGTCCATTGATTGATTGACAGATAGATAGATGATAGATAGGTGATAGATAGATAGATAGATAGATAGATAGATAGATAGATAGATAGATGATAGACGATAGGCAATAGATTTAGATTAGTAGATAGATGACAGGCAGATAAAGTATTTACTGCACCATTCATGTCCCACTAAATGTGTTACATGTATCATTTTACTTACTCCTTGCCCCAGAGCTGCAAGTTAGGTATGATAACTTTGTTTCCAATTTACAAACCAAGGGGTTTAGATATAGAAAAATAATTCATCTGAGGTCACATAGCTAATGAAAAGATGGGCTGAGATTCAAACACAAGAATTTATGACCCCAAAGCTTATATTCCTAGTTACTGACATTCCCATACGAATGATATGATACCTATGTGACACCTAGCACTAAACATAATTATCCAATATGGTATCCACTATTTCTGTGTTATGTTTAGTGCTATTTTTTTCAGTCTAAATCTCCCCAAAATCACAATTGCTTTTTGAACATCTCTAGAATGAACAAACATGAACTTTTAGTTGGCAAAGGGACTTAAGCCCGTATGGGATGAATCACTGGCCATATTCTCTCTCCCCATCACGTGCTTGCTGATGAGCGTTTCTTGGGTTTCTCCCTTCATTAACTCAGGCAACATGTGCTATTGCAGTTCACAATGCACAAGAGACAGGGCCACCGGCCTCTTTCCAGGGAGGCTGGGTGGGAACAGCTAGAAGTGACTAACATCCCAAATGGTGGTAAGCGCAGTTCTCGCTTACAAGAGGCCTCCTGGCAAAACATTAATTTTGCATTGGTAGGCTTCTTAAAATCAATCTGTTGTAAAATAATGAATAAACAAATAACCTTTCCCTTTTGGGAACAGGACAAATGATACGTAGGAAATATTAAGTAAATGGATGTAATGAATCCTAATAATAAAAATAGAGTTTCTGGAGTCCTCTTCTAATCTGAAGGGAGATAGACACACAGAAGTGGCCACAGTTCATAAGGAAAGTGACAGCTCAGTACCTGCTATACTGTCTGTGGAGAAGGCTTGAGAAAAACAAATGAACTTTGAGTAGAGGTCTAACACCAGGATTAAGAACACTCGTGCTGTTTCATAGCCTTGTTACTCAGGGTAAGGTTTCATCTGTTATCTCTAGCCTCAGCTGTCTTCTGTCATTTAAGAGTGTCAATTCCTGTGTCACAGCTACACAAGTTCACTCAAAGAAGCTGCCATTGTAGGACACCCAGCAGAGCACCAAAGCTAAGGGGTCTGGAATGGTAATATTCTTTTCCCTTGAGGGCAGGGAGATGGTTAGACAGGGTGTAGGGGGTGACAGCTAATAATCATCATCCTGCCTTCAGGTTAAGAGTGTCCTTGTTACATTAACATTTGTTAGCATGGCATTGAAAGCAACTTGTATATAATTAGGAATGGCCAACAAAATGTCCACTTTGTACAGGTGATACACTTCATGTTTCAGAGAAATTTGAGGTCCTCAGAGAAATTGAACAGAAGGTATATAGAGAGACACCACTGGGCCTCAAAACCAGAAGCCTAATGTCTCTCTATAGAGTCGTGTTGAAAGGAAAACAAAACTGAGTCCAGGACCAAGGGCCTAGAAGCTACCCAACAGCTGAATCAGCTGAAGAGCCATTCCTTACTCTTTACTATGCAATGATCATCTGCCAGTTTGTCATTCATTGTGTTAAAGTTCCTGAAGCTACGCTCTCAGGAATGTATGAGTCCCGTGGGAGCTGAGATCTGTCCCACCTACCCTCCTCATCCCTCTTTAGTCCATTTTGTTATCTAAAGGACCAGTATTTTAAATATTTACATGAAAAAAATACTTTTAAAGGATGAATTTTTCCTGAAGTAATAAAAAGCACTTAGTAGATAAAATCAGTTCCTTAAAGTCGACTGAAGTTAGATTGATTTATTCAGCACTTGTTGAGTTCTACCTTGGTTGTTTCTGCATATAATAGGCACTAATATTTGAAAAGCTAGCATCAGATCCATGCTAGAATAGGCATCAAAGCTATTTAACCTCTATTGTATGCATGAAAATATAAAATTGTACTAAAAATAAAATTAAGGATTAAAAAAGAGCACTAAAACTGTTAGAGTGTAAATCAGTGCATTTTGTTATTTGAATTTTTACATGCATTGCAACCTGTTCTTCAAGGTACTTTTCTCCCCAATTAAATACTGCTTATCATCTCCGGGGATGTAAAACAATAAATGACCCTTTCTAGGGAAATAATATAGCAGTACATTGGTTAATATTGATTGTCAACATGATTGGATTGAGAAGCATATAAAAGATTTGTAAACCACACTTCTGGACTTTCCAGAGAGGATTAATTTATGAATAGAGCTGTTTAGTATGCTGGGGGACTTGATGGAGTAGAAGGGAGAGGAAAAAGCCTTCTTCCTTTTTCCTTGCTGCCTTTTCATAAACTACTCTTCTCTACTCATCCTCTGAAACCAGGAGCTCCAATAAATCTTTTAATTGCTTTGGTATTTTATTATTGTACTAGTTACAATGTACTAGTTTTCTGTTGCTGTGAGACACTGTTCAGGCTCAATCAACTTAAAGGGAGAAAGTGAGATGAATTCAGCTTATGGTTCCAGAGGGGAGATACAATTCTTCATGGCCAAAAAGGCATAACTGGTTGCAGAAGCTGGAAGTGGCCTAATTCACTACAGACATCATGGAAGCTAAGAGTTGCTGCAAACTCAAGAGCAGACTAACTAGCAGAAACAGGGTGCAGCTAACCAACCTAAAGGCTCACCGCTGTGACTGACTTTCTCCAGCTGGGCTCCACTTCCTAAAGGTTCTATGACTTTCCCAAACAATTAAAGATTCAAACACATGAGCCTGTGATAGACAACTCACATTTTAAGCCATGACTGTCATCATGTCAAAACTAGAATAATAATAATAATAACAACAATAATAATAATAATAATTAATAATAATTATTATAATGTGGTAGAGAAGTCAGCTTTGGTTATGGTAATACCAAAGGACTGGAGCTCGATTGTTAAAGTGTTTGCTGAACAACCATGTGAAACATGCATGAATCTCCAGCACTCATGTAAGAGCCAGACATAGTAGTATATATACTGTCTATAACCCCAGCTCAGAGGTGGGGCAGGAATAGACAAATCCCTGGAACCTGATTAGACAATCTAGTGCAATTGACAAGCTCCCAGTTCATTTACCCTAACTCAAAAGAATGAAAATAGCAATTGAGGAAGACACAACCTACAAGGGGGTTAGGGTTAAGCCCTAATATTTAGTGTAGAGGAAAAGAGAGAAAAGAAATAGTAACCAATTATGTATCACATAATTTTTTCCACTCATACAAACTTAATAGGTACCCCAATCCCCTCCTTCCCTTCACCCCTCCTTGGATCCTCTTGCTCCTTCCCCCTTTTTCCCTGTCCTTTCCCCCCTCCCGTTCTCCCAGTGGCCCCTCCCCCTCCCTGGAGCATCCTTTAGTGTGCCTGTCAAACTTCCCTCTGGGTTCTCCTCTCTGATGAGGTGTAAGGACTCAGTAGCATTGCCTAGAGCTCTTTCTTGTGTTCCCCTTTAGTATAGGAACACTATTGTGGCTGCTAATCCTTTGCTTCTAAGGATTCCAGTGCCTGTGATACATGCTAGACTTTGGGGGGTCTTTGACAAGTCAGTCATTGTGCAGGTCCTGCAAAGTCTGATTATGGCTACTGCAGCCCTAATTTGTGTGGAATATCTTGTATATCGTTGCTCCTCCCCATCTTTAGGCTCATACAATCTTAACCGTCCCCTCTTCCACAAATTTCCCTGAGCTTTAGGATGGGGAGAGATTAGGCTGGCGTATCACATAATTTTTACAGCATGTAGTGGAGAGACAATTGTTTCAGTAGACTATGAAATAATACTTACCTGATCTCCCACCATTTGACATAAATATATTTTGTCTAGCCAGGTAAGAGGTGTAATATAATGCTGGGATACTAGACTAAGATAAATATCAATTGCAAGGCACAATGTACTTGTGAGAAAGAGGTTGACAGTATGCTCCACAAGATGGTGACCTCAAAGCTTGTCAGTAGGTAACATCCTTCTCTGCCTAGAGGCATTGTGATGGGGATGTCTGACAAAATCCAGGGAGAAAATGAGCTAAATTTGAAAGTTTCTATCTGGAAGAAAACAAATACTTCTGTATAGCTTACTGAGTAGTAGTGTCATAAATCATCTGCTAAGAATTCTTTGAACAGAAAATAAACATTAATTGCCAACTGCAGAGGGCAGGGCACTGTGTTAGACATTATGCAGAAAGATGGATCCTTAGGAGATCAATAATCATCTCTTGTGGCAGAAGGGTAGATTTCAGACTGTGTAACATTGTCCATATCTTACGTTATTCCGTCATCACTATCACAAATCCTTAGGGACTGTGGGAGTTTATCTAACAAAATAGCTATAATTTGTTGATCTTGTCACTCTATGTCACTCACTGTGGTAAGCATTTTGTATGAATGACTTTATTATATTCTTGCTATGACCAATGAATTGGACATGCATAGCAAATTCTACTGTTTACTCTCAGGCAGAATTCAAAACTTAGGTACAAAGCCCAGATAAGTAGAGTTTAACCATACTTATTAACCTTAACACGTGTATAAATAATCATGGCTTTTCCTGACACATGATGGACAGGAAAGTTCTAGGGTGCATGTGGATGTGAGGATTCAAAAACATTTGTGGAAAGGGAATTAGATTAAAACCATAATTCCATATCATTCCTAGAATGAGAGTGAGTAAAATGTAACAAATTATATAGCTGTTGGATAGACACAAGAAAATCATGAATAAAACTGAAATTAGGAAATCTGAATTAAGACATATACCCTTACCTGATTGTTGAGCCTCTGTCATTGATACTTTTCTATTCTCATGATCCCTGGAATTTTGGTGCCTATATACACACAGGGGTTTTGTACCTCTCATTAACTTTGTGGTTGACTTTATTGCCCAGGTTAGCTCATTGGTCATATCACTGCAAGCTTATCATCAGTCCCAATTTGGTTCTTCTTGTTATTGTCCTCGATTTTACTTTCTATTCCTCAGCAGTTGTTCCAAACTTTTATTATGCTTCTTTAATCAAATCCATCTGAACTTTCTCCTTGCAAGATAATCCAGAATTTCTCCTTTACCAAGCAAATGTGTCATTAGAGCTTATCTTATGCATCAGTACAATGAGGTGCAGAGAAGATAAGTAACTTTCTCTCTGATAATAATGGCAGAGCTGGGATTAAAACTACATGAGCCTGGGTGTAGTTTTGTCCTGTTAACCACTATGCCATTCTCTCTCAGGTCATCTATTTTGAATGAGTTAATCAATAAACGAGTAGTTAAAAAAAATTTGAAGGTGAAACTTGGATGGTTATTGACTGTCGTAACTACATTAGTCATTCCTGTATTTTTTTTTTACTTTTTAAACATTTTTTAGGGTTTCATACATGAATTCACTGAGTGCATCCCAACCCCCTTGTTTTTCCCACTACAAACCTTCTTCTACCAATGTCTCTCCCATTTTTATGTCCTTTTGTGTGTGTGGCCAGCTAAGTTTCATCTGGGTTGCTGCCAGTGGCATATATCCGGGATCTTGCGGGAGCAAAGATGATCTATATCAGTGGGTATACATACCATTGGAGAACATAGTCTTCCAACCCCCACCATCCAGCATTTAGTCTCATTCATCTCTAAGGGAGAGATGATCCCTCATGAGATCTTTTCCCTTCCATGGTAAAGTATTGATAGGCCAAATCTTGTGCAGGTTTTGCGGAAGGACACACAGCTGCAGTGAGTTCGTGGATACAATAGCCCTGCCATGTCCAGAAGATACTCTCTGGGCCACACCTGTACTTTTGAACTTGGGTTTGGTCCTTCAGTGTGTCCTGGCTCCATATACCCATGTTCTGACCTATTCCAACTTGGCTAGTTCCAAAGCAGGACCAAGGGAACGTCTGCTGGAGACTTCCTGTGGGATTTGGTCTTCTTTCTCTTCCAGCTCTGACCAGAATGGCTCTTCCATCAACTCTTCAATTACTTCCTGTATAGTTTTACTTCATTGAAGGATGTTCTCTCAGATAAGGACCCAGACACTACTCTAGAATCCTTCCCACACCTTCCTAAAGCTTCATCTTCAGTCTGTGTCTTTTTCATCTTTCCGCGGAGCCTTCCTCAGTTCCTTTATTTTATCCTTCCTCTTTTTGCTTCTGTGAGAGATTAAGTCAGAAACAGGATGGATGGGAACCCTGTCACACCAAAATGTGCCTGTGGGAGCAAAGGAACATTAATAGGCAGATTGAGATAAGTATTATGTGTAGGATCAAGTCTGATGGAGTGAATATGAGAAGTGATCTAGTGAGGTCAGCTGAGAAAACTGAACACTCGTGTGGGATGGGCTTCCATGAATTAATAGTGAAACCAGGGATCCGACTTGAGTAATTTTTTCTAATATCCTGTTATATTTTTGCCTGCTTGAACACGACATGAAATTGGCATAGATGGCTGCTTTATTCTGCATCATCTTTTAACTTTGGGTTGCTATGAAAGCTGGGCAAGCATCCACTTGTCTCTAGTTCCTCCTTGTCTGCAGTTCTACAGTGCTTTCGGTATGTCCTGTACAGAACACTGACATGTTACACTCTTACTAGAAATTTCTAATGCCAGTGGCAATAGCTCCCAAATGTTAATCTATCAAAATCATCTAGAGTTTATCTGATACACAGCTGATTCTTTGCTCAGCTCGACTCCTGAGTTTATCTGGTAGATCTTTGATGGTAGCATGGGCTGAAAGATGTCTCCCCTCATAAATGAAAGACTTAATCCCTAGAATTAAGAATTTAAGAATATGACTTTATTTGGAGGTATGATGAGTAAAGAAGTACTTAAGCTAGAATCATTAGGGACAGCTCTCATTCCTGGTTTGTGGGAGATCAGGACACACAGAGACATGAACTGCAAGAACACGTGATAGGAACAATTTTCAAGCAATGCAGAAACCTCAGGAAGAAAGCAAACTTACCCATATTTTTGGCTTCTTAGTCTCTACAACTGTGAGAAAATATTCTGTTAGCAAACCTGTCTAATCTGTGGTTTTTGTCTCAGCAGCCCTAGTGAACCATACAGGTGGACTGTGGGAGTTTGCATTTCTCATAATCCCTTAGTGGGTATTGACTTTCCAGAGAGCACTTGAAAAGTTCTGGCCTGAAATACAGCTTGATAATTCAGGCTTCCTCATAAACTCAGCTAGTGTGCTTCTGATTTCATTCTTCACCCTTTTGTTTATTTATATAAGGAGCTTTCTAACTAACTGAACCCCTTGTACCCTCTTCATTATGCCTCCCACCTTCAGCTGTTTCACTCACTCATGCTATTTCTTTTTCTGAATATCACCTTTCACTGAACAATGGGAAAGCCACTGACTAGCATTCAGTCATTGTTTTTCTGTGTCTGGCTTAGTTCTCTTAATATAACTCACAGAAGCAGAGAGTCAATGATGGTTATCAGATGCTTGGAAAATTGGGGAGACAATTCTCAATACAAAATCTCAGCTGACAGGAAAAATGAATACAAGGAATCACTTCTATGACATGGTGAATATAGCTAATAACGACTTATTGTACCTTTGAAGACTGCTAAGAAAAAATATTAAAGTGTTCTCATCACAAATTATAAATATGTAAAGCTAAGTCATGTTGGCTTGATTTAGCCATTCGATGATATATGTGTGCTTTCAAAACATTTTTGCTCAGCAAATATATGCCATTTTATTTGCCACTTATAAAGATGTTCATTTAAATATTCTTCCTGCTGTTATCATAAACATACACAGAATTGTGAGTTTTAATTTTTTCCCAATTTATGTTACAAGTCACCTAAGTTATACATACATATGTTTTAAATGCTATAATTTACTGAGCTGTGTTTCTAATAGTGGCCACCTAGAATGTGTCACTGATTCTTACTTTTAAAACATATCTTAAAATACATTTAAAGATACAAAATGTTTAATTGAGCTAAATTAAATTACATTAGAGGAATTCCATTTATTGTGATGTAGAGATGAAATCAATAAATCCTCTGTTAAGATTCACTACATTGTAGATGGTGTTTAAGTTAAAACAAAACACAAGAGAAAGTAAAAGAAAATGTTCCCAAATTAAGGGAAAAATGGAAAAGACAAACCCTGCCTGAATAAACCTCCTCTAGAAATCCTTCTGTTATCCTATAATTTGGATAAGGTCACTTCCTCTGGATTATCAGATGCTTGAAAGAACAAGCACTTTCATTACATTTTTTGGTAATTCTTGCAGCATAATAATTTCTATGTTTCTGCTTTGAAAAATCTTTGTACTCCCAGTGACCAGCCCAGCGTTGGGCACAGAGTGGGTGTTCAATAAATGTTTGTTGATTATGTGATTAGTTAGATAAGTAGATGGATCCTGTTTTCATGTGTTTTTAAATCTTTGAGTGTGTATGATGTGTTTGTGTGTGTGCCCATGTGTGTGAATATGGGTGCATTGTGCCATGGCATGTAGGTGGAAATCAGAGGACAACTTCAGGTGTTGGCCTTCCCCTCCCACTTTGTTTGAAACAGGCCTCTTGTTTATCACTGCATACATTAGGTTGGTTGGCTACTTGTAAGTTTTTAAAGAATTTCTTGTCTCTACCTCCCATGTCACCATTGAGGCATTGAGTTTGGACACATCCCCACTGCACCTAGCTTTCTGTGCATTCTGGGATCCTAATCCTTGTTCTTTCAAGGAAAGCCCTCTACCCACTGAGCCATCTCTCACACTTAGAAGATAGACTATTATTATTGAAGATGGACAAGGAGTCCCAAAGTAGAGTTGTGTGGTGTCACAAATAATATCCTATGGAACGGGACATGTATCTCCTCTCAAAATACCACAGCAGCCACTTCTTGGTCCAACTTAAAAAATGTGCCACCTGTGCAGCGAGAATGTTTCAAAATTGCTCCTCCCATGTCTTGTCCTTGTCTAGAATCAGCTGGGAATTTTGTGAACCGTCTAGCTAGCGTCGTCACCGAGAGCTTAGCTGAACAGACGGTCAGGGCAAATGGAGCTCCAAGCAAGAGGCTTGAGAGAGACAAGTTCATGTTCTCCCCAACAGGGGTAAAAAGAGTAATTAGTAGAATGATCTTGCTTTCATCTCCCTCTCTGCCCCCAGCCATGACAGAGCATATTGCTTGAACACCCAGGGATGAGAAACTATTATCTTGTGTTCAGAGGGAAGGTTTCTGCCTTCAAGAAACTCAAAATGCTACTGGAAGCAAATGCCATGAGCACAGGCAGACACTTCATTTAGTGATGGTGGTAATTTTGCAGCTTTAAATCTTGTTCTCATGCCACAGTCTGTTAAATGTTTAAGGGATTTCTTTTTCTGATTTTACATTGCTTAATGAAAAAGAGTTGGGGACTGGTATGTAGCTAAAACCAGGGTATTTGGGTAAAATCATCACCTTGGTAATCTTAACAGTGGACTCACAGCCCAGCCACTTGTTAACTTAAGAGTTGCCTCTGTGGGCTGGAAGTGACTTCATCCTCACTACACCAAAGAGATGCTGTGCTTCAAGCACTTAGTGGGTGGACTGGTGGCCTCCTGTGTAACTCACTCCCAAGCTGCCTCTGCGGCTCATGGTAGATTCCTCCTCACTGCCTAATTGTCAGTTGTATTTTCAAAGTCTGTACATTTTTAGGTGAAGAATTTTCACAGGGAAGACTTTCTTTAGGAAAGGAGGCCAGCAAGGAAGTTTCTAGATCAGTTCTGACTACTTAATTTCCCCATGTAGTGTGATGAATGTTACTATGTCTTTAGCAAGATTTTACGAGCAGGTTCTGTTGAAAAATGAGTGCTTTTCTCTGAAATGCATTTTATTTTAGCAATACCAAAGGATCAATATGCATGTCCAACAATCTCTATGTCAAGAAATATTAAAACCTTTCCTTCTATTCCTTCATTCTCTCTGCTGAGAAGTCACCTTCCATCTGCGACATGCAAATGTCCCTACAATTCAAAGACCAGTTACAACGAACTTTCATAGGAGCCACTCCTCATTTCACTCTCTAAAATCATTATTCCCACCCCTAAGTTTTTATTCCACTTTATTGAAAACTTTTTGAAAGACCTTTCATCTTAAATTTTGCATGAGAAATATTTAGTTAATAATTACCATGTTCTTTTTTATTATTTATTCAACTGTGTGTGTGTGTGTGTGTGTGTGTGTGTGTAGAACCACGGACGAATTTGAGAACCACCATGGACCACCTCCACCTCCTCCTTGTTTACTCTGCCCCAGGATTCATAGGTTCTGTCCTACCAGGACCAGAAACGCAGGCCGCCCCCGCTTCTGCTGGACATCTATATGTGGGGTCTAGAATCCGAACTCAGGACCTTCTGCCTGCAAGGCAGAGGCTTAACCCCTGAGCCACCTCTCCAGCCCAATAATTACCATGTTCTTTATCCCAGGAATTGGTGTCACATAATTATGCTGAGTCGATGTGTTGTGTTCTCCTTTCCCTCCATGCTTCTGGGAAAACACTCCTGCGTTATAATTAAAAGAAGTTATTTTCATAAAATAGAGTAGGTAATATAGTCAAAACACGGAATGAAACATAGCCACTGGAATTCAGCGAGGCTTCAAATATTCATTGTATGAGTAAATAGGTAAATATAAAAAATGAAAATTCTTATTTTGCAATCATTGCTATCTCAAACACAAAACTCTTGGATTATCTGTGTAAATTGGAAAATCTTGTACAGTGCTATAATTCTTCTAGTTATCTAGTACTCCTTTCCGGATCTATAGTGACTTTCCAACAATCAGTCTCTATACTTGACATGCCCTGGAGGTAACCAGAGCTGAAAACAGTTTGGTTAGCCATGAAACCCTTAGGACACAGTTAGTTTTTTGAATTTCATCCTTATTGTTCCACTGTGGTCTATTAATGTCAGTGTATTTTTTTATTTATTCTCCTTGCTATTTTTGAGTAGACATTTATAGTTTTTTTTAATCTTTGGAGGTTAACAAACTTCATTAGTTGTCACACTTGGTCTGCATGGTTGCAAGTAAACTCATGATTAAACGGTTTATAGGGGAACAGAGAGCTTCTGTTTTCTCTTATGATAGCCCTATTACAGTGCTTTGTCCAACTAGGCAAGAGAGCTCATATCAATACCAAGGGCCAAAGGAACTGGCCAAACCATGTTCACATAATTGCTAAGAGAGGAGCAAGTCTTGCTGGTCAGACCAGCATGTCTGGTCAAGTGTAAAGAAGGATGCCGACCTTCCCAACTAGCTCCCTCCATCTTATCCCACCTGTCCAGAGACTAGCCGCAGCTGTCATGAGCTGGGCCTCCCTATCAATCAGACAATCTCCTGCAGGCTGTCTCTGAATTTAACTCAACTGTCAATTCTTTACAAATGTCCCTAGAGCTCCAAGCCCCCAACTGTCAAGGTGACATCTGTATCTATCTATGATAGTAGTATATCAGACTTTCTTAGAGAAAGGTATGTATTTTTTATCTTCTGTTTTAAGTCTTCAATTCAGGATTATTTTCATCTTTTATATCTTTAAGTATTTTAAACTACACTTTTCCTGCTCCCTACAGCACTAATTATCAGTATCTCAGATTTCCTTTGTGTTTTACACACATAATTTTATGATCACACTAACATCCTTTCTCCCTGTATTTTGTCATTTCGTCAGTCCTCTCCACAGCCTCCTTTGGCTTTGTTTTAGCAGTCTTTATTTTATGTATGCACTTAATTGAGATTCCATTTTTCAGGCTTTGATTTTTCATTTCTGTTCCATTTCTTTGATTGCTATCAGCTCAGCTTTAACATCTTTTGAAATCTTATAGCAATTATATATCCAAAACTGTACATCTCTTTTTACAACACTTTCTGTAACTATTGGAAAGAATTTTCTGTTTAGTGGTAATTTTTATTTATGGAACCTGATATTTCATATGGGTTAAATAGTCTTTATCTAATTTCTACTTCTTTTGTTGTCTTAATAGGATTATGGTTTTCATTGTTTCATTTTACTTTGGTTTTATAGCTTTTATGTACTGGAATCGACCTGATGTCTTTCTGATTGATGTTCTTGACTGGGCTACTAATTTCAAAAGATTTTGTCAGAAGGAGTAGAAGAGAGCAATTAAATTGGAACATTTCTGTAAGTTTGGCTGTGACTTCTTGTCTTACAGAAATTGTTATGCTTTGTGCTTGTTTTACTTTTAGGCATTTGGTCTTAATTTCCTGCCATTGATAAATCTTATCAGGCTTCCACTAATGCTCTAAGTGTTGTGATCTGGGGACTGCTTTCTTTTGTTCATTTCTCACCTCATTTTCCTTTTAGAGTGTCTATGAAAGACATAGTTACACTGTGGACCATAGCAAGAGTCACTCGGTTGTGGACCTACCTGTTAATCTGTCAGAATAAGACCTGGCTCCTTTATAATATATTTCTCCTTTACTATACACACACACACACACACACACACACACACACACACACATACACACACACACACACACACACACACACACACACACACACACACACACACATATATCCTTACCCTTTTTTCCATAGGGCTTAAAGGGCCATGTCTCATGTCTCTAACTCTTAATGCAGTTTTCTCCCTGTGTGAATGCTGAGAATTATGTGTTTGACCTCAGAGCCTCCACATTTCACAGCTCTGGTCAGTTGTGCTGCCTACTTGGAGCAGCATTGCCACTTCCAACTGAATGAATTTCCACCTTAGTAGTTCTCTTAAAATATGGATTTGATAGCAATGAAATGGAAACATTGTCATGGCTTGAAATATGCCTTCCACCATCTCATGTGTTTGGGACCTTTGAGAGGTGGAGCTCTGCTGGAGGAAGGCAGTCACAAGGGGTAGGCCTTGAGGTGAATTAGTCTCACCATACCTCCAGGAGGAGTCTGCCTTTGCAGCAAGCATTTGGATAGCTCTCGGTCTCCCAGATGGGTGTGACTTACCCTGTCTCTAGCTTTGGCCATTCAGCCATGCCACCCCCACTATGAAAGAATGTTTCTCCCCTCTGGAACTATAAGCTGAATAAATCTCCCTTTCTCCCTTAAGTTGATTGACTTTGAATGTTGTCTCACAGCAATAGTTAAGAGCAACTGATACAAATACCTCTGAATCTTTAAGTGATGTTCTGATTTTAAAGGTTAAGTCAGACAAAAAAAAACCCATGTGTGTTTTCTAGAAAATATTTTGTGAACTAGATAGCATCAAATAACAGTATTTGTTATCATTATGGCTCGTCTGAGTAATGTTGGAACCCTTGTCAGAAAGAGAATGAACTTGTAAGCTTAGGACAATATTTAAATATCAATAGACCAGAATTTATGTGCCTTTAGGTCACTCTAGGAAACTTACTGGTTGGCATACCCAAAGGCCTGTTTGTTTATTTGACTTATATATTTGTGCTTACTTTCTAAGAAAAATACGTTCATGTATTTAAGCATGGCAAGGTATCAGTTGTTATTGAAATTAGAGCTGAGAATTAGTTTCTGTAAAATATTCCACAGACATCTTAAGGAGTGATGAGTTAGTTGTCAGGCCTTGGCACTCAGGTGAATGTTCAAGAATGCTCAGAGTCCGGAGTGTGGAGGCATCACTTGTCTATGATTTTTGCCTCATAAATGATTGGCAGATGCAGCTGCATGAGTATACCTTATATTGAGATCAAGCATGGCCTCATATTTACATTCATAAAAAACTTAAAGAATCTGGCATCAACACATCCAAGTTGGAAGGACAATAGCAACCCGTTTGCTATTCTCCCTTCTTTTGGTCTCATTTACCAGTGGGCAAATCTTTTTAGAATACTTCTTTGAGTAAACAAAATATATGACATTGAGTTGAAGCATTAAACTATCAACCTGGGGCTGGAGAGATGGCTCAGAGGTTAAGACTCTGCCTTGCAAGCAGAAGGTCCTGAGTTTGGGATGGAAACATCAGAAGCTTTCACTCCTGGCCCTGGAAGCCTGTACTGGCCCTGGTGGGCAGAACCTGGGGAATCCTAGAGCAAAGCAAAAAGAAGGTTGAAGCAATTCAGGATGATTCCTAAAGTCACCCTTGGTCCTTCACAGTGGCACATACAGTGCCCTCACACACACACACACACACACACACACACACACACACACACACACACACATAAATAAATAAATATATAAATAAAATTTTTATAAAAATCAATCTGATATTGATCTTTTTTTAGGGGGGTATGAATAGTTTAGGAGGAAAGAGGGCTAATTCTACATATGCAAAGGTTAACTGATAAGTCTACAAAATTCTTCAACTTAGTTGACTGTGTCTTCCTTCTAGTATTCCTTCTAGACAAGGGGTGCCAAGTTTGTTGTTGGTGGAGGAGTTTGCTATCTGTATTAGAAATAACTTCAGATGCTAATATACAGAATTTGATATGATAACACGCTAAAAGAGTCATGCATGCAGTGCTCAGGGACTATCACAGAAGAGGAGGCGGAAAGACTGTAAGAGCCTGAGAGTGGGAAAGAATGTATTGCAACTCAGCCCTCAATTGCTACAAGCTCCCCATCTAGTGATGAGGTCTTCTGCAGATTACACACAGCTGCTATCAGTTCATGAGTGTGGCTAATCTCTAGCAGATCCAGCCAGCAACATGGTAGCATGAATGTGGAGAGGATTACTAAGTCTTATCCCTAGCTGAGGAACTAGTTGCAATTGATGGCTGCTAGGAAAGGAGAGTTGTGTTGCCCATGCTCCAGTTGTTGGCCTCATACCCAAGCACATGTGGGACACACTAACAGAAGTCAGGGGGTAATTAAAAAGCAAAAACCCAAACAAACAAACAAACAAAAAAACCAGAACATTAAAAAAAAAAAACAGGACATGTTGGTAAAAGGAGATTATGTGGGAAGGTTCTGGCAAATAAGGGGGAGATCAGAAGTTGATGTGATCTAAACACACTATATTAATATGTGAAACTGTCAAGGAATAGACAAAAAGAAATTTAGGTAGGAAAAAAGAGAATGATATACAAGGAATCCTCTTATAGACTCAGAGAAGCACAGAAAGGGAATACCCAGGGGAGATTTTAATAAATGAATAGAATGTCAAAGGCAGATGGGAGGGGGGAGGCCCCAAACAGATGCAATAGCTAGATTTCAAACGCTAAGGAGAGACATTGCCCAGTACTTACTGAGAACTGTGAGTGTTTTGAAACAAGCGATAGGAACGCTTAAGATAGTAAAGGTTTCTATGTGACATGTATAGAATCTTAATTTTGTTTTTATGCACCAGCAAGTCTGACAACGTTGTAGTCCCACTTATTACACAATGATCACTTGGTGACAAGATTGGGAATGGATTGTTGTGTGGGAGAAAACTGGAGATAAAGGTCTCAAGTAGGAGGTTATCATGCCATGTGAGAAAGCTAGTGAGGAATTATAATGAACTATTATAATGACAAGTTTGAAACTCCAGTTTCACCTACCTACTGAAATTTATACATTTTGTTCCCTTCCCCTCATGATTTTCCTGTGATAATGGAGATGGAAAGGAGAGATCATATTTTGGAAATATTTAAGAGGTATAATTCCCTTCATTCATTGCTTAGCTATGATCTCAGAGAAGCAATGGGTGACTGACTGAGTAGTGGGTGTTTTCACTAGGACACAAATATGAAATTCAGTAGTTTATCTAGTGGAGTGGCAAGCCTGTGTGACTAAATTTAGAATTATCATCGATTCTTCCTAAATGGATTTGAGTACTGTTAAAATGGTTAAAACAATAGGGTGGCCAGGCATGGTAGCATTCAGCTTGTGATTGAAGCCTTCAGGAGGTTGATACAGGCCAGCCTGGGCTTAAAACCTCACAGAATTGTTATGAAACAAACAACAACAAAACCAATAGGGCTTTGTGATACTACATAGGAAAATATGTCTGTGGAGAGAACCCTGGGGAACATCAGCATTTAAATAGCTTGCAGAATAGAATCTAACAAAGCATGTTGCAAGGGAGTCATCAGAAATATGAAAGGAAAATCAAGAGAATGACATCCCACAAATCTAAGCTGAATCTGAGGATAGTTTCTGTGTCATTATATCATGGAGAATTCAAATACATTAGGGCTTGTGTTTGGCATTTAGAAAATTGTTGTTGGCATTTAATGAAGAGGATTTCAATAGAGAAATGGGTAAAGAAGTCACAATACAATTAGTAAAAATGGGGAAACAGCAACACATGGAGCATTTTTGAAAAGGATAACAAGGGAAAGTTTAAGCAAAGTTTGAAGGAAAAGAGCTGGAAGAGAATGTGAGAGAGTTTTTTTTCACAGAGCAAGAGAAATTATTCCTCTTGGGAAAAGAGGAACTCAATAGAGGAGAAAATAAGGGAGGAGATGGGAGGAACAGATTTTACTTAGATTTATGTTAATTAGTATCTCCATAGACCCATGCCTCCCGACAAGAAGGCAAGTATAAGCAGGATATAACAGTTATGGAGCAAAGTGAGACAGGAAGGCAGAGAACCAACCAAGAGTAAAATCAAGACAGCTCCCACTGGGAGTGACTGGCGCTTTACGCTACAGAATTCATGAAGCAGTGCAGACTGCAGGCCTCTGAGATTTCTCATCCAAGAAGTGGGGAGCTGGGGCAGGTTTACTCCAGTCACCACTAGACATTGGTGGAAGGCTGATTAATTCTGTAGCCCTTTCAGTCTGCATTGCAGAATCTCCAGGCAAAATGGCCCTAGGTAAAAATACCTTGCAGATCCTCCCAAGAAGGAGCTGGGTCAAATCAGTTGAAGCAGTGAGGCTCAAGGTGTGTGTGTCAGACAACAACAGCTTCTCCTACAGTTTTCAAGATGGTTTTTCAGCTGAGTGGATGGAAGCCTAGGGTTACATAAACTCTTCATTGTCCTTCTTGTAATGAGTTTATGTACATTTCGTTCATATCTGTGTCACTTCAATTTTCAGTCAAAAATATGTCTAAATAGGACACACACACATACACAAACATATATATTACTATGCCTAATTCTATTTTTAGAAGAAAATGGTCTTATTTTGTTTCTTATAATTAATTTTCTAAAAATATATGAATCAGAATTTCAATGTGAAAAATCAAGTTTATGTGAATAAACACATAGACCTTAAAAAAATTGAACTTAGTCTAGGTATTTAGAATTCTGTTAAAGTAGGAAAAACATATAATTTTCTTGCCTTATAGAGATTTTAATATGGGTACTAGTTTCAAGGTCATCCTATTTTGATTTGAAAGATTTGAGTTATAATTTGGACTATGTTGATCATAGAATTTCTTTTGGACTGTTTTTTCTTGAGTTTTGGGTTATTTTTCCTCTGTATAAGAATACTAATCACATGATTTTCCCCTAAATTTATGAATTTGTCTACTGAATATTCCAATATGATTGTCTCTCAGGGGTGGGCCCTAGTGCTGAGGAAAAAGTAAGATACCTGACTATTCTTGGGGTGATCAGCTTTGTGGTTTTAGTTGACTTCTTAAATTCAGCACATACGTTATAAGTTTGAAAGCTTCTAGAAAGACAATATGCCTTGTGGAGCAGAAGAGAAAAGCTAAAGGAGAATAGAGTAGGATGAGCCCTGAGTCAGAGCTGTGGTGTGCAAAACGCAGGGAGGGAAGGATGACAGCATAACCCCCTTCTCAAGCAAACACTAAGGACTGTCCTGAGAAGTGCATCCCTGGGAGAGTGGAGACAGAAACTGACCCAGAAGAAATGAGCAGCCCTATGTTCCAAGCAATGCAGCACTGCATTCCATTCCTACAACCAAGATGAGCCTATAAGAATAAAATTAAGGGGGTGGGGATCTGCGCGATTGGCTCAGAAGTTAAAAACCTTTGCCTGGAAAGCAAAAGAATCTGAATTCAGATTCCCAGATTCCATGCAAAAAATGCCAGGTAGGTGTGATAATTGCCTGTAATTCTAGCCCTAGAAGGCAGAGACTGGGAAGAGCAATCTGGCTAGCCAGACTAGCTCTAATGGGTTTAATTAGAGACCCAGGCTCACACAATAAGAAAGTGATTGAAGCTGATTCCCAATTTCACCCACAGATACATAGCCAAGTGCACACATACACCCATCCATATGCCAATACACCCATATACACCCTTACACATACACCATACACACATACATAAAAGAAATAAGATGAAACAAAAGAATAAAATTTTGCTTATTGTGACATGACAGTGCCAAATGAAGATGGCCTCAGCACCATTGTGGTAGTAAGCACATTATTTTAAGGGGTAAGGCTCTGAGGAGAGGGTGCTAAATGTAAAGTGTAAAACGTTGGCATGCATTAGAGTTGCTAAGTTGCACACCTGGGGGAAACTTAACCTGGAAATGGACAGAAGAGGGAAGCAGTTTTGTTCCCTAATTTTTAGGTGATTGAGAGCTGGCCTACAGAAGTGTTTCGGAGGACCTAGTTTGATAACTGTACATGCTGAGTTGCTAAGTGATGTGGAACAGGTTCCTCCTGGATCTCAGTTTCTTCACAGAAAAACAGGAGACTCATCACTTTTCATGGCTGTTGTGATCCCACATGAGGGCATTTATTTAACATAACAGCCTGCCCAGATAATGACATGAACAGTATCGTTTTGTTTTCTGCTGTCTTTGCTTTGGGGACACTTGGATTTTCATTTTTCTTTGATCAAAGTGGTATGGATAATCCATTTTGTCATGGAATTTAAGCCCTCAAACTTCTGTCCAAAAACAAGGATTAAAACTTCCATATGCCTGACAAATGTAGGAATTGAATATATAGTCTGTAAGATTGTTAGAATGATTCCTTGTTTTACATGGACCAAAAATCAACATATAGTTCAGGTTTGATAGAGATCTACAAAGTGGACAAAATCCTTGATAAAAAGCTTAAAATCTAATCACCAATGATGTTTCTGCAAGTATTTATGCAAAAAAATATTGGTGGGACTTAGTGACATATTCAAAGATAAATCTCTGTAATACCTACAGTAATTGCAAAGATTATAAACAGGAAGGAAGTGGAAGGACTGCCCCCATAAATAACCAGATAGGGGATCATGCTACAGGAGAGAAAATAGGTCACCATCAAGTATTGCAAGTAAGTAGTGAGACATCTGGTTATGCTCACTCACTTTTCTTCCTGGTCACTCGCGACTGAGGGGGTTTGATCTCACCAGTCAGGGAGGACATAAAGTCTGGCAGATAAAAGGAAACAATCCTTCAAATGGGAGACCCACCCCCCTCACTGCAGTCTCCTTCTCCTATTCTGTCTACCTTTGAATCTACTCTTATAGTAAGACTCCATTTTTACAGCCTCTTATCTCTGGTTAGGAGGTGACCTCCAATACCAATTGGGATGGAGCCAAGGGTGGTGCAGGAACAGCAAAACTGAAAACAACAACCAACCATAATTTCAGAACATCAGAGACCCTACATTAATCACCTGGAACCAGACCAGTCAAATCTTTCCCCATCCTAAAGCTCAGGGAAATTTGTGGAAGAGGGGGCAGCAAAATTGTAAGAGCCTAAAGATGGGGAGGAGCAATGATACCCAAGATAACTCCACACAAGTTAGGGCTGCAGTAGCCAATAGGACTTTGCATGACCTGTATAATGACTGACATGTCAATGACCTCCCAAAGTCTAGCATGGATCACAGGCACTAGGATCCTTAGAGACAAGGGATTAACAGTCACAATAGTGGTCCCATACTAAAGGGGAGCACAAGAAAGGGCTCTGGGCAATACCAGTGGGTCATTACACCTCATTAGAGTGGAGGGCTCAGAGGGAAGTTTGACATTCACACTAAAGGATGCTCCAGATAATGGGAGGGGGAAGAGGGGGACACTGGGAGAAAGGGAGGGGGTTGAAAGAAAAGGGAAAAGGGGGGTCGGTGCAAAGGGTACTGGGGAGAGTTGGAGGGAGGGAGTTGACAGGAGTACCTATTAAGTTTGATTGGGAAAAAATAAATGAACATAATAGAAAAAAAATCATTGGTAGGGTGAGAGGAGGGGGCAGTGGGTAAAGTGCGTGGTCATAAACTTGAAAACCTGAATCCAATCCCTGAATTTCAATTCCTTGAGTTTAATTCCCAGAGGCCCAATGGTAGAAGATAAGAACTGACTTCTGAAAGCTGTCCTCTGACCTCCTCCTGGGCACCATGGTGGACATATTCTCTCTATATATATATATATGTATATGTATCTATGTATCTATCTATTGATCAATCGATCTATCTATCTATCTCTATCTCTCTCTCTCCCCCCTCAAATATTTCTTTAAAATAAACATTTTAAAAAATCATGACACTAGAAAAGAATTTCAAATGGATGCAAATGCCATATAAAATACTATCCTTGAACTTTCTTGGCCAATCTAACCTTTTGTGTGCATTCAGAATGTCGTTGAGATGCTTAAAAATATTTTAACTGCTTTAATGTGAGAAATCATCTGTGATTTGATGGCTCACTCTACGTAAAAACATGATACTTCTTCAGCTATTAATGATGTCCTTGAAAGGAATAGTTGCCAGTTTCCTTCAGGATCACTTGTGCTTCAGTGACTAACATTCAACTTCTTTGCTTTTCATAATGTCTCTTCATCTTCATTGGGTTCAACGGCTTTGCCCTTGACCTACAAGAGGTAAAAGTGGGAGGTTCCTAGGTAAATCACATTGTCAGATGAGTGCAAGTATGATTTTTATCTGATCACCAATACTAACTCCAAATGGAATAAGTGGTGAGAATGCTTTTGTTCACAGCAGGTGTTCAAATACAGACTCACCACATAGTGTGTTGTCACAGTCACTCCATGAGTATTCTCTAGGACACCACTGAAGAGAAGTTTGGACATATATTGTAGGAAGGAATGGACTGGTTGCTAGACACCTCTCCATAGACTTGAATATAGGCAAACAGTACACTTACATGAATCCAGTGGAGAATAGAAACTCATTGGGTTTGCTTCTTTAAGTAACACTGTTTATTTCCTGATACATTACAAACAACCTTTTGAATTTAATTTGTACACTTGGGCAGAATCTAGTGGTCTGAACAAGTTAGGCAAGCACTCTAAACCTCTGTTTCCTTGTTTGTAAAATGAATTTATTAACAGTCAAACCTGTTCTGTAAAATTATCATAAGGATTCATTAAGGCAATCCTGGAGAGCTCAGCTATGCCCAGTTCACAGGAAACATTCGGGTTGGTGAGATGACTCAACAGCAGAAGTGTTTGCCACATAAGCAAAAATCCCAGATCCCATGTAAAATGCTAAGTGAGTATGGTGGTCCATCTGTAATTCTTATGCTAAGTGAGCATAGCAGTCCATCTGTAATTCTCACCTCAGAAGACTGGGAATTCCCAGGGCAAAGTGGCTGGCAAGCTCTATATTTATGTAGAGACCTTCTTTCAAAAATAATGAGGTAGGGGGCTGGAGAGGTGGTTCAGGGGTTAAGCCTCTGCCTTGCAGGCGGAAGGTCCTGAGTTCGGATCCTAGACCCCATGTACAGACGCCAGCAGGAGCGGTCCTGGTAGGGCGGAGCCTATAAATCCCGGGACAGAGTAAACAAGGAGGAGGTGGAGGAGGCCCATGGTGGTTCCTGAATTCACCCGTGCTTTACACACACACACACACACACACACACACACACACACACACACACACACAATTGAATATTAAAAAAAAACTTTGTTTAAAAAAAATAATGAGGTAGAAGAACAACTGAGGATGATACATGATATCCACCTTGGGCCTTCATACTCATACGAGTTCACATGTACTCACAAGCATACAATCACCAACACAACCTGCGAACTTGAACACACACATACACATGAAAATGGAAAAACGTATGTATATATGTAATTAAAAAGAAAAGAATGTTTTATAAGGAGATTTTCCTTAAGATTCTCTGTCTGAGACCCTACATTAATCACCTGGAACCAGACCAGCCAAAGCTCTCCCCATCCTAAAACTCGGGGAAATTTGCAGAAGAGGGGGCAGTAAGATTGTAAGAGCCTAAAGATGGGGAAGAGCAATGATACACAAGATCTCCACACAAGTTAAGGCCAAAGTAATCATAATAGGACTTTGCATGACCTGCACAATGACTGACATGTCAAAGACCCCCCAAAGTCTAGCATGGATCACAGGCACTAGTATCCTTAGAGACAAGGGATTGACAGTCACAATAGTGTTCCCATACTAAAGGGGAGCACAAGGAAGGGCTCTAGGCAATGCTACTGAGACCTTACACCTCATTAGAGTGGAGGGCTCAGAGGGAAGTTTGACATTCACACTAAAGGATGCTCCAGGGATTGGGGGAGAGGGGTGCTGGGAGAAAGGGAGGGAGGGGGGAGAAAGAAGAAAAAGGGGAAGGGAGCAAGGGGGTCTGGGGAGGAGTGGAGGGAAGGAGGGGACTGGGTACCTATTAAGTTTGTATGAGTGGAAAAAATAATAGTAATAAAAAGAAAAATGATTCTCTGTCTGTCTGGAAAATTCTTGTTTTTAAATGTAAAAGTTGGTACTCATACTAGATGAATCATGGAATATCTTCCTATCCTGAAGCACTATTATAGCACTATATATTTCAATTATTTCGTTTCACAAAATATCAGTAGACTAAGTGATCTAGGTCACTGTTGAATAGACTGAGGAGTCATTGTGATAGAACAGAAAGTTCTCTTCTTCTTGAGCCCAGTGAGCCTAGTTTTTGCTGTAGCTCCAATACATTTAAGTCTTGTAACCACCTGCCCCAAGTTACTTACCCTCTCTCTCAGAGCTCAGTATCTACTGCTCTTAAAAGAACTGAAGAACTAAAATGTGTTATTCCTATTAAGTCCTTCATTATTGAGTCCCATGAAAAAACAATTTTTCCTGAAAGTTAACAATTTTCACCTACCTGATCAAACCCATTTTAGCGATTTTTTTTTTGTGTGTACGGGGGGTTGCATTCCTAGATCCCAAGCTGTAGAAACATCTTCTGCCCTGCTGTTGTTTAACACAGTATAAAATTGAGGTGGACTTCAGGGCTCAGGCTGTGTCAGCACAGAGGCCTTAGGCAAAGGTTTTGATTAGGTTTTGCTCCTCCACCAAGTGGTCACAACAATGCCTAGTTTCTCAAGGTCAAAGCAAATGGTTCTATAATTAGTTTTGTTCAATTCAGGGAGGACTTGAGCATTGCATGTTCTCATTAGTGGGTTTGTTCTTCTCTGTTTTCTAGCACAGTTGAGAATTTCTTACATGACATATTAAAGTAGGAAGCCGGACTCCTGGGTCTCTATTCATGCTCAGTCTTTCTGACTAGAAACAGCACCGTTTCTTTTGATTTTTGTTTTCTCAGCTTCCAAACTCTTACTTGGCCAGCCTTGACTCATCCCTGAGGTCTACATGCTGGGTCTGTGTTTTCCTAGCTGTTCAGATGGATTTACTTGGGATTGTGAGGACTGTGGTTAGTTCCGGCAGAACCTGTAAGGGCTCTCTAAGTTTCTCCTGCTGATTGGTTCATCTCTCCCTTATCTCATTAGACAATTTCTCTTCAAATCTCAAGAATGGAATTTGCTCCTTGTATAGCCTGACGGTTGATATACACAGCTTGTGTACTGCCACCTACCTGAGTGCCTTGCGGTCTTCTCTGTGAGAAGATTGTGAAATTAACTTATATTTGAATGCAAAGTTTTCTGAAAATAGATATGAACAAATTAGGTGCCCTGGGAATTAGCCAAAGCTAAGTAACTAATAATCTTTTCATCTGCTTGAATTAGGAGAATGCTTAATACTATAAATATTTCCTTCTTATTAAGGAGAATTGCATAATGGATTCTTTTAAGCCAGTGACATGACACACAAGGACAATAGTAGAAAATTTAATAGTAGAAAGTGCTGAGTATGTGATGTTCTAATTCTGCAAGTGCTTACACAACATCTAGCATGGGTGAAGTGCTAAACACATCTAGAACTAACCCCTCCTGAAGCTAAGGGTGGCTCAGAAGCAGAAAAACTGAAAAAAAAAATCAACAAACCATAATTCAGAACATCAGAGACTCTACATTAACCACCTGGAACCAGGCCAGCCTAATTTCTCCCCATCCTAAAGCTCAGGGAAATTTGCGGAAGAGGAGGCAGTAAGATTGTAAGAGCCTAAAGATGGGGAGGAGCAACGACATACAAGATACTCCACACAAGTTAAGGCCAAAGTAATCATAATAGGACTTTGCATGACCTGCGCAATGACCGACATATCATTGACCCCCCAAAGTCTAGCATGGATCACAGGCACTAGGATCCTTAGAGGCAAGGGATTAACAGCCACAATAGTGTTCCTATACTAAAGGAGAACACAAAAAAGAGCTCTAGGCAATGCCACTGAGTCCTTACACCTTATCAGAGAGGAGGACCCAGAGGAAAGTTTGACACGCACACTAAAGGATGCTCCAGGGATGGGGGAAAAGGGGCACTGGGAGAAAGGAAGGGGGGAAGGGAAGGGGAAAAAGGGGAAGGGAGCAAGGGGATCCAAGAAGGGGTGGAGGGAAGGAGGGGAATGGGGTACTTACCAACTTTGTATGAGTGGAAGAAATAAAAAAAAATTCCTAATAAAAAAATTAAAAAAAGAACTAACCCCTCCTGAACACAGCCTGTCCTGGGGAGGTAGCTTGAAGATCTAGTTTGTGACCTGGATTCAGGCCTGTAGCTGTCAGACTTTGACACCAGCACTCAAGTCTGTGGAATAAGTACGTTTTCATATAGATGAAAATCTCTGCACACTTACTCATTGGCGGAGTTGACACATGTCATGTAAGGGAGATGTTGTTACCTTTCTGGTGGGACTCTAGTGACATCAGGCTGAGGCCCAGGTTGTATGTGAAACTGTCTGGCAGGTTATGAACTAGCAAAGTATAGAGGCAAAAAGAGAGATGGTGGGAACAGTGGAACAGATGTTCGCTTCATCCCAGAGGTTATTTAAACATAGCATACTGAATCAGCTCCCTGCTTTCGATGCACGAATTTGCATATTTTATATAGGTAAATGAATGCTATAAATTCTGTTATTTCTTTAATTCCTGTGATCCTTAACCGCTAACACATTCATAGGTGTCTTCACTAAAACTAAAAGGGAAAGAGAAAGCAAATCTCAAAGTATTCTTGAGTAATCTTAGCAAAGAAAGGTGAAACTGTTGACCCCAAAATGAATTGCTAGTTGGTTGATTTCAATGTGAATTTATTTTAATATGAACATACATGATTGACTGCTCATTAATCGCAAGGCCCTTTGTAGCTCTAACAGTCAACAGATCCAGCATTGACTGACTATCTGTTTGATGCCCAGCTGGTCTTTGCTGTAGAGGTTGTTGATGTGAGAAGAGTTGCATCTGAAGATAAACTTCAGTTGAACGTGGTCTCCTCAGAGAGTTTCACGGCAGAAGCAGAAGTTGAACTGTACCTTGAAGAATGTATAGGTGCTGTTGAGCCTTAGAAAAATTTAAATGATCACCAGTTTATATTGTGGAGCACCAACTCAGTTGGGGAAAAATTGATAATGTTCTGTTGCTTTTCTTTTTTTTTTTTAAAGAATTTTTATTATTATTCATTCAATTGTGTGTGTGTGCATGTGTGCATGTATGTGTGTGTATGTAGAACCACGGACGAATTTGCGAACCACCATGGACGTCCTCCACCTCCTTCTGCCCTGGGATTCACAGGCTCCGCCGTACCACGACCAGAACCGCAGGCCGCCCCCGCTTCCGCCCAGCATCTATACGTGGGGTCTAGGATCGTGACCTTCCACCTGCAAGGCAGAGGCTTAACCCCTGAGCCACCTCTCCAGCCCCTTGTTGCTTTTCTTTAGCACATGTTACTTAAAAAAAAAAAAAAAAAAAAAAACGGTTCTGCAGAGAGGTGGAAGGACAGCTCAGTGGAAGGACAGCTCAGTCAAAATCACACTTGCCACACAAGCATGATGATGTGAAAATTCCCCACAACCCATGTTTTAAAAAGTTGGACATGGTGATGTGTGCTTGTAATGCCAGTGCTGGGGTGGTAGAGACAGGTAGGTCTCTGGGGCTTGCTAGCCAGTCTGCCAGCCTACTCAGTGAGTTCCAGGCCAGTACATACCCTGTCTTATAAAGCAAAATAGGTAAGGACGCCAGAGGCACTGCACTTAAGGTTGATCTCTGGTCCACACATATATGTGCCCACACATATGTATGCACATACAAGTGGTCGTGCGGTGATTTTTCAGGCCTAGTCTCTTCCATGCTGTGCCTGATTCAGTGCCAGACGGAGATACTGAAGAGACACACAGACCAAGAGGGGGCTGCAGGTGCTTTAACGACATTGTCATCAAATAGCGCCCAACACCCAAACTGCTCTGTAGATAACTGTCATTATACCCATAAAATGGGAACTTACAGTGGGAATCTTTGGGTCTAAAGATGAGTGAGGGAAATGCACACATCAGTGGGGTAGCCTGCAGAGAGGAAACTTGATATGCCACAGAGTCTTGGGCCCCCACAGGAGTAGACAAGCCAGAGTGAACCCTGGGGTCCACAGGAGCGTACAAGTGGAAGGGTGCGAGGGAGTGGGAAGGGAATGATGAAGGGAGAGGAGAGGATGAGAGGGCGTGAGGAGGGGGAGATGCTGGGATGAATACTCAATATGTTTGTAAAAGTAGCAAAAAATAGAAATGGGGAAAAAATAAAATTGGTGGTGAATGTACACATCTTGGAATGTGATAAGACACTACTTAATAAAAAATGAAAAACATGTATATTTTAAGTTGAGGGATTTCAATGGATAAGGAAAGTATTTTGACATCCTTACCATTCATTTCCAGTTTTGTGAACTACTAAATCTCAGCTACACGATCTCCTGAGTCTTTTGAAAATTCATCGACTCTTGCTGTATCCTCAACCCAAACCAACTCTTGTCTTTGTGGTCAGAGGCGCCTTTCACCTGCCCTGTTCCTTCTTATCTAACTCTTTGCAACCCACTGCCTGCCACTTCTGTCATCTTTAATAAAACAAATCAGGCAATAGCAGTTTTCTTCCTGAACATTTTTCAGTAGGAAAAGGTTTCTGGTTTGTTTTAATAATTTCAAACTATGCAGCCCAGCCTCGCTACCCCTGGATCATCTAGTCCCTGAGTCTCTGCTACAATCTGTTTTCATGTCCCAGATGCCTGTGCCCCATGCCATACGGCCCTGTTTCCCTCATTTGATGAGCTCCCTATGTGGGATTCCCTTTGCTAAGGAATGCATCTCACTCTACCACCCCAGTATACACATACAAACACACATGCACAGTTCCTATGCATCCACAGAGCAATTCTTCAAGAGGCACTTCCTTGGCCCACTGGACTACATTGAGTCCTCTATTCCAAGTCCTTGAAAGACACTGTTTTCACCTCACTTGCTTAATGTCACCTTTTCAAGGAACACTTGGTTTATAACCGTTTCACTATATAGGCAAGGTGTTACAAAACCTACCTTTCAACAGTTAGAAAAAGACAATGCGTATACTTAATAAATTATATAAACATGTCAAATGATCAACAACATAGATAGAAGAGAAGGAAGATGGAGGTTAAGGAAGATTTGCAATGCCAGATAGGGGCTGCAGGTTGATATATTAAAAAGAATAGTCATCAATCTCTATACCAATACAAAGTAAGACAACAAATATTATAATGTTAATACAAAATTTCAAGCTATAAAGCTGTATCCTTATGTAAAACCTGAGTGGAAAGTGAGGGTCTAAATGAACATTTTGAGGAGACAGCTAATGTGCAGAATGATCATAATCCAATGCATTCTGGATCCTCGGGTTGATTCAGTCTCGGAGCACAGGCAGTGCTCCCCTGATTGGACACCAGTGTGGGCAACTCTTGACTTATCCCAAGTGCTCTCTGAATCCTCCAAGGTCTCCTGTAGGAAACGAAATGCCTTCCCTTTTCCTGCTTGGTGTCAGATCCCAGCACGCTCTAGCAGAGCTGATTAATCACCCTGTCATAAGGATTCAGGGACTTCCTGGCAGCCACTGGGGGTGAGGGGCGGTAAAGCACTTCACAAAACAAAACCACTTTGTTCTGGAGAGGAAGCATGCAGATATATTGGGCTTCTCAGCTCCTCTACTGTACTGGCTGCACTTCTAATACACACACACACACACACACACACACACACACACACACACCATGTGTCCTCAGTTTCCCTCTCTTTTTCTTTCTGTCTCCCCTTCAGACAATCAAACAGCTTGGCTCCTGGGCAGCTCAGCTTTAAATTGAAAAACTCAGCTATGCTTGGCAGAGACACAGAACCAGAGTCTCCCCACTGATCCCAACAGCTTGTGACATACATCCCTGCAGAAAAGACCATAAAGCTCTAATCCTGGAACAAAACCACCACATCCAAAAGAACTAGAACCCCATGTCACTCCTTGGAATTCTAGTCTGTGGAGACAGTTCTTATTCTTTCCAGAAATTTCTCACCACTTCTTTCCCCTCTACTTAATAGCTTGTGTCTATTGGTTCATTGGAAATCACTGTGGCCCTGGGGAGATGGTTCAGTGGGTAAGACTATTCCTATGGAACCATGTGGATCTGAGTTCAAATCTCAAGTGCCCATGTAAAAACCTGGACATGGCTGTGAACGCCTGTAACCCTAGCTCTGAGGGCAGAGGTGGGTGTAGCAGGATGAGGAAAGACAGACAGATCTCAGGAGCTCACTGCGTAGCCAATCTAGCTAAAATGGGAAGCTTCTAGTTCAGTAAGAAATCCTGCTGAAAAGAATATGAAGAACAATAGAAGAAGATAACTTCCTCTGGCCTCCATGTGCACACATATGAGCACACATAAATATAGTCATCTGTATGTATCATATACATACATCATACACACCCCACACATCTCATCAGCTTCACATATCACACTGTACCACGCATGCCAAATGAGAGATTTTAGATTTAAAGTCTGCAATCTACCTACCCTAATAAGCAAGACTTGACCTAGCTGAAAGAGACTTAAGTAACTAAAAGAGACACTTAAAGAGACAACAGTATAAAACAGAAAGGATATGGTTGTGTTAGAAACAATGACAAAGAGTTCCAAAGACTTCCAACTTATCTTCTGGGTCCTGACAGGAGGATTAGCTTGACTACCGGGAAACGGGTATGCTTAGCCAAGTTGTCCTGGACAAGATGTGATCATCACCGATCCATTATTTTCTTGGCTTTAGTCTTTCTTGGAAGGTTTTCTGACAGTTTTTCAGAACTGTGTACAATGTCTTGGGAGCCAAGTTTCTCTTCTGGCTATCACCAAAGCTTCAGTTTTTCCCTTCCCTGAGCATTGATTTCCCAGGAAAATTCAGTTCCTTGGCATCCTTGTTTCTCTAGCTCGATAATCAAAGGTATGGCTGTTAGCCACTATGTTTAAAATATGGTCTTTGATCCTGCCAGGAAGGTTACAAGATGAGAACCAGAACAGAGCCAAAAGGCATTGGAGAGGACCCAAAGGCCAGCATTCTGAATATATTGATCACCTGGACCTTGGCAGTCTGACAAATGACCCTTCAGTAGGCACCACATCAGATAGACAGACAGATTCACACAGGAGCTCCTGGCTGTATCTCTTCCCTGCTCATATCACCAAACCAACAGATTAAAGCCAACTCATGTATGGTTCAATTACTCTTCATCTAAATGATAGTGGCCTCGAGTAAGTTTTCCTCATCTAGAGGGTACCTAGCATCATTAGCCAGCATTCTCTTAGTCAAAGTTAATGAAGAAATCTAAATTCCTTAGCTTGGCACTCAACAATCCAGCTCCCATCCCACTGTATTTTTCTCCAGATCTTGCACTGGCCAGACTTGAATAAATGCAGTTTGATGTTAATAGATATCAGTGAGATGTCCTGCCCCAATTTTTTGCTCATTCCATACCTCAAGTCAGAAACTGACTCTTCTTTCTCTTGGGACTTGTCACAACTCACCATAATTATGCACTGGGCTTAACCATCATCTAAAGAAAGAATTCTTCTTTTCTGGGAATGTTCATAACTTAGATTACTTTCACAATACATTTGTATCAGCCATTTCAATGCTGCCAGTTTGCAAGATGCCTGCTGTTTGAGCCTATCCAACTCATATTTATATCACTCAGCGTCAAACATAATGCTTTGTACCTAACGGATACTTAATAAGTCCTATTGGGTTGATTGGTGGATAGATCTATGGAAACCTTTTTGATGCTTATATCAAATTATAGCAAAAGGTGTGGGGACAACAGGAGCCCCATGGTTGCCCCATGGCATGATCAATTTTATAATAGACTTAGTACAGGTTCATAATCAAGCTTGCCAGTGGAAGAATGTGAGATGCCATGACATAATTCTTTATCTTGAGGTAGTCGGCTTTACAATATGGGTTGTAATGCCAACATGAGGGGGTTTGATTAAAAACTTCATTATCGATAAGTGCAGGGAGTTTTTCATGCCATCAGAGAAAGGTGTAAAGGACACAAATGCTTCAAACAGCTTTAGAACTGCATGCATTACTTTAAAGAGCAACTTGTTTTCCTAGTGTCTCAATCCTCTGGGAATGTGAGTTTGATGATGCCTTCATTCTCCCTCTTTCTCTTTCTACACAGTTCTGCTCTTCCTGCTTCCAGGTTTCAGCTCAACAGAGCATCTCGACTTCATTTCCTTCCAGCCTTTAGTTTCACTGAAGGAAACATTAACTCACAACTTTATAATTAAGAAAATCTCTTTGTGAATTTCTGCTTTCCCTTACTACTGTTTCCCTAATGGAACATTATAGATAAACAAAATCAGGAACTTTAGAAAGTAAATAGGGCAAAGCTCTTCTGTCTGAGACTTGATTTCCTGTTTCACAGTTCTGGTGGCCAAGCAGGAGATGGTCCAGGGCCCTTCTCATCAGTCCCTTAGGCATTCCCTGCTCTCTTTTGCTTTCCCAGAGGCTATGCGCCATCACTGAGTTTTGTGGTCAGCATCATCTTTGTGCTAATTGTTCTTTTGAAAAACTAACAAATGGTTCACTTTTAGAGGGACTCAGTCTCTCTCTCTCTCTCTCTCTCTCTCTCTTTCTCTTTCTAATACAAGGTGCTTAAGTGTGGATGCCTACAGAGGCCCAAAAGTGATAATAGAAATAATCCTGGACTGTTCTACCTCTTTATTTCTTTGCTCCAGAATTTCCCAGGTTCCCCCTTACAGGACCAGAATTACAGGTCCTTGTCATATACGTCCAGTATTTTTACATGGGATATGGAAATTCAAATTCAGGTCCTTTTGCTGGTCAACTCAAAGGATTTTTTACTGTTGTTCTTCTAAGGTATAGTAAATCTTAATTAGTTGAACTAGGCAGAAGTATCTGATATAAGACCTAGGTTAGCATCATAGTGTTGAGTCTATGAAGTTTCTACAGAAGATTGAGATGGGACTTGAGACTAGACCAGGAACTCAGAAACTGACTCAGGGCAAATGTGGAATCATACAACGTGATTAAGTAGCGGAGGCACATTGTGTATGTCCAGAGTTCTTGAGTACCTATTATATGCCAGGTATCCATAAAGGGCTAAAGACAGTACTGAACAAGATAAAGAAGGTCCAAGACAAGCGAAACAAACTGACAGCCCAGAAAAAAATAGATGTTAAATGAATGACTGATAAATAATGATGAAAGGCTCCTTATGGATCAGAAACAAGGCCTTTCCTTTTGAAGATGACATGTAATCGTTGGTCTACATAGTGCCAGACATTTCCTGTGTAAATACAGAAGAGGAGAAAATGTTCTAGGCAGTAAGAGTAGCTTGTGAGAGGACCCAGGGGTGAGAGAGAGCTGTGCGTGTTGCCTCAGATGCGTGGCTGGAATGAGGAAAGGTGGGTGGTCGTGGAGTGACGATGGAGATGAGATGGGGTGCTGCAAAATAAGACTGCAGGGGCTTAGCAGAATCAAAGCATGATGGATGCTGAGGTAAATAGCCTGCAACCGTCAGCCTCAGGAGGCCCACTGAGTTGTGAGAAGTTCAGCTGTAGGGGTAGTATTGTTGGTCAAAGTCTGGGTGTTTTAGGCTCTTGCTCTCTTATTCAGGAATGGATCACCATTCAGGAATTAATCACCATCAAACCTGAATATTTGTCTATTCAAATATACTTACAGTGCATCTAGGTATAGAAGGTAGAGATCTGATCCGGTAAGGTTAAGGTTTCATATGCGTCTCCAGTAAACAAAACTATGTCCCTTTGTGAATTTTTTAAGAAAAATCTATTTACTGCCTTATGCCTATGTGTAGCCATGCATGCATATGATTAAAAACATGTATTATGGGAAGGGGCATTACAGTAAGCAAAGACCTAGATAGATAATCTAAGACTGTCAATCAATATAGAGAATCACCCAATTCATGTCTCTAGCAACCAAACTTCTTTTCCTGAACCCATAAAAAAAGGCCCAAATAATACTTGGGCCTCTGGGGTGCCTTCACTCATGTGACTCGCTGTCAGTCTTGACGGTGTATCCCTTCTTGATCTATTCTACTGCTTTGCTTTGAGTAGAGTTGCCTTCCTGGGTTGCAATCTGTGTGAACTTTCATGCTGACGTATACTGTATCAGTTACTGTTCTCTGTGCTTCTGTGAGACACCACCCAAGCTCAAACAAGTTAAAGGGGAGAAAGGGGGATTTATTTGACTTACAGTTCCAGAGGGAAGATACAGTCCGTTATAGCAAAAATGTCCTGGCAGGTAGCAGAAACTGGGGGCAGCTTAACTCACATCCATCATGAAAGAACTAGCTGCAAGCCTCAAGAGCAGATTTCTCATGGAAACACATAAGGACTAACCGACCTCAAGTCACTACCCTCTTTGACAAGCTTTCCTCCAATGAGGCTCCACCTCCTAAAGTTGTCACAACCTTCTCAAATACCAACTAAAGATTCAAACACACGAGTTTGTGGGAGACAACTTGCAGTTAAACTGTGACAACATAGGACTGAAATTTTAGCCAAAGCATGCTGGTTAAGCTCAAAGGATTCATCTCAATAAGCAGAGCACATACTCATCCTTACTAGGTAGGGATTCAGCTTTAGAGAAACTGAGGTAGTATGTGAGGATTCATTAAGCTTAAGCAATAAGGACGAAGATGAAAACTAATCTTACTGACAATACCAATGAATGAGGTATCCTGGAAGTATCCCTTCACCTGAAAAACCATGGAAAAGCAATGTGAAAACTCACAGGGCCCTGAAGCTGGGCATTTTGTAAAGTTCTGATCAAAGTCTAGGTTTCTCTATAAAGCTAGGTCCACTGACAAAAAAAGAGTTAGCACAAGTCAGTGACTAAAGAAAAATGAGTTTTATTAGAGCTCAAGGACCTTGTGGCCAAAGAGGTCATAGTTTGGCTTCAAGGTTTGAAGTGGAAAAGTATTAGAACATTGAAACAGTTAAAATGACTTAAGATCAGAGAAAAGGGAGGAGATAACCACTATGGAAAGCTCGGAGGGGGAAATCTGCAGAGTCCGTAGGACAAAGGACTTTGAACCTTTGTAGCTTTCAGACATTCTAAGGGATTGTCAGGGAGGCAGGTCATGATGAATGAGAGAATGTCAGATAAATAATAGTCATCTCTCAAGGCTGGACAACAGAAGGGTCAGTAGGTTGGGAAGGCAGGTATCTAGGAAGACAAGGTTCAGAAGTGGCTACTCTAAACCATGTGGTCAGTTTGGGGGAACTGCCACATACCAACCATGTTGGAGGAATTTTGCAAAATGGCTTCTGACCAACACTGTCAATTAGGACTTTTGCAGTCCTCCGGTTTTTTTTTTTTTTTCTGCCATAATCTAAATTGGTTCAAGAAGGGCTGATCTGTGGATTTAATGTGAGAAATGGGAAAGGGGGGAGGGGATTGGAGAAGAATGTCAATGCTCCCCTATTGTGTGTGGGAGTTGTTGTGCTTGACAAATTTTCAATAACATCTCTAAAACTGAACATAGCATTTCTCTTAAAAGCCCAAGCAGCACACTCCAAAATCCCATGTGACTTATTGGCAAAATCTATTTTACAATCAGCTATTCATCTCGTTTTATTTGTTCCTACCCCTTAACATCTTCATTGCTTTAAATATACAGCTGGATTTCTCAAGTTTTGGGAAAGTAAATGCCAACCACAGTCTTGTTTGGAGATCCTGACTGATTAGAGATGATTTAGACCTTGGAGGGACAGCTCAGTACCATCCAGGAAGTCAATGCATCTTAAACATGTATGAAGGATGAGCTTTGGTTGAATATTACAGTTCATCCTAAGAATCAAGGGATAAAAATGAAATGTCACTCACGCAACTCATTTTTTTTCCTTTATGCTTTATTTTCTCCTTTTACTTAAAGTCTTTTCCCTTCCAGTTAAGAATTGATGCTATTGCACAGTAAAGGACGCTCCAGGGAGGCAATTGGGGGGGGGCAATGGGAGGAAGGAAGGGGGGAAAGGAAGGGGAAAAGGGGGGAGTAAGGGGATCCAGGGAGGGGTGGAGGGAGGGAGGGGAATGGGTTATCTATCAAGTTTGTATGAGTGGAAAAAATAAATAGATTTTTTAAAAAAGAAAAAGAAAAAAAAAGATTTGATGTCATGTAGAAATAAGCTCTAGTTTTGGCCATCCTAAATGTTAGCTGCACTCTTTTTAAATCTTAAACTTTCCTAATTTTAAGAAGTTACTAGAGATGTGAGCTCCAAGAATTCGTATCAGATACATTCGACATGACCTGACATACTTGCTTTGACAGAGAATAGTGACAGGGAAAAGTCATTCAGTGACCCAAATACTATTCATATGTTAAGAGGTTTTTCAGAAAGTAAAATAAACATCCATAAATATTTAATATTCTGAGATAGAAAAGTAATAAAAATACCCATGCTACAAGGAGTACTTACTTCCCAATTCCATCTGTGGCCACTTGGTCAGAAATGTTCTCATACTGGAGTTGATTCACTTCAAGCCCTGTGTGTTCTTTCTGACAGCTGGAGAGAGGTGATGGAATGTGTTTAAATGGAGGGGAGGTTTTTACCTTGGTCAGAAAGAAGCCTTAGTCCTCTGTGTGCTGGCAAGTTGTTTCTGTGAATCCTTTGGGATTATTATCTATCTTGCAGTGTCCCCTGTGTTCCCTTTGCATCGTGTTCTCTGTGGATCTCAACCTGGAGACCTTCATCTGCTTCAGCCTCCTTCACTATAAGCCCATATTCCCTACCAAGATCAGGGAGAACAACAGCCACTTACTTGCATTCCCCCCATTGTGCAAAGGCCTACGGAGCCTCCCCCAGGCAGTGTGCTAGGAATCGCTTACTCTCTCTTTTGGGATTCCCTGCTCTTTCTTTCCTCCTGTCAACATCTTCAAAAGCACTGCTTCATTTATTCTTGTCTGTATTTTTTAGTTGCTTCAGGCATGACATTCATATCATGGATGAAAGCAAAATCCCTCCAAGGCTATTTTAAAATCCTTAGACTGGTTTTAGTGGTCACTTTTTGAGTCTCCACTCCCTATGATAATACACCCATCTGTATCCATAAGTAAATGTTTATTTGGAGGAGGGAAGTAAAATAAAATAAAAGGTAATCTTTCCTTCTGAACTACAGGAACCCTAAGATGTATGCACCATCACAGAAGAAGAAGCAATAAGAGTGTAAAAGTCTGAAGGAGGGCAGGGGCAAAGCCAGACATTATCTTCTGGACATGACAGGACTGTTGCATCTATGCATTCTCTGCAGTTACGTATATTTCCACAGGACTTGTCCTGTCAACATTTAACCATGAAAGGGGAAAGATCTCAAAAGCCCCACACCTCCCTGAGAGACTGATAAGGGTTAATGCTGATGGCGGAGGGGAGGAAAGATACTTTCATCAGTGGTATACCCAGTGATACGTGATTCATACTCCAGCGAGGCAAACCATCAAAGGCAAACCAGACGAGACCCAGTGAACTACTCATATGAAAAGACGTGAAAATAGAAGGGAGACTGGCAGGAAAGAAGAAAGGCTGTAATGGGAAGGGGGGGATGGGACTGAGAGAGCCAAGTCTCACCAGGTTGGTTCTTACTATGGTTCACAGAATTTACAGCTGGCTAAAACTGTTGACTCCCACTCTCCCAAGACTTGCGATATATCTTTTGGTACTATGAAAGCTAGTCAGCAGGGAGAAAGCTTCCAGGTCAGATTCGGCTAGATTTGTCTGTGTCTGTGTCTGTGACCAAAGTATGGTGTGTCTTTATTAGTAAGGTCTTATTATCAGGTTCTGAAGGGTGTGTTGGTGTTGGTGTGATCTGGGACCTCCCTGACCAACACCTCATATAGAGGTGTTCTTCACCTGGTACTGGTAGTTTTGTCTAATCACTTATAGCTTCTGAAAAGAAGATCTCAAAGCAGTTTCTACTATTTCTTTTTTTTTAAGTTTGATAAGCATATTTTATTTAAATAAATCCTCCAGTAAGAAACGGAGAATTCACTACCTTTATTTAGAAGGCAGCTTTGTAAAATCTGTAAATTTGTTTGTGCAGCTCAACAACATTCCCTTATTGGAAACATCAGTATTTCCACATCACAATTCCCAAAAGGACTTTAAAGTCTCAAAACTCTGTGTCTCCTTTGGCTTGCTTCTCTCTGGATTCCACCCAGGCTTTATTAATGGTTCTCTTCATATCATCATCTCCATCTTCATAAATTTTCTTTAGCACATTTATTAATCCCTCGCTAGGATCTGCTTCGTTGTCATATGAGGGCTTTTCTTTCTCTTTGCACTCTTTCTCAACCTGAGTCAAGTAGTCCCATCGTGTGTTTTCTGCTTTCTTTCTACATAAGATAATAATTGTATCAGTCTTGACTTTTTTTGAACTGCCTTCCACAGAAATGGGTTTCAAAAGATTGTTTACAATCATGGAATAATTCTTTTCATTCAGATTCTTTACCAAAAGATCAAATGACCTCTCTGTGAAATGCACTTGAACATTCTCAGGGGGAACCTGATGAACTCCAGTTAAAAGTAATGTAGATTTTCACAAATTTATCTGACTGATCCCATCCATAATTACTGATTTTCACTGTGTAATCTGTTGTCATGGGAGCAACCATAGCAGCTGGCTTTTCATTGTCGGGAAGTTCTGGTTTCTTCTGTGATTTCTGTTGTGTCTTGTTCTTTATTTCTGTCTCAATTTTAGACTTTTCACCTGTGAGGGCATCACGTACTCTTTTCCTAGTGGATTTTTCCAACAGTACTTTTACTTCTTCTAGGTCCTTCTGCAACTCCTCCAAGGCTGAAGCCATGGTCCCGCAGGCCAGCCGAGGCACGAACCGCAGCCGTGCACGCGAGCACACAGGAAACCTCTACTATTTCTTTTACCCCTTTTATCTGTGTGCTTCTGTATAGGATAATGCCATTCCAACGTTTTGGGTTTTTTTTCCCACTCATACAAAGTTGATAGGTAACCCATTCCCCTTCCTCCCTCCTCCCCTCTCTGCCCCCCCCTTTTCCCTCCTCCCCTTTCCCTTTCCTTTCCCCCCTCCCTCCCCTTCTCCCAGTGGCCCCCCCCCATTCCTGGAGCATACTTTAGTGTGTCTGTCAAACTTTCCTCTGGGTCCTCCTCTCTGATGAGATGTAAGGACTCAGTAGCATTGCCTAGAGCTCTATTTTGTGTTTCCCTTTAGCATAGGAACACTATTGTGGCTGTTAATCCCTTGACTCTAAGGATCCTAATACCTGTGATCCATACTAGACTTTGGGGGTTCAAAGATATGTTCCATTCCAACGTTTTTAATTATATATTTTTTATTATTTATTCAATTGTGCGTGTGTGTGTGTGTGTGTGTGTGTGTGTGTGTGTGTGTAGAACCACTGGCGAATTCGGGAACCACCATGGACAGCCTCCACCTCCTCCTTGTTTACTCTGCCCCGGGATTCACAGGCTCCGCCCTACCAGAACCAGAATCGCAGGCCGCCCCCGCTTCCAACTGGCATCTATACGTGGGGTCTAGAATCCAAACTCAGGGCCTTCCGCATGCAAGGCAGAGGCTTAACCTCTGAACCACCTCTCCAGTCCCCTTTAATTATATTTTTAAACAAGATAATAAAATAGCCTTTTATATGCTTTATCATGCATCTTTAGTGTTAATTGTCTGTCTTCTATGCTATCTGATCATCTCACTTCCTCTTTACACTCCTTCCTACATTATTCCCCTTTCCCACTTCATGCAGCTATAATCCTAGTGTCTGTCAAATGCTGCTTTTTTCCCATACTGAAGGCACTAGAGGCTTTTACTTGGGTTTTTATCTGACTAAGCTCTTTTGCATATTGTTTCCCAGTGAATTCCTGACTGTACCTTTGGTGGCAATTGCCTAACTCTTTCCACACCATGCCCTTTTGAGCAAAGTTATCTCAATGTACACCCTGCCATGCAAAGAGAAAGTTCAAGTTTCCTGAAATCAGAGATGCTGGACTGCTAAAAAACAGTTTAATACATGGCAAGGTTGCACTAAAAGGGCATTGAGCTATGGAGACTCATTTCCAGGGGCATTTTTATTCCCTGGAATATCCCTATTTGGCTGATTCAGCTTTGATTAACTTAAACATGAAGACATTTTCATCTTGCTGTCCCTGTGAGTAACCCCATCCACTTCCAGTATCACTCATATGGATATTTTTGTCTTTCGTTCACAAGGATCTGTTGTTAAACAAGAGAAAATTATATGGAAATATGGAAATACATCAGAGAGTACTAAATTTAACTTCCAATAAAGTCTGATTCAGAATGCACTCATCTGGCTAGAAATGCCAAGCATTGTCTATGCCAATTAACAAGAAAGAGTACTTTCTATCAATATAGATTCTTCTTTTTTCTCTTATATTCCCATCTGATATGGAAATAACCTCTACTGAGTCTGTACCTTGGGATATTCTGATCCTGACAGTTTTTGCATGAAGAATAGCAGTAGTATCCACATTTCATTTTGAGGTATCTTACATTTGACCTGGTATTGTTTCCATCATTTTACAAGCATTTAGGGTAGATTAATAAATATCTCTGGAACCTTTGTTGTGAAATGCTTCTTTCTTAGGTGTTCAACACAGAGAAAATCTCAACTGACCAAAGTGCAGAGAACAAGTGACTGAGGATTGTTTAGCCCTGAACAGGACTTCCAAGCCAATGCCTGCACCCCAAACAAGTTCAGGAAGCATTGTAGGAAATGGAGTGGTGAGGATGTAAGGGCCTGAGGTTAGAGAGAGGTTCTTCCAGACAGTATTTTCTAGACTCGATAGGGATCCTTGCATCTATAAACTCTCCATAGCTATGTTTACTTCTGTGATATCTTCACAAGATGTATCCTAAAGAAACCTTAAGAGGTACCATGCCTCCCTAAGAGACTAATGAGGGATAATACTGGATAACAGGGAAGGAAGCTACTTACCTCAAGGACATTCCCACCGATGTATCACCCTTGTTCATTAATGTCATTAATGGGAATCTGGATGAACTCACTAACCCCACACACACAGAAAAATAAGATATGAAAGCAGGAGAGAGAATGGTGGGGAAGATTTGTAGTGGAGAAAAGAGGAGTATTGGAATTGAATAATAAGGGGTAAAAATGACACAAACTTATTGTATTCACATATGAAACTCTAAAAGACTGTAAATAACATTTTAGAGAAATGCTTTTTCTCTCTGTCTGATAGGGAAAAACTTACTCTCTTTCAATCAACCTTAACAGCCATCTCCTCTAGCAACATTTCCTCAGTTTCTACCAACATTATTTCATGGGCATTGTAGCTGTTAGCCTGTGTGATTGCAGATAAATTCACAACCAGACGGCTTCTAGGGGAACAAGAGGTTACAGGAAAGTCCACACCAACACCAGGGGCCAAGGGAACCAGCCACACCATATCCATATATCCACACAACTGCTGAACGAGGAAAAATTCTTATTTACCAGGCTAGCATGTCTGGCCAAGTATATCAAAGGAGGTCAATTTTCTTAACCAGCCCCCTCTATCTTATTCACTTGCCCAGGAACTAGTCCCACCCACCATGGACTGGGTCTTCCCTATCAACTATACAATCTCCTGCATACTTGCTTGGGGCCCAACTCAATAACTAGTTCTTTATAAACATGCCTAGAGCTCAAACCTTCAGTTGTCAAGTTGACACCTATATCTAACTGTGGCACTCCACCCCTCACCAACTTGACACAAAGACATCTTTAAACTGTAACCTTACAGTCTTTGTCCTCACCAGTGTTTCATTCCTCACCAGTGTTACATTTATCATATGATATAAAATGCAATCAATGTTATTAATTCTCAGATTCTGAGATTAAAAGTTCATATTTTCCAATTTTAAAGTGTTAGTCACTAAAAGTTCATTGATGAGTACTAATGTTGATAGAGAAGAAAAGGGAGATGCTTTCCTCAATGATATGGAACATAAATCATATTAGGGAATATATCATCAAAGGCAAACCAAATAAAACACAGCAGGCTATACAAGTAGAAAGACTTGAAAATAGGAGGATGTATGGCTGGGGAGATGAAGAATTATAAGGGGAAAAGGAGGGAGGATGGAATTAGGGATTAAAGGGTAAAATATCATAAATTCATTATATTTATGTATTCAATGTTAAAAAATAAAATATATATGGTACAAATGTTCACTTCCAAAATTTAAAAGTTCAAAGTTTCTTAATTGTAGAAGTATATCAAGTCAAAATGTTAAATACTTCAATATAAAATAGACATTAAAATGGAAGCATTATGACATAGTTAGAAAATATCAATTCAAAATTGAAAGACCAAAGTCTGGAAAAGTAAATACCACATCCTGAAATTCAATGTCCATCTTCTGTTTCTCATCATGTAGTAATGATGGCCCAAAGATTCTGGACAATCCCAGACCCTCTTTATAGCTCGAAGTTGAACAATTTCTCTGAACCAGGTCAAATCATAGTCATCCTCAGCATATATCCCATAGTTCTGGCATCTCTAACAATATTCTGAATTACTACAACTATAAACTTCACCTTTCTTTTTAGGAATTACAAACCTGTCACTTGGTGACAAGCTTCAGCCACTCTCCATGAGCCCTTCAATCTTGCTTCAAAACCAATACTACCTGAACATTGCTGCAAGGTTCTGCAGGAAGATTGCAACATAGCTGGGCCCACTCAAACCACAGCTGTACCAACTTTTGCATGCTGAGTCTGGAAAAGACCTTTTCTAGGCAGCTAAAACTTTTGAAGAGCAAAATATTGCTTCAGTTTAGGCTTGCGTCCCCTGCAGGAGTCAGGATTTCAAAGAACAAAATTTCCATACAGTAGTATTCATTTCTTCCACCATACTGGTACAAAGCACTAGCATTTTCTTCAATGATACTCATTTCTTCAGTGCTACAGTTGCTCTGTTGTCTCATCTTTCTGCATCACAAGCTTAAAGACTGCAAACACAGCTGTGTTCTACCAAGCAAACAAGACCATCAGCTTTAAACTCAGCTTTCTCAAAGTCCTTATTCCCTTCATCACAGTCTGGGCTCAAACAATCAACTCTCTTAGCATTTCTATCTTTTGACTGACCCATGAAAATGTGCTCAACAATTTTTGTAACATAAAGTCTCAAAATCTTCAAACACTTCCAAATTTCTCAAAAAAAATCAAAATGCATCAAAAAACACACAGCAGATTTATCAGCAATGCCCCACTTTTCAGGAGCTGAATTATGTAGCAGTTAGCATTAATGATTCCAATAAATTCATGACCAATAGCTTATAGGGGAATAAAGGGGTTTATTTTATGATAGCCTGGTTATAATACTTAATCTAGCTTGGCAGGAAAGTCTATATCAACACCAGGGGCTAAGGGAACCAGCCACACCATATCTACATATCCACATATCTACATGTCCACAGGACTGTTGAAAGAGGGACAATCTTTACTTTCTAGACTAGCATGTATACATGTGGAAACCAAAGGAAAACTTCAGGTATTGGTCTCACCTTTTGCTTTGTTTGAAACAGAGTCTCTTAGTTGTTTGCCATTGGGTACACTAGGTTAGCTGACCTGCAAGCTTCCGGGAAAGCTCCCGTCTCCACCTCCTAGTCTTTGCTTAGGAGCACTGGAACCATAAATCTATATCACCATGACTGGCTTTGCATGAGTTCTGGGGATTCAAGCCAGGTCTTCATACTTATACAGCAAGTGCTTCTACCTACCAAACCATCTTCCTAGCCCCTTAATGTATTTTGAAATCAGAAAGTATGATAACTCCAGGTTAATTATTCAGGATTAATTTGGATCCTTGAGCGCTTTTATTATTGCATAGGAATTTTAGGATCTTTTCTACTTCTGTGAAAAAGAAAAGGCATTTGAAATCTTCATAGGAATTGCATCAAATCTATAGATTACTTTGGGGAATGTCTGGACATTTTAGTCATGTTAATTTTTCCAATTCATAAACTCAGGATGCCTTTCCTTTTTAGTGTGTATTACACTTCTTTCATTAGCATTTTTAGCTTATGGATATTTTACCTCCTTTGTTATATTTATTTTGTGTGTGTGTGTGTGTGTGTGTGTGTGTGAGAGAGAGAGAGAGAGAGAGAGGGCATTGTGTCCCTGTGGAGGACCAAGAGTGACTCGGGAATCATCCTGGATTGCTTCTACCTCCTTTTTACTTCGCTCCAAGATTTCCCAGGCTCCATTCACCAAGGCAGAAGTACAACCTTTTATATGGGACCTGTGATCCAAACTCAGGACCTTCTGCTTGAAAGGCAGAGTCTAACCCCTGAGCCATCTCTCCAGCTCTGTTATATTTATTCTTAAGAATAAGGATTCTATACAGGTGGAAGAGTGGGAGATAGTGGGAGGGAATGATGAATAGAAGGGAAGGATTGGGAGGGAGGGAAGCTGGGATGACTATATTAAATATGTTTGTAAAAGTAGAAAAAAATTAAAATGGAAAAAATAAGAATTCTAATTTGTCTTTCAGATAATTGTCAACATAAAGAAATGCAGTAAGTTTTTGTATGTTTGTTTGTATGTTTTTATTTATATTCTTTTAGGGCTTTATACATGTAATCTTGGCATTCTCACCCCTTGTTACCCAATCCTAATCCCTGTTTATCTCCATTTCAAACTCTCCTTCTATATCTAATCACCCTTCTGTTCCTATGTCCTTCCGTGTGTTTATGGCTCACTAAGCCCTATCTGGGTTCCTGTTAATGACATGTGTTTGGGCACTTGATAGAGTAAGGAAAAAAATATCAGTGAGCATACCCCTGGGGGAGAGTTGCTCCCCTTCTGGGTGTGAACCCTTCTAAAAGATAGACAGACAGACAGAGAGAAAGAAAGAAAGACAGAGAGAGAGAGAGAGAGAGAGAGAGAGAGAGAGAGAGTTAAGCATCCTTCACTTTAATAGATATCCAGAGTCACTCTTCATATCACTCTTCATAGCAATTGTTTTGATAGACACTCCCATCAACCACATCTACTGCTCTTGGCTATCAGACTTTCACCTTCTACGTCCAGAGGTGTGAAATAATTTGATGTTGCTTGTTTTAGTTTTCATGATCTGGCTTAATGAAATCATGAATATTTTCAAATATTCACTGATGGTATATACTTATCCTCTGAATTGTTTTATTGCTATATTTGGCTCTAAATTGTTAGTCTTTGCTAATATTTTCAATTACTGATTTTATTTTATCTTGAAGTTGATCTGTATCTTTTACATTTTTTAGTTTCAGTAAAAAATCCATATCAGTACAATATCATAATGTATTTCTGTCTTCACTGGTTTTTGAAATTAGAGTCTCTAGTTTAAAAATATTACACTAATAAAATATGTATATACAGTAATCATTAGGAAGTATAATGCAAGCAAGAGACTAGAGAAAAATAATTACAAAACGTGTACCTAATAAATTACTTTTGTCCAAAGTCTAGCATCTGCTAAAGGCACCAAGGGATTGGCAGCCATAGTAGTGTTCCTATGCTTAAGGGGAACACGGGAAAGGTTCAGGGAAATGCCACTGGGTCCTTGTACGTCATCGGAGAGGAGGGCCCAGAGGAGAGTCAGGGATGCGTATTAAAGGACTCTCTGGGAATTGGGGCAGGAGGCACGGGGGGGGATGGGGAGGTAGGGGTGAGGGGAGGGGGAGCAGGGGGCTTTGGGGGGAGGACGAGGGAGGGAGGGAACCGGTGTACCTATTAAGTTTGTATGAGCAGAAATAATAATAAAAAATGTTAAAAAATTACTTTTGTCCAAATATACAAATAACTCTTAAACCTTGAAAATAATGAATAACCAAATCCCTCCAAATCAAAAGATTTGACTAGACATTTAACCAAAGGAGATAAGATGATGACTAATACTCATATGGGAAGATTATAAGCATTACTCATTAGTGGAAAAATATAAATTTAAAACCATGTATTTCATGCATATTGGAATGGCTATAACAGAAAAGGTAGCCATAAAACTGTTATAATGAGGGGAAATGCGAAGGTTCATGTATTGCTAGTGAGAATGTGAAAGGACATAACCACTTTGGAAGACATTTTAGCAATTCTCTTTAACAAAAACAAACAAGGCATTGTGAAGCTAGCCCAGTGGATAAAATACTTGTTGAAAGATTGAGAACCAGAGTTCACATCTCCAGAACCCATGTAAATGCTGGGCTTACATGGCAACCTGCCCATAATTCCAGTGCAATGAAGGTAGAAACACAGGATATCTCGGGCAAATTGACTAGAAAGATTAGGCACATCAACAAGACCTGCATTCAAATGAGAGACCCTGCCTCAACAAATAAGGTAGAGAACAATTAAGGAAGACATCTAGGTCAGTTTCAGTCCTCCAGGTGTGTATGCATGAACTCATACCGTACATACACATGTGGCCCCACACAACTGAACACATGTATAACACACTATCATACACCTATGCAAATAAACAAGAAATGTAATTTAACATATGGTCCAACAACTAGTAGCTATCAACAAATCTACAAATTCAGAAAATAGGTCGATGATTGACCATGCTCCAGAGGTGGTAAAGCAGGTGAAAGTTAGACTAGTTAAGTTGTATTTGAGGCCAGAAAAATTAAAATAAAGGAAATTTTTAAATGAAACCCCAAAGCTTATCTTGAAGTCCATTTTGTTACTTTTTATTAATTCTAGGAAGATATCTATGTAAATACTATATATCTAATACTTTTGCTTTTTTCTGGTCTCTTTTTTACTTGAGAATCATTAATTTTTTTATTTTCACATGTATGGCACTTTCTTTAGTTGATGTTGCCAAGAGAATTCACCTGAATCATACACAGTGATAAGCAAATTCTAGGATATTTGAATCAAGTAAGGATAATGACACATTGAATAGTTGATAAATCAATTTGATATATGAAACAAGTTTCTTTCTTATTAGCAAATGCATTGTGAATATTATTTAATAACATGTAATTTCTACTTAACTTTTTATAAACTTAGCTAATGGATGGAGCGATTGTTCAGCAGTTAAAGGGGTTACTGTGAAAGGGAAATTATAATGGTTCAGATCTTAAGATCCCACATAAAATGCTGTTTGCTGTGGTAGACCGCCTGCACACAGAGACTGGGATTCCCCTGGAGCAAACTAGCCCTATGGGAAATCTCTGGGTTTGATCAGAGATCCTGTATCAAAGAATAAGGTAGAAAGCAATTGAGGACAATGTCAACTTGAAGCCTCCAAACACACACATGCCTATGCACATGTACTTGCATACACAGATACGTGTACACATACATACACATACATACACACACATGCATATATATTGGGAACACACAGACATGTGAAAACGGAGAAAAAAAATTGCCCCCAAATTAAATTTGCCATTGTTATTGATAGGGCTGATAAAGAATATAAGATTATATTTTTTTCAGAAAAAGTTTTAATTAGCAAGTAAGAAGTTGCCATCTTAAACAGAGAAAGATACATTTGAAAGTTGCATTCTGGAAAAAGATAAATGAAGACTTAGTAAAGAGAAGTTAAAGACATTCTCAAGTGCAGTTGGTTATTCAAGTAGAACAGCAAGTCCTATCAAAATCCTTCATATCAAAATCCACAAGAGACGTTGGTAAGAATTGACACAGAAGCAGAGCAAGGGAAAACTGTTGAGTAACTGACAAAAGCAGGTATATGAAACATGTGTGCAACTGCTTTGTATAGGAAATAGATGGTATCCTGAAAATTCTTTTAACTGCCAAGTTTTCTTAAAGCCCCATATCTGAAAGAAACAAATTTAGCCTATCTCCTAATACGATAATGCTTTCAGTCCAAAGCAAGATAGAGATGGCTTAATAAAATATTTAACAGTAATCTATTGTTCAAGGATTTTATTTTTTTAAGTTCCAAGGATAGACTATTTATTGCTTTAATGCTTTGTGTTTGGGAGACACACACACACACACACACACACACACACACACACACAGAGCAGAGGAGGGAATTAACCCAAACTCGTTCATGGCTGTGCAGTCAAGGGAACAAGAACAAACGTGAATGAAAGGAGCTTAGTTTCTGAAGAAGTAAACATGGGCCTCAAGGGGAGAGGAAAAGGAGGAAGCAAGCAAGCAAATCAATTGAGGCTGTAAACTGGGAGAATTAGGCACAGGTATGAGAGTGCCATGCAGGATGGATGATAAGAAATGTTTTACAACAGATACTTTGTTTAGTGGCATGAAGTTTGCGTACTGGGTTAAGGCATTATGGAGTTCCAGCAAATTAGAATTCCATCTGCTATCCCCTTGTGCACAGAGAGTTCTCTGCCTGGTCACGTTTGTTCAGAGATATTCATAGCTGCTATCATTTGCTTTTCATTACAATGATGCGTCTCTGGACTATGTGGTAGGTGGCTGTTTTGTCTTTTATTTTTTACATAGTTTTCTTGTCTGAAAGATAACTGATTTTTTTAATGTATGCATCTAAGGGACTTCTCAACATATGACTCTTACACCATGCAAACTATCTCTATTTCAGCCTGGACAGTTTCAGACAGTGAAGTCTTGCTACATGGTTTGAGAAATGGCTGTAGGAAACAACACTCAGCGAAGTTATTCCATCATTCCGTGTTTTATCTTTGTTGAGGTATGTGCCTTTTTTTAAATTGGGGGAAAGTTTATTTTATGCTGGAAACTTTATGAAATTATTTAATCTGTGGCTGAATCAAAATTTGGTGCCGTGACAATTGGTAAAGAAGTAATTGATCATGGAAATGTTTATTAAACAGGAAGCTATTAATTATGAATGGTTTTAAACTTTTGTCTTTATCATATTTCTTTCATTTTTAACATATTTCTTACTTCTTTCATTTTCAACAGTGATGCGAATATATTAGCTCTGAAAGTGAATGTAGCATTTTAATTAACTTTTCCTTTATAATCAATATCCTTTCCAGGAATCCAGTGAGCCAGGCATTTTACTGATGTAGTTAGTTCACCGTCTTTTGCCTTGGAGTACAAATACAGAAAAGTAATTTTAGAATTGGCAGTTTCTATCAGGTGTTTTCAAAAGTGGGGTATTGGGAGAACTTGCATAATGACTCATTCATTTCATCATTAATTACCAAGAGTTGCTCCAATGTTCTCTAGCATCTTTTTGGCTAAACTCCTTATACCCTTTCCTGATTCTGCTTTTCCCTGAGTAATATTTGCTCTAGAGGAGACAAAAACATAGATATTTTTGGAAATTTTGGATTACATTATTGAAAATAAAAGCTGCTCTCCAGTTTGTCTGAGAATAAGGTGTTGATTTGCTAGTGATATTATTATTTTGCCCTCTCAAGGGGATAGATAGTTGTCTTAGCCTTTGTCTAGTTGTTGATATGAATATATGACCCAAACAATTTAGGAGAAACAAAGGGATTATTGGCTTATATTTTCTTATTATAGTTCATCATGATGGTAAGAAAATTCATACCAATAGCAGGAACTAAGTATAGAAACCACACCGTGTCCACAAGAAAAGCTGAGAGAGGAACATACTTTCTAGATTTTCAGTTTGCCAGAGCCAAACAGTTCTGTTTCCATCTTACTCACCTGCCCAGGGAATAGAGTCACCCACTAGTGAAATGAGTCTTCCCACATCGATTAGATAATCTTCCATAGATTTGCTCAGGTCTTGCCTTAACTAATATTTCTTCATAGATATACCTAAAATCTAAAAATCTCAATCAGAAAGTTGACATCTGTATCTACCAAGTATATAAGAATCTAAGGGATGTTTTTATTCTAAATATCAGATTAAAATGTGATTGTGTAAGAAGCTGAAAAGTGAGTGAGCCTCCAGTAAGGGTAAAAGTGTTAATGGTTATATCATCCCAAGGGCTAGCCATAATGTGTGTTATCTTTTGGTTTTGAGACAGAATCTCTCTCTGCAGTCCAGAGTGGCCTTGAACTAGTAAAAATCTTCTTGCCTTAACCTTCTGAAGGGTGAGATTACCTGTACATACCAGCATGCACAATACTAAGATTTTTTATACATGTCCTATTATCATTTGGATATTTTTCTAAAAATTTGAAGATAGCCCCCTCATGAAAATAACTCTGTTTAGTTGAATAATTTGGAGCATATTTGACTTTTAGCCAAGTGCACACATCTTGTGAACATGATCCATGAATTTTTTTCTCATCATTGTTTTGTTTGGCAGTTTAGTATTACTTGACAATCTACTGGTAATATTTGTGAAACAGTTTGTTTACCTTGTACAATCAGATGGAAATGGAAGAAAAGGTTAGATAGAGATGTTAATATGAGTATTAAGTCTATGTGTATAGAACTAAGGTTAAGCTAAAATTATTAAAGGTGAACCATGAGTTCCCCTCAACAATAAACGCAATACCTTTAACCTGCAGCACAGTGTCACAGGTAATGAACATCACTATTTTTTTAAGTTTGCTGCTTTTTGTTGTAAGATAATTAAGATTTTAAAATAAGCTGAGGAAATTGGGGGATAAATCTTTGTCATCATCTCTACCCTCCTGGCAACATGATTATTTTTAAATTAAAAAAATCAAATGGAACCAAACCTCAAAGAGATTAAATTTACTGTTGGAAACTGTAGTCTCTGAAGGTGTCTTAGTTATCTAATGTGTGAATGATGAGCTTGGCTGGTAAATCAGGAGCCAGAGAGATAAATTAACCATTCTGTGGCTCAGATTGACACAAATAATGAAGCTGAATGTCTGGAACAGGCGGGATGGGGTAGGAGGGCCACACCAGAAACAAGGAGAGAGGGGACCATGTAACAGCAGAGGAAGAGGAAAAATGATTTGTTCTTTTTGTAATATATTATCATTTGTATTTTGTATGTAACTTTAAGCTATATCTGTGATGTCCCTTCAGAAATATCAGAAAAAAAGAAAAGAGATAAAATAAACTATAAACTAAGGTAGAAAATGAAGAGAGGAGGAGGTGATCTGAAAGCAACTCTCATTGCCATTTTGTATTTCAATCATAAACTTGTATCACTTGCATTCTGCTAGGAACTTGAGCAAGAGTATCAGGAAACAAAGCCTCAAACTACTTTGCTAAGACATTAATCATATGTGTGAATATATTTTCTTATTGTTATGTAATTTTGAAAGATTTCAAACACAAGAAAACATGCACGCTCCTGAACCTTCCATTTTGGCATATTTGCATCAGATTTTTTTCCCTAAGGAAACTAAAGTGTTTCAGGATGGTCGATGTCCTATGTCCTGGTCCATTTATAAGAACTATGTCATCATGTATGGGAGATAACTCTCTATATAAAGTTAGAAATTTTCTTAATCTACATGATTCTCATAGTAAGTTTTATATTTTTGTCCAAGTTTGTATATTCATAAATGATATTCTAGGTAAATTTGCATCAGTGGTAACATGAAGCCTTTTTTCAACATCATTTCTGATATTAATGATTGCATTAATATCATTCAATTGTGTAAATATAATTAGGAAGTACAGTTTGAGTTCTTCATCAAGTTTGTTTTTCCCTGTAATAATTTTTTTACTGGGAATATCTTCAATTCCATCTTTATGTGTATATATTACAGAAGACCAACATCTAATAGGTGAATTGCTAAGAAATAATGGAACCCTTTCCTGTGTTCCCCTTAGGCTTAGGAACACTATTTTGGCTGTCAATCCCTTGCCTCCAAGGATCATGGTGCCTTTAGCTGATGCTAGACTTTGTGGGGACAATAGTGTGTTGGACATTGCGCAGGGCATGCAAAGTCCAATTATGGTTGCTTCCGCCCTAACTTGTGTGGAGTATCTTGCATATCATTGCTCCTCCCATCCTTGTGCTCTTACAATCTTACCGCCCCCTCTTCCACAAATTTCCCTGAGCTTCAAGATGAGAAGAGACTAAGCTGGCCTAGTTCTAGGTGGTTGATATAGAATCTCTGAAGTTCTGGATTATGGTTTGTTGATTTTCTTTTGCAGTTTTGCTGCTCCTGCAATGCCCTTCACTCCATCCTGATGGGTATTGTATGTCACCTCCTGGCCAGAGATAAAAAACTGTTAAACTAGAGTCTTGTTATAAGAGTATATTCAAAAGTAGATGCAATAAAAATAGGAAACCACAGTGAGGGAGGGGTCAATCACCCATTTGCAAAATGGTTACTGTTTATCTGCCAGACTATATGCCCTCCCCTTCTGGTGAGATCACACCACCTCAGTTGTAGATGATCAGGAATGAAAAGTCTGTGAACTTAACCAGATGTCTCATTGCTTACTTGCAGTCCTTGATGGAGGCCTGTTTTCTCTGCTGTTACATGGTCCCCTCTCTCCTTGTTTCTAGTGTGGCCCTCCTACCCCATCCCGCCTGTTCATACTCCTTGCAATTACTGTATTCTTTTAACATTTTTATTATTATTTCCGCTCATACAAACTTAATAGGTACACGGGTTCCCTCCCTCCCTCCTCTTCTCCCCGAACCCCCTACTCCCCAATTACTGTATTACAGAGATTTATCGTCGAGTGTCTCTAGGTGGGCTGGGTGGGTTAGGTACTAGGAGGCACCTATTAGGGAGTACATACAGCGCTTAATTTTCTGGGTCTGGGATACTTCACTCAATATAATTGTCTCCAATGACATCCATTTCCCGACAAATTCCAGTATTTCATCAATTTTTAATGGCTGAGTATCCATTGTATAGATGTACCACTGTTTCCTTATCCACTCATCAACAGTTGCACATTTGGGTTCATTCCATGACTTTGCTATTGTAAACAGTGCTGCTATGAACATGGTTGCACTTGTGCTATCGAAGTGGACCTCTGCTGGATGGGGGGTTATTCCCAAAAGTGGAATAGCAGGGTCATATGGCATTTCAATCTTTAATTTCTTTAAGAATCTCCAGATGGCTCGCCAGAGTGGCTGTATGAGCCTGCATTCCCACCAGCAATGTAGGAGAGTTCCCCTCTCTCCACATCCTCTCCAGCATTTGGTGTCGTTTGTATTGTGGATTTTTGCCATCCTGACTGGGGTGAGATGATATCTCAGGGAGGTTTTGATTTGCATTTCCCTGATGGCTAGGAAAGTGGAGCATTTTTTAAGATATTTGTTAGACATTTTAATTTCATCCCTAGTAAAGTTTCTTTTAAGTTCCAGGGCCCATTTTTTAATTGGGCCATTAGTTTCCTTAGTGTTTAGTTTTCTAAGTTCTTTGTGCACTCTGGAGAGTCGAGCTCTATCAGATACGTGGTTAGTGAAAATTTTCTCCCATTCTGTGGGTTGCCTTTGAGCTTGTGTTACAATGTCTTTATCTGAACAGAAGCTCTTTACTTTCACAAGATCCCAACTGTTGAGAGTTGGTAGCAGTGACTGTGCTATTGGAGGTCTGTTTAGGATCTATTGGCCTAGCCCAATCAGCTCGAGGTAATTCCCTCCCTTTCAACTATGGTTTTTATAGACTCTGGCCTTAAATCAAGGTCCTTGATCCATTTGGAATTAAGTCTTGTACAAGGTGACAAGTACGGGTCCAGTTTTAATCTTCTACATGTGGAGATCCAGTTTTGCCAGCACCATTAGATTTTTTGAGCCCCTTTGTCAAAGACCAAATGGCTGTAGTTTTGTGGGCTTATATCTGGATCTTCAAGCCTTATCCATTGATCTGTGTGGCTATTTTGGAGCCAGCACAAGGCTGTTTTTACAACTATAGATTTGTAGTATAGACTAAGATTTGGTATGGTGATACCTCCAGCAGTGTTTTTGTTACTCAGGATTGTCTTTGCTATCCTGGGTCTTTTGTGCCTCCATATGAATTTTGAGATTGTTTGGTCAACTTCTTTAAAGAATTGCTTTGGGATTTTAATTGGTATAGCATTGAATTTGTATATTGCCTTTGGTAGGATAGTCATTTTTACAATGTTGATTCTACCAATCCAGGAGCATGGGAGGTCTTTCCACCTTCTGATGTCTTCAGCAATTTCTTTCTTTAGGGTTTTAAAGTTTTCATTGTAAAGGTCTTTTACCTCCTTGGTTAGGTTTATACCAAGGTATTTCATTTTTTTAGGGGCTACAGTAAATGGGATTGTTTCTCTCAGGGCTTTTTCACTTCTTTCATTCTGGGCATATAGGAAGGCCACTGATTTTTGTACATTTATTTTATATCCTGCTACCCTGCTGAACTTCTCAGTTAGTTCCAGGAGCTTCCTGGTGGAGTTTTTGGGATCACTCAGGTATAAGATCATGTCATTTGCAAATAGGGATAGCTTGATTTCTTCCTTGCCGATTCTAATCCCTTTTATGTCCCTTTCTTGTCTTATGGCTTTAGCTAACACTTCAAGTACAATATTGAATAGAAGTGGTGAGAGTGGACAGCCTTGTCTAGTTCCTGATCAAAGTGGGAATGCTTCCAGTTTTTCCCCATTGAATATAATCCTTGCTTAGGCTTGTTGTATACTGCTTTTATTATATTGACAAAGGTTCTTCCATTCCTACTGTCTCTAGTGTTTTGAACATAAAAGGCTGTTGGATCTGGTCAAAAGCTTTTTCTGCATCTATCGAGAGTATCATGTGGTCTTGGGCTTTGGACTGGTTTACAATGATGAATTACATTTATTGATTTTCGTATGTTGAACCAACCTTGTGTGCCGGGGATGAAGCCTACTTGGTCCCCGTGAATGATCTTTTTGATATGTTTTTGAATCCGATTTGCTAAGACTTTGTTGAGAATCTTTGCATCTGTGTACATCAGAGAGATCGGCCTATAGTTTTCTTTTTTAAGTGTATCTTTATTAGGTTTTAGAATTAAAACAATATTAGCTTCATAGAAGGAATTTGGTAGTGTTCCTTCCTTTGCTATTTGTTGGAACAGTTTAAGTAGTATTGGTGTTATTAACTCCTTAAATGTCTGGTAGAACTCTGTGCTGAATCCATCTGGTCCAGGACATTTTTTGGTGGGAAGATTCGAGATTAATTCCTCAATTTCCTTATATGTTATAGGACTATTTAAATAATTCACAACTTCCTGATTCAATTTAGGTAAGTTGTATTTACTTAGGAATTCATCCATCTCTTTTGTGTTGTCATATTTCACAGAGTACAACTTTTGAAATATGATGTTATAAATCTCTGGATTTCTGGGGTATCAGTAGTGATAACTCCATTTTCTAATGGATTTCTGATTTTATTAATTTGGGTTTTCTCTCTCTTGCTTTTAGTTAATTTAGCTAGGGGTGTATCAATCTTACTGATTTTTTCAAAGAACCAGCTTTTTGACTGGTTAATTTTCTCTATCATTTTCCTAATCTCGATTTCACATATTTCTCACCTTATTTTGCTAATCTCCTCTCTTCTACTGCTTTTGGGATCAGATTGCTCTAGTTTTTCTAAAGCTTTAAGCTGCATTGTTAAGTTGTTTATTTCTGATGTTTCCATTTTTTTGATGTAGGCATTAAGAGCTATGAACTTACCTCTTAGGACAGCTTTCATTGTGTCCCAGAGATTTTGGTAAGTTGTATTTTCGTTATCATTCACTTTCAGGATATCTTGAATTTCCTTTTTAATTTCTTGCTGAATCCAGTTCTCATTCAGCATCATAGTGTTAAGTTTCCAGGAGTTAGTGTATTTTCTGTCTTTTGTTATGTTGTGAATGTCCAGATTTAGGCCATGGTGGTCTGATAGGGCACAGGCTTATACTTATATATGTGAAGATTTGTTTTGTGGACCAATATGTGATCTATTTTGGAGAAAGTTCCGTGTGCTGCTGAGAAAAATGTGTATTCTTTTGTGCATGGGTGAAAAGTTCGATAGCGATCTGTAAGGTCCATTTCTTTCAGGGTTTGATTAAGTTCCAAAGTGTCTCTGTTAAGCTTTTGACCTGTTGATCTATCCCATGTTGAGAGGGCGGTGTTGAAATCCCCGAGAATTATCGTTTGGGGGTTGATTTCTCCCTTTAGACGCTGTAGGATTTTCTTAATGAATGTGGAGTGGCCCGTATTGGGTGCATATATGTTGAGTATTGTAAAGTCTTCCTGGTGAATTGTACCTGTGACTAAAATGTAGTATTCATCTGTGTCTCTAATGATTTTTTTTGGGTTTGAAGTCCACGTTGTCCGACAACATAATGGCTACCCCTGCCTGTTTCCTAGTTCTATTAGCTGGCAGAATTTTGGACCAGCGTTTCATTTTTAGGGCATGCCTATCTTTTGTGGTGAGATGAGTTTCCTGAAGGCAGCAGATTGATGGGTTGTGATTTTTAATCCAAGTTTGTAATCTGTGTCTCTTAATCGGTGAAGTAAGCCCATTGACATTTAATGTTATAATGGAAAAATTCTTTTTAATTCTGGACATTTTTTTATGTTTAGTGGATTTTGTAAGCTTATTGTTTTACATTTATATTTTTGTGGTATTATACTTCCCTTCTGTCCTCCTGGATATGCTTGTTCTTTTCTTCAAGTTTGCGTATCATTTCTAGCATTTTTTTTACAATTTTTATTATTATTTCCACTCATAGAAACTTAATAGGTAGACCAATTCCCTCCCCCCTACTCCTCCCCCCGAACCCCCTGCTCCCCCTCCCTCCCTCACCATCTCCCAGTGCCTCCCCCCCAATTCTCAGAGAGTCCTTTATTGTGTATGCCTAACTCTCCTCTTGGTCCTCCTTTCCGATGACGTACAAGGACCCAGTGGCATTTCCCTGAACCTTTTCTCATGTTGCCCTTAAGCGTAGGAACACTACTGTGGCTGTCAATCCCTTGCTTCCAAGGATCTTGGTGCCTTTAGCCGATGTTAGACTTTGTGAGGTCAATAGTGTGATGGACATGGCGCAGGGCATGCAAAGTCCTATTATGATTGCTTCAGCCCTAACTAGTGTGGAGACTCTACAAATCATTGCTCCTCCCATCCTTTTGCTCTTACAATCTTACCGCCCCCTCTTCCGCAAATGTCCCTGAGCTCCAGGATGGGGGGAGATTAGGTTGGCTTAGTTCTATGTGGATGATATAGAGTCTCTGAAGTTCTGGATTGTGGTTTGTTGATGTTCTTTTGCAGTTTTGCTGCTCCAGCAATGCCCTTCACTCCATTGTGATGGGCACTGTATGTCACCCCCTGGTCAGAGACAAAAAAACTGTTAAACTGGAGTCTTGTTATAATAGCATATTCAAGGGTAGATGTAATAAAAGCAGGAAACCTCGGTGAGGGAGGGGTCAGTCACCCATTTGCAAAATGATCATTTTTCATCTGCCAGACTATATGTCCTCCCCTTCTGGTGAGATCATACTCCCTCAGTTGTACATGATCAGGAACGAATGTCTGTGAACTTAACCAGGTGTCACTTACTTACTTGCATCCCTTGGAGGCCGATTTTCTCTGCTGTAACATGGTCCCCTCTCTCCTTGTGTCTGGTGTGGCCCTCCAACCCCATCCCTCCTGTTCACAATCCTTGCAATTACCGTATTACATAGGTTTACCCTTGAGTGTCTCAATGTGGGCTGGGTGAGGTTAGTACTAGGAGCCACCTATTAGGGAGTACATACGGCACTTAACTTTCTGGGTTTGGGATACTTGCTTAATATAGTTGTTTCTAATGACATCCATTTCCCAGCAAATTCCAGTAATTCATCATTTTTGATGGCTGAGTAGTACTCCATTGTATAGATGTACCACTGTTTCCTTATCCACTTGTCAACTGTTGGACATTTAGGTTGATTCCATGACGTTGCTATTGTAAACAGTGCTGCTATGAACATGGTTGCACTTGTGCTATCGAAGTGGACCTCTCCTGGATGGGGGGTTATTCCCAAAAGTGGAATAGCAGGGTCATATGGCATTTCAATCTTTAATTTCTTTAAGAATCTCCAGATGGCTCGCCAGAATGGCTGTATGAGCCTGCATTCTCACCAGCAATGCAGCAGAGTTCCCCTCTCTCCACATCCTCTCCAGCACTTATTGTTGTTTGTATTGTGGATTTTTGCCATCCTGACTGGGGTGAGATGATATCTCAGGGAGGTTTTGATTTGCATTTCCCTGATGGCTAGGAAAGTGGAGCATTTTTTCAGATATTTGTTAGACATTTTAATTTCATCTCTGGTAAAATTTCTTTTAATTTCTAGGGCCCATTTTTTAATTGGGCCATTGGTTTCCTTGGTGTTTAATTTTCTAAGTTCTTTGTGCACTCTGGAGAGTCGAGCTCTATCAGAAAGTTCCGTGTGCTGCTGAGAAAAATGTGTATTCTTTTGTGCGTGGGTGAAAAGTTCGATAGCGATCCGTAAGGTCCATTTCTTTCAGGGTTTGATTAAGTTCCAAAGTGTCTCTGTCAAGCCTTTGACCTGTTGATCTATCCCATGTTGAGAGGGCGGTGTTGAAATCCCCGAGAATTATTGTTTGGGGGTTGATTTCTCCCTTTAGACGCTGTAGGGTTTTCTTAATGAATGTGGAGGGGCCCGTATTGGGTGCATAAATGTTCAGTATTGTGAAGTCTTCCTGGTGAATTGTACCTGTGACTAAAATGTAGTATCCATCTGTGTCTCTTATGATTTTCTTTGGTTTGAAGTCCACTTTGTCTGAAAGCATAATTGCTACCCCTGCCTGTTTCCTGGTTCCATTAGCTTGCAAGATTTTGGACCAGCCTTTCATTCTTAGGATGTGCCTATCTTTTGTGGTGAGATGAGTTTCCTGAAGGCAGCAGATTGTTGGATTGTGGTTTTTAATCCAAGTTTGTAATCTGTGTCTCTTAATCGGCGAGTTAATACCATTGACATTTAATGTTGTAATGGAGAAATTATTTTTAATTCTGGACATTTTTTATGTTTAGTAGATTTTGTAAGCATGTTGTTTGATATTTATTTTTTGATGGTATTATACTTCCCTTCTGTCCTCCTGGATATGCTTGTTCTTTTCTTCAAGCTTGAGTATCATTTCTAGCATTTTTTGAAGGCCTGGTTTGGTAGACATGTATCCCTTCAAGTTGTCTTTGTGCTGGAAAACTTTTCTTTCTCCCTCAATCATGACAGATAGTTTTGCCGGATATATCAGTCTGGGTTGGCATTTTTGCTCATTTAATACTTGAAGTATGTCTCTCCAAGCTCTTCTTGCTTTTACTGTTTCCATTGAGTAGTCATTTGTTATTCTAATAGGTTTACCTTTAAAAGTGACTTGCTTTTTTTCTGTTGAAGCTCTCAGCACCTTTTCTTTGTCTTGAATGTGGAGTGTGTTGACTATTATTTGCTGTGGCAAGTTTCTATTTTGGTCATATCTGTTTGGAGTGCGAAATGCCTCTTGTATTTGGATAGGTCTCTCATTCTTTAGTTGTGGGAACTTTTCATTTATGATGAATTGAAATATTTCCTCCGGTGTAGTATTTTGGGATTCTTGTTCTGGTATTCCATGAATGCGCATGTTAGGCTTCTTCAGGGTGTCCCATATCTCTTGAATGTTCCTCTCAAGTATCTTTTTGGCTTTAACAATCTCTTCCATTGAGCTGGTTAATTCTTCCACTTTGTCTTCAAGATCTGAAATTCTATTTTTTGCTTTGTTAGTTCTGCTGATAAGACTCTCTATTGAGTTTTGGGTTTAAGATAACTTGTCTTTCTTTTAGTGCAATTTTAAACTCTGCCTGAGACTGTTTTAATTGCTCCATACCTATTTTTGTTTCTTGAACTGTTTTTCTCAACTCCTCCAAGTGCCTGTTGTGTTCCTGTTCAAAGTGGTTGATACGGTTGTTTAACTCTTCTCGGATTTCCTCTTTCATAGTATTAATCATGGTAATGATCATACTCTGAAAGTCGTTATGTTGGGTCTGGCTTTCATGGCTATTTTCTGTGGATTTGTTCTCGTCAGAATCCCTCATTATGGGATGGATTCTTTTGGCAGGAGATTGGTCTTCTTGGGTTTTGTTTCTCGTGGATCTGCACTTTGACTTGTACATTGTTGTTTTGTTTTTTAAGACCTTTCAGTTTCTGTGTGTTTTTCACTGAATCTACGTAGTTGGTATTGTTACGCTTGCCAGTTATTACTAGTGCTTGCCTTGGATTGGGTATGTTTGTGTATTGTTATTGTTATCTTGGATGAGGCTACTAGGCTGTTAGTACGTCAGTTAATTCAGGTTATGTTACCAGGGGGTGAATATTAGTTTGGTAGTGCACTTTTACGATTTAGTATCTTGGTGAAATGTGGGGGTGAGTGGTGTACTACCTGGAGTTGTATGTTGTGGGGTGGCTGTATGAGAAAGTTGATCTTACAGCATTGATACTTTAAAGGATCAGTAAGGTGAAAAGAAAAAGTTTACTTATCTTTGGGCTGGATGAGAAGAAACTCGCCCATGTGATATAATGATTGTAGTGGAGTCCAGCTGTATGGCCTGTGTTCCCTTTGTTCCTTAGAATTTTGCTTGAGTTTCCTTTAGGCTCTATTGAATTCTGAGTAGCTGTGTGTCTTCTGTGGACCACATGCATGCGTAGGTCCCCGGTGGGCCAGAGAGGCAGAGGGTCTGATGTTGATGGCAGAATTCTTCACCTGCGACCTGGGGGGGCGGGGGCGCATGGGGCGGGAGGGTGCCAGGGGTGGGGTCCAGGGCAGGGCCTCGGGGTGGGGGGCGGGGCTGGGCTGGGCTCTTTCGCTCGCTGGCTCAATGGCAGAATTCTTCACCTGGGACCTAGTGGGGTGGTGAGGCGCACAGGGCGGGAGGATGCGAGCGGCTTGGGTCCGGGCCACGGCCCAGGCTAAGCCGGAGACGGCTTGGGTGCTCGCTGCAGGTATGCGTGGGCTCCAGGGTGGTTGGGCTGGGCTGGGCTCTCTCTCTCTCTCTCTCACTCACCTTGGGCAGCTGGCGGCGGGCGGGGGCGGGGCGGCGCTTTCTAGCATGTTTTGAAGGCCTGGTTTGGTAGACATGTATCCCTTTAAGTTGTCTTTGTGCTGGAAAATTTTCTTTTCTCTCCATCATGACAGATAGTTTTGCCGGGTATATCAGTCTGGGTTGGCATTTTTGCTCATTTAATACTTGAAGTATGTCTCCCCAAGCTCTTCTTGCTTTTACTGTTTCCATTGAGAAGTCATTTGTTATTTTAATAGGTTTACCTTTAAAAGTGACTTGCTTTTATTCTCTTGAAGCTCTCAGCACCTTTTCTTTGTCTTGAATGTGGAGTGTTTTGACTATTATTTGCTGTGGCGATTTTCTATTTTGGACATATCTGTTTGGAGTGGGAAATACCTTTCGTAGTTGGATGGGCCTCTCATTCTTCAGTTGAGGGAAGTTTTCATTTATGATAATCTGAAAAATTTCCTCAGGTGTGGTATTTTGAGATTCTTGTTCTGGTATTCCATGAATGCGCATGTTAGGCTTCTTCAGGGTGTCCCATATATCTTGAATGTTCCTCTCAAGTATCTTTTCTTTTTCTTTTGTTTCCATTTTGCTTTTTTATATATACATTTTTTATTATTATTTCCGCTCATACAAACTTAATAGGTACACCAGTTCCCTCCTTCCCTCCTCCTCCCCCCGAATCCCCTGCTTCCCCTCCCCTCATCCTTACCTCCCTATCCCCCAGTGCCTCCCGCCCCCATTCCCCGAGAGTCCTTTATTGTGCATGCCTGACTCTCCTCTGGGCCCTCCTCTCCGGTGACTTACAAGAACCCAGTGGCATTTCCCTGAACGCTTTCCCGTGTTCCCCTTAAGCATAGGAACACTACTGTGGCTGTCAATCCCTTGCCTCCAAGGATCTTGGTGCCTTTAGCAGATGCTAGACTTTGTGTGTTGGACATTGCTCAGGTCATGCAAAGTCCAATTATGATTGCTTCGGCCCTAAGTTGTGTGGAGTATCTTGCAAATCATTGCTCCTCCCACCCTTTGCTCTTACAATCTTACCCCCCCCCCTCTTCCACAAATGTCCCTGAGCTTCAGGATGGGGAGAGATTAGTCTGACCTAGTTCTAGGTGGTTGATATAGAGTCTCTGAAGTTCTGGATTGTGGTTTGTTGATTTTCTTTTGCAGTTTTGTTGCTCCTGCAATGCCCTTCACTCCATCCTGATGGGCATTGTATGTAACCCCCTGGCCAGAGACAAAAAGCTGTTAAACTGGAGTCTTATTGTAAGAGCATATTTGGGGGTATTATACTTCTCTTCTGTCCTCTTGGATATGCTTGTTTTTTCCTTCAAGTTTGAGTATCATTTCTAGCATTTTTTGAAGGCCTGGTTTAGTAGACATGTATCCCTTTAAGTGGTCTTTGTGCTGGAAAACTTTTCTTTCTCCCTCAATCATGACATGATAGTTTTGCCAGGTATATCAGTCTGGGTTGGCATTTTTGCTTATTTAATACTTGAAGTATCGTCTCCCAAGCTCTTCTTGCTTTTATATTTTCCAATGAGTAAGTCGATTTGTTATTTAATAGGTTTACCTTTAAAAGTGAGTTGCTTTTTTTCTTTTGAAGCTCTCAGCACCTTTTCTTTGTCTTGAATGTGGAGTGTTTTGACTATTATTTGCCTGTGGCCGATTTTCTATTTTGGTCATATCTGTTTGGAGTGCGAAATGCCTCTTGTAGTTGGATGGGCCTCTCATTCTTTCAGTTGAGGGAAGTTTTCATTTATGATAATTTGAAAAATTTTCTCAGGTGTGGTATTTTGGGATTCTTGCTCTGGTATTCCATGAATGTGCATGTTAGGCTTCTTCAGGGTGTCCCATATCTCTTGAATGTTCCTCTCAAGTATCTTTTTGGCTTTAACAATCTCTTCCATTGAGCTGGTTAATTCTCCCACTTTGTCTTCAAGATCTGAAATTCTATTTTTTGCTTTGTTAGTTCTGCTGATAAGACTCTCTGTTGAGCTTTGGGTTGAAGATAGCTTGTCTTTTAGTTCAGTTTTAAACTCTGCTTGAGTTTGTTTTAATTGCTCTATGCCTATTTTTGTTTCTTGAACTTTTTTTCTCAACTCCTCCAAATGCCTGTTGTGTTCCTGTTCAAAGTGGTTCATTCTGTTGTTTAACTCCTTTCGGATTCCCTCTTTCATAGTATTAATCATGGTAATGATCATACTTTGAAAGTCGTTGTCTTGGATCTGGCTTTCTTGGCTGTTTTCTGTGAATTTGTTCTTGTTGGAATCCATCATTAAGGGGTTAATTCTTTCAGTGGGAGATTGGTCTTCTTGGCTTTTGTTTCTCATGGATCTGCACTTTGACTTGGGCATTGTTGTTTTGTCTTCTAGGGCTTTTCAGTTTCATGTGTGTTTTTTACTGATTTAGTTGATATTCCTACACTTGGGCAGTTATTACTATTGCTTGCCTTGGGGTTGGGTATGTTTGTCTTTTGTTATTGTTATTTCCTAGTTGAGGCTGTTAGGTTGTTAGTACATCAATTAAGTCAGGTTAAGTAGACAAGGAGTGAATATTAGTATGATAGTGCACTTTTACGATGTAGTATCTTGGTGATATGTGAGGGTGAGTGGTATGATCCCTGGAGTTGTGTTTTTGGGGTGGCTTTATGGAAAAGTTAATCTATAGTGATTAATATTAGAAAGGAACAGTGAGGTTAAAAAAAGGAGGTTTACTTATCTTTGTGCTGGATGTGAAGAATCTCTCCCATGTGATAGGATGAGTGTAGAGGTTTACAGATGTATGGCCTTTGACCCTTAGAACTTTGCTTGAGTTTTCTTTGGACTCTATTGAATTCTGAGTAGCAGTGTGTCTTCTGTAGACCACTTGCGTGGGTCCCCGGTGGGCCAGAGAGGCAAGAGGGGCTGAATTCTTCATCCTGGACCTAGGACTTGGCTTAGTGCCCCACTCAAGCTCCAGGGATGGAGGAAAGCGAGCATGTCCTGTCCAGTTGGGGGGACAGGCAGGCGGGAGGGCGAAAGGGGCCTGGGGTCTGCGGCGTGGCCCAGGCCAAAACCCAACAAGGGGCGACCTGGGTGGGGCTGGGCGGGGACTCACCTGGGGGCCTGGCGGAGAGGGAAGCCGGCGGAGAGGGAAGCCGGCGTAGCATTCCGGTGGACAAAGGCGGTGTGGAAGGGAGAAGGGGTTCCGGGGTCCCTGAGCGTGGCCCAGGCCAAAGCCCATTTTTCTTTTTCTTATCTTCTATATTAGATTGTTTTAATTTCATTTCCTCCTTTGTTAATTATACATTATAGATTACATTTCTACTCATTAAAAATTATCCTTGGGACTAGGAAGATGACTGAATCTGTAAAGTGTTCGCATTCAAGCTTGAGGAACTGAGTTCAGATTCCTGGTACCCAAATAAAAAGTCAGGCACAGGGGCCAGCAAGGTAGTTCAGACAGTAAAGGAAGACCTGGTGACTGAGTTTTATGACTAGTAGCTCCTATGGTAGAAGGAGAGAAAGAACCTCTTAAAGTTGTCCTTTAAACTGTGTATGCTTTCCATGAACACATGAGTCATTTTCTCTCTCCTAAATAATAGATGAATATAAATAAAATGAATAAATGAAAGCAAACTACAATGGTACATGTCATTATCTCCAGCACGCAGCACTTGGGTGACAGAGACAGAGGCAAAGTCCTGGAGAACTACGGTCAGCTAGTAAATCAAATCAGAGTTTCAGGTTCAGTGTGAAACCGTGTCTCAAAAAAAAAAGGGGGGGGAGGGGGACTGGAGAGGTGGCTCAGGGGTTAAGCCTCTGCCTTGCAGGTGGAAGGTCCTGAGTTCGGATCCTAGATCCCACGTATAGATGCAGGGCAGAAGGGGGGCGGCCTGCGTTTCTGGTCCTGGTAGGGCAGAGCCTGTGAATCCCCGGGCAGAGTAAACAAAGAGGAGGTGGAGGCGGTCCATGGTGGTTCCCGAATTCGTCCATGGTTCTACATACACACACATACATGCGCACACATACGCATACATGCACAATTGAATAAAAAAAAGAATGGTTGGAGAAAACACCTGATATTGTCCACTAGCCTACACATGCAGTACACACACACATACACACCTTAAATTTTAGTATATATGCATGACTTATAAAGAAATCAAAGTTAGTCCCTATTCTGTTAATCAAGCAAGACTCTTCTTTGGCCTCTATGAGCTTTTACATGTCATCCTTGGTTATTGCAGTGCTAGTCTCTTTCAGTCATGGCCTCTTTAATCCACCTCATTTCTGTTGGTTTTCTTTATAACTGCTGCTACTTTCAGTCCTTTCTTTTAATTGTCTATCTAAGTTTATCCTTCAGCAGTCCATTCAGAAGGCAGTAAGTGATCGAAAATTCTTGGTATCTATCTAAAGTTCATTTTTTCCATTTTTTCTACTTTTACAAACATATTGAGTATTCATCCCAGCTTCTTTCCCTCTGCCCTCCTCCCCTCTGTTTCCTTCCCTTCATCTTTCCCTCCCATTCCCTCTACCCTTCCACCTGTATGTTTCTATGGACCTCAGGGTTCACTCTGGCTTGTCTACTTCTGTGGGGGTTCAGGCCTCCATGGCATATCAAGTTACCTCTCTTTAGGCCACACCACTGATGTGTTCATTTCCCTCCACTCATCCAGCTTTAGACCCAAAGGTTTCCACTGTAAGTTCCCATTTTATGGGTATTACAGCAGCTACCTACAGAGCAGTTTGATGCAGTGTCTTCCTACCTACAGGTGTATTGGTTATCTTCCCTATTGATCTATTTCCCTCACTTTTTTCAGGTTCTTGTTCTAGTTTCCAGTAACAAGGATGTGTACCATTCTGACAAGTCTGTCCTGAGTCCAATCAGAAAACTGGTGGTTGTCTCCTTGGTACACGTGCCACTATTACACTGATGGTCACCTGTTGCCATGGTAATTTATATTCAACTTATATATCTCATGCTGCTGATAGGGCTTGTAATTATTTTATACTGTAAATGGTACTGAATGGTGTCCTTGTCTCAGCACCAAATTATATTTTCAACTGCTGTTACATTTACATTATTTGACTCCCCCGTCTACCCCAATCTTGCTACCATTGATGAAAACTTCTCTACTATTCTTAATATGTGACCCACCCTTTCTTTTCCAATTGCTTTTTAAATTTTTCTTTTTTCATTGATGCCCTTCTGTTTCTAAGTGTAAATATATTACATCTTGGACATGAACATTGGATAGCTGTTTTCTCTGAACTGAAGCATCATTCCCTTGAGGAGGCAAAGGGTGCTTATAGAACTCGGGAAAGGAACAAGACTAGCAAGGCTCAAGAAACTGAAAAATACAAGATACAAGGTCCTCCTCAAGATCATACAAGCAGTAAAATATTGCCTGTAGATGGGACTTCTCTGCCAGCTAAGTTGCCTGTACCTTGTGCAGGAAACTAGGATACAACTTGGTTTGCCCCCGGGGTCTTCTCTAGGGTGAACAGATTTTTGCTCATGTCTCCCCAGGAAAGGTCATGCAACAATAAAAATTAATGTTTGCTACAAAATTACATAAAGCCTATGGCCATCCCCTTTTCAAATACCTTTCTCCTTTTACCATAGCCTCTATTTGATATATCTTGAATGCTCTCATTTTTTCTACACTTCATCCCTTCACCCATTTTGTTGTCATTGCTGTTCAATTTCTAGAAATTCTGTGAATGTGTTTAAAAATGTATCCCTCTTTTATAGTTACAGTGCATTCTTTGTTTAAGTCTTATATTTTATAAGTTCACAATTGTGACACCCACTTGCATAGTATCCATTTCGACCTTCAATGTGGGGGACTTCACATGATTGTCTATGCACCTTATCTGTGTTATTTGGAGACTACATGTCCTCATCCATGGTCAAGGTTCTGTCTTGTGTTCTTCCAGTGCTTGCAGGTAGAAGGACATAAAATTTGCTTTTTATTTACTGAAGTGACAAACAAGTTTTTGGGAACACTGGTTATTTTTGGATGGGAATCTAAGTTCTAACTCAAATCTCTATGACCTATTTCCAGGAATATTAAAATCCAAAACATGACAGATTAACCTGTACCTTTTCTCTACCCTTACCAAGGCCCATCATAACATACATTTATTTGGTTATTTCTCTGCTTTTCAGTGCCTTGTTTTTTTAAGCTTACCTGTGATTTTTTTTTTGCATGCATGTATATGTGTGTGGGTAATAGGCATGTGTACAAGAAGGCACTTGAATGCATGTGCTTGTAGAGGCCCAAGGGTAACACCAGAAATCATCCTAGATTGTTCCTACCTCCTTCTGATTTTTGTTCTGGAGCTTTCCAGGCTCTGCCTTCCGAGGGCAGAGCTACATGCCACCATTCCATCTGCCATGCATTCTTATGTGGGATCTAGGGATCTAAACTCAGGTCCTTTTTCTTATGAGGCAAAGTCTTTAACTCCAGAGTCATTGCTCCAGCCCTTACCTGGGATTTCTTTTTTATTTTTTGAAAAAGAAAGCTAACCACTGTTTGTAGGTACTTGCAATGGAATGTTGCCCGTGCATATTTTTCCATAAATGCATTTGTTCCCTCAACACAAATGTTTTCAATATCTGTATTTTCCCCGAGGCATTATGATTCATCTTTCTTGAATATAGTTTGCATATAACTAAGCTCCTGTCACTTGGATGGCACGACATGTGAGTGCAATACAGATTGAGAATGAGAGGTACCTGTTGCACATTACAGAGAGCTTGCATCCATTTTCTTTGAAGTTTAGCTTAACTGAGCAAGTGTTTAGACTGAGGACATTTTCTTTATGTCTGGCAATTGATGGGAAGAATAGATTTTGACTATCATCAGTAATTCAGATTCTTTTGGATCCACCCAGCGTGCTGAAATCATGATAGAGAAGCTGCTTGATGAAACACTGGACACCATAAAAGGTGTGGTAGTCCTGTAATGATACCAAATAAGAGGCTTAATGTCATTAGAGAGAACAGAATCTTTATAGATTATAAGAGTACATGCATACAGTAATGAAGGGGGTAAAAGGAAGAGGATAATCATTAGGAGAAGAAGCAGAATGGGTTAAGAAACATGATATGAAGTGGACACATATCAGGCGATTCTGGAAACCAAGAGTTTTGGAGTGTTGGATGTGCAAAAAAAAAAGGTCACTTTTGTGCCATCCCCAAGTGCCAGCAGATCTTGTGGTACTGGCCAGAGTCTTTGAAACTGAAAGCTCTTACAAAAAAGATATAGATCTTGATGATATGAACTTTGATCAACAGTGAGAAAAAAGTCAGAATCACTAAAATTCCATGGGATCCCACTAGTATTTTTAACCGATGTTTTTCAGCCATTCACTGATCTGATTATACTATATATCAAACAAAAACAAAGCAAACGCCAAACTGGACAATAACTATAGCATTCAGGCAGAGGAGGAAAAGTAAAGTTAATTTCAAATTGACATGAGACATATGTATAGGCAAGACAGTTTGATGGGTAAAGGCACTTGCTGCCAAGTCTAACAAACCAGAGTTTGATTTTGCCAAATCCACATGTTAGAAGGATAAAGCCACCTTTCACAAGTTGTCATATGATCTTCATGTGTATGCCATGGCATGTTTACATGTACACACACACACACACACACACACACACACACACACACACAGAGAGAGAGAGTAAATCTAAATCTAAAAAAAATCATCAATCACATTTTTCCCTTATAGTTGATCATATTAATGTTTGGTCAAGATACAAGTACTTAAATCATACTAGGCAAAAAAATTAAAATAGTGACAAAAAAGCTCAAGTTTTCTTTCTGTGCTTCACATCCTTTGTCTCCACAGCATTCCTTCTGTCTTCCTCTCTCTGTCCCTCCACCCTCCTTCTCCCTCCTGCTTTCTTCCTCTGTCCTTTTCTTTCTTTCTTTGTCTCTCATTTTATCAACACCTTTCCCTGCATTAGAATCTGCAAACAGTGGATATCTCCAAGAAGAAACACTCAAACTGTAGCAGGAACATCTGAAAAATTACAGTGTAAATTGTTTGGAGTTCCCTGTGCTCCCCACGTCCAAGATTACACATATTTTTCCAAAATGCTCATTACTAAATGTACCTTCCTGACAAATTTCCCCACAAAGCGGTAGATTTCCTCTCAATACAATTTTACTGTAGTTTCTGTGAAACCATGAATAACTCACACTGCCAAATCTCTTTCCAATGTATTTATGCGAACAGCAGAGCCTTGCTTCCTCAGAAGATGAGCTTAAGTACCAGGAGCTTCGATGCAATGAATGCAGTGGTAGCTTGATGGGTGTGAATGTGACAGGTTTTTCATCTTGACAGTTGCTTGAACATGCGATTTTTATTGCCTGTGTTTGACAAATCCATTTTTTCTCAGCTTGAACCTACCGAGTGATTATGATAAATCATTGCCCGAAGATAAATAATATCATAATGTTCAGCAAGAACTGAGTGATTCCAAGTGTGTTTCCCTGTGGCACAAGATAAGAATTCAACATCATCACTTTGGGGCATTGAGTGTCATTCAATGCTTCCCTTGTCTTGCACGCCTGAGGTCTTGGAAGAAGAATGTTTCTTGACATTCCCTTCCACTCTGGGCTTACAAGTGCTTAGATTTAGATGCACTGATCATTTCTACAGGTTCAATTATGACACCTCCTAGATTTTTACACTTAATTAACACTGAAAACCTTGTCTCTAATGTTTTTATAAAGCTTTGCTATGTCCTGCTAAAAAGAATATATCAAAATCTCATCCTGACACACGAAAGTGTGGACTACAAAAATCAGTTAATGCCAAGTTCTCTGGGCCAGAGTCCTGGGCTCTGTCATTTGTGACTAGTGTAAATTTGGTCTAGGCCTTTTGGACTTCAGTTTGTCTGTGAAATGGAAAGAAGTGTCCTCATGTATACTTTTGAACAGTTATGTATACTTTTGAAAAGCAGTTATACATCTGAATATTCTAGCCAAGTAATAAATGCTTGACAGAGCAACAGTTTTCAAAGAGTGGCCCCTACACAAACATAAAAATAACATAATTGGAGCTGGAGAGATGGCTCAGGAGTTAAGACTCAGTCTCGCAAGCAGAAGGTCTTGAGTTCATATCCTAAGTCCCACCTAAAAAAGTCAGGTGGAAACAACAACAGCTTGCACTTCTGGTTCTGGTAGGCAGAGTCTGGGAAATCCCAGGGTGAAAAAAGAAGGAGGTAGAAGCAATCCAGGAAGACTTTCAGTAACCTTTTGTCCTCCACAGGGACACACAGTGCCCTCCTCCTCTCTGTCTCTGTCTCTCTCTCACACACACATAAAAATAAATGAATAAAAATATATAAAAATAATATAATTGAACATGTATGTGCACAGGTACATACATACATGATACACACACACATACACCCATGCTCACATACACTAGAACACTAAACACAAAGAGATGGTCTCTGAGTAGTTTAATCCCAAGATATGTGAAGTGTCTGGACTTACATGCTTTTGGAATATTCATGGAGCTGATACTAGAAAATAAAGCAATGAAAAATTGTGGTTCTTATAAATTATAGTGGCAAATAATTATGAAATATTTTTGCTTACATTTTACCATGTCAACATGAATTGACTAGTGATTGCAGTGTTGGCACAAATGACACCACCAATATTCAGGTATCTATTTTTTACTATCAAAATGTAAGTGTCAATTTTCAAGATGAAGTATTGTCCTTGACTTCATTTGCTTTCCTAGTGAGTGACAACTCCTCTGCACCTTGCGTTAAGTTTCTGTAACTTGGATGTCTAGAGTCAAGGTTCCATTTAAGGATATCTCAAAGGGGGAGAAGTTAGAACTGAGAAGATAGTGCTTGCACTGCAGACCAGAGGAGCAGGAGAGAAGCAAAAGGTCTCTGGCTCTGTGAGAAGTCAGGTTGTTAGGTACAAACAAAAGGATGAGGAGTTTGGGCTGAGAAGCTGTCATTCCCACTTTTCTGCAATCCCAGCCACCTGCCCCTCCTGTTTTCCTTGATGGTCAAGTCCTCTTCCCTAGGGTTTTCCTTTCTTTGCATGCCCAGAGCAACCTTTGTGAGGAATACTTTTCTTTACCAAGTTAAAGAAAACATATGAGATCTCATTAGTAATTAAGAAAGTAACAATATTAATTAAAAAATACCACAGATAGATACAAAATGGGAAGATGAGGTCAGAATAATGAAATAAGTAGCACCCTTCATATATTTCAAATTGTGACTTACTTAGGTCTAGGATTCTTTGAAATCCTGGTCTTTTGATATTTACCATTAAATATAACACATTTGACAATTACATGCTATTTTAAAAATATTGACCTTATACAATAGACCTTTATGTTCATGTTTTAAATTTCAGATGAATGCCCTGAAATACAGAGAAGCTAATTGATTTGCTCAAGGCTACATAGCTAGTACAGGTTAAAGTTTGAATTTTTACAGCATGAAATAGAATCTTCTTTCCTCTGATTACATACTTAGGGGCATAATTGTTGGACTCATCATAATGAATCATAAGCTTTCCTCAGTGGAAAACTATTGTGGAGAAAGGAAGTCTTTTCCAATGTGTTCAGAGACCAGAATTGAGACATATCAAAATGATGGAAAATGATCATCTCTCTAGTACCTTGAAAAGTGTATTTTGAGTGATTTCAATTATATTATACATAATAGAAAATTATTTAATCAGTGAAGTACTAGCTACGTAAAACATCAGCACTGTGATATCATTTGGTTTGGGTTTAAAACAAAGTAATAATAAGTCATTACTGATGCAACTGTAGTCCTGCGCACCCTTCCTTTTAGGGTCTCACTAGCCTCTTCAAAAGTAAACACTAAAAAAAAAAGTGAACACTGTGCTGAAATTGGTTTTTTGGATTGTGGTCTTCATACATTCAAAATATTTTTAAATTATATCAATTTAAAAATATCAATTGTATTTTTATTTTAAGGAATCTGATGATAGATTATGATTGCACACATAGTTATAGACAAATAAAAGATTAGATAAAGTGTACACATCTACCCAGGCTATGTCTTATAAGTTGTTCTTCATTAATCTTTTCTTGAACCTAACAGTAGATTTAAGAGAAGCTTTACTAACTTACCAGACTGTACTTAAATTTTAGTGGCTTAATACAATATAAGCAGCTTTCTTATACTGCATGCCCTGTGTATGCCTATGCACATCACAGTCTCTTCATGACCTATCCTGTCAGTGTCTCCATTAACCTGGTTCCATGTTCACTTTGGTAAAGGGAAACAAACAAGATGACTCACAAACCAGACTTTTAAAGCTTCACGCTAAGTCATATGGGTTACGTCTACTCGCCTTTCCTTTTCCAAAGCCCCAAACATGTGACCATGCCACCATTTCTAAGAAAGCATGCAATTACACCCTACAAATGAATGAAAGGAACAGAGGTTCTTTATAGAGTAAATGATAACCACAGTGTCCTTGTGCATTCTTATCCCCCTGAAAGTGAGACCCTGAATGGTATTAGCCATATTCCAATGAATGAAGATATTTACAAGTATTTGCTGAAGTTTTTATTTATTATGTGACTTGGGTAGGAAATGACATAGAGTTCCTTCATCCCTAGTGAAATCACGATAAATTTCTATGAACTACAAGATGGAAGAAGTGGCTGTAGCTCTATAGAAATGGCTGCATTGGGAGACTATGAATAGTTTCTTATGACTCTGAACACCTCTCATTTCAAAGACAATAGTCTGAACAAGAACCATATATACCTAAGTAGCATCTACCAGATTCTACTTTCAATGATTTCCTTGATAATCCATGTACTTTGTGTCATTCTTTTTTATTATTATTATTATTATCCACTCATACAAACTTAATAGGTACCCTGGTCCCCTCCCTCCTTCCACTCCTTCCCGGACCCCCTTGCTCCCTCCCCCTATTTCCCCTTCCTTTAATTCCTCTCCCTCCTTTCTCCCAGTGCCCTTCTCCCCCCCCCCCCCAATCCCTGGAGCATCCTTTAGTGTGAATGTCAAACTTCCCTCTGCGTCCTCCATTCTAATGAGGTGTAAGGACTCAGTAGCATTGCCCAGAGCCCTTTCTTGTGCTCCCCTTTAATATGGGAACACTATTGTGACTGTTAATCCCTTGCCTCTAAGGATCCTCATACCTGTGATCCAAGCTAGACTTTGGGGGTTCATTAATATGTCAGTCATTGTGCAGATCATGTGAAGTCCTATTATGGTTACTTCAGCCCTAACTTGTGTGGAGTATCTTATGTATCATTGCTCCTTCCCATCTTTAGGCTCTTACAATCTTGCTGCCCCCTCTTCCTCAAATTTCCCTGAGCTTCAGGATGGGGAGAGATTTGGCTGGTCTGGTTCCAGATGATTAATGTAGGGTCTCTGATGTTCTGAATTATGGTTTGTTATTGTTTTCAGTTTTGCTGTTCCTGCACTGCCCTTGGCCCCAATCCTGATTGGTATTGGAGGTCACCTCCTAGCCAGAGATAAAAGGCTGTTAAAATAGTCTTACTATAAGAGTATATTCAAAGGTAGATGGAATAAGAATAGGAGACGGTCCATGGTGAGGGGGGTCAGTTTCCCATTTGCAGGATGGTTACCATCTATTTGCTAGACTTTTTGCCCTCCCTGACTGGCGAGATCAAACCCCCTCAGTTGCAAGTGACCAGGAAGGAAAGTGAGTGAGCTTAACCAGATGTCTCATTACTTACTTGCAGTTCTTGATGGTGACCTATTTTCTCTGCTGTAGCATGATCCCCTCTCTCCTTGTTTCTGGGGGGCCCTCTTTTTTCCATGCTGTATGCAATTTGGTAGCCTACTCAGTTTCCCTAACAATTTTATATTATATTAAAACATTCTTCATGATGTTGAATGGGTATATCAATACCGTGATCCTCATAGAATTTTACATTTGTCACAAGGCATGAGCCCAGACAACCATCCTAAGATAATGACTCTGAATTCAACACTATTTTTCAAGAGCCATGATAGATAGCACCCTGTCAATGTAGTGTATTATTTTGCACAGGTAGAACATGATTTCATGCTTTGCTTCATGATTAATTTTTATGTCATAGAATTTGTCCTTCTTTAAATGCAATGTGAGCCAGTGTATGCTGTCAATGATATGCATAGCTGGTCAAATCTTTTATATTTCTCCTAAGTCTCAATTTTGAAAGTACATGGAGTAAAACCGATAAACCAGTACAATCCTGGGATTATTTTTATGTTTTTGAAAGCTTACATTCTAAATTATCTCTTAGCCTATAAAGTAGACTGAATAAATATCCATTTTTTAAAGATGTTTAAGGGGCTAACAAGATAGCTCAGCAGGTAAATTGCCTGCTCACAAACCTTTAGTTTGAGTTTCTGTAGCCCACATGGTGAAGGGAAAAAAGGAGAGAACTGACTGAAAGTTGACCTCCATCAATATACCATGTCATGTATGTTTGCAGCTTCTATCTCTCTCTTTCAATAGTTAAAAATTTAAAACATCCATTAGTAGAGAGCATAGTTTGGCAATGTGTCCAACATTTTGAGACTTTGTATTTTCCTTCAAATTATACTCCTAATAAATGGACCTCTTTGAAATAATCATGAATGTAATAGATTTTGCTATGAGGTGATTTACCATAAAGTTGTTGGTAATGATGAGATAAGTAAAATCCACAGGGTTTATCAGTCTGTGAATATGCATGACAGCCACAGTAACACTGAACATAAAAATGTTGTTGTCCATTGCTCACACTGAATTCCAATAGCTCTCAGACTTCTCCCTTAAGCCTGGATTTCCATCTACACTGATGAAGTAGTCTCTTTCCTGAAGCAAACATACTCTGTGACGGTTCCTCATCTTACAAAATTGACACTGCTATCAGAAGAGAAGCTGATATTAGCCCTCAAACACTTTTTCTATACATGGGGTAGGAAAAGGAAGTGCTTCTTCCAAACTTGCTGTCTGCTTTGTGACTCAAGCATACATCGGCCACCATTTCTCAAGCTGCTGTCCACAGCGTTTTGCGTTGGATTCAGACATGCAGTCAATGGGCAAGGACTAATGTCAAAAGGTAGACAACCCTTGTTCCTCTTACCCTCCTTTTCTTCGACTTTCTCCATGTAGATTCTTTCAAGAAAATTGGTTTTTGTGGGTCATTAGCCTTACTAGCTTCTCATACATGCTGTGTATATGAGATTCATAACAGTAAGCATTGCTGACTCTAAGCCAAATAGCCTTTCATGCAAACTGAACAACATAGATATAAAATTTGATGCCTTTGGGGGAATATGTGTATGTGTCTTTCCAATTATGTATGTACAAATGCTAGTTTGCACAAAAGCTAGTTTTTTCTTCTATGTGTTGAGATGGAATGTATATTATTTTGCATAAGTTTGCAGTCCTTTTTTCATTAGAAAAATTAACTTTCTGAAATTGCATCATTACTAAATGTATGTTTCTAATGAAATACAGAATTTTTATATAAAGAGATTGATCATGTCTATTAAAATTTGGAAGCTAATTATATTTGAAAAAACACAGTCTCATATCATTTCTCAGAGAAGAATTAATAGAAAGAGTAAGTTTTCTTTTGTTCTTTGACACTTCCATACATAAATACAATGAATTTATGTCATTTTTCACCCTTTACACTCATCGTTCCCTCATTACCCACTATATATTTTCTTCTTTCAAGCTAGTCTCTGTCTCTTGCTTTCATGTCTTTTTGAATGTATGGCCCACTGGATTTCATGAGGCATGGATGACTTTTCAGTGGGTAAATCATTAAGGAAAATAGTAATTCTCCTGTCTGACATTTTTTACAATGCATTCTATGTGGTTTTCATGGATAACAAGCCTAAGGTTTAGAAATGGGTATAATTATCCTTCATTATTGCTTTGTTTAGGAAAATATATTTGAATGCTTTGAGTTTGGATGCACATCTCTGTATAAGTATACATTCACACAAGTTGATGCCTGAAGGTAATATTAGGAATCATCCTTCATGATACGTCCACTTTATTTTTTTTTTTTGAGCCTGGATTTTTAATTGGTCCAAAGCACACAATTACAGCTAATTTGGTGAGCCGGTTCACTCTAAGTGTTCCCAAGCTCCTTCCTCCATGGCTGGAATTATAGGGGGCTGCCATGTCCACTGGGTATTTTTTGTCTGGGATCTGGGGCTCTGAACTCTGATCCTTTTGCTAGAGCAGGAAATACTTTAACTACTGAGAAGCTTCTTAATCCATAATCTTTTCTGCTCACTTGGCAGCTCTGGCTAGAATATCCACCAGTGGTTCTCAGTCTCTGGTGTTTGTTATGTCAGTAATGTATCTGTGCCCCAATACCCTTAACACAGATAAGATCATAGACTCACAGTATTAAGCAGCAAGGTGCTTATGCAAGTCTTTCTCTCATAGATTAAAATAACTGAGATTTACAAAAGTTAAGAAAATTGTCCATGATCACACAGCTGGATATTAACTGAGTTCACTATGAAAATGGTAACTCTTGACCCTGTCATAATCAACAAAAAAAATCATTCATCAGCTGAACTTCAAAAGGAGAGGTATGAAAATTATTTCAATTGTATGGGGAAGAAAGAGGAGAAACACAGGGAGGGAAAAGTGAGTAAAGAGGAGGGGCAGCAAGAACAGGTGGGTTATGGGAATATGTTCAATGTATAATTTGTATATTTATGAATTCTGAAACAAAATAAAAATAATTTAAAAATGTTTATAACAAGGACAAATTCATAGTGTATAGTGTATCTAATTGTACCTAATATAATGCAAAAAACAACCCTCAAAAGCAGAAGGCCCCGGGGCCTATAAATAATGTTAAAAGCTCTGAATCTCCTGTGTGAAGGAGCTCAGAAAGTATCTCAGGGGAAGAGATATTTAATATCAAGCCAGATGATTGGTGAGGTGCCATGCAGGTGAATGAGGGGGAGGAGGGCTCCAGAGGGACTGAACAGCTTGGCAAGAATCAGCACCTTGAACAGCAGAAAAGATTCCAAGGACTGGAACTCAGAGGATGCAGTGGAACGTGGTAATGGAGGGCACAGGCAAAGTAGACAGAAGCCAGATGGCTGGAGAACTTGCCAGCCATGTTGTTCAGCCTCTTTACCTAAAGGCTTCTGGAAACCAGGACCTTCTGGGGTACTTAAGTTTATACTTTACTGGTGACGTAGAATTGGAAAAGAGAACCTGAGAATTGCACCAAGAATCTGGAGCCATGGCAATGAGAAGGGAGCTCTTTTTGTCATCATTTACTGATCTTATTTCATCATTACATCATATCATCTTGGTCCAAGCTGTAGATTATCTTGTGACAAAGGTCAAAACCACTGGGCTCTGTCCCTAATATGTAGCAGATAGATGAGATGGCTGCAAAAGGAAGTCTAATGTACTGAAAAAGTTTTAAGCAAAACAAATTGTCTTTAGAAGGACTGTGTCAGTCTTTGGTATAACTGAGGAAATTGTGAAGTCTGGAAAAGACAGTCTCAATAATTGACTTAGTTCTGACACTTCAAAAGTTGGATGCTGGGATAGGACTTTGCATGACCTGCGCTATGTCTAACACATTATTGACCCCACAAAGTCTAGCATGGACTAAAGGCACTGAGATCCTTGGAGGCTAGGTACTGACAGTCACAGTAGTGTTCCTAAGCTTAAGGGGAACACAGGAAAGGGTTCTGGGATATGCCCCTGGGTCCTTGCACCTCATCAGAGAGGAAGACCCAGAGGAGAGTTTGGCATGCACAGTAAAGGATGCTCCGGGGATTGGGGGGAAGGCACTGGGGGATGGGGAAAGAGGGGAGAGGGAAGGGAGGAACAGGGGGAGGGGGGAAGGTGGAGGGAGGGAGGGGACCGGTGTACCTGTTAAGTTTGTATGAGCGGAAATAATAATAATAATAATAAAAGAAAATTCAAACCAAAAAAAAAAGTTGGATGCTGGTTTCATATGGTAGGGCTTTGAAAGTAGCTCTTAGATTCTTAACCAAAATATATAGTATAGTGGGATCCCATAGTATCCACTCTTCTACTTTGCCCTAAAATTCTCTTCCTTATCAGAAACTATTTTGTTCATACCATAGTGTAAAGGTACCTGAAAATTTTTGCTATATCATCCATTGGATGTATAGGCAATTTTCCATATAAGTGAGTTTGTAGAATTGGAGTAATAAGTAATTGCAAGATTACTCATCCACACATTCATTACATTCTCTTTATTAGAAATTTGTATTTTCAAAGTGAAGCACAGAAGTGTAGGGCACATCTATCATCAAGATAGAAGTTGTTCTCCCTAATATATTGATCATCCTATATAGGATTGAATCAAGTCTTTGGCTTCAGGAATAGTGACTTTTCATACATGGCTCAGAAACTACCTGTTTCAGAGCAATATGAGTGCTGATTAAAACTCAGGTTGATTTTAATAAGAATATAAAGGAGAGGAGCTAGAGCTATTTGTTTTTGTAAATCTCACAGGCCGTTCTTTCACAGTTTAAAAGCTAAATAAGCTCATTTTGGATTTGTGGATCTACAGATGCATATGTAGCAGATGCTTCTAATGCTCTGTCTGTTTTCCCTGACACAACCTGAGGATATTCACAGACTGTCTGGAACATACATTCAGGATTCTGTATCCTCTGCTTGATGCTGCTCTGGTTGTGGGAAACACATTAGGTCTGTAAGATAGATGGGCATTTTGGCTGATCTTTAACAACTGCAAAAACAGTCATCTCCCAAGGGAAAGTGGGATGATGGTAGATAAACTTCTCATTGCAATGACTTGAAGGGAGTTTGATGCAGTCTCTGTGCAGTCCAGCAAGACAGAATGTGAGTTTCTCACAGTGATAACCTCTTCCTCCCATCTTTAATATGCTTCCTAGCATAGTTTCACAAACTACTTGTATTCACATAATTACTTCAAAATTCACTTTTGAGAAGATCCAAAATAAGTCAGAAAATGTATTTGGAGTAGAAAAACATCATTCCAACAGAGTTAGGTGATAATATCTGGAGAATGGAATGCTAAAGAATTCTCAAGAGATCTGATTAAGGAGATTTTGTTAAATACGAGAGCTTTATCAGGTCCAGAGTGCTTTATCAATTATTAAAACTGAGTAGATTTCACCATTTTATTTTTATGCATGTGTTATCATTTCTGTGTGTCTACTCACCTGCATATGAAATCTAATGTGCTCAGCCTCCTTTCCAC